>OZ017739.1:144682255-145282255 GCA_963969285.1 Odontomyia ornata
TCGTTGGGTGGCTTCCGCCTCACACGGACTAAAGCTGGACCACCTTTTGGCTGCCCTCGTCACTAAAAGACAACTTTTCCGCGCTGGGTAGTTTCCGATGAAGGCCCGTATTAGAGCGAAGGTCCGATCAAAGGATTGTCAATATTTCCGGCAATCCCACCGCTGCCACCAGAAATTTATTCTGTTATGTGCGTGCGGAATATGCACACCAACAGAATGTTGTTATTTATTTTGTCACCACAAAATTTATTGATCACCGCAAATACACTTTTTTGTCGTATAACATGGCCAACGGAACCAACCACCGAAATGAAAAGACCAACCAACTTGTAATTTACTAATTTATTACAGAACTTTCTGTAATGAACGTTACCGATTAAAAGACAACATAATTGCACTTACACTAGTACTTATAGACTATTTTCATGGGAAAGTGCTTTCATAGATCGTCAGTTGTTTGTGTTTTTAGATACAAACAGCAGTTCGTGTTTGTTATGAGATTAATCTAGAGATGATGCAATTGTTATGAGAACAAATCTTTCATATTTAATTAGTTTTGTAGGAAATGATTTGTTCTCATGGTTGCACTGCACCTAACATACACCTTACCATGAAAAACAGCCCAATACCATCACGCTGCCACCTCCGTGTTTCACCATTTCTTTTAATCCGAACCAGATTTTATGAGCGAACGCAAAAGTTTTTCCTCTCCCTTAAATTTGCTTGCTTGCTTTTATTTTCTCAACAATTCAACTTAAATACTATTCTGACCTGATTGTAAATTGAGAAATCTACACAATATAAATTGCTTACAAACTATGCTTAGTATAGTAATTGCTTACAACTATTATGGCAGTACTGCTATATATCAAAAATATTTAACGATTTAAATAAAACTGTAGTAACTTAAAATATAGGTAGTGACATATGCACCACACCCTGACCCTTAAGAAAAATGTTCAAATTTTGTTTCATGTTAAAATTTTTGTAAATATAATTTTATTATATTTTCTTCTTGAAAAGCTGTCGCGCTTCGCTTTGTTGTTGAGCGGACGTGTTTCGACTCCTGTGAGTCATCATCAGTGTCTGAAGAATGTGTTGAAGGGAATGACTTTTATAGCCGTAGGATGGGTTAACAGGTAGTGCTAAATTAGGTCAGGTACTAAATTAGGTCAGGTGCAAAATTAGGTTAGGCAGAGGCATATTAGGTTTTTGTTTTTTTGATTGTTCGATGTCCATTTACCTTATAAAATTTTTTTGTAGTTGAACTTTGAAGAGAACACCACTTTACACCTACATACAAAATTTGATGCTTCTAGCTTAAGTAGTTTCCGAGAAAAACTGCTGTGACACACGGACGGGCGGACGGACGGACAGACGGACAGACAGGATGCGATTTTAGAAGAGTTTTGTAAAATTATTTTGCAAAACCCTAAAAATGGCATTTTTCTTTTAATATTAAATTAACACCTCTTCTTGCTAAACCCTGTACTTGAACGGTGGAAGTTTTGCACATTTCTGGTCAAGTAACAACAGTGTTTCAACAGCAAAACTAGCGTGGTTAATTTTTTATCTCAAAAGTTTGGGTCAAATAGCATTCCAATCATTCAAATTATTGTATTTAAATCGCCTTAAGAATACTAAATCATCTGCAAAAAAAAACCCTTAAAAACAATTTTTTCTCCCTTCCGCTAATGATTCCACGAAAATTCAATTCCATCAATTATAACTAAATTGGTAATAAAAAATTCAATTCCAAAAAAAACCATTCCTAACCGCAACTGTAATTAGCAAAATTTATCAAATAATAAAATGAATATAACGTTAAAATTAGTAGAAAACCGAAATTAGTTTATACAATTTCGCTAATGATTATCGAATTCATTTATGAAAACTATGTGAATCGGTACGAGTAAATGTACTTGCTGATAAACATAGGCCGTAAAATTACAGGAAAATAAAATTGACCGCAAATATAAATGGATTAAAAGTGTAACAGATTTATGGTTTCGGCGACTAGATTACATTTACGAGTACATTTAATTTGAATTGAACTAGGTCATTAAAAATGGAAAATATTACACATTTTCGGTTCAATGAGATAATAAAGAAATATGTTCTTGGAACAAATTCAAACT
Source organism: Odontomyia ornata (assembly GCA_963969285.1). Lineage (NCBI taxonomy): Eukaryota > Metazoa > Arthropoda > Insecta > Diptera > Stratiomyidae > Odontomyia > Odontomyia ornata. The sequence goes on from OZ017739.1 coordinate 144,684,394, forward strand.
ATATTTGAATTAAAATGAAAATATTTGAACTATATGTCGATATTTCTTGAAACTTTTTGAAACGCGATGTATTTTTAGGGCTTTGTAAAATGAACTTTAGAAAAACATACTAGTTTCGCGTCCTGTCTGTCCGTGCATCACAACATGTTTCCTCAGAAACTATTGAAGCTACAAAGTTTAAACATTGTGAAAAGGTTGGAAGTGGTAGTCTCTCAAAAGCTTAGGTCTTACCGAACGCTTCAAAATTTGTTAAGGGGGGTCAACCCTTATACCGAAATGAACCCTAAATTTTTTTATCAGAGGTAGTCGAATAGGGTATTAAATGAAAGGTTTTGGTTAGCACTTTTAGAACTCATTTTGCACATCAAGGGGCAATCTGTAGGACAGTACCCTAGTCTATGACAGGAAAGAAGGTTGTCGAAGAGTGACAGTTAGATCGGGTGTGTTTAAGGCTCCATACTCAGTCTGACTTGTGGAATATCTCGCATAATGTGCTACTAAGGTTCGAGCTGCCAGACAAGTCACTTTTGGTAGCTTTTACCGGCGCATAGAAAAACATTCATAACATAGACAAGGTATACTAATGCACTGAGTAAGAGACTGGATGACTGCCCGCGGCTTCAGCCTTGCACCAGTGAAAACCGAAGTGGTCACGGAGACAACGAAGAGAATATCCGGAGTAAGAACTATCAGCATCGGAGAGATATTAGTCGAATTGAAGTCAGAAGTGAAATGCTTGGGTATGTTGATATACTCAAAAATGAATTTTTTTCAGAACAAATAAGGGTAACAGCTAATAAGGTGGCTGTGGGGGCTATAGCACTCACTCTACTAATGGCCTACACAGGGGAATCCACCTCATCCGGGAGATGAATCCTGAGAAATCTGCACTACTTTACGGATCAGAACTATGAGCTAATGCTCTCAAGAAGAAGCTGCCCCGAAAGCGGTAAGCGCAGGTGCAGAGACAAGAAGCGCTGCGAATCCGGGCCGGCGTTTTTGGTGGTTGCAGGGATGATACCCATCACTTTTCTTGCAAAAAAGTGAAGAAATATTTACTTTCGCAGCAGCGAAAGAAAAAAGGAGGCGATTGCTAAGGAGAAACGACACTTTATTAGCGATTAGTAACAAAGATGAGGGATTAATATAAAGAGAGAGACTGCGCGTCTGACTTCTGACCTTAGGCCGTGACTCGATCAAAGGTGAAACGACCTTCTACTTGACCCAATCTGTGAGCGGCCATGGATGCTCTCGGTCTTTTTTGTCCGAAATTCGGCAGTTATGGGCTCCCCACTGCGTGTCTTGCGTAAGAAAGTGGCTTCGGGGTGATTTCTTTAATGAATTCATAGCGCTCTCCCCGGAAACTATAATCTGGCAGATATGATAAGTGGATCCGTGCACCAAATTATGCTTGAGCTGTCTTGGAAGTAAAAAGGCATATTTAACCTCCGAGGGTATCTAGGGCGGGGGTTTCTTTTCCAGTAATCCATACACTTCCTTCCTATCACTAGAAAGGAGATGCCTATATCCCGAAGGCGCCTTTGGAGGAACGAGATATCGCCCGAAGTAATGAGTTAAACGGCTTCAGGCTAAGTTGCCTTATTTATTTTGTAATTTCATTCAACTCCATACCACGATCAATAGAATTCTTTGTTTCAAATTCGCGTGTTACTCAATTTTTCGTGGCTGCGTGTTGTGATTCGAGATACCGATCCATCATGTGGCCTCGGCTTGGCGGTTTGTCTCGCGCAGGATGGGAAGGCCCTAAAGGTCAGCAAGCGAAGCCTTTGCTCCCAGACCGGTTTATTCTATTGTTATTGATAGCTTGTAAGGCAATCGTTTTTCCAGGAAGCCCTAGTCAAGGCAAAATCAGAACTTAAATGACCCGCATCCTGCAGTTTAACCTACACCGTACTTCAAACGCCCTAAATCTGTTTGAGCAGTTTGCAAGGGACATGAAAGCCGACTTCTTGCTGCTGAGCGAGCAACACCATGACAAAAGTTCTGCATTATATGTTCCTGACGTAACTGGTACTGCCACCATCTGGATTCGGAACACTGATTTCCAAGCGGAGAGTTGTGGTTGGGGGGATGGTTTTGTGTGGGTTCGGTGCTCAGGGACCACCTTCTTTAGTGTGTACCTAACGCCTAACGAATCGACATCATCTTCCAAGCCAAGCTCAATGCTCTGGTGGGCGCTGTCTCGAACGCAGAGGGCAACGTGCTCGTTGGGGGAGACTTCAACGCTAAAGCAATCGAATGGGGCATGCCTTAAATAGATCCGCGGGGAAAACGAATCCTGGAAATAGTGGCCAAAACGGCGCTTGTCGTACTAAACACCGGAAATACGCCGACTTTCCGCCGTATTGGCTGTGAAGGAACCATACCGGACGTGACATTTGCCTCGGAGTCCATAGTACGGAGGATACACAATTGGAGAGTATTAGAGGACTATTCAGCCAGTGATCATCAGGGTAATCTGCTTGAGATCAGTGATGTTGTCTCCCGACGTCCGTGCTCTTGGCTTTCTACAACTGGATGGAACATCGGAAGGATGGACGTCGACAGGTGCGTCGAGCTGCTCACAGCAGGTGAGCCACTGCAGGGAGCTTCGGAGGGGATGAAAGAATTGGCAGCTCAAGACGTGGTGAACTCAACTATGAGCATCATTACGACTGCTTGCTGCGCTTCTAAGCCGCGTCGAAAACCCGGGCACGGCAAACCCCCAGTGTACTGATGGTAAACTGAAATCGCTGAAAAGCGAAGGGAGTGTCACAAGCTTCGACGTGAGGCTCAACGGACGCGGAACCGTGACGAGGCATGCAACCGGGTGGAAGCATATAAGTCGGTCAGGAAATGCCTTCTCAAATTGATTAATAATAGCAAGGCTCGCTGCTGGCAAGACCTAGTGGACAATGTGAACAAGGATCCGTGGGCCTTGGCTACTAGCTAGTTATGCGGAAGCTTGGCGCCCTACGGAAACCTTGCGTACATGATACGGAAAAGACTGAGGAGATAGTGCGGGCACTCTTTCTCGTCCGTATTGACGCTGTCCATGGTGAAATAGCAGTCGAGTGTTGACTCTTCACACAGCTGGAACTGGAGGAGGAAGTCCTTTCATTGAAAATGGGTAAGGCTCCAGGTCCAGATGGTGTTCCAGCTGAGGTAATGCGGCTTGTGTATCACCATTGTCCTGACTTGCTGCTCAGCATATTTAACGCTTGCCTACGGGACGGGGTTTTATCGGTACGATGGAAGGTGGCGAGGCTCGTGCTAATCAGCAAGGGGAAGAGAAATCCCGAATCGCCGTCTGCATACCGCCCGTTATGCATGCTAGACACGGCTGGGAAAGTGCTAGAGATGGAATGACAAGTGAAGTGTCAAAGTTGCCAAGTGTAAAGTGATCGCTCGCAATAAAAAATTTTTCTTTAGAAGTGATTAAGGAAATCGATCAGCTGTTTTCTTGACTTTGAGAGTTGCTAAGAAATATTAGCTTCTGTAGCAAATCAAAGGAAAATCAGCTAAGTGGAAATTTTTGAACAATTTTCTCATTTTAATTTTCTAATTGCCGTTAACGGTATAAAATTATATCAACTGAACTCTTTTGTTCATTAGTGCGATTCTCGTGCTCATGCGAGAATAATTTCTTAATAATTTTAATAATTTTATAAATTTTAAATTCAAACTTATTAAACTCTCTCTTTTTTGCATATATATCTTCTAAACCCATAGTTTTGCTTTTTAAAGTCACTTGTTTTAATAACTTTCATTTTAAATCCATTCTCTCTTAAATAAATTCATTTAATACCATATAACTAAGCGAATAGAGATAAATAATAAATCATGGCATCACAAGCAGCAGACAAATGTGGAAAATGTAGGAAGCAAGCGGAGGAGAACCATAAAGGAATGGGCTGCGGAGGCATTTGCAACAAGTGGTTCCACCTAAAGTGTATCAAAATGAGTGAGGAGAGATATTTGAAGATCATGGACATTTCCGAGGATGTGATATGGATGTGTCCTTCGTGTAAGTCACAACACCAAAAGACTAAAGAAGATCGTCTCTTCAACCAAATGAAAGAAATGGAAAACCATCTAATAGAACTGAAAACCACCGTGGCCACCTTAATTGATAAAAGTTCATCCACGCGAAAACCTTCGTATGCGGATATGACGAAAAGTATTTCTACTTTTCTACCCGAACGCCGTACAAATACTACCTCGCAAAAAGGAATCATAATTAAGCCCAAGAAGCATTCATCCTCTGAAAAAACACTCATCGACTTCAAGTCGAAAATAAAGCCTTCAAAATGCAAAATTCCTCTCCAACTGATGCGTCCTCTTCGTAATGGTGGTGCCATCATAAAAACTTCCACAAATGACAATACAACCTCGCTCTACAACATTGCAAAGGATACCCTGAAGGATGAATATGATGTCATGGAGACAAAATCTCGTCAACCCAGGCTAGTAATTAATGGACTAGAAAAACAATTTTCGTATGAGGAGTTAATTAACGAAATTCACTCACTGAACCCTAATATTGGAGAAAATGATAAACTGGAATTGGTTCATGCCAGACGAACAAAAAATGGTAAATGGTTGCATATTCTGCAGGTAAATGGGAGTATGTACCAAAGACTGGTGAATAGGTACATCAATATTGATTATGGGTCTTACCTTGTGAAGGAAGACTACAATATAACGAGGTGTTATAAGTGCCAGAAATACAACCACAAGACATCAAAATGTGAAGGAGAGCAAACATGTGCTAAGTGTGGAGGAAAGCACGAAACGAAGGATTGCAAGAGCTCGTGCGAGAAATGCTGTAACTGTGCAGGAAATAGTAAGAACGTAGATTATTCCCACAGAGCAGACTCTACGGAGTGCGCAGAATACCAGCGAAGGATCACAATTGCTAGAAAGAGCATTGACTACGAGTTCAAATGATTTTTAACAACGCAAATCGATTAATTGGGACGAAATTAACGCTCTTATATGCCAATATAAGAAGTTTACGGCACAAACTAAATGACATGCAGATTTATTTGAAGCAAAATCCTGAGATAGATGTGGTGATACTGAACGAAGTATGGATTTATCCTGAGGAATCGAAATATTTTAATATTGAGGGTTATAACTCGGTATTCTCCTGCAGACCTGGAAGAGGTGGTGGGACAGCTATTTTTGTAAAAGATAAAATAAACTTCATCATTAAACGCGATACACCTGATAAATATAATATTATAATAATCGAATTAAACCTCGTAGGCAAAAAAATTAAAATCGGTACCTTCTATAACCCGAACCGTCTGAATGCGCAAGATCTCTGCTCGGTACTCGACAACCTATATTCCTCAGAAAATAATTTATTTACAGTAGCTGACACAAACATTGATGTAATTACCGATTCCTCAGAAGCAAGGCTTTACAAGGATGTACTGGATACTAATGGTGCTGTTATCATCAACAACGAAACAATTACTCGTCCTGTTTCGCATACGTGCCTCGATCATATCGTTACAAACGATAAGTCAACTGCGGGAAAAATCAATTTCATATTTGAGGATTGGCCAGAGCTGGATCATCGTGTCTTCAAAATAAGCATCCAAGGCATAAGCGCACAAAAACAAAAACCTGTATACAAAACATTCCAACACTTCAAAGAACTCTTCAAATCACATCTGCAAAGGTCATTAGAAGTCCGGAGTCCCCTAAACCTAATGGAACTTACGAATATGATCACAGAGTCCAAACGTTACTCCATCGTCGAGAAAAAGCGTAGATGCCGCCAGCAGACATGGATAACAAAGCGAGTAATCGAAGCCAGTATTAAAAAGAGAAAGGCGTACATAAGCTTTAGAAGGAACATGGAAGATCGTGTGCTAAAAAACATGTACATACAAGCGAAAAAGGAATCAAAACGTCTTGTGAAGGAAGCTAAATTCTCTTACTTCGCTAAAAGGTTGGAGACAGCGGCAGATAACAATCATGAAATATGGAAGATAATAAATGAAGTAAAAGACAACTCTCCCCCCCGAATTTTAATACCGGATTCGCAGTTTTCTCCAGTGACCCCTAATATTTTATCACAACCAGAGGGAGCAGCAACTTTCTTGAACAACTTTTTCTCAACTGTGGGCGAAAAAATTACAAAAGAGCTTGGTGATGTCCCAACAAGTAGGCTAGATCACGCTAACATCTCACCCGATTCCATGTTTCATATTCATCCAACCAATAAAAACGAAGTTCTTAAGACTATTGAGGCAATGAAGAAAAATACGGCTCCAGGTATTGATCAGATTACGATGGAGGAAATTGCGCTTGTAAAAAATGAAATAGCAGAACTCGTGGCTAATTATTTAAATGAGAATATCAGAAACGGAACGTTTCCTGAAGAGGGGAAGCTTGCAAAAATTGTACCTATATTCAAAGGAGGAGATCGATCGGACCCCAATAATTATCGCCCAATTGCACTCTTGACCGGATTTAGTAAAATATTTGAAAAAGTAATTAACTCTCGCTTAACATCATTCATATTAGATAACTCTATCCTAAACTCCCGCCAATATGGCTTTCAGAAAAACAAGGGAACGTTTGACGCTCTACTCTCGGTAACGCGATTCATCAACGAGAGACTTGATGTAGGGGATTATGTTGTTGCCATTTTTGTGGATCTAAGGAAAGCGTTTGATACGGTCGATCATGACCTCTTACTTCGAAAACTAGAAGCATATGGTGTTCAAGGCACAGCAAATAAACTATTTCAAAATTACCTAAAAGGCAGACTGCAGAAAACAGCATTTAATAATGTTCTGAGTGACCCGGCACCAATGAAATCAGGTGTTCCACAAGGCTCAATACTTGGCCCAACCTTGTTCCTGCTATACACTAATAATTTAAATACATGCAGGCTAAGTGGTAATTACTTTTTATATGCTGATGATACAGTGCTTCTTTACTCGGGACGCGATAAAAACGACATCGGAGACGCTATCAACGAGGATCTAAATTCATATAATTTATGGTTGAAAGAGAATAAACTAGCGTTGAATATTTCAAAGACAAAATATATTATCTTTAAGCAAAAGAACAGGGAAGACATAGATGTTGATATAAAAATTAATGGTGAAAAGCTGCAAAGAGTGCTCGAACTTAAATATCTTGGCCTTACTATCGATCACCGTCTGACCTGGCTCCCGCATATAAACAACTTAAGGAGGCAATTAGCACCAATAATTGGATTGTTACGAAGATATGAGGAATTTCCAAAAAACATCAAGCATGTTGTTCTGAATGCCTTCGTACTGTCAAAAGTACATTACGGAGTGGTAATTTGGAGTCAGTCCTCAGAGCAACACCTAAATATAATTTCCAGGATATTAACCAAGGCGTATAAAAATATACATAATCTCCCAAGGATCACACCAACAAACATAGTGTATCAATCATGTAACGCATTAACTTTTAACCAAATCATTAAAATGGAGAAAGCCAAGTTTATCTTCAAAAGTTTAAATCTCAGCTTGTCGTCAAAAACACCATTTATTAAAGTCTCACAAAAGAATCAATACAGTACTAGGAACGCAAACCAATTTGTAATTCCTTTTGCAAGGACAGATCGCCTGAAGAACGATGCTACAAATGACGCCCTTCGTATATACAATAATCTTCCAGAATCAGTTAAAGAAGCAAATTCTCTTATGGTTTTCAAGAAAAGACTTAGGAACTATTTAATGAATAACGATTGAATCTCAGTGCAGAAACTTTCAACATAGCATCTTAGGTCAATTATTGATCCTATCTTCGAGATGCCTCGAGAAACACCTACTATTATTATAATATCAGTCCAGTAATTTCAACATAGCATCTTAGGGCATTGTTGACCCTATCGTCGAGATGCTTGAAGAGAAAGCTATTCTTTTAACTCAGAGTTTTTTTTTACTGCGTCGAATTTATAATTTTTTTTATCTCTGAGAGCTGATCACGATATGGACAAGACAAGATTAACCGGAGGACTTCACATATTTTTGTGTGCCCCCTTATACCGATGTGTTATACATTGCCTGGGTGGCACACCTGAGGAAACGACGAAATGTGAAGTGCAGATCGCACGAGCGTAGTGCGACGAAGAAAGTGTGATGGAGAGAGTGGAAGGGAATGGAGGTAAAAAAAAAAAAAAAAAAACTCATCAAGGGAAGACTCACTGGCGCGATTCGTGCTGCTGGGGACCTATCTCCTCGACAGTACGGCTTTAAAGCAGGACGTTCTACCATTGATGCGATTGCAGAGGTGGTGAACGCGGTCCAAAAGGCAGAGGAATAGTCGCACCAAACGACGGATCGTTCTGTTGGTGACACTCGACGTCAGGAACGCCTTCAACTGCGCTAGATGGGTGGATATTCTGGATACGCTGGAAAACTCTTTTCAAATTCCAGAATAGCTAACGCGGCTTTTGAGGGACTACATGAAGGACCGAAGCCTGCTCTGCGACACGACACAGGGTCAACGAAAGATGGCGGCTGCATCGGGTGTTGCCCAGGAATCTATCCTTGGTCCAGACATGTGGAGCGTGTCTCACGACGGGCTACTGAGATTAAAGATGCCAGATGAGTCGTGCCTGGTCGGCTATGCGGATGATGTTGCGGCTCTGGTCGCTTTGCAACTTAGGCTAGGTATGCTAATGGGCCGAGTGAGGGACTGGATGACTGCTCGCGGGTTCAGTTTAGCCCTGCAGAAAGCGGAAGTGATCATCTTGACAAAAAAGAGAATCCCTAGAGTGAGGATGATCAGTATTGGAGACATAAAAATCGAGGCTACTGATAGGCTCGAAGATGAATTTCTCTGAGCAAATCAGTTCAACGGCCGAGAAGGCTGCTTCGGGAGTATCGGCTCTGCGTCGACTTATGGCCAAAGTAGGGGAATCCAGCCCAACAAGAATACGCCTCTTGATGAGTGCTGTAGGGTCAGTGCTGCTGTATGGAGCAGAAGTATGGGGGACGCTCTCAGTATGGAGGTTTACCGAAAACGCCTGGCACAGATACAGAGAAGAGGAGCGCTGAGGATTGCATCTTCGTATCCGACAGTCTCTGATTCGGCGGTGAGAGTTATTGCAAGCGTGATACCTGTTGCGCTCCTTGCTAGAGAGTGCCGCGCTATTCATCTGCGTCGAAACTAGGATGCGAGAAGGATGTTTGTCCGCGAGGAGAGATAGCGCTCACTCAATGATTGGCGGCAGTCTTGGGTGTATTGCAGGAAGGGCAGATGGACTGCGCACCTCATCCCGGATGTAAGACCGTGGCTAAATCGAAGGCATGGCAAGACTGACTTCTATCTGACGCAGCTTTTGAGCGGGCGTGGATGGTTTCAGTTTTACCTGCACAAGATTGGTAAATCGCGGTCCTCCGATTGTCGGTTTTGCCCAGGAGAGGAAGAAAATGCGTGCCACACATTTTTCGCGTGCATAAAATGGGACAGACTGCGAAGAGCCCTCTACAGGGAGATGGGAGAGCTCACCCCGGATAATACAGTTGCGGTGATGCTCGAATCGGTTGACAAATGGAAACAGGTGGCACATTATGCTCGGGCAGTCCTAAAATATAAAAGGGACTCACAGCAGCCGAGGGCGCTGGGGCTGGGGGATCGCTCTTCTGGCATTTCCTCTTCCCCTCCCGCCAGGAAAGGGACTCCCCAGCTTGAAGGCGCCCCACGGCGTAACAAAACGAGACCTGGCCCGAAGTAATGTGTCAAACGGTTCCAGACTAGATTCTCCGGTTGATACGGGAGGTGTTTAGTGGCTAGTCCAGTCGCCTTCTGGCGAGCATGGGAGTCCCACACTCTGTGCGTAAATGGGCATTCATCTGCCTACCGCAAAAAAGGCAATAGTTTATGCGACTAAATCCAAAATTTTCTTCAGAAACATGATATATGACTACAGGCAAACTTGCAGTATAGGGTAAAAAAGGAACGTGATAGACCGTTGATACCGGATCGAGATCCTGCCTCGTGGCCGAATTATTACAAAATTGTAATATCTGAATGTGCCCCGTTTCCCTACAATTAAATTTTATATTGGCGAAGCGAGGTAATTTATACTACAGTACTTTGTTCACCCATTCTAAATGGTGGTCCAACCAAACGCACGATGTGAATTGTAAATAAAACAAAGAGTTTTAGAGAATTATGTTAATATTGTTTATTAGAATAGAAGGATCTATGACAATTATGTGTGTAGCAAAATATTGCCCGGCTACGGCTACGGTGGCATACTTCTATCCAAAGGTCCATATTTTCAATGACTCTGAGGCATAATAGATGTTCAATGTCGTTAATGTGCTGAATTATGTCATCCTTTAGCTCTTGAATTGTTCTTGGCTTATTGGCATGCACTTTTTCGTTTAAATATCCCCAGAGAAATAAGTCCAACGGTGTCAAATCACATGATCGTGGCGGCCAAATAACATCACCACAACGTGAGATAACACGGCCATTGAATTTCACGCGCAAAAGAGCCATTGTTTCGTTGGCTGTGTGGCACCATCTTGTTAGAACCACATATCGTCCAGGTCCATAACTTCAATTTTTGGTCACAAGAAATCCGTTATCATCTCGCAATAGCGAACACCATTCACGGTAACTGCTTGGCCGTCTTTATTTTCGAAGAAGTATGGCCCGATGACGCCACCAGCCGATAAACCGCACCAAACAGTCACTCTTTGTCAATGCATCGGCTTTTCAACAATCACTCGTGGATTCTCATTTGCCCAAGTGCGGCAATTCTGCTTGTTACCGAATCCACTGAGGTGAAAGTGTGCCTCGTCGCTGAAGATGATTTTCTTTGTAAAATCACCATTCCCTTCTGTCTGTTCAACCAACCATTTGGCGTATTGCCGACACTTGAAATGCTCAGTAGGCTTCAGCTCTTGAGTCAATTGAACCTTGTTAGCGTGTAAATTCAAGTCTATTCAAAATTCGCATCAGTGATATTTGTGAGGTGTTCAATTGTTGAGCACCACGACGAGTCGAGGTTGATGGCTCTTCTGCCACGCTATCACGAACAACAGCAATGCTTTCCAGAGAACGAACTGGGCGAGCATGCACAGGTGATTTCACATTTCCTACAAACCCGGTTTGCTGAAATTTGCGCACAATTCTCCCTGATTGTGGATACATTTGGTCGATTATGCTGACCAAAAAAATCTCGAAGTGCACCAAATGCATTTTGATTTGAATGCCCATTTTTGTAAAAGGCTTCAACAACCTCAACGCGCTGCTCAATTGTGTACCTCTCCATGGTTGAATTTGCCAAACACTGAAACAAAGAAATGTCAAATTCAGTTGGGCGAAAAACTTGACGTTAAAGTGTGACTCACAATTTAATATCATGCATTATTTATTTATTTCATTTATTTATTTAAATCCATTTAACAGACAGAAATCCAATAACAAAATAGACTTAGGCAATTAAATATAGTTAAATATAGTTTGGAGTAAGACAGATTAATACAACAAAATCAAGCAGAAAAAAGTTAATTAGAACATGTAAGAAATGAAGTGAGAGTCTAAATCAATGTTTGAAAAAATTCAGTTATAAGGAAACATTAATCACTATTCGCAAAAAGTAGCGTCTTTAGTTTAATTTCAAAAACAAAGTAGGACGTGGATAGATAACCAAGCTCGTGGCTGTTATGCATTCTGATGATTCACGGCATAATTGAGTGAAAATATAAATCCGTCCGGGCGTACGGAACCTCGAGAATGTTATTAGACCGACTAGGACGGGCATACAGTCTGTAGTGGTTTGACCATCCTTTATTTAATCTGGGTGATGGAAGCCGTGGGTTGGGAAAATAAGGGGTTGCCTCCCTCTTTCTCAAACGGGCTTGGGACCGTCTACGGCGGAATGGTACCCTTAAAGTTCTTAAAGTTGACAGGAATCTGGTGCCCACAAAATTTCATTGAAATCGAATCATCCAGTGGGATATAGCCATTTCAATTATATGGAAATAGACATAGACACGAAATTTTTTTTTTTGGATTTTATTTGAGATGAAACATAATGGCGGCTATTTTGTGTGATAGAAACCGGTCTTTCGTATATAATTGACCGATTTCTTGTGTGATGAATGGATTAATTATTGAAATCATTGATTCATAGCAGAAAAATTGTTTTTAACCATAGGGTGGTTACAAAACCCTTCGGGTACGAGCACTCTTACTCGACTTGTTATTAGTTACAATGTGCATCTGAGAATTCTCCATGCTAATGCTGTATTGAATTTTTAAAATTAACTATTATTTTCCTTTTTTTCCAGATCATATTTGCGGGATATAATTGAAACGGCAAATATATTTTTTAAGCTTATGGAAAAGTTTTGTCGTGTTCCGGTTGTTGTGCAAGACAAACGTCGTGCCAGAGCGAAAAGCGGAAAGAAAGCACAGCGGAAACAACGTGACCAACCAAATGAAGAGACAAATGTAAGGCATCCCTTTCAGAATGAATTTGAATTAGAATGGTTTTTAATTATCTCCAAACACGGAAATTTCGTCACAATCATATTCAACCTAGCAATTTGTTTTCCTAAGTATCCTTCAAATCCTTTTGCCGTCCTTCTCACGCACATTGTTCCTATCCGAGCCGTGCCGATGAACTAACCAAACAGACATCAACCATTAAACTCATGCTAATAAATTCCATTTTCTGCTTTTTTCGTTTTGTTTTATTTTTTCAGTAAATAAGCTGATATTTTCCAATCAATTGATTTTTATTACGAAATAAATTTCCGGAAGGATGTTTCACTGAGCATTTATGTATGAGATTCAATGTACTATATGCGTGTGTGTGTTAGCCATAAAATAAAAGCGGCACAGACAAAAGATATGGAATTAAAGTAATTTGGTTTGATAAAGAACGGATTCGATTTGAAAAGCAGTTTGAATTGAATGAAGGGATTTAATTTTTAGCGTGTGTTTTTATTGGGTTGGATTAGGCTGTGAAATGTTTTGATTGCGGAGTGCGTTTGAGATTTAGAGAGAACGATTACAAAGGACAGTTATTCCTTGATACTAGCATTGAGCTAAAATAATTATATCTATTTGTATTGCGGATTTCTGCATTATAAGCTGTATAACCTATGATAATTTTACAGGAGGATCTGGAAAACATGTGGACAAATATTGTAACAGAACTTTCTACAGTCCTCACAATGCCAGAAATTGACTTACCAGAAGAAAGTCGACCAATTCCATTTGATGCCGCCTCTGACAAACCAATAGACGATCAAAAGTAAGGCATTTATGTTTGAATCGAATTTATTAATATTTTATTTTTTCGAATCTTTTGAAATATTAAATCAAATTTTTGTTTGTTTACAGAGATGATTGCGTGCTCCGTATTTATAAATATCTACGAGAAGAAAAACCTGAAGAAAGTGTGATCCTGTTAAGAGCTGCAAGGTAAATTTTCAAGTTGTAGATTTCTATGTTTTCATTTGAATTTTCACAAATCCTGTCAAGCTTTGTGTTAGTGAGTAGATCTTATCAACCCGTAAGCAACAAGGAAAATTCAAAGACCTTCTTGTGGACATGAAATTGACATACAGCTTCTTTTATCACTGAAAAAAATCTTGCTTGTCCTTGTCGCAATTAGAAAGTACGAGTCGTATTTTTGGTACATTTTGCCTTCCCCTGCACCCCCTAATTCAGAGAATGATTATTTCATTTCAGATTCTAAAAGTTCTAATCAAGACCCCACTCGACTACCTTTGATTAAAAAAATTGTTAAGGGCTAATTCGTTATAAGAGGGGACCCAACTCAAAAACTTTTTAAATTTTTGGTAAAACTTTACCTTTTGAGAGACCATCACTTCTGACCTTTTCACAAAGCTTGAGCATTCTAGCTTCTATAGTTTCTGAGGAAACTAGCTGTGACGCACGGACAGACGGACAGACAGGTCGCGAAACTAGTAGGTTTGTAAAAAATTTTTTTACAAAGATCTAAAAAGACATCTGGCTTCAAAGTGACCTAAAAAGGGTGTAATAAATTTCAGTTGCGGTTGCAAATTAATTTCTCCGTTTCAACATAAAAATTACCATCATGTGGTGAATATTAAAGAAATATAGAAAAATTAATATGGTATCGCTTCCATGAAATTTGTTTTACCCCTTCTAGGGCACTTTGAAGTCGATTTTCTTTTTTTTTTTCAAACTTTTTTTATTTCACCTTTTTAAGTGGCAAATTTTATCACTTTAAATTTTTTTAGAGCACTATCCACATGGCCATATTTTGTATAAGATTTTCACTTCGGCAATTTATATTATGTAATTTAATTCACAACTTACGATACTTGTCACGTTCACATCTACTTCATACGGTTTATTCATCCCTATTAAAAAGCAAGCGTTTCATGACGTCCGATCATATTGCCTAAACCGGTTTTTATCTCTGCTGCGAAAGAGAAGAGCCAGAAGTATTTTGCTCTTGGTTGAGTCAACATCTCCGCAAATTTTATTTGTATTTTGGTTTCAAATTTAATAAACTGCAGAAAACGAACTTAACACAGAATTCATTGTTTAAATATAAAAGATTCAAAATTTGGTCGCTCGTATGTGGATATTTAGAATCAGTGATACTGAACAGTGTAGTGGGAGGTTAAGTGCGGAGTGTATTATCTTTGGACGGACATAATACCTCGTATATTGGTATCGTAATAAACAAATGAAATTGCATTGGACTTAATACAAATTACATTTTGTGGAAACAGACTGGACTTTATCTTAGTCGGACTGTGTATATATGCATTATCTATATCAACGATTCCTGTACTACCACGTCTAAAAATTTTGACGTTGGATTTAGACTAAATCGGTATTCTGGATCTATTTAACAGCAGCTTATCACGGCGGGCAGCCTTCATATTGGGTTTGGTGAGTCTCTAACAAATTCCTATCCTGTCATATGTATCACACCTATAACAAACGTTTCACCTGTACCAAAATTTAAGTATTATGGATAACTTAAAAAAGAAGCGCGCTGTACAAAAGAGTAAACTCACACTGTTTAAAATTCAGTTCATAATGATGATGTAGACGTAATGCGGTCGCAGACATCATTTACTATCTATACATGTATCAGCCTATGTATACGAGTACATGTAAATCAGCCTAGGGTTGTACAAGCAACAAACGACGCAAAGGAAGTTTCGACTGAAATTAAGACATATAGTATGCATGCAAAGGCTCAGCAGAATACACAGCCCCATTTAATGACTACCTCTTTATGCGAACATTTAGTATTACGACAGATGAAGGTGGTTAATACAGTAACATGTGTCGAATACGGCAATCAGCAAGTCATATGCAAAACTGCTGTAAAACTAAAATCGCGAATAACGGAATATACTAAAGTAATTAGCTGCCTCGTCGTCAATGAAATCGATAATGAATGACCTTCATTGTGCGTCCAAACCGCTGCATTAAAAATCCCTACCGGTATTGAACTATCGGATCCACAATTTGATGTACCGCGACCTGTAGACATGCTAATCGGCGCAGGCTTATTCTACAAACTATTATGCGTCGGTCAAATTAAGTTAAAGGAAGATCAACCTGTATTCCAAAAGACTATTCGGATGGATGGCTGCCCGCAAGATGATGATTCAATTTTTACCGACTCAGGTTCAAACCAATCGCTTAAAATGTAATTTGATATGTAACACTGAATTACATACTCAACTTGAACGTTTTTGGACAATTGAAAACGACTTTAAGGATGTTCGAGAATTTTGCTCAAAATAGGACCCTGCTGAAATACTCTCGTACGCGATAGTACTGGTCGCTTTATCGTAAGCATACCATTCAAATTAGATGATATTAGGAACCCAGGTAGTTCAAAACAAATGGCTCATGAGCGACTTTTTTCCATGGAGAAAAAATTGGCATAAAATTTAGATTTAGAAGAGCAGTATACGGATTTTATGACAGATTACGGAAATCAAGGACATATGCGCGAATTAACATTACCCGAAGTCGATGACTCGGGAACACCATTTCTATTTGCCACACCATGCCGTATTTAAGGAAGAACGTACTACTACTAAATTATGCGTCGTATTTGATAGTTCCGCAAAAACATCAACCGGAATGTCACTGAATGACATATAGTACATTAGTTACCCCGTCCGTATAGAACAATCTTTTCTCTATAATATTGAGGTTTCGACATCACAATGTGATTATTTCCGATGACGTAGCTAAAATGTATCGGCAAATCCTAGTTAAATCCGAGGATAGACGAATGTAACGTATTTTATGGCGATATGATCGATCGCAACCTGTGAAGGTATATGAACTAAATACAGCAACGTACGGGACCGCGTCAGCACCTTTTCTTGCTACTCATTGTTTGCGTGAACTATCGGGTATTTCTAAAACGGACTTTCCAACCGCAAATAATGCGATTTTACGAGACTTACGACGACCTTCTGACAGGTACTGATACAATTGAAGCGGCGGTGAAATTAAAGGATGAAATATCAAACATTCTGTCATCCGTGGGTCGTGAATTACGCAAGTGGGCGTCAAACAAAGAGCAAATTATGAATAATACGGATGGTAATAAAATTGAAACAGACAAAGACCCTAAGACTTTAGGTATCATATGGGATCCGTCGGGTGATACAATTAAATATAGCCTTAATTTAATTGAATCTCGCAAGGTATCCAAACGCATTGCATTATTAACCATAGCACAAATTTACGACCCGCATGGTCTTTTTGGTCTTGCCATTATACCTGCAAAGCTCATCATGCTAAAACTCTGGAGTTTAGATGTTGATTGGGATGAATCTTTGCCATTAGACTTGCATGCTTCGTGGACTAATATTTACAATGAAACACAAGGTATTAATAACCTCGTAATTGACCGACAAGTGATATCACCTATGAAGCCCAAGAAACTTAAATATCACGGATTTTGTGATGCGTCGAAAAGGGCATACGGTGGTGCGTACATCTATGTAAAATCCGTAAATGTTAATGGACTACGTACTTCTCGTTTATTATGTGCTAATCGCGAGTGGCATCACAAAAGGTGTCATCGATTCCGAGACTCGAATTATTAAGTGCCTTACTTCTTGCCCAGCTGTTGCATAAAATATCAAGGCATGTAATATACGACGCGAAGAGTGGTATTTCTGGACAGACTCTATGGTAGCACTATCATAGATGAAGGCATCGTCTACTCGCTGGAAAACGTTCGACGCGAATACAATGAAATACATCCATAAAATATATTTTTACCAATCTTTCTTGTGATATCTATGTGTTTCTCAAAAGGTGTGAAACTCTCAGAGTATACGAAAATGTGCGAGATTGAAATTGTACTGTGCAATAATAAAATGTGTGAAAAAATAGATGAAGATATTTCCTACATTTGTTACAGTATTTTTTTTTTAAGAAGAATGTAATTTAAGATGTTTCAATTCCATCGCGAACAAGTAAAGACATGGGATTCGTATTTGTTAAATTTATAAATAAATATAGTTATACTAAAAGCTGTTTTATTTTGAAATAACACAATTGGCACAATTGTAAAAAAATTTTACACAGACCTACTAGTTTCGTGGCCTATCTGTCCGTGCGTCACAGCAAGATTTCTCAGAAACTATAGAAGCTAGAAAGGTTAAACTACGTGAAAAGGTCAGAAGTGTTGGTCTCTCAAAAATTCAGGTCTTGTCAAACATTTCAACATTTTTTAAGGGGTATCCCCCCTAATACCGAAGTAGCGCCTAAACTTTTTTTGATCAAAGGTCGAGTGGGGTATCAAATGAAAGGTCTTGATTAGAACTTTTAGAATCTGAATTTAAAAAGTCATTTTATGCATCAGCGGGTCCAGAGGGAGGGAAAACGTACCGAAATTTTGCGCCCTCCCTTCCGATTGGACACCTTCAAGCCGAAAAATCTGAAAGGAATTATGGAGGTTGGTTTTTATGAGTACAGGGACAACAAATATCTCAGAAATCTAAATACACTCAGCTTTGTTAACAATAGTATGATTTGTTGATTTTAAATTTTCGCTCATAAAATAAAAGTGGTTATTGAAATTTTGCAATCCTATTGAATAATACAAAACCTTACAGCACACGAAATTTTTTGGAAATCGGATGATAATCAAGTGAATTATCGCCGTTTCAATTGTATGGAATTGCAGCAACAATAACACGTGTTGATGGCTGATACATATTTCAAATTGACCTAGACACTTTTGTTTTCTTCGATTTTTTATGAAAATTTAAGGGAAAGTGTTTCATTTGAACACTGTCAATCGGCTGAGCATTCAGAAAAATAACACTGGTTGACAAATTTTAAGGTTTTGTTAATCCATGAAATGAGTTGTGCTAATTGCGAAAGAATACCTCTAAACATACATTTTGATATAAGTTTTAAGGTCGAGTTAGCTCGCGTTTTTTGTGGAATCAAATAAAAATCTTTTGACTTAAGATAACATTATATTCATAAATCACATATTATAAAATTTAAAAATGAGTTAATATATTGCTTTTCCGTTTATAAATAATATCCACAGCCTCTCTCTTCAACGTTCAGCAGTAGTCTGCTAACATAGCAGGACTCCATTTGCCCTGGTCTCGCTGTTCCATGCCTGAAATATTCTGGTGAAAACGTTCACCATATTCGTCGCTAACATCTCCCATATTTTCAGGACAAAAATCCAAATGTGAGTCGAGAATATGTATTTTGAGGGACATTTTGCAACCGAGAGCGTACAATGCTTGGATCATATTCTTCAGATTTTTTTTTACCCAAGAAATTTTGAAAAACTTTTATCATGGATGTCCACGCCTGTTTTTCCTTGCTATTCAATGTGCTTTCAAAAGTCTTGTCATTCATTAATTCTTTTATTTGAGTTCCCATGAAAATTCCTTCTTTTAACTTGGCATCTGAAATTTTTGTAAACTTTTTTTTTAAATATTGAAAAGCTTGACCTTCGCGATTCAGTGCTTTTACGAAGTTTCTTCATCAATCCTAATTTTATATGCAGAGGTGGTATAATAATATTTTCTTTTTGCACTAAAGGTGGATAAAAAACATTTTCAGTTCCTGGTGCAAAAGCTTTTCGTAACGGCCAAACTTTTTTTATGTAATGGTTTTCCCTGTCGCGACTGTCCCAAAGACACAAGAAACAGCAATACTTTGTGTAACCCTATTGCATGCCTAAAATGATTGCAATCACTTTAAAGTCTGCACATATTTTCCAAGAATATCTTTCATATTTTATAATTTTTAATAGATGTTTAATATTTTCATAGGTTTCTTTTATAGATACAGCATAACCGACAGGAATAGAAGGATACGTGTTACCGTTGTGCAATAAGACAGCTTTCCCCGCAGGGGGAAATGCCGGTCGACAAGAGCACTCTTGGAGGCTAGCATTCTTTGGGGAGTTCCGCCCCCCACGTACTCGAGGAAACTCCGCAGGGGGAATGCCGGTCGACAAGACCACTCTTGGAGGCTAGCATTCTTTAGGGAGTTCCGCCCCCACGTACCCGAGGAAATTCCCGCAAGGAGAAAGCCGGTCGACAAGAACATTCTTGGAGGCTAGCATTCTTTGGGGAGTGCCACCCCCACGGACCCGAGGATATGGGGGGTGCCGTGAGGTTCCCTCCTGGAATGACAGGTAACGACTCTGATTGTATCTGGACTACGCTTTGGATAACGAACTGGAATTGACGCTTTGGGCTGGCGGATGTGATAGTTTGGACCTAGTTGCTTTGCACAGTAGCGCCGAGGTGAAACTCGTGTGTGAACGGCTCCAATTCAACTATCATACCGTCTCCGTCCTGGTAAAACCTTGGCAGGCCTCGGAGTACGTTCGAAGTTCGCACCATTGGGTTGGTGGTGTAGGTTCGGTTGAGACGGACTCCCGATTAGCGCTGGTCTGGCTCTGAGCACTTGTCCCCGTAAGGGCTTGTGCCAACCCTCGCATGGCCTCCCTGCTCTGCAAAGATAACCATGGGACCAAAAAGGCGACTACACACACGAACGGAGATAGCGGCACCGAGGGGGGACACAATAAAATGGAGCAAACAAAATCAAAAGATCAAAAACATCCAAAAAATGAAACCAAAAATAATAACGACGACGCAACCAGCGGTTGCGGCCACGATGTCAACAGTACATCGAGAGCTGTACTAACCGCGAAAAAACGAAGACTAACACGACGACAGTGACGGTAGACGAAAAACGGAGAACAGCAGACAGTCTGGTGCAGACTGAGATTCCTGCGGCGTTTGGGCGCAGCAAAAAAATTATGCGAACGCCCGAGCGTCCTATTAAGCAGAAGCGGGAGACTCGGCAGGATGCTTCAGGTGTTCGAGCAGTGGAAGATAACATAAAGAGCACCGAAAATTCGATTGTCACGGCTGCGATCGTTACTAAAGCGACCGAAGCAAGGGTCACAAATCCCGACATTGCAACGAAAAATCCAGAAGCCAACGAGGAGATTACGGTACTAAAAGCAAAGAGTGACCAGACACCGCGTGATTGTACCGCCACCGTTGAAAATGTGGCGGAGGTACTGCACTCGGAAACGGAACGCGAAAACCTCTCCCAAGGATGGTTGCAAGGTACAATTGCCGCCCAGCGATACGAAGAACAAAGACTACTTCGAAAAGCGGGAGATGTTCTGAAAAGAATACAAGCTGCATGCGACTCCCAAAAAATTAGCAAAGTAGCAAAGGAAGGGCTCCTTGAACTAGAGGAGCTCCTAGATCGCATAGGGCACTATCGGAGGAGCTGGTTAAGGGCCGAAGATGAACAGAAGGCTAAAGAGGCGCTTGGGGTAAAATCTAAAGGCGACATGCAGATAGCTCCAGCATTAAAAGTCAATAAAAGAATGGCGTCTAGCCCAATCGAAGGAGATCATGATAAAAGAAGGAAGGAAGAGGCACTTGACGGGCGTGGAGCACCAGATCAGGGGTTTCAGACAGTGCTTACAAAAGGAGCGAAGAAAGCCGCAAAGAAACTCCTTCAAAAAATGCCAGAAAATAAAATTCGCACGGACGCCAAATTAGAAAAAGGACCTGATGCAAAACAGGAGAGGCAGAAGCCCCGACGAAGACCCCGGCAGCAGGCGCTGCTTGTAAAGCCCCAAGATGGCCGATCCTACGCGGAGGAGCTGCGGGACATCAGGGGAAACGCAAGGCCCGAAGACACTAATACTACCATTAAAGTAGTACGACCGACGCGGTCGGGCCACATACTGGTCGAATTCGGAGCAGAGGCCGGCAATAAAGAAGCATTCTGTGACGCAGTAAAGAAAGTCCTCGGCAAAAGCGCAACTATAGCCCCGCTCGAGCCGATGGCAACGATCGAAATACGGGACATTGACTGCGTGACGGATCTGGCCGAGGTAGAAGAGGCCATCAAAAGGGAGTTCCCTAGCGTGGGAAGGATCAAAGCGAGACTGACACCAGAAAACAACAGGCGACAACGCATGGCCATAGTTGACTTGACCGAAAAGGACGCCGAACAATTCCTGAACAAGGGCAAAGTACGAATAGGGTGGGTTGTCTGTTTCAAATGCCTTGGTTATGGTCACACCACATAAGTATGCAAAGGACCCGATAGGAGTTCCCTATGTTACAAATGCGGTGAAATGGGACAAAAAAGAAAAGAGTGTACGAAGGAGGCACACTGTATTCTTTGCAAGGATGCTGATCCAAAACCTGATTTTGGACACGTCTTGGGATCAGGAAAATGCCGGGAGCCAGAGCTTCGATGACCCGCATCCTGCAGCTAAACCTACACCGCAGTTCAACCGCCCAAAATCTGCTTGAGCAGTTTGCGAGGGACCGGAAAGCCGACTTCTTGCTGCTGAGTGAGCAAAACCATAATGAAGTCCTGCATTATGGTACTCTGATGAAACTGGTACTGCCGCCATCTGGGTTCGGAACAGTGACTTTCAAGCGGAGAGTTGTGGAAGGGGGGATGGTTTCGTGTGGGTTCGGTGCACAGGGACTACCTTCTTTAGTGCGTACCTAACGCCTAACGAGCCGATATCATCTTTGCAAGCCAAGCTTAATGCTCTGGAGGGCGCTGCCTCGAACACAGAGGGTAAAGTGCTCGTTGGGGGCGACTTCAATGCTAAAGCAATCGAATGGGGCATGCCTCAGACGGATCCGCGGGGAAAACGAATCCTGGAAATGGCGGTCAGGACAGCCCTCGTCGTACTAAACTCCGGAAATACGCCGACTTTCCGCCGTATTGGCTGTGAGGGAACCATACCGGACGTGATATTCGCCTCGGAGTCCTTAGTACGGAGGATACACAACTGGAAAGTATTAGAGGACTACTCAGCCAGTGATCACCAGTGCATTCTGCTTGAGATAAGTGATGCTATCTCCCGACGTCCGTGCTCTCGGCCTTCTACAACTGGATGGAACATCGGAAGAATGGACGTCGAGAGGTTCGTCAAGGTTCTCACCGCAGGTGAGCCGCTGCAGGGAGCTCCGGAGGGGACGGAAGAACTGGCCACTCAAGACGTGGTGAACTCTACTATGAGCATAATCACGACTGCTTGCTGTGCTTCTATGCCCCGTCGAAGACCCCGGCACGGCAAGCCCCCAGTGTACTGGTGGTCTACTGAAATCGCTGAAAAGCGGAGGGAGTGTCACAAGCTTCGGCGTGAGGCTAAACGGGCGCGGAACCGTCACGAGGCACGCAACCAGGTGGCAGCATATAAGTCGGCAAGGAAATGCCTTCGCAAACTGATCAACAGTAGCAAGGCTCGCTGCTGGCAAGACCTAGTGGACAATGTGAACAAGGATCCGTGGGGCCTTGGCTACAAGCTGGTCATGGGGAAACTTGGTGCCCTACGGAAGCCTTGTATACATGACGCGGAAAAGATGGACGTGATAGTGCGGGGACTCTTCCCCGCCCATCCTGTCCGTGTTGACGCTGTCCATGGTGAAACAGCAGTAGAGTGCATACTCTTCACACAGCTGGAACTGGAGTAGGCAGTCTTCTCCTTGAAAGCGAGGAAGGCTCCAGGTCCAGATAGTGTTCCAGCTGAGATGTTGCGGCTCGTCTATCACCATTGTCCTGACTTGCTGCTCAGCACATTCAACGCTTGCCTACGGGACGGGGTTTTCCCGGTACGATGGAAGGTGGCGAGGCTCGTGCTGATCAGCAAGGGGAAGGGAAATCCCGAATCGCCGTCTGCATACTGCCCGTTATGCATGCTAGAAACGGCTGGCAAAGTGCTAGAGAAACTCATCAAAGGAAGACTCACTGACGCGATTTGTGCTGCTGGAGACCTATCTCCTCGGCAGTACGGCTTTAGAGCAGGACGTTCTACCATTGATGCGATTGCAGAGGTGGTGAACGCGGTCCAAAAGGCAGAGGAATATAGTCGTACCAAGCGACGGATCGTCCTGTTGGTGACACTCGACGTCAGGAATGCCTTCAACTCCGCTAGATGGGTGGATATTCTGGACACGCTGGAAAACTCTTTTCAAGTTCCAGAATATCTAATGCAGCTTTTGAGGGAACTACCTTAAGGACCGAAGCCTGCTCTACGACACGACACAGGGCCAACGAAGGATGGAAAATACATCGGGTGTTGCCCAGGGATCTATCCTTGGTCCGGACCTGTGGAACGTGTCTTACGACGGGCTACTGAGAGTTGAGATGCCAGATGAGTCGCGCTTGGTCGGCTATGCGGATGATGTTGCGGCTCTGGTTGCCGGGCGCACCGTTGAACAAGCGCAACTTAGGCTAGGTATGCTAATGCGCCGAGTGAGGGACTGGATGACTGCTCGCAGGCTCAGTTTAGCACTGGAAAAAACCGAAGTGGTCATCTTGACAAAAAAGAGAATCCCTAGAGTAAGGATGATCAGTATTGGAGATATACAGATCGAATCGAAGCCAGCGGTGAAGTACCTGGGGCTACTGATCGACTCAAAGATGAGTTTCTCTGAGCAAATCAGGGCAACGGCTGAGAAGGCTGCTTCGGGAATATCGGCCCTGAGTCGACTTATGGCCAACGTAGGGGACCCAGCCCATCAAGAAGACGCCTGTTGATGAGTGCTGTAGGGTCAGTGCTACTGTACGGAGCAGAGGTATGGGGCGACGCTCTCAGCAAGGAGGTATAGCAAAAACGATTGGCACAGGTACAGAGAAGAGGAGCACTGAGGATTGCATCTTCGTATCCAACAGTCTCCGGCTCGGCGGTGAGAGTGATTGCAGGCGTGATACCTGTCGCCCTCCTTGCTAGAGAGCGCCGCGCTATTTACCTGCGCCGAAACGAGGATGCGAGGGAGATGGTTGTCCGCGAGGAAAGACAACGCTCGCTCAACGATTAGCAGCAGTCTTGGGGGAATTGCACGAAGGAAAGGTGGACTGCGCGCCTCATCCCGGATGTGAGACCGTGGCTAAATCGAAGGCATGGTGAGACTGACTTCTATCTGACCCAGCTTTTGAGCGGGCATGAGTGTTTTCAGTCTTAACTGCATAAGATCGGTAAGTCACGGTCTCCCGATTTTCGGTTTTGCCCAGTAGAGGAGGACAATGCCTGTCACACATTTTTTGCGTGTACCAAATGGGCCAGGCTGCGAAGGGAACTCTACAGGGAGACGGGAGAGCTCACCCCGGATAATATAGTTGCGGTGATGCTCGAATCGGTTGACAATTGGAACCAGGTGGCACATTATGCTCGGGCAGTCCTGAAAGATAAAAGGGACTCGCAGCAGCCGGAGGTGCTGGGGCTGGGGGATCGCTCTTCTGGCATTTCCTCTTCCCCTCTCCCCTCCTGCTAGAAAGGGACTCCCTAGATTGAAGGCGTCCCACGGCGTAACAAAACGAGACTTGGCCCGAAGTAATGTGTCAAACGGTTCCAGGCTAGGTTCTCAGATTGACAGGGAGGTGTTTAGTGGGTAGTCCAAGGGTATCCTCCATGGGAGTCCCACACTGCCAGACTCGGCGGGCGTAAATGCCTTCACCTCCCTACCACAAAAAAAAATACAGCTTTTAAACTGGTTTTAGACGAGTCTATGAATAATCTCCAAGCATTTGGTTCATGCTCCATTCCGAAAGCTTCGAATAGCGCATCAATATCGTTGCAGTAAACAAGATGATTCTTATCGTCCATTCTTAAAAAAAGCTACAAGATCATCGTGCCGGTTCCGGAAAACAGTAATTTTTGTTCCCTATGCCAAGAGATTCCATTGCTGGAGACCAAGAAGTTCAGCTTGTGATTTTGATAAACTTAAGTCTCGTACTAGATCATTTAATTGTGGTTGAGTAATTAGATGGAGTTGCAGTACCTGGCTGTGAGGACTAAAATCAGAATCCGTAAGATCGTCTTCTTCAGTGCAATGCTGGTCAATTTCTTCAGAAGCATCCATTGGTGGCGCCGAAACGGGGTGATGCGGGCGAGGTCTTTGAGCAGATGGCGTTTCAATATAACTATGTTTTCCCTTTTTGCGCCTATTAAGCCCTTCTGTCTTATTTATGCAAAAATAACAATCTTCAATGTGATCCTTTTGTTCTTTCCACAGCATCGGTGTTGCGAAAGGCAAACATGATCGGCGGCCGGATAGCCAATCTCGCAAGAATTTACCACAACTCGAGCATATTACATGCGGAACCCAGGGCTTGTCTTGATTTTTCACTGGTATTCCGAAATAAAGTTCGTAAGCACGACAGATTCTGGGACTGAAGTTTTCGCTCGTATTTTTTGTAGTGAATTTACCACACACGTAACAAAAATTGTTAGGTTTGCTTTCACAGGAACGAGGCATATCAAAAATATAAATTCACAAAGTTTTAGTTCAAACTTCACAATAAAAACTAAAAACAAAATTTGTTTGATACACTTAAGACGTTGCTGTATGTTACAGTGCTATTACCACGTCATACACTAATTGTATTTTCACGGTGTTTGATAGCGAATGCCAGCGCAATCTCAACGTTCTTTATGATGTATTAAATCTAGTAAAGTAAAGCCGTGCTATAATAACGAACAAGTCGAAACTTGCCAGAGTGCGGCGAACGCAATACAAGATTAAACTTGCATAGCTCGATAACTCGAGCTAAGACAATTGTAATATTATAATTGATGATAAGTATTTACCAAGTACTGCCTATTTTTGTATTTCATCATTCATGGCCAAAACCATTGTAAACCAGTGTAATTAAAAGTGGATCAAGATGGCGGCTGCAATGTGCTTATGAAAGAAGCTCTGCATCTTTTGCATGAATTTGAACGATTTTTTATTCAAGAATTGGATGAAAAATTCAAGTCATCGATTCACTCTATTAGAAAACTTGCTTCGAACTCTAGGATAGTTACAAAGACCTTCTGGTAGGAGCACTCTCCTGCTTACTCATCTTCGACAGGTGTCGAAAGGCGAGGTAATCGAACGAAGGACATTGAACGAAAAGAGGTGACGACCTTTCCAACCTAACCGCACGTGATGTTTGACTCACTGCGGCTCCTGCATCTGTTGACTTCGCTAAAGTTCATTTTATGTGTATGTATTTTAACGTTACATGATTCTATCATTGCGACAAACATAAGAGACACCAACTTCTAAACGGTTGAATTGAATTAACGGTACTTTTAATTCCTATAATCCAACCAATTGACGTGGTTGGAATTCGATTTATACTCGTAGCATGGGCAACTAAAATTACTTTCAGAAAAGATTCCGTTCACTTGTAACCAAACAAACTGTTCGACGGTTTTCAAAAATTATGTTTTGTAAAATCGGTTCGGTCAGGGGAAAACTTGCGACGCAGTAGAGTTTCTCAATTTCCCACTTGAAATATCAATTTATAACTGCATAATTCCACGTTTCGGATACGAAAAACAAGTTCTCTCGTGGTGGCGCTACTTGACGATTGCTCAAGGTTCCAAATTTCAGTCGGAGGGTCGGTCCCCGTTCGCGGCTTAGTTGAAAAAAAACTTCAAAAATAAAATTCATCACACAAACTGTTAGAAAATCAAAGTACTTTTGTGCATGTTGAAAAAAAAACAAAAAGAAAATAGACCATAAGCAAACATATACAAATTTTAAAGCTTGAGTCTCCCAATCCTCGCACATCCTAAAATATCACAGCGAACTGCCAAATGTTAGTAACCTTTTGAACATGAGGCGCGCACATGACACATACTCTTGGGTTTGTTCTGAACCTTTTTTTATTACTCTTCCCCTTTTCCATATCGCTCGTTTCCACAACTCTATAAACAAATCGGAATTGTTGATTAACTAAAACTACACCTTTTTTCGACCATGGTTCTGGCGTCTCGTCTGTCTAATTTGAGTCTTCTTTGGACCCTCATAAAGTGAGGGTAATGCCGCGAAAACATCCTTATATCGTGTTTAGTTTCAGACTGCTCTGAACCCTCATAAAGTGAGGATTGTTTCCGCGAAACATCCTTGTATCGTGTTTAGTTTCAGTCTGCTCTGAACTGTCATATAGTGAATATCTTTTCCGCAAAACATCCTTGTATCGTGTTTTAGTTTGCGGCTGCTCTGAACTCTAATAAATCTTCTCTGAACCTTCATAAACGAGTGAATGCATTCCTCAGAACAGCTTTTCATCGTTCCATTAGTGATTTTATTCAGATCTAGCTTTAGAAGTCCGTTTCATTAGCCTTGCTGGGAACAAAGACCAGGCTACTTCGATCAATTTTGACCAGCATGTGATCACCTTAATTTTCATCAGGCTTGCTGGGACCAAAGACCAGGCTTGCTGGGACCAAAGACCAGGCTTGCTGGGACAAAAGAACAGGTGATTCCGATCAATCTAGATCAGCAAGTGATCATCTTATTTTCCATCAGGCTTGCTGGGGACCAAAGACCAGGCGATTCCGATCAATCTAGACCTGTAAGTTATCACCTTAATTTTTATTAAGCTTGCTGGGACTAAATTTGTGGCGATTCAGATCAATCTAGACCAGCAGGATCTCACCTTAATTTCAGTTAGTCGATCACTCACTTATTTATTAATCATCTACTCTATCATTCCTTCATCCTCCAGTGATCTTTCTATTTGTTTTATCTACCAATTTATAATACAAATTAATTTACTTCTGTCATGACTTTGCTCGCTGTAACTGTTACTCATAAAACCAATTTTTAACTTATGTGCTTGAAATGAATTAAGAAAAAAGGAAAGAGTTCACCATAAATTAAATCGGATCTAACTTTAATTATAATTTAAAACGTTCCTCATTGATTCATCTCCTGATGTCTTAACACAAACAGCAATAGTTTTTAATTTTGGGTGTTCATGCTAATGAAGGGGCTAATATAGGATATTCCATTAAGGATACAATAAATCGATTGTGAGGCGTGCTGTGTGACTATTGGCACCGTTTTGTTGAAAACACATATCGTTGATGTCAAGTTCATCCAATTCTGGCCACAAATAATCTTCCAACATAACACGACAGCGTACCCCATTGACGGCAACATGACAGTCGTTTTCATCCACGAAAAAATACGGCCAAGTCACACCTCTGGCATGAAGACCGCATCAAACAGTAATTGTTTGCCGGTGAAACGGTGTGTCAAGAAGCACATGTGGGTTTGATACTGACCAATAACGCATATTTTGCTTATTAACAAAGCCATTGAGCCAGAAATGAGCTTCATCGCTGAAGATGATTTTTCGATGAAATTATTCTTCTTTCTCTTCAAGCTTTGCCAGAGCCCAATTTCGGCGTCTCGAATGATCAAGTGGCTTTAGTTCTTGAGTTATTTTGATCTTGTAACCATGTAGGCCAAGATCTTTCCACAAAATACGCCACAGTGTCTTTGAGAACGACGTGGAATCGACTGTTTTGGCTCATTTTGAATCGATGCACTTACGGCTGCGATGTTTCCTTCGCTTCGGCCGGTACAACGTCTTTTTGGCACCGGAACGTCCAATCGTGAAAATTTTGACTCGAACTTATCCACTATAGCATGCACAGCCTGTTGGGGGACCAATTATTACGGCCGAAAATTAGAATAAGCGCTCTTGAAGATGCGAAATTTCGGTAGTAATTTTTAAAAATTTTCAAACGTTGCTGATTCGTGAACTCTACATTGATGAAAATGTTGACTTTGGCTAACCTTTTTGACGTTGACAGTTTATCAAAAAAGTTTAAAGGCGCGTTCATATAAAGAATCGAAATTGTTATGTCCCTAATGGGAAACCCTATATCTTCGTCACATGCGGCTTACCACAAATCAGATCCAAGAATGGAACCTTGGACTGCACTTGATATAACTGCAATGTTCTTCTGTCTCCCAGGAAGCGATGTGTTTTCAAATAATCTTTCGAAATCCGGATCAGATCTGAGAACTTGGAAAGTGATTTTAGAACATCAAGCTTTGCTTGGATTACTGGAAAAATTTCTACATATAGTAAAAAAATTTTCTATCCGTCAATGCAATGATCAATATCATGCAGAACTCAAGTATGACGAATTCTAATCATATGATCTTTTATGATCCAGATCCATCATTAATTCAATTCACATCGACTACAATTAGTAATACCATCGTTAAGTTTAAGTTTAATTGATTCAGTGAGCTTTAAAATTTACTGTGAGCTTTGAATAGTCTAAATCTAGACGCAATACTTGAATAAACAGATCTTTGCATTTTAAACTTTTGTTTGATCTGGAGCTCGTTTCTTACAGCGACAGGTGTAGTATGCTAGCGAAGCAAAAATTAGGGGCAATCCTACTACGAAGGCAGTTACGCTTGCTTGGGATCAAAACTAAGGTAATTCAAATCTTCTTCTTCTTAGCACTACAGCCCCTCCCGGACCTTCGCTTCCTGTAAATAGCGCCTCCAACTGTCTCGGTCCATTGACCGCGTCCTCCAATTCCGAAATCGGGTCAGACCAGCGTTAGGGAAATTCAAATAGTCAAAAGAAAAACTTAAAGTTCCAATAGCAAAGGCGCTCTGCGCTTGCGTAGGAATCCATTAGAAAATTTTCTGAAGGTTAAATTAAAAGTTGATTCGAACAGGGAAGGCGTGTAACACTTGCGTTCGAATATCACAAAATAAAAAATTTATGCAAACTAGAATTTTTTTGTGGTAGGGAGGTGAATGCCCATTTATGCACAGAGTGTGGGACTCCAATGTTCGCAAAAAGGCGACCGGACTGCCCACGAAACACCTCGCCTGTCAACCTGAGAACCTAGCCTGGAACCGTTTGACACATTAATTCGGGCCAGGTCTCGTTTTGTTACACCGCGAGGCGCCTTCAAGGTGGGGGATCGCTCTTCTAGCGAGAGGGAAGAGGAAGTGAAAGACAAGCGATCCCCCAGCCCCAACGCCCCGGCTGCAGTGAGTCCCTCTTATCTTTTAGGACCGCCCGAACATAATGTGCCACCTGGTTCCATTTGTCAACCGATTCCAGCATCAGCGCGACTATATTATTCGGGGTGAGGCTCTCTGGTCTCCCTGTAAAGGTTACTTCGCAGCCTGACCCATTTTGTGCACGCAAAAAAATGTGTGGCAGGCATTGTCCTCCTCTCCTGGGCAATACCGACAATCGGGGGACCATGACTTACCAATCTTGTGCAGGTAAGACTGAAAACACCCATGTCCGCTCAAAAGCTGGGTCAGATAGAACTCAGTCTCACCATGCCTTCGATTTAGCCACGGTCTTACATCTGGGATGAGGCGCGCAGTCCACCTTCGCTTCGTGCAATTCACCCAAGACTGCTGCCAATCGTTGAGTGAGCGCTGTCTCTCTTCGCAGACAACCATCTCCCTCGCATCCTCGTTTCGACGCAGATAAATAGAGCGGCGCTCTCTAGAAAGGAGGGCGACAGATATCACGCCTGCAATAACTCTCACCGCCGAATCAGAGACTGTCGGATACGAAGATGCAATCCTCAGCGCTCCTCTTCTCTGTACCTATGCCAGGCGTTTTCGGTGAACGTCCTTACTGACAGCGTCGCCCCATACTTCTGCTCCGTACCGTAGCACTGACCCTACAGCACTCATCAAGAAGCGTCTTCTTGATGGGCTGGGTCCCCCTACTTTGGCCAGAAGTCAACTCAGAGCCGATACTCCCGAAGCAGCCTTCTCAGCCGTTGCACTGATTTGCTCAGAGAAACTCATCTTCGAGTCGATCAGTAACCCCAGTACTTCACCGCTGAAGTCGATTTGATTTATATGTCTCCAATACTGATCATTCTTACTCTAGGGACTCTCCTTTTTGTCAAGATGACCACTTCGGTTTTCTCCAGTGCTAAACTGAGCCCGCGAGCAGTCATCCAGTCTCTCACTCGGCGCATACCTAGCATGAGTTGCGCTTGTTCAACAGTGCGTCCACTGGCCAGAGCCGCAACATCATCCGCATAGCCGATCAAGCGCGACTCATCTGGCATTTCGAATCTCAGTAGCCCATCGTAAGACACATTCCACAGGTCCGGACCAAAGATAGATCCCCGGGCAACACCCGATGTAACCGCCATCTTTCGTTGATCCTGTGTCGTGTCGTAGAGCAGGCTTCGGTCTTTTAGGTAGTCCCTCAAAAGCCGCATTAAATATTCTGGAACTTGAAAAGCTTCGTTTTAAGCTATTTTACTGTACCAATGACGCACAGCAGCCTTACTAAGCTGCGGTCAGAATCGGGGCCTTGAAGAGCTATAGGCAGACGCGATAAGGCTCCCTTTCCCGGAACCGACTGTGGCCGCTGAACCACTCAAGATCTATTTTGTTGTTCTCCTACTAATCAAATAAATAATCTGTGCGCTATCGGTACCAGTGACTACAAGGGCGTCCGGGTAAGTACTTCGCCTACAAAAGCAAAACGAAATTTTTTTTTAAACATAATCTCCTCTTAGCTCGATACACTTGACCCAGTGATGCTCTAACTTCTTTAAACCATCTGAAAAATACGTTCGTGCGACCTCGAGGTCTGCAAAGTTGACCTCAGTAGTTTTGATGATCTCCTCATTCCACTAAAATTTCTACCCGGCGAGTGACTTTTTCAAGTTTGGAGAAAATAAAAAGTCGCACTGGGCCAAACCTGGAGAATACGGTGGGGGTATGTAGCAGTTCGTAGAATAATTCGACCAATTTGATCGTGGTGACGACAGAGAACTGATCCGGTGCGTTGTCATTGTAGAAGATCACTTTTTCTTCGCCGAATGGAGCCTTTTTTCCAACAACTCGGCGTCAAATCGGTCCAATAGTTCGGCATAGTAGAGCCCTGTGACCCCTGTGACAAATTTTCGGCCGATAGAACAGTCTTCGCCTTCTTCGGAGCACGTCCGCCGCGCGAAGTCCACTGCTCGACTTCTCCGTGGTCTGTGGTGTATACCAGTGGAGCCATGTTTTGCCGACAGTCACGAAACGACGCAGAAACCCCTTGGAATTGCGCTTAAACAGCGTCAAACACTGCTCTGAACTGTTCTCACGGCTGCGCTTGTTGTCAGGAGTGGCATCCATCGCGCCGACAGCTTCATCATGCCCAAAAGATTATGCAGGATTTGACTCGTACGGCCTTTTGAGATGCCAACTGTCTCAGCTATCTCGCGCACCTTCAATCGGGGTGTGGATTTTTGTCACGTTATCCTCTGTAGTAGCCATTTTTCAGGCACCTGGGCGTGGCTCATCTAAAACCATCGTGCGACCACGTTGAAACTCGTTAAAACAAATTTTTTTCGATCGCCATCGCAGGCGTAAAGTTACCATACACAGCATCCAAACGCTCTTTTGTTTCGCTGCCCGATTTCACTTCCATAAACAAGAATCAAATCACTGACCGATATTGTTACTTGTCCATTTTTCTAAAATTCGTGGATACGCCCGCTGTCACACGCGGTCAGAACAAAGTTACGAGTCTGATTCGGCTGATATTTTGAAAGTCTACGAGAATGTACTGCACGATAGTGAATCTCTCTTGCGATGACGGCGCAATCGGGCGATCAGGCTAAGTACTTATTGAACCCTCTTCGTACAAAGAGAGGGTTTCTTCACATCTCCAGCCTTGAAAAGCGGAATTTTTGCCGGTATTCAATCCTGACAGCCATTTCCAATACCCTTATTGCTATAGGATCGGTTTGAGGCATACCCCATCCTATTGTTCTTGCGTTCCGCATTTGAGACTGATTTCCCCTGTGTGGAAAGCTGGCTTGGATTCGTTCTTTGGCAAATCAAAGCATCATTTTCGACAAACCATCTTTCCGGCCAAAAGCCTTTGCGCGAAAATGAGTCCTTCTAATAAAATGGCAGCGGTATTTGAGCCTTCGGAAAACCACGATGTTGAACTCTTGTCACGATGCTGCTCGCTTAGAAGCCATAGGTCAATACTTATCTCCTGTGTTAATTGCCCCACGAAATCCTGGAGATTTATACTGTGATAGAGACCAATTTGCAAGAAACGTATGAGATTAAAAAACGTCATGTTTTAAGTTTCTTGGTCCGTATAGGATGCGGTATGCGATGTTAGGTACATCTTCAGCTTGTGAAGGCCACACTTGAAGTAGAGCATGCTTCGATCAACCTTGTAACTTGCTACAGTGTGCCCATAGTCGAGATGTCTCTTCGCCGAATGCTGCCCACCACCCACGTAATTATCACTTTGGCTTTATGCAGAAGCTGAACTAGTTTATTCTCTGACATTTCAACGATTGACGCTTTCTGCCCTCTGCGGTTTTCAGAAGACCTGTTTCAATGCTTCTTTATTTCAATTAGCTCCGAAATGCAATCAATATCCATTATTTCTAGAGCAACCGCAGGTTCCAAGCTGCTAATTGTAGCTCTCGGCCCAAGCACTCCGCTGACTGACTTGCGGAAGGAATTTTTATTGGCTGTTGCTGCAAGCTCAGTAAGCGTTCGTATTTGGCGGGTTTCTTCATTGTCTTCATAAGTCAGTACGTCTATTGGTTTAACAAGTAATGCGTCATATTTGGAGAGGTCTTACATCTTCTCTTTGTTTTTGTTTTCCCCTTTCTGCATGACCACTTCCTTCTTTTTGGTCCCTACTTATCTACCTTAGAACAGGATAAAAAATTCCCCTAGGAACTGGCCATGCTGGCTGTGGTAAGAGGACATCCGATTTGTATTTTGTTGTTTGCTTTCCTTGTATCCCTATCTGCCTTTCTCTGCACTTTTGCTGTGAGAACTTTTGACTAACGCTCGCTTTATTCATTATAATATCCGCCTATGCAAGAATATTTTCACTACTTACTAGCACTGGTAGCGTTGTGGTAACCGCTCCTCCACCTAGGATAAGAGATTGGGCCTAGTTATGCCCCTCTTACTGTCCGCTGAATTTGTGGCTGCTTTCGGTCGTATTGGTGAGCGCCTTAACTTCCCGCAGCATCAGAATCTGGCGAGCTCTTCTTTGTCATTGGAAGTTGCAGCATCAATGTTGTTCTCGTTGTGTATCTGTCTGTCACGTTCTTTAAGTCAGCTGTGTTCGTTGTAGTCCTTAGTAGATGTCATGTCTGCTGGCTCCCTCTCGAACTCGTTATCTCCGTCTGTGTATCTAGTTGCCATGCAAAGCAGAAGGGCTATGCGAGAGTTGATACCAGCTTTTATGCGAACACGTGCTTAGAGCTAGACCAGTGCTTACCAGAAATCCGTCTCAACCAAATCCATAATGACACCACCAAGTTAATGGTGTGATCTTTCAATGTACTCCGAGACCCGCCGATATTTCATTGAGCCAGAGATAATAATATACTTAAATGGAAGGAGTTTGCCTGCGAGAGTCACCTCGGCTAAACTGTGCTATGGAACTTGGTCTAAAATATATCCGCTAACCCAAAACGTCAATCTTTATTCATTGGTGAAAGCGTAGTCCAGAAATGGTTG
The DNA here is from genome assembly GCA_963969285.1 of Odontomyia ornata. Lineage (NCBI taxonomy): Eukaryota > Metazoa > Arthropoda > Insecta > Diptera > Stratiomyidae > Odontomyia > Odontomyia ornata. The sequence continues at coordinate 144,719,253 of OZ017739.1, forward strand.
TAGGGTGAAAGTACACTAACCTCCTGCATTATTTAGGGTGTAACACGCGGATTGAGCCTAAAATACACCCCTCTAATGTAGGTCTTATAGCATAGTAAAAACAATATCTATTTTATTCTGTTTAAACTACTAACAATAGTATATAGTACTGAAAAAATAATATCCAGAATGAAAATATTTCACAGAAAATATTATCCATTCTCTGTCCCATGCAGCTAATCCAAAACCAATTATTCCTTGTGGTTTCTCTCTGCTGGGAAAGTTTCCATTCATATTTTATCAAAAATTCAGTGCACAATAAATTTTCTGTGAAGCTCAGAAATAATGTTTATTTACAGAATGAGAAAGTAAACATTAAAATGATGTGTACAGCGAGTAAGGAGCTAAAACTTACTTCTTCTAATTGAAACAAAAATAGCAAGGAAAGAAAAGAGCCAAAATAAAGTAGAGAAAACTCCACGAAGGAATTTGTAAGTTTCGTTATTTCAATGCAATATACTCGTACTAGCATCCATACAAACTTCACCATCATCATCATAATAACCATCACCATTGCCGCTAGAACCACAGTGACTTGTTGGAAAATATAATAAATTGTAAAACAATTTTCATAAACAAAGTATTTTTCCCAACGAGTGCTGCAACGTGAAAAATTTCAAGTAGTTTTAGATTTTATGATAAGTGTTGTTGTGTGAGCCATTTTTGGTGTCGGAGATTTTTTTCAAGAGACTCTTGCCTATGTGTTAAGGCATAAATTAATCACAAAAAACAAGACAGTCATATTTTTTCTAGAGATCCACCTTCGATGCGCCTGGGGTCATAAGTAGCTCCATTTTAATTATCAGGACTGCCTGAATATGATGTGATGGTTTCATTTTTCCATTGATATTAATATCTCTCCGATTGTAATTTCTGATGAAAGCTCTCTAATTTCATTGATGAGGGCTCCGCGCTGCTTGCACCTTCTTTTGCAGGCGAAAATGTATGTCAGGCGTTATTTACCTCTCTGGGCAAAACATACAGTTGGGAAACCGTGACTTCCCAGTCTTCTGTAAGACTGAGAACGTCCAAGCTCATCATGCCTTCGGTTGAACCACGGTGTCAAGTCAGGTGCCAGGCTCGTGGTCCATCTTCCCTTCGTGCCGTTCTCCTAGTATAGCTACCAATTGCAGAGGGAGTATTGTCTCTCCTCTTCAACGACTTAAGCAAATAAAGCGGAGGGTATCACCCCTGCAATTATCAATACCGCCGAATCAGAGATTGTTCGCTATACGAATGCAATCGAAGCGCTCCTTGTCTCTAAGCCTGTTCTAGCCGTTTTCGTTCTACTAAGAGCGTGACCTCATGATGTTGACCGGTAGTCAACTGCTTTTCGATACATTCGCTGCAGCCTTCTCAGCTTTTGCACTGACCCGCTGGGGAAAACTCATATGCGAGTCTTTTTTCTGGAAAAGCCGTCGGGCCATCTTCGAGCCTACCAGTAGGCCCGGGTACCAGTGCCAGACTGAAGTCACGAGTAGTCCTAGTTCGACACTCGGCTCATTAGCATACTAAGCCTAATGTGCGTATCTCATCCAATAAGCCAAACGAGACTGACTCAACTGACAGTTCAGCGTTAGTAGACTGCCATTGGAGATGTTCCACAAGATAGGGTTGAAGATGGAGCCCTAGACGCCACCCTATTTAACTTTCAGACTCCAACAACTTTCCATGGTGTCGCTGAGCAGGATAAGCTCATTCAAATAATCCCGTAAAATCCACATCTAATATTCTGGAACTTGGAAAAAATGTTGCGCCCATCTAGCAGCGTTGAAGGCATATCTGGCTCCAAGAATAACCAAAAGGGCAACTGTTCGGGTGGAAATGTTATGTCCCTCTACCCACTAGACCGTAGTCAGCCACTTTCGCAATTGCATCGCTGGTAGAGTGACTTGTTCTGAAGTGATTCTGCTGTTGAGATGGATCCGTAGGGACATGGATTGCGTCAGTCATTTGTTTTATTACATCCAGGCACCCAGAACTTATGGAAGATGTTTGGTTAGTGGGTCATTATATTCCAAATATCCAACGTCGCTTCTTTTTGTCTGAGATATCCGCAATGTTTTCAACGCTGTATTTCATCCATAAAAATGATGGTGAAATCTAATTACGGAGGTTGCTGTCAATCAATTCAGCACTTTCAACTGACCTAAAGATTTTGGTGTGATGTGTGGAGCTTTCAGTCCCCCATCGGACGTGTCCTCGGCAGGTAGAGCGATGCCCTAACAAGCACGTGAGAAATAAAATACTATTCGTGAACCAAAAAGCGACTAAGTCGCCACCACTTAGTATTACTTGTCATGATAAACGGCAAGAATAAAGGACGTTACTTTTGGAACTTAGAGTGTGAGGCCATTGATCAGACCAGGTGCAGTGCGACAACTCCTAGGTGAAATAATGAAATATAAAACCAAAATCGTCACAGTGCAAGGAACCAGATGGCACTGTGAAGACATATTTGACATGCGAACGCACACCGTTTTTAAAAGTGGAAAATTGCAATGAAGCTATAAGTTCGGAGTAGCTTTCATTGTGAACTCCGGATCTAAACAAATTACCATCGACTTCAACCCTGTTAACGAAAGGATCTGTGCGGTTCGTATCCAGACCAAACTGTTTACTGTCTAGCTGGTCAATTGACAGGTGCCCATAGAAGACAAGGAGGACGCAACGACTGACAAATTTTCAAGCACCCTGGGACGCACTATTGATTGGTCAAGAAACGGTGAAAGATCTAACAGATAAAAGAAAACATTAAGTCAGATTGGCGTATGCCTCTATTAAACAGCTAAGAGAGGACTTCAATCCAAAAAAAAGTCTTCGCAAAACTGTACAAGGAGTGATCATAGGTAACTCAGTCGAAATCAAAAACAGATGGCTGCAATATTTCCAGAAGCCATTCACAGCATTCCTAACAACTAGAGCCGCTGAGAGCACTCCGGAAGTAGAGCAAGATGCCGCAATGTCAGCACGAACCAGAGACAAAGTACAGACAGCAGGACGTGATATGGCACACTAGGCCGACAAAACCTGACACATCTTCTTCTTAGCACTACAGTCCCTTTCGGGCCTTCGCTTCCTGCAAATAGCGCCTCCAACTGTCTCGGTCCATTGACCACGTCCTCCGATTCCGAAATCCGATCAGCGATGAACTGTCCTCTTCGACCGAGTCAGATCAGCGTTTCCTTAGCTTCCCCACTGATTTCCGGCCTTCAGTTCTCCCAACGAATACCTTTTTGGGTGTCCATTGCTCGTCCATACGATTCATGTGGCGAGCCCATTGCAGCTTCCGCAGTCTTGTAATCGTTGAGACCTACGGCTCGTCAAAAATTTCATACAGATCATGGTTGTATCGAATTCGCCATGGGTCCCCGTCTAACTTCGCCCCGATTATTCGCCTCAGGACCCGTCGCTCAAAGGCGTTCAATATATTTGCGGATGCTTGGGTTACGTTCCATGTTTCACACCCATAGCATAACACAGGTTTTATCACTGATTTGTATACTTGGAGCTTTGTTTTCCTGTGTATGAAGCTGGTCTTCAAGATCGTCAAAATTAAATAAAATATTTTATTTGCGAGCTGTATTCTTCGGCGTATTTCGTCTCTTTCATTGCCCGTTTTCGTAATTTTGCGCCTAAATACACAAATTCGCCCACATTTTCGATACTGTATTCGCCAAGTGTGATATTTCGTGTGCTTGGGGTAAACCTGACACTAGGCGACTATAAACTTGAAAGTGTGGATAACTTTGCTTATCTTGGAGCTAATTTGAATAGAAGAGGCCCCGAAAAGGATGCGATTAGACGCCGTAAATAAAGACCTGTACTTCATTCTGATGCTCATAGTTGTTCACAGGCAAAATAAGCTTCGTATTTACAAACGCCAGTCAAACTTGTGCTATTATATGGAAGTGAAACATGGACCCTGACGAGCGAGTCCGAAAAGTCAGTGGACGTATTTGAACGCAAAATGTTCCGGGAACCAAGAACATGTTACAATGATGAGATATGTAAACTATTTAAAAAACCACCTGTATCTGCGTGCGTAGAATTACAAAAATTGCAATAACCATGTAGAAGGAATGGAAGAAAAACGGCTACCTAAAAAAGCATTATAAGGTTAGGCATAAGGTAGACGCCCTGTGGGACGATTTAGGGCTTGATGGGAAGACACGATAAAAGCTGACAGAGTCCAAGTTCCGGCTTGGGCTGTCGGAACATATATAAATTATGTTGATAGAGGTTTTGATGCTTAAATTTGTATATGATTTGATATTAATTCAAATTTTAAATGCTTCTCTGGCTCTTTTAATATTTTAGCTGCACTTTCGGGATAACAGGCCAATTGAAAAGCCCCCGGTGTGATACACAGATGGCGGTGCTAGTATTAAATCCATATGATGTTTAGTTAGTACCAACCTTCAAACGATACGTGTCAAAATTTGACAGCAGCCCGACCATTAGTTTGTGAGATATTACGTTGTGAGTGTAGCTACTTTTGTTATTTGAAAACAGATGGAAAAAAAGAATTTCGTGTCCTGATAAAATATTGCTTTTTGAAGGGAAAAAATACATTTGAAGAAAAATCTTGGCTTGATGAAGAGTTTCCGGGGTCTGCACCAGCAAAATCAGCCATCATTGATTGGTATGCTAAGTTTAAACGTGGTGAAATGAGCACCGAAGACGGCGAACGCAGTGGCCGCCCAAAAAGGCTGTCACCGACGAAAACATCAAAAAAGTTCACAAAATAATTTTGAATGACCGTAAAGTGAAGTTGATCGAGATAGCAGACATTATGAAGATATCATCTGAACGTGTACATCATATCATTCACGAATATTTGTACATGAGAAAGCTGTGTGCAAAATGGGTGCCGCGCGAGCTCACAATCGATCAAAAGCCACAACGTGCTAATTATTCTGAGCAGTGTTTAAGCGCAATAAACCTGAATTTTTGCGTCAATATGTGACAATGGATGAAACATGGCTCCATCATATCACTCCGGAGTCCAATCGACAGTCAGCTGTATGGACTGCACACGATGAACCGAATCCAACGCGAAGAAAAACACGACAGTCAGTTGGCAAGGTTATGACATAAGTATTCTGGGATGCGCAAGGTATTATATTCATTGATTACCTCCAAAAGGGCCACACCATTATTATATAGCGTTATTCGATCGTTTAAAGGATGAAATCGTTAAAAAACGGCCGCATTTGACCGGGGACTTTTCAATTGGCCTGTTATGTCTCATTGTTGTCGTTGCGGATCCCAAATATGCTACAAAGGCCAAGTTTTGACCCTCGTTCTTAATGTTATCTAAAGAATTTATCTTTTTCAAAATAGATGTTGATGTTTATATTAGTAGCTGAGGTAATTTAATAATTTTAAGTGGATGTAGATATAGTTCAATTTATTGGGGGGGAGGCTTTACAGGAAGACGTCTTTAATGATATTGAGGAGGTATTTACCTATTTCCTTACCTGTGAGAACTCAGCGCTGCTTTTGATGTATTGTTCGGATCAAGATGTACGCCCAAATATACTTTCAACCACGTAGATTTCTCATTATCTTATTTGTTAAGTAGACAGGCAGGGGAGTGACTCACAGCTAATATTTTAGCTTATAATTTCTGTCGAACCAGGTCTTTGAAAAGGTTTATAGTCACTGAAGTTTTGAATTTACTACTAACTTTTATAAAAATTTAACGATGTTAATATTATCGAGTTTAGAACCTCTTCGAGTCCCTTATGATTCCTTAGCCAGTTTCCAAGATATTCAATATTATTTCATTAGATCCATCTGTTGCTAACTCAATGTTTTGAACCAAATTTTTATGAATGAATACAGCGCAGCGTTTGAATTCACAGGTAGCTTTAAATCATATTCCCTACAAAAGAAAAACGAAATTTTTGGAGAAGTGGCAATTTATTTCTCAACGGTCTGCAAAGTAGGCCTGGGTGGCGGTGATGACCTCCTCATTCCGCCCTGATTTCTGCCTGGCGAGTGACTTTTTCAAGTTTGGAAACAAAAAGAAGTCGCACGGGGCCAAATCTCGAGAAAACGGTGGATGGAGTAGCAGTTCGTAGCCAAATTCGGTCGCGGTGATAGCGTAGGTGTGCACCGGTGGGTTGCTTTGCCTTTCTTCAGGTAGTTGATGCAGATCACACCTTGTGAATCTTGGAAAACCCTGGCCATCCCCTTTCCAGCCAAGCCAACAGTCTTCGCTTCGTAGCACGGTCGCCGGGTGAATTCCACTATTTCGAATGCTCCTTGGTCTCTGGTGTGTACCAGTACAGCCATGTTTCGGGTTGCGCTTAAACAGCGTCGAAAACTGCTCTAAAGTTGTCTCACGGTTGCGTTTGTTGTTCGGAGTGGCACAAATCGCGCCGACATGGATCTCGTGCCAAAAGTTTCACGCAGGATATAACTCACGCGGTTTTTTGAAATGCCTTCTGTCTCAGCTATCTCGCGCACCTTCAATCAGCATTTTTTGTTCGTGGTAGCTGTTTCGGGGCACGTGGCCGTAGCTCATCAAAAAGCGACCTGCGACCACGTTGAAACTCATTAAACCAATAACGGTCGCCATCGCTGGACCAGAGTCACCGTACACAGCGTCCAAATGCTCTTTGATTTTGCTGCGCCTCCAAAACCAAGAATCGAATCACCGACCTTTATTGCTCTTTCTCCATTTTTCTAAAATCCTCCGAAACGCCCGGTTCCACACGCGGTTGAAAGAAAATTACGAGTCCGATTCGGCTGAAATTTTAAGAATAGCTATCTACGACAATGTACTACACGATGGTGAATCTCTCTTTCCTTAGTGGCGCCTTTGGGTGGTAAATCTAAGTACTTATTGGATCGCCCTCGTAGTGTCAACGAGTAAGTTCCAAGAAAGCAAAATCATTCGCATAGTGTAAAACTCAGTTTTTCTGGTCGCTAATTGAATCTAAGTAACTTGTATAGAGATTAATAGGAAAGGGACCTATCCGTAGAACGTTACTTTGCAGTAATCCATTCCTTAACGCAATTTACTTGTTATTCGGACTTCAAGTTCTATGTTGTGAGCCTTCCATTTAAGGCCCGGGAAGAGCTGTCTCGATGTGAAATGCATAAAATTGCCTACATACAATTTCGACGACTTGAGCAGGCTCTCATTCATAACCCCGATTTGTACGTCCAATATAAGGAATTCATGAGGGATTACCTTAACCTAGGACATATGCAGCTAGTTCCATCCAAAAGCATTAATACGAAGCCTAATTATTACCTTCCTCACCATGCAGTCTTTAAACCTAACAGTTCCACAACCAAGTTCTTCTTATTCTTATTCTTCTTAACACCGCCTTCGCTCCTGCAAATAGCGACTTCAACTGTCTCGGTCCATTGACCGCGTCCTCCAATTTCGAAATCCGAGCAGCGATGAACTGTCTTCGTCGACCGATTATTCGCCTCAGGACCCGTCGCTCAAAGGCGTGCAATATATTTGCGGATGCTTGGGTTAGGGTCCATGTTTCACACCCATAGCATAACACAGGTCTTATCACAGGTTTGTATACTTGGAGCTTTGTTTTCCAATGTATGCAGCTGGTCTTCAAGAGCGTCAATACTGTATAAAATATTTTATTTGCGAGCTATATTCTTCGGCGTATTTTGTCTCTTTCATTGCCCGTTTTCGTTATTTTTGCGCCTAAATACACAAATTTGACAAGATTTTCGATATTATGTGTACTGGAGGTATTTTTCAACGACTGCGTCATGAGCTTTTTTTTATTTTCATTAATTTGTAGCCCTACTAGTTTTGCTTCGCTGACAATGTTGATGTCGTCCGCATAGTCTACTATTTGGCTCGACTTTAATAGTAATGTACCTAGTGTATCGACAAGTAGCTTCCTTATGACATACTCCAGAGCCAAATTGAATAGCAAAGGGACCAGCCCATCTCCCTGCTTTAGTCCGATACTTGTGTCAAAGGCATCGGCCAGTTGGTTATTGATACGGACTTGGGACGTCGTTGACGTCATTGTCAGTTTGGTAAGACAGACTAATTTGGCTGGGATGCCAAGACCAAGCATTATTTGGTACAGTACGTTACGATCAATACAGTTGTATGCTTGCTTGAAGTCAACGAAAATTTGGTGAACGTCTTCGTTGACCTCCCAGCACTTTTCAAGTACCTGCTTGACTGTCAACAGTTGGTCGTTCGTTGACCTGTCTCCTCTAAAACCACCTTGATACTCCCCAATAATACTGTTAGTGTATGATCCGATTTTCTTTTCCAAGATCTTTGAAAATATTTTGTACGCCGTACAAAGTAGTGATATGCCTCTATAATTTTCGCACTGTAGCTTGTCACGTTTTTTGTGGATAGAGAATATAATTGATTGGCTCCACTCTTTCAGCATATGTTCTTGTTACCAAATGTGCTGGACTTTGTGCATAGGTTGATGAACACTACTGCCACCATATTTGATGAGCTCCACTGGAATCTCATCGATGCTCGGCGCTTTATTATTCTTTTGGGCTTTGATGGCGGAAAAAACTTCATCCAGAGTTAGTGGAGCCAATGGACGCTCTCCGCAGACATCTATAGTCTCCGATGTTGTGAAGTTGTGCGGAGGATTAAGGAGGTTTTTGTAATATGATGCCCATCTTTCCTTAATTATCGTTTCATCAACTATGATATTGCCGACAGAGTGTGGTTTTGGGCTGAAAATCACGTTTCAGGCTTTTCACTATTTCGTATGCTTGTCTTGTGTTGCTGCTCGCTAGGCTTACATCTATACTTCTCAACTGGTGGTCATAGTATTTTCTTTTCTTACTTCTAATTATATTCGCTACTCTTCTGAGATTGTCGTAGTATTCTCTCTTCGTCCTGGTTTTCCTACCTACGTATTCTTTGTACGCCTGATTCTTTTTGTCCAACGAATTCTGTAACTCATCATCGAACCACTCATTCCTCTTGTGCCGAGCTTGATTTCCGATCGTCTGTTCTGCCACGGTCCTAATAGCCGCTTTCACTTCCATCCAGAGCTCGTTGCTGGTCTTTAACATGCGTCTGATAAGATGGGAGCCAGCTGGTTGTCGAGGTTCTCCGTGAAAATTTTGGCCACAGACGCCGTTTGGAGCTTTTCGATTTCAAGTTTTTTGCAGCGGGATGGTCTTTGCAGAATATGCCTTTGACATACGACATCGATAGGTTAATTTGACCAAGTAATGATCTGAGTTACAATCGGCTGTATGATCGTCAAGTATGCTCGAGGCCCAACGTTGTTGGATCAGAACATGATCGATCTGGTTTTGTGTGCTGCCATCCGGTGATACCCAGGTCATTTTATGAATGCGTCGATGTGGGAAGCAAGTCGAACGTATGACTAGATTTCTGCTATGTGCAAAGTCTATCAACCGCTGGCCGTTGCCATTTGTTTCATCGTGGAGGCTATATCCTCCAGTCGTTCCCCGTTGAGATAGTTGAGAAACCACCCAGAATTATTTTTGTGTCGTTTGTAGGCGATGAGTCGACCAGTCTTTCCAGGTAATTGTAGAACGTTTCCTTCGTTTCTTCGTCCTTTGATTCAGTCGGGCGTGAACATTTTTTTTTTGTGTGGTAGGGAGGTGAAGGCATTTATGCCCGCCGAGTCTGGCAGTGTGGGACTCCCATGGAGGATACCCTTGGACTACCCACTAAACACCTCCCCTGTCAATCTGAGAACCTAGCCTGGAACCGTTTGACACATTACTTCGGGCCAGGTCTCGTTTTGTTACGCCGCGGGGCGCCTTCAAGGTGGGGAGTTCCTTTCCTAGCGGGAGGGGAGAGGGGAAGAGGAATTGCCAGAAGAGCGATCCCCCAGCCCCAGTGCCTCCGGCTGCTGTGAGTCCCTTTTATATTTTAGGACTGCCCGAGCATAATGTGCCACCTGGTTCCATTTGTCAACCGATTCGAGCATCACCGCAACTATATTATCCGGGGTGAGCTCTCCCGTCTCCCTGTAGAGTTCCCTTCGCAGCCTGGCCCATTTGGTACACGCAAAAAATGTGTGACAGGCATTGTCCTCCTCTCCTGGGCAAAACCGACAATCGGGAGACCGTGACTTGCCGATCTTGTGCAGGTAAGACTGAAAACAACCGTGCCCGCTCAAAAGCTGGGTCAGATAGAAGTCAGTCTCACCATGCCTTCGATTTAGCCACGGTCTCACATCCGGGATGAGGCGCGCAGTCCACCTTCCCTTCGTGCAATTCCTCCAAGACTGCTGCCAATCGTTGAGCGAGCGTTGTCTCTCCTCGCGGGCAACCATCTCCCTCACATCCTCGTTTCGGCGCAGGTAGATAGCGCGGCGCTCTCTATCAAGGAGGGCGACAGGTATCACGCCTGCAATCACTCTCGCCGCCGAGTCGGAGACTGTTGGATACGAAGATGCAATTCTCAGTGCTCCTCTTCTCTGTACCTGTGCCAATCGTTTTCGGTATACCTCCTTGCTGAGAGCGTCGCCCCATACCTCTGCTCCGTACAGTAGCACTGACCCTACAGCACTCATCAAGAGGCGTCTTCTTGATGGGCTGGGTCCCCCTACGTTGGCCATAAGTCGGCGTGAACATTAAGCGGCCAGATTGTGAAGAATTTTGCTTTTATACGGATCGCACACAACCGTTCATTGACTGCCTTAAAATCAATAACATGCGGTTTGAACTCCCTATCCACAAAGAAGGCCACTCCGAATTCTCGTTTTCCAGTGGGCTTTCGACTTATGAAGATTGTGTGCGATCTCCTGTCTTTAATGTCATTTCGAGTCCAGTTCGTTTCCTGGATTGAAAGTATTTTTAATTTATATTGACTGACCTTTTGTAAAAGGTCCTTAACAGCGCCAAGGTAATTGAGTTATCTGATATTCCAGGATCCAATGCCATAGTCATTTTTGCGTTGCGAGGTCGGTGCCGTGATTCCAATCCATTGCGAGGCCAATCTGCAGATTTCGAAACATTTTAAGGTTTTCTGGGGAGGAGATGATAGTCCGTCGACCAACCTCTATTCCGGCGGCATGGTTATTATTTTGATTCCGTTATCAGACGCGGAAGATACACCTTCATCCTCTTACATCCCCGTAAAGGAGGTGTAAGTAGGATTTAGTAGCAGAGCTGAAGATTTAATTACAGTTATTAGCATTTCTCGGCATTTAATGTCCAATTATTGGGGAATCAGTACACCCAATGTGTGACCGCATATAATTTGGGGGTTTGGGACAAGAAATCATGGTAGCTATGGGTTGGGAACGAGAGGGTTTCCTCCTCCTCTCTCAAACGGGCTTGGGACCGTCTGCGGCGGAGTTGAGGAGGATGACTACGGGGAACAAAATTCATTATAATATTGTCGCGTGTTATGGTTCGCGGCCAATAATTTTAATGTTCCGGGAAAGTGAAAACGCAATGTCTTTTAAATTAAATGAGTTTATTTAAATACTTAAAAATGCACAATCACTTATTTTACTATTTCACAATTTTAATTTTCACTATTAAAATTCTACCTTCCATACTCGTATGTCCATAAATTTCTATCGCAATTGTCTTCTAAAATCACTTCACTATTACTTGATCGCTTTTCAATTCGCTTTCCACACACTATCGCAGTTTTTATTGCGGTCGAATGAATGATCCCCCCATTCATTCAGCTCGCCTTTATATAAGGTCTCTACCTATTCAACCCATTTCTCGTACATTGGCGAATGTTCTGCCGAGAAGTTCCTGGTATATTCGAGCAGCTTAATGAATGGAGTGAGGTCACTTTCAGATGTTGATCATGCTTGGTGGGTTCTCGTGGTTTCGAGTAAATTCATTTTGTTGATGTTCTCGATGGTTGTGAAAACAATTGCGACAGTAGCTCGCAGAATTCTTTGTACATGTAACAATATTATTAAGCTTTTTATAGAAGGCCGTGACCGCATCATTTACATCAGTAGAATGAGATAGAAAGTGGCAATCGACCTCGGAATTGAATAGCTTCATAGTTTGCCTTGTAGAGGTTATATCTAAAAAAGGCTTTGCTATCCCTATGGCGTGAGATGCAAAGCGATAGTTGCATTTCAAGTAGTTGATGATGAGAATATGTTTTGACATAAGTGGTTGATGATTGAGAGACTGAGATAATGCTCAACGGATTGTTGCTAAAAATGAGGTCCAGCAATCTAGTGTTTAAGTTTAGGAAATAGTTTAATTGCGCCAGCAACCATAGAGACGAAAAGGATGACAATAAAATTGATATTTCACCATGTGATCCAATCATTCTAGAGCTTAGATCCCATTCAACCGTTGGGATGTTAAAGTCACCGCAGATCACAAAGGACGCAGAGGGGTATGAAACATTAATGTAATTAGCAAGTTGAGAAAAGAAGAGAGCATAGTCTTGTAGAGGGGAGCTGCAAGGCACATAGATGCACACAATAAATACTAGTAAGCTAGATGAAAATCTCAAACCAAATCCATTCAATACGAGGGGAGAAGGTGATGTCTCGACAGAAGAAACTTTCAAAATGTTTACGGACCGCAATCAAAACACTTCCGCCATGGCATTTACCGGATATAGACCGGTCTCTATCTTCACGATATACATTATGTAGAGAGAAAAGTTCTTCATTCGCAATGTGCTTTGAAAGCCACGTTTCATGGTTCGCGGCCAATAATTTTAATGTTCCGGGAAAGTGAAAACGCAATGTCTTTTAAGTTAAATTAAAAGAGTTTATTAAATTACTTTAAAATGCACAATCACTTATTTGGTCTATTTCACAATTTTAATTTTCACTATTAAAATCTAACTTCCACTTGTCCATAAATTTCTATCGCAATTGTCTTCTATGATCACTTCACAATCAACGAAAATCACTTTTCCATTACTCGAACAATATCGCTTTCCACACACTATCGCAGTTTTTATCGCGGTCGGATGAATGATCCCCCCATTCATTCAGCTCGCCTTTCTATAGGGTCTGTAGTCATTCAACCCAGTTCTCGTACATTGGCGAATTAGCAGGAACTTTCGAGCAGCGTGAATGAATGGAGCAGTGACTCACTTTCTGTTGATGCTTGGTTGGTTCTCGTGGTTTCGAGTAAATTCATTTTGTTGATGTTCTTAATGGTTGTGAAAACAATTGCGACAGTAGCTGGCAGAATTATTTGTACATGTAACTATATATATATATATATATATATATATATATATATATATATATATATATATATATATATATATATATATATATATATATATATATATATATATATATATATATATATATATACACATATATATACAGTCTTCCACAAAAGTCAAGGTACAGAGAATCGGTAACTGAAAATTGTATTACTGAATCAATATTTTTATTTGAAAACCAAAAGTTATGAAATGGTAATAATACGAGTTCTGTTGAGTTTAAGTTTTCATAAATTTAAAAGGATTCGGCAATAATGATCATTGAAGACAATAATTTTTTGTTGGCAATGTCTCTTTTCTACTCCACAAAAGTCTTGGTACAGTTGCAGAAAATGCCCTGTTATTTGTAAAAAGGGGAATCCCCCAAGTTCATATTATCAGAGTGAGTTAACAACCGTAGGCCGCTGTCTTTAATATCGCGTCCGTATTCGTGGTGTATCTTTTATTTAATAAAATTTTTAAAAAATGAGTCGAAAGGAGTTGAGTATTAAGGAGCGTGAAATAATTATTGATCTGCATTCAAATCAGAGCAAATCATATTCTGAAATAGCTGAACTAGTGTTGCGAAGTCGGTCAACCATTCAAAAAGTGATAAATCGATTTAAGAAGGAAAATAGAGTGGAAAATGTGCCCCGAACAGGTCGTCCATCTAAACTAAGTGCAAAGGACAAGAGAAAAATTTCACGAATGGTAAAACAAGATCCATTTCTAAGCTGTAGAAAAATCTGCGATGTTCTTGGAATTAATGATAAGAAGGAGGTTAGCGCAGAAACTGTGCGTAGAGCTGTCGTAGAAGCTGGATTTTCATCTCGTACGCCTAGAAGAAAACCTCTTGTAAGTTCCATAAACAATCAAAAAAGAATAACATTTGCAAAAGCATATATTGACAAACCAATAACGTTTTGGGATAATGTTTTATTTTCGGATGAGTCTAAATTTTGTATATTTGGTGTAAATGGGCATAAGAGGGTCTGGCGAAAAGTAGGAGAAGCATTTAATCCCAAGAACACTATTAAAACAGTAAAACATGGAGGCGGTGGTGTTATGGTTTGGGGTTGCATGGCTGCTGCTGGAGTTGGAAATCTGACATTCATCGAAAATACTATGGATCAGAACTCTTATTTAGAGATTCTACGAAACAACATGAAACAAAGTGCAGCCAAATTAGGTATGCGAGAAGATTTCTTGTTTCAACAGGACAATGACCCTAAGCACACTGCGCATAAAGTTCGAATGTGGCTATTGTACAATACTCGCATGCTTGCTACACCGCCTCAAAGCCCTGATTTGAACCCTATAGAGCATCTTTGGAATGAGCTTGAGACAAAAATCCGAAAAAGAGTGATATCAAGCAAGGCGCAGCTTAAGGATGCTATATTGGAGGAGTGGGCCAGAATCAGCAGCGAATTTACTAAAAAATTGGTATATTCTATGCCTAAAAGACTGAAGTCAGTAATTCAGATGAAAGGATATCTGGCAAAATATTAAGAAAAGTATAATTCAAATAACTATGCAAGACTATAATTACAATTTGTATCATTTTTCTTTAGGTGTACCATGACTTTTGTGGACTTCATTCATTGACTTTCCAACACATCATATGTAATAATATATTAATACGACAGAATTTTCGTTTTGTTTTACATGAATTTAAAGTGTAATGATTATAGTTGAAGTATTACCAAAAAAATTTTATCACTATAGGTTTTTTAAATAAAAATATCAAACAATTTTCATGATATTTATCACTGTACCTTGACTTTTGTGGAAGACTGTATATATATATATATATATATATATATATATATATATATATATATATATATATATATATATATATATATATATATATATATATATATATATATATTTATACTAGTCAATCGTTGTTATTCCACAACTGTTTCTGCAAAAACCAGTGTACTCCCTCTAAACAGCCAAATGTAGTCTTTATTGATAGATCTATAATTTAAATTTTTCAAGAATTAGAAACTGCCTTTTCATTGAAATATTGTAAAATTTTGATTTATCATGATTTGCTTCAAAAATGTCACATTTTCATATTAATCATTTTCCATTATCACTCCTAATGTTTTTATAACTTTCACGATCGCCTCACATGTACTATCGCCATTTACGTCGCGTGGGTGTCCTGGCGCTTTCGATAGAGTCACCAATAGTCTCGAATATTTAAAAGGACGTAAGCGCCGATGATGTCATCACTGTGTTTAGTTGCCGATAATTGAAATATGCTGTTTATCCTTCCAATGATGATTCATCGTTTTCCACTTTAAATAATAATGTTACCACTAACATAAAAATTTATGTGAATGTGTAACAATTTATTTAACTGGAAGACTGTCCGAATCAGTCATTATTATCTAAGCAAACAAATGGGTGGAATTAAAACGGTTTTGAAATATGTCTCAATATTCCCATCTGGAGGGTGGGATGGCTGGTTATTCTCAGGATTTTCGATAAAAGTTTCTGAATTCGGAATGTTAATTTGGATAAACGTAAAAACAATTGTTCCGAAAATTTCGTGGAGCAATGACGCCCTCCATGGCAGGTTGCAGCTGCTTCAATTTCGTCGATGTGAAAGAAGGATCCAATGAGCGTTTCTACAAAAATCTCAACCGAAACACTTTGTCAATTAACCGTGCTTTTTACTAGCTTCAAATTCTGCATTATTTGTGTTTCTTCCCACAAAAAAAAACAATCTTTTTTCTTTAAAAGCCGTCGGGCCTTACGTCTTTTAGTGATCAGACGCGCCTGCAGATATCAAATAAACAAAATAATTGACCGAAAAATCACTTATTCATAATATACTCGCATGCTGCAATGGCAACCCATTTACTGTACAAGTCCCTCATTTACGTACAACTTTACGACTGCAAAGTTGTTCTCTAAAAGCAGAAAATACAAGGCATTACGATTTTTCTCCTTTTTCGTGGTAAAAACTACGGAAAACTAATATTACTGCACCCTGAAGCTTGTTAAACTTTCTGGACTTTTCCTATAAAATGCGTTTACTTGGGATCATAATACATCACATTTGTGTTTATATTTTATGGTTGATGAGAACAAAGGGCTTTTTGTTTGCACTAAAGGTTTCTCTCTTTACGTTGCGTCTTTTACAGACTTCCAAAGCTGCTTCAAGTAAATTATTTATTGCTCTTGAATTAAATCTTTAAAAGACTTCTTTAAATTAGTTACCGAGCAAATTAACTAAAAGCAATGTTAACATGTTCACAACTATAAATTCGGAAAGGTCAGACAGCAGATTTATTTTGGAGTAAGTTCTCTGCCATGTAAGGCCAATGAACACGCATCCATTTGTCTGCAGACGTTTGATTAAAAGCCAATATTTGCAATTAGCAAAACTGTTTGGAGTCAACAGCGCGAACGATGCGTAATTTATGCGTATTCAATTCCAGTATAAACTAATTTAATCCCCACAGTAATTAATAACATTATAAATTCTAACACTAGATTTAGGAGGACTACAAGCAAATTAGCAAATACAGACACGCTATCGGGGCCCGACAACTCGTACAAGGATGTCTACGAGCGCATTCACGCTCGTCTAATGAGTCAGGACGATATATTAGGTTTGTTGCATTTAACATGAAACACAAACTCGCATTAGTCGAGTCCTTCGAAGCTCAGTGGCCAAATAAGCAGTGGCTTGCGATGCTTTGCTGGCTGCCGGCTCATTGCTCCTTGTCTGCAACGGCGTCGACTGTCCGACCTGCCGCCATACACCAGCTAGTGCGAGTCCTGACTAATTGTTTTAATTATGATTTATTAATAATAGCTAGCAATGTGCTCACCGAACCCGTCCAAACACTCTCGGGACGAACGAACGATTCATGATGATCCTCTCGAACGGTTTGGGTGCAACCAGTTCATTTGGGAGCAGAATAAAAGAATATTCTAGCGAAATGGGATTTGAGGACGAACGCCACAATGGCGATGATGATGATGATGACAAGGATAATGGCGCTCCCTCTTGGTATCAACCGAATTGCATGATGCTACGAAGGATTTAAAATCCTGCTTGATATTTGGCGGTCGTAGTCGGTGGCACAGGCAAATACTTGAATGGACGAGTTGATTTCAGTTGGAGGTTTTGATGCCATCATAATGTGATTATCCCAGCACAAACATCCAAATCATTATATTATTCGCCCTGTTGAACCTCAACTGGATTAAGATAAATGATGTCTCTAGTGTGTGCATGCGTATGTGCGCCGGTGCAGGGACGCGAATATAACGCGAGTTCCCTTTCAATGAGTTTGATTATGCAAGCTTTGTTAGAGACCATTGTGTTTGATAAGCTGGGATTTGAGAGTTTAGGATTTTGAAAATACAGATTTTCGAGCTTTATTTTGAGTTAGTTGAATGGAATATTATGCAGAATTATTTAATTTTGAAATTGCTTCAGTGAGTGCACACAAAAGTGCTTTGTTTCAATCACTTCTCCGTACGGTGATATCTAATTAATATTTATGTTTTTTTAAATTCATTCTTTCGTCCTTCAGGTAATTGGTAATTGCAAGCGCAACATGATTCATGTGTGTTATAGACACATATAGTAGATCACGTTGCGCTCACTGTGGGAATCTTTTGTGTAATGCGCACAAGGCAAATTCATAGATATGTGCGCGCCAGACAAAAAACGCATCATGTTACGTGTACATTGCAGTGAGTTTAGAAGAAAACAAGTTTACAGTAATTTAAATGAAAATATGATGATGCTAATATGAGTTCAGATGATAGAAAATTGTTTACGCAATCATGATGCAAAAAATGATTTCGTACACACCAAAAGGCTTTTGATTCAAATAATTTATTATTAGGATATTGTCAAATGTCCAAACAATTCAATTGAGTTTAACGTACGACGGGTAGCTGAGACTTACTGCCGGTTGAGTTGCGCTTGATCGGTTATGTGGATGATGTGGCGGGGCGAACAGTGGAATAAGCGCAACTTGGACTTGCTGTGCTAATTTACCGAGTCGTGGACTGCTCGCGGATTCAGCCTAGCGCTAGAGAAACTTGAAGTAGTTATCCTGATAAAGAAGATAATCCCTAGCGTAAGGACAATCAGCATTGGAGAAGTGCAAGCTGAGTCGAAATTAACTGTGAAGTACCTGGGCGTTCTGATTGACTCTAAGCAAATCAGAGCAATGGCGGATAAGACTGCGGCGAGTGTGTAGGCACTCAGTTGAGTAAATTGGACGTAGGGCGACCTACCTCGTCAAGAAGGCCACTTCTGATGAGTACGGCATTGTCTGTGCTATTGTATGGAGTGGCACTCTCAGCAAGAAGCCGTACCAAAACCTGATGGCACAGATGCAGCGACGAGTAGCGCTAAGTATAGCATCTACATATAGGACAGTCTCTGAATCAGTGGTGCTAATAATAGCAAGCATTATATCTATCCGCGTGGTTCGAGCACTAAGCCCGTAAGCCGAAGGTCTCTGGTTCGAGTTTCGTTGGCGTCAACGAGATTTAGTTCAAGTGATTCCTCGGACGGACTATAGGCCTGTTCAGTTATGATACGCGCTGGTTTAAAATCAGAACGTATCGCAGCTGGGTGGACGAACACACGGTCAAAGCGTGATTATGATCATATCCCCTTGTGATAGTGCCGATACATTCGACCGTGACAATGAGATACTCTTACTAACATATCTCTAAGCGATGGCCCGAAAGGGGCTGCAGTGCTACAAAAAAAAAATGTATCGCTCTCCTTGCGAAAGAGCGCTGTAAGATTTACTTGTACAGAAACGAAGCCGCTAGGGAGACAGCTGAAGGAAGGCAATAATCACTAGGCGGTTGGCAACAATCCTGGGTGAATGACACAATAAGGAGATGGGCCACGCACCTCATTCCTAGCCTGTGTAGTCATAGTGTGACTCCCGTATATCTGACCAAACTCTTAAATGGGTAGATTGCCAGTTTTATGTGCACAAGATTGGCAAGACTTGGTCTGCCGATTGTGAGAGATCGATGGCGCTCTTCACACATTTTTTGCGTGTCAAGAATGAAACAGGCTGCACGGTGACCTCATTATGGAATAAAGAAAGCTCTCTCGAGAGAGTCTGATCAGAGAGATTCTCAGATCAGTTGACAAATTAAACCAAGTAGCATATTCGGGCTGTTCTAATTGCTAAGATAAAACCACACCAGACACCAATCATAACAAAGACCAGTCTGAAATACAACACCACAAAAATAATCCAAATAATCATGAACATAAAAAAATCACTAAGAAAAGTCTCCTTTTTACAGCTTAGTATTCAAAACTTGTTAAAACATAAGGAAAGCCTATATGTCGCCATAAATAAAATAAATATTGATTTTGCCCCAATTCAAGACACCTTAACTGACACATATCACAAAAAACGAACATTTTATGGCATATAATGACAGAAATAGGCACAAAGGGGGAGTTGCCATATTTATAAAAAAACATTCGATTCACAACCATTAAACCAAATGAAGATCTAGAAGCCATTGCCATTGAATCCTTAAACTTGCAACCTAACCAAACTATTATTTCTATCCACACTCTCCTGAACATAAAACCCTATAACTTTAAATACTTACAAAAAAACACTCTTCAAGATCGACATCAAAAACCATTCATAATTGGAGGAGACCTAAATGCACAACACAGTTCCTGAGGTGACACGATCAACAATGCGAAAGAAGAGGTCCTTAACAGCCTAATCAAAACTCATCACCTTCACATACTAAACGCTGGGATGTTCTCTTTCAACAGATTAAACAGTTAGGGGAAAACCTCCACATTAGTACTTGACGTCACCATCACCAACCTACCATTCCCCTCATGCAACTAGAAGGATAGTAAATTCAAAACTTCGGACAACGGCCATGCCACAATCACTTTTGAACTTGAACATGTTAACCTCATCCTCAGAAAACAGACGTACAACCGTAGAAAAACAATAGATGGCTTGGGTGACTCCCATAAGTAAGGACCTAGATAGTGCCATAGACCAAATTAGACCATGCATGCTAAACAACGCTCTCAAAAACTCCAACTTTCGCCTCGCTCCGAAAAGTTTCTGGAACAAAGACCTCAACAAATTATGGAACAAAAAACAAAAAGCGTGGGAATAATTCATACGAATCAAATCGTGGAAAACTATCTGAAGTTTACTGAAAGCAAAGAGTTTCTCAGAGAAGCCATCAAAACTGCCAAAGCAAAGAAACGGGAAACCAAGTTAGACTCAGTGGAAAACAACGCAAAATACATAAATTTCTGGAAGCTACTTTAAAATGTTAAAAGCAACGCTTTTGATGGATCTATATCAATGTGGGATCATGATCAAATAACAACAAAAAATAACACCATTAACGAAAACACCCCAGTCAACATACCCTTTTTCACCCAACAGAAAAAAATTCACCCTAAACGAACTTCAATTGGTCCTCGACATTCACAGAACCAAATCCTCCCTTGGTCCCGATTAAATAGATTACAACATCACCAATGGCCTGTCCCTAACACAAAAAAAAAACTTATTTTGCGGTTTTAACAAAACCTTTGCCAACATTGCAATATCCAACAACATGAGAAAAATTAGAGTAGTACCCATAGTTAAAAAAATAAGCCTCCCTCTCAAATGGACAGCTACAGACCAATCTCAATGCTAAATGTCACTCTAAAAATATTTTTTTTTGTGGTTGGAAGGTGAACCCCATCTACGCACGCAGAGGATCCCTCTTCCAGCGGGAGGGGAGAGGGGAAGAAGAAGTGCCAGACAAACGATCTTCCAGCCCCAACACCCCGGCTGCTGTGAGTTCCTTTTATCTTTTAGGACTACCCGAGCATAATGTGCCACCTGGTTCCATTTGTCAACCGATTTGAGCATCACCGCGCCTATATTATCTGGGGTGAGCTCTTCCGTCTCCCTGAAGAGGTCCCTTCGCAGCCTGACCCATTTTATGCACGCAAAAAAACATGTGGCAGGCATTGTCTTCCTTTCCTGGGCAATACCGACATTCCGGGGACTGCGACTTACCAATCTTGTGCAGATAAGATTGAAAACACCCATGCCCGCTCAAAAGCTGGGTCAAATAAAAGTCAGTCTCACCATGTCTTCGACTTAGCCACGGTCTCACATAAGGGATGAGGCGTGCAGTCCACCTTCCCTTCGTGCGATTCACCCAAGACTGCTGCCAATCGTTGAGTGAGCGCTGTATCTCCTCGCTGACAACCATCTTCCTCGCATCCTCGTTTCGACGCAGATAAATAAAGCGGCGCTCTGTAGCAAGGAAGCCGACAGATATCACGCCAGCAATGACTTTCACCGCCAAATCACAGACTGTGGGATCCGAAGATGCAATCCTCAGCGCTTCTCTTCTCTGTACCTGTGCCAAGCGTTTTAGGTAAACCTCCTTACTGAGAGCGTCGCCCCATACCTCTGCTCCGTACAGTAGCACTGACCCTACAGCACTCATCAAGAGGCGTCTTCTTGATGGGCTGGCTCCCCCTACGTTGGCCATAAGTCGACTCAGAGCCGATACACCCGACGAAGCCTTTTCAGCCGTTGCCCTGATTTACTCAGAAAAACTCATCTTCGAGTCGATCAGTAGCCGCAGGTACTTCAACGCTGGCTTCGATTCGAATTGTCTGGCTCCAATACTGTTGATCTTTAGTATAGGGATTCTCTTCTTTGTCAAGATGACCACCACTCCAGTGCCAAACTGAGCCCGCGAGTAGTCATCCAGTCTCTTACTCGTCGCATTAGCATACCTAGCCTAAGTTGCGCATGTTCAACGGTGCGTCCAGCGACCAGAGCCGCAACATCATCCGCATAGCCGATCAAGCGCAACTCATCTGGCATCTCCAGTCTCAGTAGCCCGTCATAAGACACGTTCCACAGGCCTGGACTAAGGATAGATCCCTGGGCAACACCCGATGTAACCGCTATCTTTTGTTGGCCCTGTGTTGTGTTGTAGAGCAGGCTTCGGTCTTTAAAGTAGTCCCTCAAAAGCGGCATCAGGTATTCTGGAACTTAAAAAGAATTTTCCAGCGTATCAAGAATATCCACCCATCTAGCGGAGCTAAAGGGGTTTCTGACGTCGAGTGTCACCAACAGGACGATCCATTGCTTGGGACGACTATAATCCTCTGCCTTTTGGACCGCGCTCACCACCTCTGCAATCGCATCAATAGTCGAACGTCCTGCTCTGAAAAGTATACTGCCGAGGGGATAGGTCCCCAGCAGCACGAACCGTGTCAGTGAGTCTTCCCTTGATAAGTTTCGCTAGCACTTTCCCAGCCGTGTCTAGCATGCATAATGGGCGGTATGCAGACAGCGATTCGGGAATTCCCCTTGTTGATATTCACGAGCCTCGCCACTTTCCATCGTATCGGAGGAATCCTGTCCCATAGGCAAGCGTTAAATGTGCTGAGCAGCAAGTCAGGACAATGGTGATAGACAAGCTACAACACCTCAGCCGGAACACCATCTGGATCTGGAGCCTTCCTCGCTTTCAATGATAGGACCACATCCTCCAGTTCCGGCTGTGTGAAGAGTGGACGCTCAACTGCTGTTTCTCCATGGATAGCGTCAACACGGATCGGGTAGGCGGAGAAAATTCCCCGCACTATCTCATCCATCTTTTCCACATCATGTATACAAGGCTTCCGTAGGGCACCAAGCTTCCGCATAACTGGCTTGTAGCCAAGTCCTCACGGATCCTTGTTCACATTGTCCACTAGGTCTTGCCAGCAGCGAGCCTTGCTGTTGTTCATCAATTTGCGAAGGCATTTCCTGGCCGACTTATATGTTATGCTGCCACCCGGCTGCATGCCTCGTCACGGTTCCGCACCCGTTGAGCCTCATGTCGGAGCTTGGTACACTCCCTTCGCTTTTCAGAGATTTTAGTTGACCACCAGTACACTGAGCGTTTACCGGGCCGTGGTTTCCGACGTCGTTATAATCCTCATATTAGAGTTGACCTCGCCTTGAGCTGCCAGTTCTTCACCTCGACAAACCTCTCGACGTCCAGCCGAAAGCATGGCCGTCGAGAGACAACATAACTGATCTCAAGCAGATTACCCTGATGATCACTGGCTGGATAGTCCTCTAATACTCTCCAATTGTGTATCCTCCGTATTGAGGACTCCGAGGCGAATGTTACGTCCGGTATGGTTCCTTCACGGCCAAGACGGCGGAAAGTCGGCGTATTTTCGGTGCTTAGTACGACGAGCGCCGTCCTGGCCGCCATTTCCAGGATTCGTTTTCCCTGCGGATCTGTTTGAGGGGCATGCCCTATTAGATTGCTTTAGCGTTGAAGTCTCGCCCAACTAGCACGTTGACCATCTGCGTTCGAGACAGCACGTTAAGCTTGGCTTGGAAAGATGATATCGATTCGTTCGGCGTTAGGTACACACTAAAGAGAATGGTCCCTGAGCACCGAACCCACACGAAACCATCCCTCCGTCCACAACTCTCTGCTTGAAAATCACTGCTCCGAAGCCAGATGGCGGCAGTACCATTTTCGGTAGGATACCATAATGCACAAGTTTTATCATCGTGTTGCTCACTTAGAAGCAAAAAGTCGGCTTTCATGTCCCTCGCAAACTGCTCAAGCAAATTTTGGGCAGTTGAACAGCGGTGTAGGTTTAGCTGCAGGATCTGATGTTGCCTTGTCTAGGGCTTCCTGGAATACCCGGCATTTTCCTGATCCCAAGACGTGTCCAAAATCAGGTGATCAGCATCCTTGCAAAGAATACAGTGTGCCTCCGTCATACACTCTTTTCTTTTATGTCCCATTTCACCGCATTTGTAACATAGGGAACTCCTATTGCGTCCTTTGCATACTTGTGTGATGTGACCATAACCAAAGCATTTGATACATTGGAGAGGCGTTGCTCTTCGCCGTATCCTACAGACAACCCACCCTATTCTTACTTTGCCCGTGTTCAGAAATTGCTCGGCGTCCTTTTCGGTCGAGAAAAGAAGAAATGATTAGAAAACATTATTGACCCACTACAACTAAACTCTTCGAATATCAAAGAAAATATAACAATGGAAACAACAATCGCGTACAAATTTTCATAGAAAATATAACAGTGGAAACAACAACCTTGTTCAAGTTGTCATAGAAAATGTGAAAGTGGAAACAACAACCTTGAACATGTTTTTGTGGCGGTCACGACATATACGGCAAGTAGATGTCACTGACCACAGCAGCCGTGACCAAGTTTCGCAGAGGCCATTGCAGCGGACCCCCGAGCCGGCCCAAAACAATCGCTGAATACCGGGCCCGGCAGAAGAAGCGACTCGACACCAAGGCGTTAAAGGGCAAAGCACCGGCATTGCGTGGTGGCTAGACGCGCTGTTACGACAGCGCACCTGCGAAACCAAACGACTTGCCAAGGTCGCAGCAGCTGCAGCGGAGCGCAAGAAGTTCGCCTGGTCAGCGAACTGCGGGAAGGTCAAGGCGTCCCAACCACGACACGCCGGACAGGCGACCCCCAACCAACGAGGCAACAATCTTAGAAAAGCAGAACTGATATAGTAAGTCCCATGCAGGCTGATGGTTCCAGGCGGCTGCAGTTGCGTGTTGAATTAAAGTGCTGGCTTTATCTTAAAGGCTATTGACCAGGCGGAACATCTTTTGAGTGTCACTTGATTCCTGGGAAGGCACTTATTGAGAAGGAGCTCCTTGTACTGTAACCATTGCAGGTACTTGCCGTTGGAAGATGGCAGAGTTATGTTCATAACTTAGCCGCTGACAAGGACGCTGCATTTTTATGTTGGTCGAGTTTATGCTCAGGCTTTATAAGCTCTTGAAGCGTGATAGCCGCATTTCGAAGATCCTGATTATATGCTTCGTACAACTGTCGATGGAGGGACTCCTCATGATCCTCTAATTCCGCCCAGAGATTTTCATTGATCTTGTCGAGACCTAGCCTTTGTTTGAGTAATGGGTCAGCTTGGTATTCATAATACTGACGGGAGCGCCCCTTGAATTCGATCCCCGACACCAATCGCCGAGTTAGACGCTTGTTGTCGCGTCCACCTAGTTGGACTCGGCACTTGCTTCTTGGGCGCTGAATGTTGGATTTATCAGAGCCTGTAAACCCTCTCGATGACGCTCTGCAATCACCTTAATCCTTTCAAAATACTTGTTTTGAAAATACGAATGCTCTCAATTCTCCTTCTCGAACTGCTGGAGGATACCAACATTCAGCTCGATGGAGTGCATGTTGGGCTAAGTTGGTTGGTCTGCAACGCCCAATCATGTAGCTCTCCGCAATTGCGGTTTCCACTAATTGCGTTAAAGTGCATAGTTGGACCAAGTTGGCTAAAACTGGACAGGGGGCATTTGGTACAGAGTGCAACAAAATTGAAGTGGTGTTTCTACTAATTTCAATATCCTTCCTGCGCCCATACCATTTGCTCATTTCCCCTCCCTTGACCCTGGAATTTCGTCGCACTGGCTGTATAGGTTTTTTAGTGGACTAAGCGATTGTGTCTAGCCCAAGTTACCGAAGTATGTGCAGCTAGTGTGGCCTCGGTTTCACCAATTCTGTGGTTAGGCTGAGAATTCAGTTAAAAATAGCTATGTACGAAAAAAAATGTTCATAAAAGAAAACCCACAGCGTTATTGCATTACAGATATGCAAGGAATCGGAAATTATTGTAATTGCAATCGCCACATTGCTAGCGGGGCGTACTGGTAACGTGGTGCAACTGTGTTTCTTGACTTTATTCGCTTGATATGTGAGATAACTGTTTGCAGTTCCTAGATTGAGTACAAAACCTCTTGTCTACTCAACTTTTTTGTTACTAGCACTTTTGAAATAGAGATTAAATAAATAAGTATTGAAAAGATTCCCTGGGGTGTGCGATGAAAAACGATAAAAATCATTCAAACAACAAAGAAACAACCAACAAGGTATTGTGAATAAATTCTTCATAGGGCATTATACGAGAACGGTCCGCTAAGTACTTAGCCTCAGCGGCCAATGGTGCCACTATCGCAAAAGCGACTCACTATCGTGTAGTACATTCTCGTAGACGGCCACTGTATCAAAATTTCAGCCGAATCGGAGTCGTAGTTTTGTTTTGACCGCGTGTGGAAGCGGGCGTGTTCGCGAATTTCAGAAAAATGGAGTTAGAGATTCTTGTTTTTGGAAGGGTCGCACAGTGAAATCAAAGAGTGCTCGGATGCTGTGTACGGCGAATGTAGCCCTGCGATGGCGACGTAGTTGCGCGTCAGTTTTAGGTAAGCCACGTCCCGAAAACGGGTACGACGGAGGATAACGTGACAAAAATCCACGAGCTCGTATTGGCAGACCGCCGATTGAATGTGCACGAGACAGCTCAGACAGTAGGCATCTCAAAAGACCGCGTGGGTCATATCCTGCATGAAATTTTGGGCATGAGAAAGCTGTCTGCGCGGCGGATCGCGCGTTTGCTCAGCCCGGACAACAAACGCAACCCTAAGCCTACTTCAAAGCAGTGTTTGACGCTGTTTAAGCCCAATCCACAGGAGCTTCTACGTCGTTTCGTAACTGTCGACGAGACATGACTCCACTCGTTAACACCAGAGACCAAGGCAGTCGAAACAGTGGACTTCACCTGGCGAACGTGCTCAGAAGAAGGCGAAGACTGGCCTATCGGCCGAGACTAACAAGGTGTGATCTGCATCAACTTCCTGGAGAAGGGCAAAACGGTCACAGTGCTCAACTATGCCGAATTACTGGGCCGATTCGACTCCGAATTGTAGAAAAAAATGCCCCACTTAGCGAAGAAAGGGGTTGTTCTTCCACCATGACAACGCACCGTCTCACACCTCCACCTTCGTCACGGCCAAGTTGGTCGAATTAGACTACGAACTGCTACCCCATCCCCAATATTTTCCAGATTTGGCCCCGCGCGGCTTCTTTTTGTTTCCAAACTTGAAAAAATCATCCGCCGGGCAGAAATTTAAGTCGACAGAGGAGGTCATCGCCGGCACGGAGGCCTACTTTGCAGACCTCAAGAAAACGTATTTTTCAGACGGGTTGAAGAAGGGCAGAGCAGACTAAGTCCTTATAGGACCGCCCTCGTACGCTTCGCGGACGAAAGAAAATTGATCAGAAGGAGAATGCCTAAGGCAATTTCTGCGGGATTGCAAAAGAAGCACTAGATCTATTCTGGAGAAGGGGATGCAATTTGGAAACTTGCTGCCTAACTGAGGACCAACTTGGATTCATAAAGCCAGCGAAGTTAATTCATTTTCTTTCAGAGAATTGTCTGTTTTATGGAGTTCTAGGCACTCCAATGAAAGTTTGGGCGCAACAAACCTGTAAAAGTTGAAGTGCAAGACACCCGTTTCATAAAGTGTACAACCTACAACCTGAAGATTATCCGAGATATTTTTATTATATCATGGAATCTTTTACTCCCATCATAAGTATTCAGCATTATAGAGAATCTTTTTCGAATGGAAAGGATATAATTCGATTGAAGATGACCATCGCGAACAATGAGACAGCTGTAAAGGTACAAGTTCAATTTATTCCTCTTAGGCTAAAGTGTCCTCTATTATCTTCTTTTGTGTTGAGTACACCCTCGACAATTTGATTGCTGAGTGAAAATTAATTAGTTCGGCTCAAGTCTTCTGTGTCTTGAACCCATCGCCGCTGCCGACACAAAAGGGCGACCGACCTTAATCATCCATTTATCGAGTTGGCCGTTGTTATTGTTGGTGACCTTCAATGGGAGCAGCCAAACAATGTCCTGGTGAAAGACATTAATTATTTTTGGAAAAAATCTAATTTCCCACTTTCTTCGGTCTGAAAGAGCAGAATGAAGGGAAGTTTAAGGCGACTAAAGAATCCCAGACAATCAGAAAAAAATGAATTATTTTTGAGTTATTGATATGGTTGAGTAATTAATGGGACGGGTGTACCAGACAAAAAGCTGCCTGGAAGATTATTTTAGGTTTTGATTAAGTCTGTTGGTTCGAGTAGGTTAAGGTTGATCGAACGATTATTTGAAGTGCCATTTAAACTTTGAAGTAATTAATGGAATCATGCTTTAAAATTAAAGATGAATTTCTCCAGAATTTAGATTTGCAATTAGTAAACTGCAAGCAAACTGTTTCAATATTTAATGAGATTTTAATATTCTCTAAGAAATCAGCAACTACTTCCATTTATTTTCAAAATAAAAATGCTCTGGTGCGATAAATCTTGTACTAATGAATATTCTGGGTATTCTTTACCTCAGCACTTCCTCGAGAATTTTTCCTTTTAAATATTTTTTTCTGGCCTGTAAACGTTTTCATAGCAACATACGTAGTTGCAGTTATTTCTAACGACGGTACCGGCGCGGCGCGGCGTGTTAATAAATTTCTTGGTCATTAAAATGTGTTTGTAGACACCATAAATCCTTGCGAAATTGTCACCTTTGTGCTTTCTTGCGACACTTTTATTACTCTAAGAGTTTCTGTAACAAAGCAAGGACGGAGAGAGTCTGGAGATAGAGTGGTTACAGGCTGATCCCAATCTCTTAGTAGATTTGGAGCGGAAAGAAAATGTAAAGTGGAATGTATTAGTAGTCAGGAAAAGAGCTACAGCAGAAGCCTGCAAAACTCTTTAATCCTTTGGTTACGCGGTGTATGTTTCTTAGTTAAAGGATTCCGTCTTTAGAATTGTTGTTTTGTACCTTACGAGACTGAAAGATTAATCTTTGTTTCGTTGTTTTAGCCTTGGTTATTTACTTCTTGGCAACCAATATAGAACTTCAAAGAAGGATATGTTGTACGGCATTCATGCTGAATTAATACTCGTATTTCCGAAATCCTTCAACAGATTCAATTCCGACAATCTTTAAAGTTATCTTCCAGGCACTAGCGTTGTTCTTTATTACTCCTGCCTAAAACAACATGAAATATTCACCAGACGTTTTACTTTTACCACAAGAGGAAAATCTTTTATTTTTCCATGATATATGCACTTCGCCTTAAGGTTTTCAAATATCCCAAATGGTTCCACGGTACCATGTGCTAATGTTATCTTTGAAATCAGAAAATGTGCAACGAAACTGGGACAAAATATAAATAAACAAACAAGAAGGCAAACGATGAAAGTTTCGCGAGGACAGTGATATTATGCAACAGTTTTCTATACGACCAAGTCAGTGGACTTGGAGCAACTATACTCCAGTTACCATTAATTCGGTCCAGCTCCCGGTGGTTGTTTGTATAATGCAAAGACTAAGGTTTGTGAATTGGAGAGAATGAAAATAATAATGTGTGCCAATGTGCACATGCAATACACTGTGCTAGCTGAACTCGAAATTTATGTGCAAATTAAAAGGATGCTAAAGCAGGGTGCAGAAAAAAGGAATTGAATTATTAGCGCCTTGAGGATTACTTGCAGTGGTTGGTTTGACTGCTCATTATTTGTGCAGCGACTTCCTGGTATAAATTAGCATTCTGAATACGAGTCAAACTAACTATGATCACCACCGATTCAGACGATCAAGCGTTACGTTGGATGTTATTATTAGTGATGGGTCGAAGTAGCACATTAAACTCTGCCAGTACTTTCCGCACAGTACACCGAAGTATACGGCACAGTGTGTGTGCAGTACGCTATGCGGTGAATAGTTATTAACATAGTCAGTAGTCGGAGTAGTAGTAGTAGTCAGTCGCTGTGCAGTGCAACTTTGGGTTCTTTTTTCATTTTTGTATATTTTCCGCAACTGAAAACAAACTTTTTCGCCAGGTTCTCAGCGCTCAACGTAGAACTTAGCAGAAACTTGAATATTTTATTTCAATCTCAAGATAAGAAGCTGGGAAACCATTTTCAAGGAGTTTGGTCAATTGATCTACTTAATGTCATTGTTCAGTTTCGTGCATCAAACCTGACACCTCAGTATAGTCAAAGAATGTTCATACAAAAATCCCACGTACAGGGTCTATATAATAAGTAACTGGACTGAGCCTGCCCCGCGCCGTCAAAGCGTCTGCTAACCGGTATCTGGTGCTGCAGTGGTGGTGGGGGTCTAGGTAAAGGGAACCGGGCTGCAGCAGTTGCCTCCAAGCGCTTGGAGAGATAGCATCGAGCGAGAGTGGATTGCGTGTTCAGTTACATCGTCGGAGTGAAAATGGAGCGTACGATCGAGCAACCGAACCAGAGTTT
Organism: Odontomyia ornata; assembly: GCA_963969285.1. Classification (NCBI taxonomy): domain Eukaryota; kingdom Metazoa; phylum Arthropoda; class Insecta; order Diptera; family Stratiomyidae; genus Odontomyia; species Odontomyia ornata. The sequence continues at coordinate 144,749,684 of OZ017739.1, forward strand.
TTTAACCACGTTATTACTGGACACGAGACGTTGGTTTTCAAATACGATCCTGAGACGAAGCGGCAGAGTTCGGAGTGGCACACACCGGCGTCACCACGACCGAAAAAAGCGCGCATGAGCAAATCGAAGGTGAAGTCGATGCTCATTGCTTTCTTTGACGTGAAAAGCATTGTTCACAAAGAGTTTGTGCCACCCGGCCAAACTGTAAACGGCCAGTACTACTGAGAGGTGCTCCGTCGACTAACCGCCCAGGTTCGCCGAGTCCGTCCGGAGATTGCCGATTCGTGGATCCTCCATCACGAAAAAGCTCCGTCGCACACCTGCCTGCTCGTCACCGAGTAGTTGGCCAAACAGTCGAGGGCAACGTTGCCACAGCCTCCTTCCAGCCCGGATATGGCACCAGCGGACTTCTTTCTGTTCCCCAAGATCAAGAGACACCTTAAGGGGACGCGGTTCGGGACTTTGGAAAACGTTCAACGTGCAACGACGAGGGCTCTAGACAGCATCGAGGTTGCCGACTTCCAGGGAGTGTTCGGGGATTGAAAAACCCGGTATCAGCGTGTTATCGACTCCAATGGGGACTACTTTGAAGATTTCTAAAGAAAAATTGTACATATTTTGCCAATAAAAAATTTCCTGAGGTCAGTCCGGTTACTTATTATTCAGACCCTGTATATCTCATCTGAAATTGTCTAGACGCAATGTCAGCAATTTTCGTCAGACTGTTTCAGATGAATATGATCTAATGTATGGGAATGGAATTCGCTATTTAATATGATATGATGCATGGGAACGGAATTCGCGAATTTAGTTCTCATGCATCATAGACAAAAAAAAAATAATTGTAAATAAGCATGTAATTAATGTAAATAAATCATTCTGTTAACTAGTTTCGAAGCGGAACATTTTTGATTAAGTCACTGAGCATTCCAAGTTCTGGTATTGGACCAGAACTTAAGCAAATCTTTGAGTATTTTGTGTTAGAATCTAGATTCTGGTATGGAATCAGAATTTACCAACACAAGATAATCGGAACATGGAGTGAAGTGTTAAGTCTTGGTAGTGAACCAAGATTTAGTGCTGCAAGATTTTAGTGCTTTATCAAGCTGATCCTGGTATTGGACCAGGATTACATTATTCCGCAGAGAGGCCTGGTATTGTACCAGGACATCTCGAAACCCGTGGAAAGGCGCACAAGGCAACATTTGGTGACCCCGAAGTGATCAGATTCTGCAAGGAGATCAAGACCACATAAGCGGATCCAGGATCTGATATTTCGAGATTTCTTTTATTCAATGATGGCCAAAGTGATTGCAGCGATGGTGGCTCAGCAGGAACAGCTGGGCCAGACAATACAAGCTACGCCTTCGTAAAGATTCATACGAACGAAAGCTGCAACCTGCCTATTTGGATAAAGCTTCTTTGACCTCGAAGCTTCATGGAAAACGTTCGTCGATAACAACGATTGGCTGGTAGAGAATTGGACCCAGAACATCCTTACCTAAAGAACTCCTACTACACGATACTCGAGGTACGCTCAAAGGCCATCGAGCTGATCAAACTCTATCAAGAGATGAAGTCAACGAATGTGGCATCGAATTCATCAGGAAAGTCAGCAGGTACTAGTGAAACAGCCTCTGCCTCAAACAATGAGTGCGCAAAAGCAGCAAGGAGGCAAAATGCCTTAATAGAGGAAGTGATACAGCAATTGAGCGATTTTGTGATAATGGCAAACAGGACAAGCTTCCGAATATTCCTTGGAAGTTCTGAAGGAGTACGATACGCGTCTGACGGAATGTGACACTGCTATTTGGGATTGCCCAGACATTGATCCTCCGCATGGGTACGACGGTACCAAATACAGAGCACTCAAAAGGGAAATTTTATCATGCATCTCGCAAATGCAGCAGCAGCAACTTAACAATTTGAATGGACGAAATGTTCTTAATTCTGCAGACACGACAATGGCAGTTAAACTTCCAAAAATGTCATTACCCAACATCAGAGGCTCAAAGGGTCTTAAATCCCTCCATGATACAACCAACGAATGTCTCCTTGGTTTGAAAAACCTGGGCGTTGATTTTGACTCTTGTGATCCAATTCTGCTCTTTTTGCTACGTAAAAAATTGGACCGTTCCAGCTTACTCCTTTACGGGCAACGAGTTGCAACCCCACGAGAGTTGGACATTCCTTGAGCTACGATTCGAAAGCCTTGAAACAATTGGAAATCGACAACCTACCAGCAAAGTATCTAAGCGAGCTTCAATGGTAACATCAGCAGCAGGAAGCAACTGTATTTTCTGTTCACAAGCGCATCCCTTATACACTTGCAAGACATTTCAAGAACAGTCACCAAAGCTCAGGCTAGAAACCGTGCGAAAAAACAAGCTATGTATAAATTGCTTGGAGGCTGACCATTTTGCCAACCAGTGTGTTTCAGATGTGGTAAAAGGCATCATACCCTGCTGCACCTCGATGAAAGCAAAGCCGGCAAAACAAAGGCAACACCCAAACCAACATCAACAACAAGTTTGTCTTCAACAGTTGAGGGCATTGGATCCAGTCCCGGATCAAACGACAGCTACATCTTGCTTGGGACAATTTGTGTGATAGTAAAGACGTTAGATGGGCGGGAGCTGGAATGCCGAGCCACTCTTGATTCCGGCTCCTAAATCAACATAGTCACCAAACTATTAGTGTCAACGCTGAAACTAATAACAACATCGCAAGAGCTATAGAAGGAATTGGACGAGGAAAACAATTTGCCAACACTAAAACAGTCATCGAAGTTAAATCAAAGACGACTGGATACGCCTCAACTTTGGAAGCATACGTCTTGCCTCATATTATAACCAACCAACCCAGCAAAGAAGTGAACATCGCCAACTGGCCAATTCCGCAAAATATAAAACTGGCAGACCCTACCTTCAACAAAATAGAGCGAATTGACCTTCTAATCGGTGCTGGAAATTTGGATGGATGGATGGAAATGGTTTTGAATTTACACTTTTGAATTCAATCCCCGGCCCTTAGGTGATTTTGACGGCACTTTTACCAACACTTTTCACACCGCACGTATTTTGCACCGCGGCCGAGTGCCAAACCCGTCTTTCTGTCGTAGCGGCTGTAAGTCGACTCACGATCCGTCCCAGAAATTCCCGACCGATTTTGACGGCACTTTTACCAACACTTTTCACACCGCACGTATTTTGCACCGCGGCCGAGTGCCAAACCCGTCTTTCTCTCGTAGCGGCTGTAAGTCGACTCACGATCCGTCCCAGAAATTCCCGACCTTCTTATTACCGTGTACACTGTAAATCGCCTCAGCTGCGTTCGATTGCCTTCCGTAAGCTAATGCACTGTTGGGGTGCACTAAATCAGCATTACCATAATCGAAATTTTATTTGGCAGATTTAAAATTAAAAAAAAAAAATTAACTGAAGTCAAGAAAAATGAAGAAGATTTTAAGTAGTAATAAAAGTTAAATCTCATGACGAATATAATTAAAGGGAAACATTTAATTTAATACAAATGAAAATTGATATAAAATTACATTTAATAATAAGAAAGAGATTTTTTTTACAAACTACGGTTCTGAATGGAAGTAATTAAATATTTTTTTCTAAATCTGCCTGTTCATCATCACCCTCAACATCATCGTCATCAATCTAATTCATCCTTCCTACTAACGAGCAATTTCATAGTTGCGAGTAATTTGATATTCACATACTGAATTTTTTAAACTGAGAATTTTCCCACAAGCAACCAGACGCATCGTCAGCAAAATGCACTAAGTCCAGGTGAATATGCATTTTGCTGACGATGTGGGAATTTTGTTTGGTGCTTATGTTTATGCTAGCATGTAAGTAAAATTCTTTTCGTATATAAAGAATAGAAATGGAAATTAGTTAGTTAGTCATTTAACCCTATTCATCGGTGTTTTATTTAAAAGAAAGCTCTATGAAATTATCTCGGTAACAAGTGCCGTTGATGATTAAATAAATTAAAGGACTCCAAGGTAATATCGCGGTAACAAATGCCGTTTGATATTAACAAATCCGCCTCGTATAAACACCAAACGATAACGCGGTTTTCAAGTGCTGTCGTTGTCTGCGATTGCACTATTCAACGCAATATCCCGGTTCAAGTGCTGTGGGTATTGGACAAGACTAACCCGTTCTGGCAAAGGAGCCAGATCGTAAACATTTGGCGACCGCGACAGGACCCATTGCACTCCTCGAGTTCAAGGACACATTCCGTTCTACATTCCACATTCCCGTATCTGCATTCTTCATATTTAAAAGGATCCGAATAGCTTCAACATGTAGAAGCTTATCGCCGACCTGGAGGTCACTGGAAAGGAAATTCAGAGGATCATCTCAAACGTGGGGAAGGATCCGGCACAGCGTCAGACTTTTGATTATTAACAAGAGCAATTGCGGCGGCTGGAAGAGGCATGGGAGCAGTTCGAGTCTACCGATACGGAGATCAGGAACCATCCTGATGTGCAACCGCGGGACGACTATTTCATCAGCGATTACTACACTTCCATTGCGTTACTTCATTCGAAATATAAGGAGTTGTTTGAGGCACAAATTCAGGTGCTTTCTTCAAATATTGAAGCCAGGAAGGCACCCACACAAACCCAGACGCTATCGTCAAACATTGAAGCAAGGAAGTCACCCATTACTCAAGAGAGTGATTCAGCTAAGGATAATCCTATACGCCAGCTCCTGAGGAAGGCCAACACAATCAGGGGGCAGTTCGACCACGTTCTACGCAGGTTGGCGGAAACACCTTCTGGACAATCAATAGCTTTTTGTCAAATGCAAAAGCAAGCCGTCTCCGAGTACTGGCAGCTACTCGAAGTTTTACACCATCAGATCTGTGAAACAGTTGATGATCCTGAATCACTTGGTTCGGACGTCAAGGGATTTTTTAGTCGACAGGACCAAGTTTTTAGTGTCAACGTTTCACTGACTGGCCATCTCCAGCCAAGTGGACCACAGCAGATGCCCATAAACGATCAAACTTTAAGATCCGATAGCAGCATGAAAATTAAGCTACATAAAATAGAAATTCCGAAGTTCGACGGAAATTATTTAAATTGGCATCAGTTCTACGACCTGTTCTTCGAAGTGGTTCACAACAGGGTATTTCACCATGTGAAAAATTGTGGTATCTTCGAGCCAACCTATCAGAGGAAGCTGAAAATTTAATAAAGCACTTGCCATTATTCAATGAAAATTACTCTCAGCTTGGCAGATCCTCAAGGAACGCTATGAAAATCCGAGACTAATTGCAAATGCACGATTGGCGAATTTACTTGGGCAATCATCTCACACGATTGAGTCAGCTGGAAATATCAAATCACTTCACGATACCACACGTGAATGGTTAAAAGGATTGGAGAACGTCGGGATCCTCTGTTGTTGTTTATACTTATACGCATGTTGAACAAAACCACGCACGTGCTGTATGAGCAGTCATTAGCTCATCCAAGGCAACTTCAAACCATCAAAGGGCTCTTGAGTTTCTTGGAAAACAGATTCCAATCCCTGGGAGCGCTCGGCTCTAAACCCAAGGCAGAGGACGAAAAACGCTCAGAATCCGCAAAGTCTTTAACTGCAGTGACCACCAATAACTGTATTGCTTGCAACGCATCACACCCACTTTTTGCGTGCATAATTTTTCTGACCTTAACCCCCGAAAATCGACTCAAGCTTATTCAAAAGCACTCGAAATTCGTTACCTGTCTACAAGCAGACCATGTGTCAAAGAATTGTACAAGGGGAACTTGCAGACATTGTTCCAAAAAACATAATACGTTGCTACACCTCGACAAGAAGGAAGATGCAGCAGGAAAGAAAGCAGCTCAACGGCCGAAATTCGAAACCTCATCGTCCACCACGAAACAAGCTATTCCGGTTAGGCAGGAAGGCGAAGCATCGTCCTTAGCTACCGGTAAAATGAAACCACAAGCGAAATACATGATGCTGAGTACAGTGATAGTTACCATTCAAGGAAATGATGGCACCAATACAACGTGCTGAGCTGTTTTGGATTCAAGGTCCTAAGTAAATTTGCTATCAGAGCGAGTATGCCAGAAGCTTAAATTGACCAAAGATTCGAGCAATCTTAAAATATTTGGCATTGGAAATGGGCGTCAGCACTCAACAGCAAGAGTTAATTTTCTGCTAAAATCGCCGATCACGGCATTCACGATAAGAGTGGAGGCTCATGTACTTCCTTGCATAATATCCCAACAGCCATCGAGAGAGATCAACGTGAGTGATTGGAGAATTCCCGACAACATAAAACTGGCTGATCCTCACTTCTATCGGCCGGAAAAGGTAGATTTTTTCCTGGGAGTAGAATTCTACTATCAATTCCTATCAATAGGCCAGATAAAATTGGGAGAGAATCTTCCCAGTCTTCAAAACACTGTATTTGGTTAGATCGTTGGCGGATGTATAGGCGGATCAAGCAGCGATAATGTTACCTGCGGAGTTGGCGTTCAAGATGATGCAACTTCAATACAAGTCGAACGATTTTGGAACCTGGACGGTAACAAAGGAAGCAACACTTGTCACCAAGTGGAAAGCAATGTGAAGCACATTTCGCCCGATGGACCAAGCGCAACGCAGACGGTAGATATGAAGTTTCCTTACCCTTCACTACTGATCCATCCACGTTGGGCGAATCAAAGGACATGGCCTTGCGAAGGTTTTATAGTTTAGAACGCAAACTAGCACGTCAGCCGGACTTACAGCGAGAATATGTTAAATTCATGGATGAGTATTTAGCGCTGGATTACATGGAAGACTGAAACTCCCAGCATACATTACTACCTTCCTCATCACTGCATCACCAAGCCAGAGAGTGTCACAACCAAAGTACGGGTAGTTTTCGATGCATCGGCGAAAACAACATCCAATGTAGCTCTCAATGATATCCTGCGTGCTGGTCCCCTACAGTTCAAGAAGATCTTTTTTCGATATTACTACGGTTCAAACAACATCGATAGGTCCTAACAGCAGATATTGAGAAAATGTATCGGCAGGTCAGTATGAACCCAGACCAAAGAAGCTTCCAGCTAATCTTTTGGAGACGCTCTCCTAAAGAACCAATGAAACAGTATCGATTGAACACCGTAACATATGGGACGCGAACTGCATCGTATTTAGCAACAAAATGTTTAGTGGATCTAGCACTTAAAAATCAGTCAGAATTTCCGTACGCATCCCAGGCACTACAACAAAATTGTTACGTCGACGACATCATGACTGGAAGCAACAGCTTGCCGGAATTATTGAAAACCCAATCAGAACGCAAAGCCCTACTTTTCCTAGCCGGATTCAACCTAAGGAAATGGTGCGCAAATAATAAACGCGTACTAGATCAAATTCCGCCTCATGACATTCAGCTGTGCCTCGACTTCAATGAAAGCAGTGATGATTACATCAAAACCCTAGGTTTGACTTGGTCACCAGCATCTGATGTCTTCAAAATGAAGTTGACTACGACCAGTTTAAATAGATATACAAAAAGCACCGTCGCGTCGGACGTATTCAGCATATTCGATCCTCTAAGATTCTTAGCCCCAATCGTTACGACCGCAAAAATACGACTTCAAGCTATTTGGAAACTCAAGCTAGACTAGGATGCTGCTCTGCCTATGGAAATGCACACACGATGGACAATCTTTCGCGAAGAATTAAAAACCATTGAAGATATTGTTAAACGACGACACTTGTACTCCCACGGCCTACCAAAGTCAAGACAGCTTCACATACCGGTATTTGCCGATGCCTCAACTGAAGCTTTTGGTGCTACCGCATATGTACGCCCTGTCAAGCAGGATAGCACTATCGTTGTTGGATTACTATGTGCTAGATCACATGTAGCACCCATCAAGACGATCACCCTTCCCAGGTTAGAGCTTTGTGCAGCAAAATTGGCTGCAGAACTGGCAGATCGAATCAAACAGATTTCCAACATGACTGACGTTCCAACTTATTACCGGACCGATTCTCAAATAGTTTTACCCTGGATACAATCGTAATCATCAGACTTTCACACATTTGTTGCCAACCGCATTGGCGCAATTCATGAGCTTTCAAATCCAGAGCAGTGGCGGCACGTAGAAACAAAGGTAAATCCAGCTGACGTTTTAACGCGACCCATAGCACCGAGCAAACTCAAAATCTGCGATTTATGGTTCTTCTTCGAAAAAGAGTGGCCAGCGGCTTGCAAAGCACATGCAACCTCAGAAAATGACGTGGAAAAGAAAATAACCTCCCTAGCAGCTACGACTTTAACCAACTTCGTTTTCGAAATCGGACCCATGAACTCGTTTTGTAGATTGTACCGGATAACTGGTGATGTTCAACGGTTTATAAACCAGTGCAAGAAGCAAACCTCAGAGAACTATAGTTCAACTCTAGTATTAACCCAGTTAGAAAGGCAGCAAGCACTACGCATCATCGTCAAGGCAATCCAATCCGAGGATTTCAAATCTGAAATCCGCGACATGCAGCAGCATTATCAATTGCACAAATCGAGTCCATTGAGCAACCTCACCCCATTCTTAGACGAATACGGCATTTTAAGAGTAGAAGGAAGATTGGATGCAGCCAATTTACCTTTTGATGCAAAACACCCTATGTTACTGCCATACTTGGACAATATAACATGATTAATAGTAGAGGACATTCATCGAAAGCACTCACACGTGGGGCCCCAAGGTCTTGAAGCTATTACGAAACATAAATTTTGGCCCATCAAATGCAAGACCTTAGCGAGATCAATCGTACACAAATGCGTAAAATGTACTCGAGCCAGTCCAAAGTTACTCTCCCAAATAATGGGTAATTTACCAGCACCAACGGTACAATTTGGACGACCATTCATTAACACCGGCATTGATTTTTGCGGCCCCGTATACTATCACTTTCAAATCAGAGGAAAAAGACCACAAAAGACTTACATTGCAGTTTTTTGTTGTTTTGCGACGAAGGCTGTGCATTTAGAGTTGGTGTCCAATTTGTCCACCGAAGCGTTTTTAGGCGCCCTCAAAAGGTTCATCGGAAGGCGCGGCCACTGTCGGAGAATTTATTGCGATGATGCAACAAACTTTGTTGGCGCGAGAAACCAACTGCCAGAAATTTCAACGTCAATTTATTTCGACTCAGCTCAAAACACCATTACCAACCAATGCAGTGAGGAAGGCATCGACTGTCATTTCATACCCCCAAGAACCCCCATTTTGGAGGGCTCTGGGAAACCGCTGTGAAATCCGCCAAGGAATTGATGAAGAAAACGATTGAACGCACGAGACGTTATTAACCATTCTAGTGGAGATCGAGGCAATCCTTAATTCGAGGCCCCTGACGCCACTTTCATCTGACCCCAATGACCTAACCGCATTAACACTGGGGCATTTCCTGATCGGCGAACCACTAACCGCTCAAATGGACTGTGGTACAGAGAGCAAGAAGGGCGGACTGCTATCAGCCTGGCGAGAAATAAACAAAGATGGTCCAAGGAGTACCTGCATCTTCTACAAAACCGTTGCGGATGGAAAAAGGCAATGACAAACGTTCCGATTGATACGATTGTTATCATCAAATATGATAACATACCCGTAATGAAATGACCTCTTGGCCGAATAATCCGCACGTACAAGGGCAATAATGGATTTGTTCGAGTTGTTGACCTCAAAACTGAAAACAACATCTTGACCAGGCCCATACATAGGTTCGCACCATTATCCACAGAATCCGCAACCTTCCCAGAAATTCCGAATTCTAGCGCGGAAATTGATGAAGAGACGCCAAACCAGGCCCCAACCACCGATGTGAAGGATCCTCCACCTCTTCGAAAACAACACTGTTATAGCAATACAAATCCTCAAAGTGAAGGAGCACCCAGCAAAAGGAAGAAACTTAGCCATGGAGCGCTGCTCACAACGTTATTTGCTTGCCTATTGCTACTACTTACGCCAATCCAGCCAAATTTGAAGCACAACGATTCAACAACACATTTGGAACATTGAACATTGAGAACATTGGGACAATTTTTCATGTCACAAATCAATGGAAAATCATAGTTTACTATGACTTATCTCCGTACTTGGATGAAATGACGTGCTGTTCGAATGCAACAACGGCCCTACAGCGCTTATGCGACCTAACGTTACATAAAACAAATTTTGAACACCTGCTGCTTCAATTTGAGCAAGACCAACGCGAACTTAAACTCGATAAAAGCTTACTCACGATCAAGAGAATGAAACGAGGTGCACTCAATGTAGTGGGGAATCTCGTGAACTCATTGTTTGGAGTGCTGGATTCGAAGTATGCGGAGGAAATGTCTGCCACTATCAGTAACGTTAAAGCAGATCAACACCATTTAATGAAAATACTAAGAAATCAAACATCAGTTGTAGATTCTACTATCAACCTGATAAAGATCGACCAAACAGGCGCTCAACCAAAATTCAGCAGAATTGAACAAAACATCAACTTGATACGACAAAAGATAAACGCGAATGACACGGAAGATACCCAACAAAGGATTTTCCAAACAATGACCACTCTCTGTCTTCAGCTGGTAGCAACGAGTGCCAATTCGCACCGCATCGGTGTTGACCGATGCTCATCACGTAACTCTAAGTCCTCTACTATTATCACCACAACAGCTTCATGAAGAGCTGAAATATATAAAGGGTACATTACCTGCAGGATCGCATCTACCTGGCTACGACGACGACGTATTGACATTATACCGATTGATGAGGACTGCTGGAAGAATCGTGGATAACTACGTCATATTCACCGTACGAATACCTCTTACTGACGAACGCAACTACCAATTATTCAACTTGACTCCTATACCCGTAACAGTAAATAAAACGCTGGTTTCAATAAAGTTGTCTACCAAACTACTCGCCGTTAATGCTCACCAAGACAACTACTTCACAATGACTGAAGCCGAGCTTTACACATGCTTAAAGATCAGTCCTTTCTGTGCGACAAAGCAGGTCTTGTATATCACACTGGCGCACAATTTGCATCTTGTGAAATGAACCTGTTGACAGCTGAGTCTACGCAAACTTGTCAAACCGAAGTTATCCCACTGAAACACACCTGGATGCAACTTGCTGACAAAAATAAGTGGATTTTTGGTTTACCAAAACAGATGCGATTACAAGTGGTATGCGGAAACCAAAAGTTTAAGCTCCAGCTAGACGGAGCCGGAAAACTTACCCTTGACCCAGATTGCATGATGAAGCACGATTCAGTTACCATTTCGGGGCGCAACATCATCTCCAGTCAAGTCAACAGCTCATTCAAAGGCAGAAATATTGTAATTGAAATCCCATCACCTGTTCCAACCATTTTACTTCCACCGAAATTTGTTGAATAACCTACAACAGACCCTTCGTAAGAAGACCTTTGAGTTTCCAACTCATACGAACCACCAATCCGTGGCATATCACGCCATCCCCGGTTACGTATTAATCATACTGATCCTGGTCATTATGAGTGGAGCATTCTGGAAGTGCCGAAACAGCAGCCGCAAGCAGAAGCCTATTCCGGCACCCCGGGCGTACAAGAAACCAGATTTTCCAATTGAAATACAACCATAATATTGAACGACGTTCAACGCGGGGAGAATGTTCATCATCACCCTCAACATTATCGTCATCAATCCAATTCATCCTTCATACTTACGAGTAATTTCATAGTTGCGAGTAATTTGATATTCACATACTGAATTTGTCAAACTGAGAATTCATGTTTAATATTACTTGTACTCGTGCACATCTTTTCTTGGATTGCTTTTTGGCTTTGCGACACCTAGACTGCCAGATAGTCAAGGTGAATATACATTTTGCTGACGACGTGGGAATTTCGTTTGGTGCTTATGTTTCAGCTAGCAAGTATGTGAAATTCTTTTCGTATATAAAGAATAGAAATGAAAATCAGTTAGTTAGTAATTTAACCCTGTTCGTTGGTGTGTTAATTAAAGGAAAGCTCTATGAAATTATCTCGGTAACAAGTGCCGTTGATGATTAAATAAAGTAAAGGACTCCAAGGTAATATCGCCGTAACAAGTTCCGTTTGATATTTACAAATTCGCCTGGTATAAAAACCAAACGATAACGCGGTTTTCAAGTGCCGTCGTTGACTGCGATTGCACTATTCAACGCAATATCCCGGTTCAGGTGCTGTGGATATTGAACAAGACGAACCCGTTCTGGCAAAGGAGCCAGATCGTAAACACTGCCATTAAAATTTTGGATAGCGGATAGGAAGGTTTTCGAGCAGTTTGCTTGTGTGACTGCTCGATTACTACAGAATTCCTGACTCAACTAGGAATGGATTGAGGGGTCGTAAATTGGAGTTGACTCCCATATTTGCTCTTAAATCTGCGATGTCCTGAGAAAATTCCTGCTGTTATATGATGAATAGAATTCTTAAGTGCGTATTGTTGAGTTCGTGGTTTCTCAAAAAACCAGTTATCTTCGCAAGCCGGCTACAGTTATGGGCGAACCTAAAGCAGAGACTGACGCCTCTTATCAGCTTCTGTAAATTGGAGTAACGTTCTAATATCCCTGTAAAAATTAGAATAAAAATCACCAAATAAAGATCTTGAATCTTGACCCCGTACAGCCGTGTATTGACTATAATTGACAGCCAAAAATGAACGCAAACAGCCGTGATATGAAGTCCCAAAGCTGGTTACTTGCCTTCAATGGAAAGCGCAAAATATTGTGGGAGCTGTGAGTGCCGGCCCTGGACATGGTTTTTCGCCCGGTAAGCGCCATACCGAAGTGGTTAAACAACGTTTTTTAAACCATTACATCTGAATCCTGTAAAGTAAACCAAATACAATTCGATATTGCCTTCATCTCAATTACCAGCACCTTTAATTCACAAAACGAACAAAAATTTCAAACTGCTCTTTTTTAATTCAATCTCATTATAAAAGGTATATTTTCCATGTCTACCCCTCCCCATTTCCTGCGTTGATGTCATACCATCAGTGAGAAAAGTATAAGGTTATAAGCCTTCGCTATACCCTTAACACCTAACGATCCTTTCCTTTTTAACGTTCTCCGTGCCTCATCTTACACTTTGCCTTTCGTTTCAATGTCTTTTTCTTTTTCTCTAACGGTAAAAATTTTTATCTCATAATTGCAGAGAAGTCTGGCCGGAAAATGATTGCTTTGGCGCTATCACTGCCGCGCCCGAGGACGAGCTGATGCTATTACGGGAAATTTTCTTTTCGAAACTTGGTCCAGGTAAGTGCTAGAACGTGTAAGGAAAGATAAGTCGCTGTGACTATGTGAACGAATAATAAAAGGTAGGAAGTTTTCGCTAATGAAGATGACACTAAAGTATGAAGTCTACATAGAAAGGGTAGTGAAATGCAGTTAGTATCCTTAAAATATCATATGCTAGTCTAGTTCTTGGTTGAAGCAGAAAACGAGGCAAAAAGAACAGGTCTCGTAATGATGTGAGTTAGGAGAAGTTAAATCCTTTATGGTGAGAAAGGACAAGGAAAATATTCAAATGCCTTTTTCAGCAGATATATGTATCCTTCGCTTTGAATCAAGACTTCCGGATAAGTTTCTCTCAAAGGGTCTAGACATCTTTTAACTTTTTTAGTGGGAGCTTCTCTCAAACGAAATAAAATCCTTCCAGTTGTCGAACTCTGTGTCGTTTGAAGGACTACCAAAATCCGCTTTGATCATATTCACATAATTCACTCATATCCTCTGAACCCAGCTATCTTTGCATTCATCGGGATAGACCGTATAAGAGATCACACATATTTTTCATCATCGTAATTCTTTGCTTATTTATTTCCTCCAAAGACTCTCCCCCAAAACTCACACCACAACAAATGGCGATAGCTTTGCAATAAATTCCCATTTGCAATTTGCCATTTTGTTTAAAAAGGGTCGACTGGAGAAGCCGATGGAAAAATTTCTGCGCTGTGATGAGTATCCCATGAAAAATGGATAATGGGTAATGGATAATGGAAAAACGTGACTTTAAACTCAAATATTGTACAAATATCGGACACATTGTCTACTTCCACATCCTGTCTAGGTTGCAAAAAAGCGTCTGGTGAGTGTCTATGCTTACTGAAGCAGAAAGATGTAGATAAGATGAAAAATTGTCATTGAAAAGAAAAGGGTTGCAGGCTTGAGGATGTGGCCTTTGAGTTTAATCTAAGATGAAAGATTGTGCAGGAGTTGCTATGTAACAGGAACCTGGATGAGTGGAAGGTAAGAAGATGAATCTTGTGAATACTTCTTAAAGCACTGCTTTGGGAAGGATCTTATATGATTAGCATTTTTAATATCCTTATAATGGAAAGTTAGCATTCATGACAATGAAACGGTAATGCGGTTCAAAGTACTTAAAATATTTTGAAGTGATATCCTCTTCTTCTTCGTAGCACTACAACCCCTCTCGGGCCTTCCCTTCCTGCAAATAGTGCCTCTAACTGTGTCGGTCCATTGACCGCGTCCTCCAATTTAAAAATCCGAACAGCGATGAACAGTCTTCGTCGAACATGTCAGATCAGCGTTTCTTCGGTTTCCCCACTGGTCTCTGGCTTTCAGTTCTTCCAACGAATACATTTTTGGGTATCCGTTGTGCGTCCGTACGATTCATGTGTCCAGCCCATTGCAGCTTCCACAGTCTTACAATCGTTGTGAACTCCGGCTGGTCAAAAATTTCACACAGCTCATGATTGTATCAAATTCACCATTGGTCCCCCTCTAGCTTCACTCTGATTATTCGCCTCAGCACCCGTCGCTCAAAGGCGTTCAATATATTTGCGGATGCTTGGGTTAGGGTCCATGTTTCACACCCATAGCATAACACTGGTCTTATCACAGATTTGTATCCTCGGAGCATTGTTTTCCTGTCCTGTTCGTCAAAATTGAATTAAATATTTTATTTGCGAGCTGTATTCTTCGGCGTATTTCGTATCTTTCATTACCCATTTTCGTTATTTTGGCGACTAAATACACAAATTCTCCCACATTTTCGATGCTGTATTCGCCAAGTGTGATATTTTGTGTATTTGAGGTATTTTTCCTCGACTGTGTCATGATTTTTGTTTTATTTTCATTGATTTGTAGCCCTACTATTTTGCTTCGCTGTCGAGTTTCCGGAAGAGTTCATTGCACCTGTATTCAATTTGGTTCTCTGTTGTCTACGATTTCAATAATACGCCTCTTAGATTATTTTTGGCTTTCAGCCATGATTTATCGTGGTATTCAGTTCATCGGCAAAAATATAATAACAGGAGCATAAACGTCTTTGCATTTGACGCAACGATAGTGCATGGCTTAGTTGGCAGCCGAATGACCAAATCTTTGACACCGGTAACACTGGTTGACTTCTCTTTTCTGGAGGCGTTCTCTCCTTACCACTCTTAAATTCAAGTACCTTATTTGTTGAAGCGTACTTGGACTGCTCTTATTAGTAATTTTTACCAGGTAAAGTGGTGAATTCTTCCTTCCTACGGCCGACCTTCTTGTTGCAAAGACTTTGACTGAAATAAATTCAATTCCTGGTGCAGCTTCATTGCGCACCTGAAGAAGATGACCGTATCCTCTCCGCAGTCGAAGCCCTTCAACAAAAAAGTCTGTTTTTTCTCACTCTTTGGGGTATAGGTGAAGTGTGGAACCTCCCCAGACCATAGCGCATCTTTGGCTGACTTGAAATCAAAAAGTGATTTCGTTCTAATTGCTAATTTTTCAGCATCCACTCTTCTGATCTCGAAATTGGTTAATTTACTTTCGGCTGCCAAGAGCCAAACCATATCTTTTCCGCTTTGTTCGAACACGTTGATTAGCGCGACTTTTTCTGCCTTTTTTGAAGCTTTTTCAGTGGAACCAGCAGGACTGCGCGCTGGTTTCTTCTCCTTATTTTTATTTTTTATATACTGAATAAAATTTAAATCATTGTCTTGATTAGAATCACATTCGATGTTTTCTTCAACTTCCATTTCTTCGGTTAATTCCTCCAGCGCTGCAAAGTACTTTTGACTCTCGTTAGTGCCACCAGCACTTAGAACTTCTTCTGGAATTGCTTGCTTTCCACTTTTCTTCGCCTTTGTTTCCTGTTCACTAAGTTCACTGTCTTTTGAGGCTTCGTCCCTTTCTTGAATAGATCTTTGAGGAACTGTATCTCTAGCCTTAGTTCATCAGTGTGATTATTTGTTGATTGTCCGCTATTTGCAGCTTGCATCCGCCATCTGCGGAGATTTCTTCGTTTTGTTTTCTCTTTTTGATTATCGTACTCGTCGTTTTCCCAGATTGCTCGAACGGTGGGAAGCCGTCGGGCTCCTCCATACCAGCGGTCGTTAAGTTTTCTTGGATTATTCGCTTTTCTTCACTGATAGAAGTAAAATAATATTCGAGCGGAATTTCCTAAGTCGATTGCTTCAACGATATAAGCTTTTTCTGATAGAAATTTACTTCGGACTGACGGTTTTTAATAGATTAATTTAATTTTTTGCAAACTTTTGACAGGAGCAATTTAAAACACGTTTATACGCAAAGATTGCTGTAGTCTCTCCAAGGCACGAAGCTTTCTTGCTTAAGTATTGCAGCTTGCCTGCAATTTTTCCTGGAACGATGGAAAGTAGCGTGGCTCGTACCGATCAGCGAAGGGAAGAGAAATCTCGATTTGGTGTCTGCGCAGCGCCCGTCATGTATGCCAGAAACGGCCTTGGAAATTCATCAAGGAGTGACGAAATAACGTAGTCCATTATGCTGAGGACCTATCTCCATAGTAGTATGATTTTAGAGCAGGTCGCATCACTATTGCCGCAATTGTGGAAGCGGTGAGCGTGGTCTAAACAGAGGAGCTCACAGTCGGTCCTAACAAACGGGCTGTGCTGCTAGTGGCGCTTGATCTCAAAAATGCTTTCGATTCCCCGAGATATTCGGTAAGCACTGTATACTCCTTTTGAAGTTCCAAAGTATCTGTGCAAATTCTGAGGAACTACCTGACTTATCTGGGCCTGCTCAGAGACTTAAAGGAGGGCCGCCGAGGACGGATGGTTTTGTTCAATGCTCCATCTTTGGCCAAGATCTGTCGAATATCACGTACGATTGGTTGCAGAGTTTAGCTGCTTGACACGTCGAACTACATCGGCTATGCGGATGTTGCGACGGCAGTTGTGGAACGCACAGTTGAAAAAATGTAACTTTGACTAGTTATGCTTATGCGCCAAGTGATAGACTGAATGACTGCCCGCAGGTTCAACCTAGCGTTGGAGTAAACCGAAGTGTCATCGTGACAACGTACCCTTATCGATTGGCAGTCATGGGCAAACGATATAAAGGGACTATGGCCTGCGCGCCTCATTGGCAACCTGACCCCGTGGGACGACCGAACGCACAGTGAGACTGATTTCTATCAGGCCCAACTCTTGAGTGGGTATATTTTTCGTTTTACCTGCATTAGATTGCTAAGGCACGGTCTCCCGATTGCATATTTTGCGCAAGATGGGTGGAAGACGCCTACCATACACTTATCGTATCCAATAGGTGGGTTAGGTAGCGCCCGAATTTCATCTCTGCTCGTTTTGCGGAATTTTGCAGCCGTCAAAGACTCCCTTCGGTTCAAGGATATTTCGGCATAAGTCCATCTTACAACGTCGTCGATTATTTCCCCCGTAAAAAAAATGTTGAAACACGATAAAGCGTTGTGAAAATTCCGGTCCAATCGTTCCGGGCCCCTTAGAGCTCTAACAATGCGGCTACGTCTCGCAGGCTTCATATTGGACCAACAATATCTATTATTGCCTTTGAATCTTTTTTTGCGGCAAAGATAGCTCACTATCACTGTCACCACGCTAACTTTCATCATCCCTTTCTAAAAGAGCGGCCAGGATTTGATCATGCAAACCTCGACAAGTTATAATGATTTTAGGGTATGATTGTCCGCAAAAAAAACAAGGCAAAAGAACAATTTTCCGAAAAAACACGGCGAAAAAAATGCTTTGCAATCGCACAAATATTTAGTTTAAGTTAATAAACATTTAAAAGGGTTGACTTAAAAAAAAAACAATTTATTTAATTTTAAACACTTTTTAAATTTACAACTTCTACTTCTTAGCACTACAGCCCCTCTCGGGCCTTCGCTTCCTGCAAATAGCGTCTCCAACTGTCTCGGTCCATTGACCGCGTCCTCCAATTTCGAAATCCGAGCAGCGATGAACTGTCTTCGTCGACCGAGTCAGACCAGCGTTTCCTCGATTTCCCCACTGGTCTCCGACCTTCAGTTCTCCCAACGAATACCTTTTTGGGTATCCGTTGTTCGTCCATACGATTCCTGTGGCCAGCCCATTGCAGCTTCCGTAGTCTTACAATCCTTGAGACCTCAGGTTCGTCAAAAATTGCATACAGCTCATGGTTGTATCGAATTTGCCATTTGTCCCCGTCTAGTTTCGCTCCAGTAATTCGCCTCAGGACCCGTCGCTCAAAGGCGTTCAATATATTTGCGGATGCTTGGGTTAGGGTCCATGTTTTACATCCATAGCATAACACAGGTCTCATCACAGATTTGTATACTTGGAGCTATGTTTTCCTGTGTAGCTGGTCTTCAAGATCGTCAAAACTGAATAAAATATTGTATATGCGAGCTGTAGTCTTCGGCGTATTTCGTCTTACAACTTTTTACAATTTTGAATTTTACGTTTTTAGATCCCGAAATGAACTCAAACTTACTGTTGAAGTTTAGAAGCTTTTATAATGATAATTTGTTGAATTGAATTTTCCTGAATGAGGGAAAATGCATTCGTTGAAGGTCTGTCCGTCTCTGTGGGAATTGCTGATACGATGTTTTTCGTGGAAATTATTGAAGTTCGATGTCTGGCTATTCTCCGTGGGAATCGCTGAATCGAAGCTTTTTGTGGAAACTGTTTGGTTTGTTGTTTTGGTGTCGTATATGGAAGATCGCTGTTAAGTCCTCCCGACATAAAGTCGATTGTCCTCATTCGTCAAAAATAGGGTAAGTCGTCCCATCGAGGTTATGCATGCAACCTTCAATTTCGATTACAGCGGCAAATTGGTTCAAAAATATCACTCCTATTGATATTTCTTCGGCCGATGGTAGGTGTTCATTGTTTGACAGATAGCATTGAGACTTTCAGTAGGTGAGGAACACAATGTAATTTCACCATTTCATCATTTTGGTTACAAATTATCAAATTGTTAAATGGCTTACATTTTCCTGATAAGACAAATATTTAATTTAATAGTCTTTTCAAATGGAATATCGTACATCAAATTTGGTTTTTTAATAGATTTTATCAATATTGTTTCAAATAGTTGGATTGTTGTGATAGGCTTATTGACAATATACAAAATAAATTTGTTATTTGTTATAATTTTAATTTCGGACACGCCTAGGGCCTCTTCCACTGTTGCATATGGCAACGCTTCTTTACTTAATAAGTTTGTGACTATTTGAATTTCTTCTTTTGATAATACAATAGAATTTATAATGCGTGCTTTTGCCCAATGGATTGCATATATAAGATTTGTACGATCGTCTTTTATAAACTTTAGTCTGAATTGTAAAGCTAAAATCAAAATATTTTTTACATCATCTTTCGATTTTAGCGTCTCCTGGTGTTCGGAGCTACCTGAAATCAAAAAGAAAAAAATTAAACTATAAACTAGCAAATCTAATGTTTATTTACAAACCATCACCATCATCTGAATGTCAAGTGATTGTCATTATTTCCAGTCGTTCCAGTCGATTTAACGAAATCACATCAGCTGATATTTTGCATTATTAATAGTGTTTTCCATTTTTTTTTAAATTGTAAACAACTTAATAGTAGACCAAACCAAACGGAAAAATTACCGAAATTTTCATGTTGTATAAAAACCGTACAATTTGCTTTGTCATCTGTTAGTTCGTTGTTTGAAACTCGCTACGTTTGATCATTGTGTCGCTTTATACGCTTTTTTCGCAAGTTTTCGCAAGTTTTCGCCTAAGTTTATTCAATTAATTTTACTTCAATAAAGTATGAAATCGAAATCATAGTGTTTTCTTTTATTGTGGTAAAATACAAAGTGAACGCATCAAACATTTGGTCCTTCGAGCCGGATTCGTGTAATAAATCAGTGAAGTGCAGTGCTAAACACAAATCTTAATTCGTGGTGCGGTTCGGTTGTAACTTGTGTAATAATATAAATTGCATGCAGTTTGCCGGGGTAAGTCCCTTTCCTCTGTAAATATATCCTTTGTTATATATGCATCCTTAGATTCTTTGTTGTTGTTATTTTATTTGCCTTTTATATTGCCTTTCTTCATCAATACACATTTTGATGGTTTCTCATAACTAACGGGGAAATCAGAACAATTGAATTACAAACGGCTGGTCAGATACGTGTATATTCGGATGTGCGTGAATGAATCAACGATAAGATTGAAATCGTTATTCATTGAATCCAACAACTAATTCGCCAAATTAAATTAGTTTTTGTTGGGATATTTTGAATTTAAAAGCCAAACTCAAAGTGTTGTGTGAATTTTTCATTTTGAATTGCCACCTCCATATAAACTTGAGCAATTACAGCTGGACTTGGTAGTTTCTGATTATAATCAAGAAAATGGAGACTATTATTGTGCAACAAAAGTTGTTCTTACAGCAATTGAATAGACTCCGGTCTAATTTTAAAAAGACTTCAATAAGTCGTAGAACATTGTCGTATTGCGGAATGGTTAGAGAACGTTTGCATAATTTACATGCTGACTTCGAAGAAAACCATAGGAGAATTTTGGCATTATTAACAGGTGATGAGGCGGAGTTAAATAAAGAATATTTCGCGAGTGAATTGTGCATGCAGTTTGATGAGCTTCAGTTAGAGTTCATGGCTGAGATAGATGATAATTTGAAAGAAGCATCGGATAAACAGCGGGCAGCAGAGCAGTCAGAGGAGAATTCAACAAGCAACGATAAACGGATTTCAGAAAATTCAGATGCAGTGAAAACGACAAAGGAGGAAGAACAGAAACCATTGGAGATCGGATTGCAAGGATCCCAATCAAATTTGGAGGATATCAAGTTACCTCGCATCTCAATACCGAAGTTTCATGGGAATTACGAGCAATGGATTTCATTCCGGGACTTATTCACCTCGCTTATCCATAAACGAACGAATCTTTCGAAAGTGCAAAAGTTGCACTACTTAAAGTGTAGTTTGTCAGGGGAAGCTGAAGGACTGTTACGCCAATACGCAGTAACTGAAGCAAATTACGACATCGCTTGGCAAATCTTAAATAATAGATACGACAATCTGAATATCTTATTGAATACTCAATTTAAGCGGTTGTTTTCGCTATCCAACGCCACTGAGTCATATTCTTCTATAAAGACTCTTCTTGACACTACAATGGAGTGTGTACAAGCTATCGAAAATATGGGAGTTGAAAATCTGTGGCATGCAATGTTGGTTTTTATCGTTACACAGAGGTTGCCTCTTGCTTCAAGGCAACTTTGGGAGCAAGAGCACGCTCAAAGAACTACTCTTCCTTCACTAAATGACTTGTCTGAATTCATGCAGCGTAGATTCAGAGCGTTAGAGGCTGCAGGAATTGAACGTATTAAAGTATCTAGAAACCCAAATACATATCAAGCCCACAATGTGCAAATGCATACTAGTCAAGTAGTTCAACCTTGTGTTGTTTGCAAAGCTGAGCATCATATTCGTCAATGTGCAACTTTCAGCCAAATGAGCCATGAATCCAAGTTTGATATAGTGAAACGTGATAAACTATGCATCAATTGTTTGACGAAAGGACACCTGTTAGCACGATGTCTAAGTGGCAATAGATGTGGAAAATGCCAAAAAGTGCATCACACGCTGTTGCACAGGAATCAACCAATCCATACTAACCCCCTTAATGTTAATTCAACAGAATTCGAGCCTGTACATGTACCGACAACCAGTTCCAATCAGAACGAATTGCATATGCAAACATTGAGTGCGGTTACATCGAAAAGAGTACTTCTGGCTACAGCTCTAATTAATGTACAAACCTTAAGTGGCTGCATGGGTTTCAGAGCATTATTGGATCAAGGATCGCAAGCGTCATTTATAAGCGAGAATGCAATTAAACAACTTAACTTGGAAAGAAGGCGCACAAACACAAGTGTGAGTGGTATTGGGAAGACACATCACACTCCAACTAAGGGACTTGTAAATTTGAAAGTAAAATTGCGCAATGAACAATCTCTAAATGTCGACGCATATATTTTGAACCAATTAACTAATTCGTTACCGACATGGAATATAGCTTCAGACTTGGAAACTCAACTTAAAAATTTCGATTTAGCTGATCCAAATTTTGATAAACCTGGAAGAATTGATTTGCTATTCGGTGCTGATGTTTATGCACAAATAATAACAGGCGACATTTACAGATTACCGATGGGCCCAATTGTTTAGAGAACGAGTTTAGGATGGATAGTTTCCGGAGGAGTTAATATGCAACCAGAGGTGAATTTCCATAGTTTTAAAATATAACTGATCGAGTATAATGATTTAAATGCGCAATTAAGGAAATTTTGGGAGTTGGAAGAAGTTGCAGTAACCCGGCAGCCGACAGTCGAAGAACAAATTTGTGAGGAATTCTACTTGCAGAATACTTATCGTAACATAGATGGAAGATATGTTACTCGTCTTCCATTTAAAAAGGATGCTGACAGACAGTCGTTAGGTGAATCAAGGAACATCGCCCTTGCCAGCTTAATGTCGTTGGAACGAAAGTTTTCTAAAAATTCGGATTTATGTATGGAATATTCAAAATGCATTCGAGAATATTTAGAATTGAATCACATGCATGAAGTCAGCGACACTAAAGATACACAATTTGAAACAAATAGCACGTCTAAATGCAAGGGTTATTACCTCCCACATCATGTGGTATACAAGGAAAGCAGCAGTACAAGGGCTCGCATTGTTTTCGATGCATCACGGAAAACTAGTTCAGGAATGTCTTTGAACGATGTGTTGTATGCTGGGCCTTCTCTGCAAAATAGTCTTGATCAAATTTTATTAAAATGGAGATGTTTGCAATTTGTTTTTGTAGAAGATAATGAAAAGATGTATCGTCAAATACGTATACATTCCGAAGATGCGGATCTCCAACGCATTGTTTGGCGCAATAATCCGAATGAGCCAGTCCGGGATTACATTTTAGATACAGTGACCTTCGGAGTGACCTCAGCACCATTTCTAGCAATTAGAACGCTCCGAAAACTTGCTGAGGATCATCAATCATCATTTAGCATGGCACATCAAGCAATTCTCAATGAATTCTATGTGGACGATCTTCTTTCAGGTGGTGTAAGCAGAGATTCGGCATTAGCTAAAAGAGATGAATTGAGAATATTATTAAGCTCTGCAGGTTTTAAACTTAAAAAATGGGTAGCCAGTCACGAACAACTTTTGTGTGGTATTCCTATAGAAGACCGGGAAACGCTTACAACTTTCGATATGAATCTCGATCAGGGCCTTAAAACACTTGGCATTATATAGCATCCACTATCGGATGAATTCGCATACAAAATTCATATTAACATGGATGACGTTAAGTATACAAAACGCAAAATATTATCAGACATAGCAAGATTGTTCGATCCACTTGGATGGATATCTCCAGTTGTTGTAGTAGCCAAAATATTAATGCAATCATTATGGTTAGATGGCATAACTTGGGATGAAAGAGTTCCCATTGACATAGCAAATAAATGGCACAATTTTAAATCAGATCTGAAAACAATTCAGAATGTGAGAATACCTAGATGGTTAAAAAATAATACTAACGACACTATTGAATTACATGGTTTCAGTGATGCTTCTCAGAAAGCGTATGCAGCAGTCGTTTATCTCGTTTCTCGTAGTCCAAATAACAATGAATCTTCTTTGCTATTAGCTAAAACGAAGGTAGCACCGGTGAAAGCTATTTCAATCCCACGTTTGGAACTATGTGGAGCACTAATGTTGGCTAAAATCGTAAATCAAATTACAAAAGCGTTAGAATTACCCGTAGCTCGAATATATTTATGGACTGACTCGACAATTGTCTTAGCTTGGTTGGCAAAACATCCATCACACTGGACTACTTTTGTTGCAAATCGAACAACGCAAATCCATGAAGCAGTGAAGGATATTCCCTGGAACCACGTACCTTCAGAACATAATCCTGCAGACTTCGCATCACGCGGTATGTTTCCAAAACAACTCATTGATTGCAATCTTTGGTGGAATGGTCCTTCTTGGTTGAGAAAACCAAAGGAATACTGGCCTGAGAATGAATTACTGCCGGTATGCACCTTGGAACAAAGGAAAACACCACTTATATCATTATTAGCATCTGAATCCGAACCAAGTTTTTTGGATTTATGGTTTGGCAGATACTCTACATTGACTCGTCTCTTAAGAGTAATAGCATACTGTTTTAGATTTATTACCGCAGCAAAAGGTACCCGCTACGCCCAATCATATTTGAATACATCAGAACTCGATTCAGCTTTGCAGTTTTGGATTAAACATACACAAGAAATGGATTATAGGGAAGAAATTGAATGTTTGAAACAAGGCGAACAAATCGATAGAAAAAGTAAATTTAGACCCTTTTTTGGATATAAATGGGATACTGCGAATTGGCGGTCGACTGAAAAATGCTGATCTTCCATATGACACCAAGCACCCAATGATTATATCGAAAAAGAGTAAGCTGGTGCCTCTTATATTCCTGAAATATCATACACTTACATTGCATGGAGGAATACAGCTTATGTTGAATATCATCAGACAAAAATTTTGGATCATCAACGCCAAAAATTTAGTTCATACAAAAATGCATCACATGTTACAAAATGAAGGCTCAATCTAGAGAACAATTAATGGGTAATTTGCCTGAGCCAAGGGTAACACCATCCCGACCATTTTCGCATTGTGGCATCGACTATTGTGGTCCAGTAGACTTGGAAATTTGCAAAGGAAGAGGATCGAAAACCTCTAAAGGATATATTGCTATTTTTGTTTGTCTTTCCGTGACGGCGATACATTTAGAGTTAGGAGGCGATCTTTCAACCCCATCATTTTTAGCAGCTTTTCGACGCTTCGTTAGTAGAAGGGGACTATGCAGCCATGTGTATAGCGACTGTGGCACCAATTTTGTAGGTGCCAATAAAGAGCTAATGCAAACGGTAAAACGAAATGAATCTTTAACACAGGAATTGGCTAACGATGGCATCACGTGGCACTTTAACCCTCCGTCCTCTCCACATTTTGGCGGACTTTGGGAAGCCGGTGTGAAATCGACAAAATATCATTTGACGTACGAAGAATTTAATACAGTACTGACCAAAATAGAAGCATGTTTGAACTCAAGGCCTCTCTGCCCTTTGACAAACGACCCAAATGATTTGAATGCCTTAACACCAGGACATTTTCTTGTAGGAGACACTTTATTAGCAGTCCCAGAAGATGACCTCGTAAACATACAGCTTAACCGGTTGAGCCGCTGGCAATTCACACAACGATTAACCCAAGATTTTTGGAAAAGGTGGTCAATGGAATACATAACGAGATTACAAGAATGACCTAAATGGAATCGTCGTCAGCCCAATCTCGAAGTAAATGACTTAGTGCTCATTAAAGATGAGCGTCTGCCATCATACAAATAGCCAATGGGTCGAATTACAAAGACACATTCTGGAAATGATGGATTAATTCGAGTTGTAACTGTTCGCACTTCTAACAAGGAATTAGATCGACCCATTACAAAAATTGCATTATTACCAGTTGAGAAACCCCGAGAAATGGAAAAACATTCAGTTGAATTATTGAACATAAACAATTGATTCTATCTTTAATGTGAATTTGAGAATTTGAAGGCAATGAATACTATACTCCTACTCTAAAATTTGTAACGCAAACTGAAATTATCCTTTAGTATTATTATCCTTATCCTATTATTATCCTTTTTCCCGGCTATTATTAAATGGACGTTCCAGAATGGCGAGTCGGGGCGCCATATAAATAACCCCTTGTCGCAGCATATGTTGTTTACTTGTAAGGAGGAAATGCCACAAGTAATACAAACATAACTAGTTCCTGGTCAGCTGAACTTATGTATCAATTGGAATGTTAGCGATAAGACTTCGATAAGAAGCCTAGGATTGGTATCTTATTATAAATAAAAAGGTTACTTAACCTCTATTTATAGGTATTAATTCTGATCCTGGCGGACCATCGGGGGGAAGATGTTCGGAGCTACCTGAAATCAAAAAGAAAAAAATTAAACTAAACTAGCAAATCTAATGTTTATTTACAAACCATCACCATCATCTGAATGTCAAGTGATTGTCATTATTTCCAGTCGTTCCAGTCGATTTAACGAAATCACATCAGCTGATATTTTGCATTATTAATAGTGTTTTCCATTTTTTTTTAAATTTTAAACAACTTAATAGTAGACCAAACTAAACGGAAAAAGTACCGAAATTTTCATGTTGTATAAAAACCGTACAATTTGCTTTGTCATCTGTTAGTTCGTTGTTTGAAACTCGCTACTTTTGATCATTGTGTCGCTTTATACGCTTTTTTCGCAAGTTTTCGCAAGTTTTCGCCTAAGTTTATTCAATTAATTTTACTTCAATAAAGTATGAAATCGAAATCATAGTGTTTTCTTTTATTGTGGTAAAATACACAGTGAACGCATTAAACACCTGGATTGTGATTGCTATTTTTGTTATGTTGCTAATTCTTTCATTGTATAATTATTTATTCTTACCTGCCTATTATTGTTTTCTAAGACGTCTGACGTTTTGTTACGCTTAATTGTGACGAAATCCTCCCGGTCTGGCGTACCGGCTATCCATTTCCACGCGGCCCCGCCGATAAAGTCAAAAGATCTGGTTTCAGATTACTAATCATCTCAACGATCTGTTATGCCTCGTGATCTAGATAGTGGGAAAGGGGGTGATGGCGAGTTGTAGGGAGGTTCAGGAATGCGTTTATATCTTTTATCAACCTTGAATATTTTTCAAGATCGACTATGGGATTAGCTTAATGTTTCCCTATCGTATTTTCGCGTGCCCCAGATTGAAGGTGGCGATGTGAGAGTTGGAGAAGTCCAGAATTCAGATGTTCGCTGAAGTAGTGCGAAGAAGCCATCTGAAAACAGGACCTTTTTAGCTTTTGATTCTATCTTTGTGTATAATTTTGGCTCCTTCAGTTACTATAATGGTATTTTTATTTTCCCTTACGGTTTCCTGTCGATAGCTTAGAACGTAGACGTTTGTTTTGTTTTAAATAGACTACTTCTCCTACCTCATAGTTTTTAAGTGGTTTTTTTTCTAGTTATGGTGTTCTAAATCTTTTGTTGCTTTTGTTTTAGTTTTTCGATGTTAGTTTGCCTAACTCTTTGAAATTCTTCGGGGTCACTGTTTGGACTTCTGCCAAAATATAGCTCTCTTGGTTTTCGACCTGTGCTGGAGTGAATCGAGTGGTTATTTTCGTTCACAGCTCTATCTAGGAGTTCTTGGAAGGATCGAGATGGGACACCGCATAAGTTCGCTCAATATAGGGTGCCAACGTTTAATTTGGCCATTGACAGTACTTTTGTAAGCGGGGATTTTGTAAATTTTTATTTGAAGATCGTCTTCCATTAGTGCTGAAGAGATATAGCGGTCAGCGTGCCCTCGTTATCAATTACGACATTTTCGGGTATACATAAAACGTAGAGGATGTCCAAAACGGGCTGTTTTATTTCTTCGACTGATTTGGATAAGATTATTTTTGCTTGTGTAAACTTTGTGAACTTGTCAATTGCAGTTAGAACCAACTTCTCAGTGAAAAACAAGTTGATATGAACTGTGTGGCCAGAATACTTGGGTATAGAAATTTCGTTCAGGATTGGTTTATTCGAATATCCATCGTATTTACTAGCTTTATAGGTCGTGCAACGTTTAAGTAGCCTTCTGATTTTGAAGGACATACGTAGGAAGTAAAAATGTTCAAAGAGTTGAAGGCGGTTCTCTTGCGCATTGCGGTGAGCTCTGCGATGAGTTGCCAATATTTTCTCTTCTTGCTCTAGATCACTGCTAAGATCCTCGACCAACTTCCGTCTGAACCTTATCCTGTAATTCCGAAAGCGGCTTGTATTTTACCCATGGTTTCCTCATTCGTCATGATGCCGTTAACTGCATTGGGGTTCAGATATCTTTTGAGGATGTCTATGAGGTTTGTGTTGGTGTATTGGAGCTTTATTATTATATGCCTATTGTACTTGTTAAAGGAATAGGTGATTTGGTAGCTGTCTCCTTGGTCAATTTTCAGAATAATTTGGTTGCGGAAAACATTGATAGGGGTTTCTACCAAGGTATAAGGTTATGCGAAGAACTTTCGTGACAGAAAATTTATTACTGTAGATTAAGGAGGTCTTGATAGGGCGACGACGTTTTCTTTGCCAGACTTGTATTTGAGCTCGTAGTTGTACTCTTCGAGGATCGCTTCCCATCGTTTCATTTTAATGTTGGCATTTTTATTACTTAATGCATAAGTTAGTGGTTGATGGTCTGTGTATATAACCACCTTGCGTGATCGGTACAGTCAACGTCTCAAAGAGTTTAACGCCCAAATTATTCCCAGCTTTTTCTTTTCATTAGCGGCGTAATGTTCTTGCGTTTTGTCAAGAATACTGGATAGAAATGTTATTGGCCTATTATTTTGTGAAAGAACGGCACCGACAGCATGTGTGGAAGCGTCGGTGGTGAGCTCGAAAGGTTTACTGAAATCGGGGTGAGCTAGTACCACTTTGCTTGAAATAAATGAGTTTTTCAGCTTTTTAAATGATTTTAGAGCATTCTCGTCCGTGTGTATGGGTCTATTTTTCTAAGGATGTTTGGACACACGTCCATCCACCCCTCTTAAGAGGGATGTCAAGGGTTTTGCTATTTTGACATAGTCACGAATAAAGCGACGATAATACCCTGACATCCCGAGAAATAAGCATAAGTCCTTCAGTGTTCTGGGCAGTGGAAAATTGGCAACGCCTTCAACCTTTTTTGGGTTGGTTTTTACACCATCCTTCCCAATGATATAACCCACAAAATTCGATTTCTTCGTGCAAAAATATTCGCATTTGTCCAGTTGAATTTTTAGGTTTGCCGCTTCTAGGATCTGGAAAATTCATTCAAGGTTCTTGAAATGTTCCGCTTCATTTCTGCTAAAGATTATTATATCATCTATATAAATGTAGCAAGTTTTACCTAACTTCTCGAAGGATATCGTCTAACGCTCTTTGATAAATTGAGGGTGCATTTTTTTAGAACAAACGGGAGTCTAGTATATTCAAATTTGCCGTTATTTTCTTTTCAATATCTAATTCCTTAAGGGGAATCTGATGAAAGACGCTCTTAAGGTCAATAATGGAAAAGACTTCATTTTTCCCCAAATTAGGCAGATCCTCGTTGATTTCTGGAATGGGATACCGATTAAGAATGGTAATTAAATTTGATTTCTGGTAGTCTACTACCAAGCGGTACTTCTTTTTTCCTGAAGCATCTTCCTTCTTTGTGACAATTCAAACCGGAGAATCGAGATGGCCTTATAATCCCGTCGTTGAGTAGTTTTCTTACTTGTTCTTCGATTTCACTTTTCACAGCCATGGGGTAGGCGAATGATTTCGAATATACGGGGTTATTGGAAGTAGCTCGAGTTTCTCCGTTGACTCCAGTAGCGAAAGTCAGACGCTCGTCAGGATCGATGAGAAGATGGGAGAATTTGTTAATAAGTTTCATTAATTTACTTGAAGAGTCTTTGCTTAAATGAGACGTTCGAATGTTAATATTGTTCACTGAGTCGGAAGTCCTGTATTTATTGTCATGTAGCTCTGCTTGGTATGTATTAAGGCATTGAGTTCTTTCAAGGTATCGTTGCCAATGATACCATCAAACGAGATAAGACTGGGTAGTATAAAGAACTTTAGTTTTTGATTAAGGTCCGAAAGGATTTATATAAGCATGATGTGTAATTTTAATGCATCCTGCGACGGATTTGGCGTAGAACTCTTTTTCGTTGCGGAGAGGATACTTAATATGATGCGGCTGAATATAATTATTCTGGGTCCGGTATCTATAAAGAATTTTAATAGCTCTCCACTTCTGAGTTTGAGTTGAAAATACGGAAGTGAAGAGTGTTTCAGCCTAAAAAATAGATGTCATCCGTTTCATTTGCGTTTTCAGTCTGCGGAGTATTAGTTTGGTCTATTTGAGAAGGGTCAGTCAGCTTAGTCGGAAAGGGTTGTGTATCGCCCTGTCCTAGGTACTCTAAAAAACTTTCTTAGTCGTTAAGTCCAGGGCTTTCGAATAATTCGCCATACGCTTGTGGCGTTATATTATTATTCTGGGTTGTAAATTACGTACGTTGGAATTTATTTGCGAATCGTGGTACCGGTTGCTGCTTTATGTGGCCAAATCCGTATTCGATTCGTGGTCCATTGATGTAATTTGCGTTACGAGAACGCAAGCTTTGGTCGAAATCCATAGGTTTCGGTCTATTTGGTTTTGGGAGCAGTGGTTGCAGGTTTTGAACAGTTTGGAATGCCTAAGGGTTACTCACCAGTTCTGGATAAAATTGCCGTCTTGGAGCAGGCACAGGATCCGTTGGGTGGTTATTTGAATAAAGCCTCCTCGGGGGTACCGGTGGATGATTTTGAGGATGTGGCCTGCTTGCACGAATATGTGAATTGTCCGCTTGTTGCGTCCTGTAGTTGATGTTTTGAAGCTTCAGGCACAAGTGCCGGGCCCGCGGTAAGTCAACAGGCTCTTTCATGCTAAGAAGCCTAGAAAGGTCACCTATAATTCTACAAACGAAGGTATCCAGTGCTTTGTCTCTATATGCCTGCGTCATGATGTTGAGTGCTTCTTGGCCTATATCCATCGATCCAAGTTTGTTCAAGATCAATGAGGGATGATGGTACACTGTTTGGTAAAACTCTGGAATCGTATTTGACCCTTGAACCAGAGTAGTCATCTAGTACTCTAAAGTTCCCAGACGTTTATCACCGCAATGGAGTGTTAAGCACTTCGACATCTTTTCCCAGTTTAATGGCGTATTGTAAGATTCTAGGCCAATATATGCGTACCCTATGATCTTATTAGGAATCACAGACGTACCCCGTAGATGACCATCCGGTCGACGAATTCCTTTCAATAGGTAAACTCTCCTGGGTTACCGGAAAAATCTTTCAGACTTTTAACGACATTTGGTGTCTTGTCCATGTCGGCAAGATAATTGCTGTTATTTACATTAATCGGGATATCAACGTCATTGTTGATATCAGAAACTGGATTCATAATTGATTGAAAAATTTGTCTGCCTTGCGTTTGAAGCGTTGTGGCGACAATCTGTGCGATGATATTTCTAATATCTTCGCCGATCACTAAATTGTTAGAACCGGATGACTGGGCGACCGGTTGAAGTTGGGGCTGTATGGGTGCATTCTGTGAACCGATTTCTAGACGCGGAGGTCTAAGAAAATTGTGAATCAAAATCACAAAACGAAGCACCAGATCGATATGTAATTCTTTATTCGACACAAATCACGTCTTAGGATTTACGTCACAAAAAATCACAAAAATCGCAAAATTTTCACTGAAATACGCAAAGTTTGCACACAAAATCAAAAAAAAAAACACTTTCAATTAAAATTTGCTGAAAATAATTATAATTACAATCAGGTGTTTTGTAACAGTAAATAATTTCAATAAAATATGACAAAATTGGAACACTTCAAATTTGTTTGTAACAGAACGAGTTTTTGATGAAATATGTATTGTCACGTGTTATGGTTCGCGGCCAATAATTTTAATGTTCCGGGAATGTGAAAACGCAATGTCTTTTTCAATAAAGTTTAAAAGAGTTTATTTAATTACTTAAAAATGCACAATCACTTATTTAACTATTTCATAATTTTAATTTTCACTATAAAAAGTCTAACTTCCACTTGTCCATAAATTTCTATCGCAATTGTCTTCTAAAATCACTTCACAATCAACGAAAATCACCCTTCTATTACTTAAACGATATCGCTTTTCTATTCGCTTCACACTTTCGCAGTTTTTAATATTGCGGTTCTAATGAATCCCCCCATTCATTCAACTCGCCTTTAGATAGGGTCTCTAGTCATTCAACCCAGTTCTCGTACATTGGCGAATCAGCGGGAACGCTCGAGCAGCGTAATGAATGGAGCAGGGACTCACTTTCAGATGTTGATGCTTGATGGGTTTTCGAGTACGTTCGTTTTGTTGATCATGATTAATGGGTTTTCGAGTACGTTCGTTTTGTTGATCATATGATCTTCTTAACGATTGTGTAAATAATTGCGACAGTAACTCGCAAAATTATTCGTGCATGTAACAGTATGTTCTTTCAATCAATAATATTTCCAAGAAGTTTTCAACGTTTTCACTATGTTAATTATAAATTTTCAGGTGTATAAATCATTTAGTGAACAATTTCCAAAGGACTTGAAATTACTATACTTTACTTTGAAGTTACCACTTCGTGAATATTAACAATAACTATTTCATTAAGAAACCAGCAGTGGAAGAAAACTTACAGAATTATTGTTAGTTTGATCATCCTTTTGTTCATGTTGAGTTCCTCCTGGGCTACTCACGCCCTCGGTTGGCTTTGATCTCCTTTTTGCTCCGCCTTGGTTCTTGGAGGGAGCTACTGCGGGGCCTTTCCCGAATTCTGCGTGGTCTTCAAAATTTGGCTATTTTGATGAGTACTTGGTTTATATGCACTGATTCCAACTTAGGGCAGATTCACTTCGATTAACAACTTATTATCCCATCGATTGGACTCATTAGGGCTTAATTACCTATTGATAATTTGGTCTATCAACTTGTACCACGCGCGCGAAGCAACCCCACGTTCGGCGCCAGTTAATAAACATCTAAAATGGTTGACTTAAAAAAAAAAAACAATTTATTTAATTTTAAACACATTAAATTTACAAGTTTTTGCAATTTTGAATTTTACGTTTTAAGATCCAGAAATGAACTGAAACTTGCTGTTGAAGCTTACAAGCTTTTATAATATTAATTTTTTGAATTGCATTTTCCTGAATGTGAGAAAACAATGCGTTGAGAATCTGTCCGTCTCTGTGGGAATTGCTGATACGATGTTTTTTTCGTGGAAATTATTGAAGTTGGATGTCTGGCTATTCTCCGTGGGAATCGCTAATCGGTGCTTTTTGTGAAAACTGTTAGATTTGTTGTTTTGGTGTCGCATATAAAAGATCGCTGTTAAGCTAAATAGATATCTCTAAATTCACTTCGAAGATAATAATACGCAATTTTAACACATTCGATTGCTTTACCTTGGAATCGTTGTCATTTTCCTCAACAACGAAAATATTCCACGGAAGGTGACAACTGGGATTTCCTAACAGGAGAACAACGAGGGTGCCTTATTAAGAGCGTGAGAGAGTTTTTTTGGCAATGCATGCGTAAACTTTGTATGAAATTTTGGACGAGCTGGAGGTATCAACGATTATCAGACTGGGGAAGCTGCAATAGGCTGGCCTTGTGAAACGTACGAACTGTAGGGCGGAGCCCAGTGAGGAAACCAACGACATGCTGGTCTGACTCGGTCGACGAAGACAGTTGATCGCTACTT
This sequence comes from Odontomyia ornata, assembly GCA_963969285.1. NCBI lineage: Eukaryota > Metazoa > Arthropoda > Insecta > Diptera > Stratiomyidae > Odontomyia > Odontomyia ornata. The sequence continues at coordinate 144,783,447 of OZ017739.1, forward strand.
AGATTTCGAAATTGGAGGACGCGGTCAATGCACCGAGACAGTTGCAAGCTCTCTTTGCGGGAAGCGAAGGCTCGAGAGGGGCTGTAGTGCTACGAAGAAGAAGATGAGTAAATTTTACGTAAATTGTCTTTCCCGGGTTAAAAGCATACCTAGCTTCACTAACCTATTCGTATTTTAGAGCTGTTAGCGTTTTGAAGCGTTGGGTCAGTTTCAGTTTTTTTTTTAGGGTTTGCTTCCAATGGCTTTTCCTATCTCTACCCCATTATTCCCTTAGCATATTTCTTTGATTTCATCTAATAATTGTCATAGGATACCTGCATGAGATTTCTCCTTTGAATTTTTAGTAAATGTTTTTAGCGTTCTTGCAACACTTTTTGAGAAGAATAATGTTCTGGTAATAATTTTTCATAAATTATTATTACAACTGATAATTTGAACTGAAATGGCCCGAACTCGCCCTCTTCAAAGTGTTATGGTAGTAGCCGAGAACTATAAGATTTGACTTTTCTTGTTCAGCAAGCATATGAAAGATTGTACAGCAGACATTTAAAATCATCAAAGCATAGAAATTGCTTACTTTCTATTCCACAGCAAAATACAAATTTTCAGATACATAAATCAATAACAAAAATTTTCTTGATGTTTCATCGCGAAATGTAATTGAATTCATCACTACTTGCTAAGCTTGTCACGCAAGCATATGGCATAAACTCAGCTGAATAGATAATTGACATTTCTGGTTGTTTTTTTGCAAAGAGCGTAAACTACCGTCAACAACTAACCAACGAACCGATAGAAGGTAGCATACATACTTCTATGCCGGCTCTCCTTGAAATTTTCCCATGACTGACTTTACTGCTGTTAAACAAACAACATTTTCATTTCGGAAGGCGGAACTCGTTTGACTTCTGTAAGGATGCTTTACTGATTGCTGAATGAATTCTATGTACATTGTTTTCGACAAAGCAAACTACTCGTAGTTAAAATCTGTTGTGAAGTCGAAAAAGTGAAAAGAAATTGTTTTGCTGCTTTCGAAAAATATTTGTCATTGTTATTGTAGAAGTGAATCCGTTTGTAATTGGTTTTCAGGACTGACAAACGCAGGTTCTTTTCTTCAATTGAGGGATTCGAATTACTACAAAAGTTCATAGCAGTATTCTAGATACTGATGGGATAGTTGTAATATATGCTCTAATTTCACGTTAAAATTGATATTTCATTTTTTCACGATGTTAGATTCCGCAAATTAACTGCTCAACTTCTCTTCGATTATCTTCACCAATTTTTGCAATGTCTGCAAATGCTTGAAAAACATAAATTTTATTTAGGCTCGTGATTAATTCGCATATACTCGTAGGTAATAATTGCTTACTTTATTTGCCGATAAAGAATATTTTGACAAATTTGCAATTTCTCTACTTCTCTCTGGTACAGGATATCATGTCTTTGAATAGCGAATTAAAACGTGAGAACTCGTATGTAGTTGTGTTCAAAATGAACTTACAATCCACTCAAAGCCAAGTTTTCCAATTTAAAGCAAGGTAAAGAAAAGAGACGTAGCCCCTTAAAATATGTGAAAACCAGTTAGCATGCTCCCACAATCTGAAATTGTTGACGCCAGAGCTGCATCGCAGACACGAAATCGGAACCATCAAGAATTCGGCAAATTATATATATATATTTTTTAGGCTGAAACGCTCTTCACTTCCCTTCTTTGAAAATACCTTAAGAAGTGGAGAGCGATTGCGATTTTTAGTGGACACCGGCTCCAATAATAATTATATACAAACCCGGCACATCAAATATCCTTTGATTAACGAAAAAGCCTTCTATGCAAATTCCGTTGGAGGTAGCATAGAAATCACCCATCATGCATTTGTTAACTTGTTTGGCTCTCAAACAAATCAAAATTTTCGTACTTCATAGTTGAGAAGGAGATCAATAAATTTCTCAAAAATGGAATAATCAGAGCATCTAAATCTCTCTACAATTCTCCAGTTTGGGTCGTTCCCAAAAAACAGGACGCATCTGGGGAGGTAAAATATCATATGGTGATCGACTATCGACTACCCAATTCTAGAGATAGGCGAGATATTGCCCAATGTGCGAAAAAATAATTTTTTCTCTATTATTGACCTTAAAGGTGGCTTCCATCAAATACCGCTGAAGGAAGATGACATCCCCAAAGCCGCTTTTTCTGTCAATAACGGCAAGTTTACACGCCTTCCCTTTGGACTGAACACGCCTTCCCTTTGGACTGAAAAATGCTCCATCCATATTCCAGAGGACTCTCGATGACATCTTACGCGAGCACATCGGAATTCGTTGCTACATATACATCGACGATATCAATGAGGAAGAGTACTTCAAAAACATGGAGAAGGTACTGGAAACCCTGCAAGGTTCCAACATGAAGATTCCGTTCGACAAATGTAAGTTCGTTAAGAGCGAAATCGGGATTTCTGGGATTCGTAGTCGGTAGTGACGGCATCAAAAGTAACCTGCAAAAAGTTCAGGCAATTGTGAATTTTCCTGTTTCTAAAAGTCTAAAAGATCTGCAATCGTTCTTAGGAATGTCAGTCTACTACCGCCGATTCATTCAAAACTATGCTAAAATTGTGAAGCCCCTGACTTCCCTTTTAAGCGGGGAAGGTGGACGACTGTGCAAGAAATTGTCAAAGAAAAAAGTAATACATCTTGATTCAACGGCCTCAGGCGCGTTTAACAACCTCAAAAACTGCCTGATTTCCCAAGAAGTGATTTTAACACATCCCAACTTTGAAAAAGAATCCCACTTGACAACTGATGCCTCCGATTATGCTATAGGTACAGTTCTCTCTCAGGATGGTAAACCCAAAGTTTTTTTGTCGAGAACTCTCACAAAAACTGAAGAGAACTATGCTGACCAATAAGAAGATGCTTGTCATCATCTTGGCTCTCAACTGATTACGAGGCTACCTGTATGGCTCACGTAAAGTCAAAATTTTCGCTGACCATCAACTTCTGACGTATGCGTTGAGCAACAAGAATGCTAATAGTAAGATGAAAAGATGGGAATCCACCCTAGAGGAGTATAATCACCAATTGTTATACAAACCAGGCAAGGCAAACGTTTTCGCAGGCCCTCTTTCTCACGGTCTCCTGAAGAAACCCTGATAAACTCTTTAACACCAACAATCTCATACCGACTGCCGAATCACCTATCAACGTCTTTCGAAACCAAATCATTCAAAAACTGGTTAAGGAGACAGTTACCAAGTTCAACATCCTTTTCCAAATTATTTTAGACATACCCTTATAAAGCGACATTATTCAAATACTGGCAGAAAAAGCATCTTCAAACGTTACCTGAGGATGATAAATGGTCTTCTTACGTCCAAAGAAATCATGGCTCGTGTTCAAGAAGTTTATCCTGTACATTTCAAGAGCTATCGGATTCTATACACTCTAAAACTTGTCAAGGACATCATAAGTGAAGTCGAGCAGGAAGAAAGAATCCTACAGACTCACAAAAGATCATATCGAACCGCCGAAGAAAACCGCCTGCAGCTCCTTGAAAATTTATATTTTTCAAGGATGGCGGCAAAGATTAAAAATCTGGTGAAACAATGTAGCGTTTGCAAAGAAAGCAAAAATGATCGGCACCCCAATAAACCTTTACTTAATCTCACACCAATTCCGACGTACACAGGCCACACAATCCACATAGGTCTGTTCAGCACCGAACACCACAGAGTCCTGGCCGCCGTAGACAAGTTCTCAAAAATCGGTCAGGCAAAGATCATCGCTTCTAAGCCCATCAAGGACATAAAGGAACCCCTGACTGATAACATCATTAATGGAGGACGACCTCAAAACTAAGGTCTACAAGACACCGCCATACAAGTGTGAGGTCAACAGACGGGTGGAACGGTGGCATAGCATTCTCACTGAAATCATGAGATGTCTGAAAAAGGATGGACCCCGTAGAACATTTGAAAATCTGTTGTAACGAGCCGTTCATGAATGCAATTGCACAATATATTCTATTACAGGAAAAAAACCTATCGAACTAAATTTCGGGCGAATTCCGAGTATAGAACTGGAAGACCTAAAACTGACTCGAGAATCAAATGTAGACAGACTAAAATTAAAACAATAGAAGAACATGACAAATCACAACAGACAGCCGACCAAAATTTACGAGATAGATGAAACAATTAATGTAAGAATAAATAAGAGGAAAGGAACTAAACTGACATCGAGCTATAAACAGAAAATAGTAAAAGAAAAAATAATAAAAAACTGTTTTGACAAATCATAATCCAACTGTTTTGACTAAATCTGGGAGAACAATACATAAAAGCCATATTCGTAATTGAAATTTTGTTTCAGTTTGTCTCTACTCTACGTTGCAAACGCCAAAATTGAAATCCTGGACCTCTCGAATTCCCAAATTGTTTCGCTCCACACAGGAAGAGGCAAAATTCAAGATGGAAACTTCAACTTGATCCATACCATAGATCTAAACCAGTATGAACGCTTCCTATCTGAAATCGAGCCTATACTTAACCTCTCCGAAATCAGGCACCACTCTTCTTCATTATACGAGTAGATGTCGTGAAGGAGGGTGGTGCCTTATGAATTTCAACAAATTCAGGAAATATTTCGAAATTTAAAGCCAAGAACAGTCAAAAGATCACTCGATTTCATCGGTACTACTTGGAAGTGGATTGCGGGTTACCCAGATCATGAAGGTTTCGTAATAATACAAGATAAAATTAATAATCTCCCTTAGAACAATAATCGACAAGTTATAATCAATAGAATGTACAACGAAAGAATAAACAAAATAATTATGATTGCCACTTAAATTCAAAATTTGATTGAAGCAAATAGTCAAAAAAATTTCGAAATTATTTTGGATATTTAGACTTTCTTCTTTAAAGGAAGAACTTAAAAACATGAACTTAGAATTCCATTGGGCAAAATTAGGAGTCATCAACTCAGTCATTTTATCTAAATCAGAAATAAAAATAGCCACAATAATATAAGACAAAGAATTGCTTCCGTATGCGACAATTGAAGAAGCCTTAGATTTTGCCAAAATTGTAATTCTCACAAACACTTTCTCGATTTTGTACATAATTAACATACCATTGACTACTAGCCCCACATATGAAACTAATTAAACCTATGAAATGGAACACTGTAATAGCTTTGAAATTCGACAATATAATAAAAAAATGCCAATTAAATATATGGCGTAATTAAACATTATAAAAAGATTAACACATTTTCAATTTGTAAAATAAACGAAACCATGAATGTAAGCAACACTTCCTGTGTACCGAACCTACTAAGAAGTGTCATCCCCGTTTGTAACCACAACAGCAGCGACAATCTACCCACCATCGAGGAAATCGCCCCCGGCACCATACTACTGAGCCAATTTTCGGGAATAATCAAAGTGGATCAATCCGTTCATGAGCTAAATGGGACGTATATGCTGAAAATAAGGAACAGCAGCATAACGATCAACGGATGGACATTTTTCAATCTTGAAACAGCTATTTTGAACATCTTACCCCCTAAATTTCAGCCCTCTCCAGAAATGAAAGAATACCGGGAGGTGCTTTCACTGGGATTAATGAAAAAAACTACACTTAAATAATACAAACTAAATTCAGCTGATTTGAAATGAAACAATCACCCATCAATAAATTAGTTACGCTGTAATTACAGTCATCGGATTTTATCTTTTAATATTGATCATATTAAAACTAATTGCAAAATTCAAGTTTCAGTATCGCCATCACCCGTTCCAGTATCTTCTCCATCACCAAATCCCGTTCCGTAAACATAAAAAAATGTGAAGTTCAATGACATCAAAATCTTTTAGCCACCGAGGACGGTCGCATTTGAAGGTGGGTGAGTTAACATGTGCCCACATTCTAAAACTGCTGACGCCAGAGCTGCATCGCAGACACAAAATCGAAACCCTCAAAAATTTCACAATTCTGTGGGAATCGTCGAATTGCAGTTTTGGAACATTAACTTAGAATTAAGAATTAAAATGTAAATTTAGTTCAATTGTAAAATTCAAGCAGAAAAGACGGGCCTTGTCCCCAAAACATATATTTTTTTTCAAAGTAACCTACGTTTGATTTGTTAACTAACCCTTCTTGGAAAGACTAAACGTAGTCGAAGGCTGGTTTGAGCTATCTGTCTTCAAATCCGTTAACTGTAACATTTCTCAAATCTAAACGGTCCAAAATAATACCCATGTTGAGCAATTGACAAGCGCGGACGAGCAGTGTACTCAATCAGTGCGTTGTAATTTATTTTTATCGAGACAAATAATTCATTGTTAATCTCTTATACGGGATTTTTCCCTTTGATCTATCCAGAAATCAATGGTTTCTTTGAAAGCTCTAAAAACATCTCGAACTGCGAGGGCGGTCCGATAAGTACTTAGCCTCACCGCTCGATGGCGCCACTATCGCAAGAAAGATTCACTATCGTGTAGTACAATCCCGTAGACAGCTACTATCAAAATTTCAGCCGAATCGGACTCGTAGTTTTGTTTTGGTCGCGTGTGGAAGCGGGCGTGTCCGCAGAGTTTAGAAAATTGGAGAAAGAGCAATAACGGTTGGTGATTTGGTTCTTGATTTTCGAAGAGAAATCACGCAGCAAAATCAAAGAGCGCTTGTATGCTTTGTACGATGACTCTGCTCCTGCGATGGCGATCGTAGAAAATTGGTTTAACGATTTCAACGCGGTTGTACCTCGGATTTCGATGATTCACGCCCAGGTGCCCCAAAACGGCTACCACAGAGGATAACGTGACAAAAATCCACGAGATCGTATTGGCAGGCCACCGATTGAAGGCACGCGAAAAAGCTGAGGCAGTAGGCATTTCAAAAGACCGCGTAGGTTATATGCATTAATTTTCCGGCATGTTGCAGCGGTATGTGTGCCGTGTTTGCTGACTCCGGACAACAAACGCAACGATGAGACAACTTCAGAGCAGTGTTTGACGCTGTTTAAGCGCAAGCCGAAGGAGTTTCTGCGTCTTTTTGTAACTGTTGATGATACACGGCTCCACTGGTGCACACCAGAGATCAAGGAGCATTAGAAACAGTGGACTTCAGCCGACGAACGTGCTCCGAAGAAGGCGAAGACTGTTTTATCGGCCGGAAAGGTTATGGCCACCGTTTTCGGGGACTCGCAAGGTGTGGTGTGCATCGACTGCCTGGAGAAGGCCAAACAGTCACATGACTCTATTTTTCCGAATTATTGGGCTGATCCGATGCCGAATCACTCCATCTGGTGAAGAAAGTGCTCTTAAATCATAATAACGCACCGACTTACACCTCCGCCGTCGCCACGGCCAAATTGGACTACGAACTACTACCCGATCCACCCTATTTGCCAGATTTGGCCTCGTGCGACTTCTTTTTGTTTCCAAGCTTGAAAAAGTAACTGCCGGGAAGAAATTTGAGTCGCATGAGGTCATCGCCGCCACGGAGGCCTATTTTGCAGACCTCGAGAAATCGTCTTTTTCAGACGGGTTAAAGAAGTTACGAGGATGGGTCGGTCAAGTGTATCGAGCTAAGAGGAGATTATGTTTAGAAATAAATCGCTATATTTTCAAAAATTTTCGTTGTTCTTTGGTAGGCTAAGTACTTATCGGACCGCCCTTGTATGTTTTCTTGTTTGAGGAACAAAATTGAACAAAACGTTTGAACCAGTATATGAATATTAATAATCTATCTTTTTGTCACGCGACTAATGTCGCAATGTAAAGACTTCTTATTTGAGCCCATTTTAAATAATGCTTTCCTCGACTGTCTCTCAACCTTTCCACCACCTTTACCCTGGCGACCGATATTTACATTTATATATGTTTCATATATTCTTCGGTAAATACTCAAATAGAGGATAATCTCAACACGAAATTCTGTTAGCCCCATTCTGAACGTTGGTTGAAAAAGCGACCCTTTTTCGGTTGTCGATTTCCTTCCTCGCCAGCTAGCTTTCTTGCTTATTCCATCCAAGTGGCAGGACAAGCTCAATGAAGTGGAAAGAAATCGTAAGGACACACTGACGCTTGGCTGGCTTGGCCTTGCTCAATCGGTCAAAGACGCCGCTCTTCTGGTATTTTCCGCCGATAAAAAGGGTAATATCAAGTGTATTTTAACCGCATATCTATTTGTTTATATTCAGAACATACATAATACTCGATGTCGAATATGGCAGCGATGAAATGGAAAAGGATGAACAACAAAAAAGGTATGTTTACTTCCGATGATTATGCGATAGCATGTGTCTCTGGTGAGGATTAGCTTTGGGTAATCCTCGGATTGAAAAGTGTTTCTTATGTGAATATGAAACAGAAATAATCTATGGTTGAATAGAGTTGTGTAATGAAGTTTTTGAGCAAATTTGCAAAGTAAACGAGTTTGATGACAACTTTTGGATGGGTTACTTGAGTAGAAGTTTTTTTTTAAGTTTTGTCAAATAAATTTACAAACTTCTAAAATTGGTACCTGTCTGTTTGTCTGTCCAACATTACATTGCAGCAAGTTTCGTGTGAATCTACATAAGCTACAAATACGAAAATCTGTAAAAACGTCAAAAGCAATGACCTCTCCAAAGTTCCAGCTGGAAAAAAATAAAGTTTTTAAGAGGCTGAACCCATATGTGGAGATGAGACTTTAAAAAAATATCGATATCAAATCCCGTTGGCACCACCAGACGGAAAGGCAAATTTCTCGTAGGTACCCTTAAATTTAAAAACAAATATTTATTTTGTCGGCCACTATTTTGAAAGTGAAATATTTGTTTAAGGAAAATAGTTTGTTGTATAAATATTTCCAATTCAACTCATTTCAAACGTTTCTATCAAAAATATTCATTATTTTAGTTGTACTAGCATAGCGATAGCTCTTATTTTCTGACCTTTGAGGGCCGCCATTCTGAATGTATGAATTTGATTTAGGATTTTTAACAAATGCATGCGTCTATGGGCCATCAATCAATGTGCCAAATTTCGTTCGTATCAGAGTTTTACTCTAGACAGGGAAAAGTTTTCAATTTTCAGTGAAAATTACAATTAAAAATATTCGATTTAAAATTTTCTACTTATTTAGTTTTCATGCGATAGTGATCATAATCCATTGGAGATACATTAGGTAATCCGGATCATCTGAGTAGAGCAACGATTTATTGTACTCTCCAAGTACACTAAATCCTATTTTCAACTGCCAGAAGAAACGTTGCGAGCCAACAAATACCGCCTATGCATTTACGCTTCGAAAATGAAGTGGTCGCGAGCGAGCAAACACTGCAAATATATTCGCGCTTCGCCAATGAAATTATAAAAGCAAGCACATACGCCCATTGTCATCGCAGCATGAACTTGTCGTCCAATGAGCAAGCGAAAAGTAAATGCGCAAAGATGAATCCGCAACGATCTTCATACGAGGTATCACATCGTTGACGACAAGCTTTGGGTGTGCTGCCAGTAGAGTAAAGCTGAAGAGAAAGCTTAGGCGAAAACGATCTCTCGCTCAATGTCCCCAGTTTCGCCCCAAAAGATCGTAAAAAAGCCGAAAGCTTAAGCGAAATGTACTTCCTCGCTCAATTTCCCCAGTTTCGCCTATTCGTCTACTGCCTCTTACCATCCGAGCAAGCGAATCGGAGCGGGGAGAAAAAATGTTTCTTGGAACGTGAACACACGTGTTCGGTTATTCAGTAGTTTTCAGGAGAATTGAGGCTAAAAGTTCACAAGGGAACGATATTTAAAGTTCTTGGGCGAACTATGGAAGTCAGTTCTGTGTTCAAATCTATAAGGGAGCGTGCTGCTATCTATTCATTAATTTCAACTATCGAATAGTTACATGCCATCCACGGTTTAAGTTTTAGACGAAAGTGTTGTTTGGTGTTCAATAGATGGTAAGGGGTGAGGTGTTGGCTTGAGCCGCGAACCTCAACCGGCCTTTTGGCGTTCACACCATGTGGCCACTCCCAACAGTTACCTCACCTTTTCGATTCACTATACAGGCTGGCGCTCGCATGGGAAGCGCGATAAGCCCCGCCGACATCAGGGAACTCCAATCAAAGCGGAAGTCAAAGGCGTCGCATGCAATATATAACGTTGAGTTTCCAAAGAATACAAAGTGTTTGCTTCAGGACTCCTTTATCTTGGCCTCTCTTCTCTTGCCTGTACAATCAAACTTGAAGCACTGAATTTAGAATCCACAAAATATTTACATTCACTTAAAATTTAACCTTACTTTAAAAATGTGATGAAGTTCTGGCATAAAATGAGTTATTCTACCTATGATTTTGCACTGACTACTTGACGCTTAAACGAACCACCACTCTGGACATCAGAATGCTGACTGCTTCTTCCAGCATCAAGCGAACAAGCGTCAGCAGCTTCCTCGCAAGAAAACGCTGACTAGTGAGCGTCCATAAGCGTCTCTCGCCTGAAAACCGCCGACGCTCGCGTCCGATACGGGAAAGAATATGGAGATCCACATTATATGATATCTGATACACTCACAAGATAAGATCCCCATACAATTTGCCGACTCCTGCGCGTCAGCAAAATTATCTGAATCGAACTTACAATGCATGCTGGTAAAATGCTTGAACAATATTTTGCTAACTCGTGCGCGTCAGCTAAGAAATTTCAACTTAGCATACAGTGGCTTCCAAAAGTTTTAGAGTCACATAAGGTGACAAAATTAATTGTGCATCGAAATTTACAAGATTGTTTGAATTGAATTAAGTACTAACATTTACAAATTTACTAAATTCGAATTAAGTTAAAGTCACATTAATTAATTGAATTAACAGAAATTGAAATTTAACCTAAACCAAATTCGCGCTTAAATTCGAAACTCTACCTAAATTAAATTCGCGCCGCTGGCCGAGTAGGCATTAACTTAAGCGTGCAGTCGGGAGCCAGCTGCCGAATCCCAGAGCCCTGCAGTGTCAGGGTGAATGTGTTGCCACTGCACACAAGATGGGCCACCACCTGAATTGTAAAGGCATAGATCCACTCATTGGATTGCGGGATTTTCGTTTACGAAAACGATGTAGGCAGCTCAACCAGATAGCAGTTGGTCGCCGTCGGCATTCCCTTTAGCAACGTTACCTCGCAAATACTCACATTGGCCTACCTGTGATACAACAGATGGGACTGTCGGCATAGGTGCATGTTTGGCTCTATTCAGTTACAGACCGCGTAACCCATCTCGTTGAGCGGATAGAATACGTCGCGATGTGGGCTGATGATCAGATAAGGAGCGGTTACGTTTCGCCGTTGGTATTGGTAGGATTCGATACAGCTCGAAAGTTGATACATCGATGAGTGGCATCCTGAGCTCGAAAAGTCCGCATTTGCCTTGGTTTTGATAGATGTCAACCCACACAATTTTAGAAAGTCTTCTTGGCCAACAGGACGCTGATTCTTCGGAAGGCGGTCCCTGTTGTCTGTCATTGCTACATTAAGCTGTTGTTGAGACAACAGCAGAGGATTGAAGTTCCCATGCCATGTGTCTGTGATCACGTCCAAGATGCTGGATTGAATACAATCCACATTGAGAGTCGCCAAGGTCATCTGTAAAGATAGCATTGAAATTAAGTTTGGGACTCGAGCCTTGATCTCATTGGAGAGATTTGTCAATTCGTGCTCTATGGAAGCGAAACGTTTTTGAGCCATCTGTTACGTTTTGCCGAGAACGTTTAATGTCGTGTCGATGATTGATGTTTTTCCGTTTTGCCGAGGAGGTTTAATGTCAAGTCAATGATTGATGTTTGATTTTTGAGTAGGTAGTGTAGCTTGTTCTGATCTCCCTGCATCGTCTTAATGATCTGAGCCATTTGGTTAGCGTACTTCTCGTTCAGAACCCCGAACAACGACCTGGCTAGTCCGCCCACTGCTTTTATTGCTCCTCGCCTTGACCTGATCCTCAGCACCTGGTATGCGCTGGAAAACTGGTCGGTTTAGTGGCGAAACTGCTCATGCAGATGTGCCTAGGACCATGATCACATAGTTGTTGCAGCCAGATCGTGCCGTTCTGCAGCGTGGGCAGCTCCGTCCAGTAGGCCTCTAGGTCATAGTTGACCAAGACTTTCCACTCGCTTGTCGACAGGAAGGCATTTCCCAATGATTGAAAATGCAGTCCTGGATGTGGTCCAGTTGATCACACCTTGATGGGTTTAGCCACTGTTAGAGGGATCAGTAGGCAGACTAGCAGGAGCGATAGGAGAGACGTCCTTCTGCTCCTGGAATGAAGCCCCTTGTGATAATTGCTGGGTGTACCTGCCTGATGCTGTGCCTCGGATCAGATTTGGGTATTCTCTCGGGACGAGCTGCTTCTGGTGTAGTGTTCTCCATCACTGGCAGCGGCGCTAGACGATGGATGGGCCTTCTCACTATTCCAGTGGCTGTCCTTACGTCTGCGACTCTGATGCAGTCGTCACTCCCATGATGTGTTTCTATGGTTCGTCCCAGGGGCCATTTCATAGTTGGTAGGTTATCGTCCTTGATTATGACGATGGTTCCCCAAGTAGCATTTGGTTGACCTTGTCGCCACTTAACGCTGTGTTGCGGTTGGTTCAAATATTTGCGGGATCATCGTCGCCAAAACTCGTCCTTCATATGATTTATCTGCCTCCATCGGGCATGAAGTCCGCCAGTGATAGGCTCCGCCCGAGAATCCACCATGGCTGAGAGGGGTTCACCGATGAGGCAATGTCCTGGAGTCAACGCTGCCAGATTGTTGGGATCGTCGGACATCACCGTTGGACGCCTGGAGTTGAGGATGGCCTCCACCTGGACCAGCGGGTGTACAGTTTCTCGTACATGAGTGTGGCTGACGGCGCGCCTCGACGAAGCAAGTTCTTGGCTTGTAGATTCCCCATAATCTGATTGAACAGTTGTGGCCTTGCCTTGATACATCGCACGCATTGTTGCACAATCGCCCGTGCTAGCTGCTTCCCCTTGATGGGCCTGAAGCGTTGTCTCGCGGCTAACAGCGCCTGAGCTCCCAGATGGCAGTTGTCGCGATGAATATTCATCATCAGTAATCTTGTAAGTGGATTCGTGAACGGCAGAAACATAAGATGCTTGGCCTCGAAGGCGAGTTGTGAAGCCTGCAGCCTCCCGCCAACGCGCAGGATTCCGTCCGAATCCAGGAAAGAAGTCAGACCCGATAGGAGGCTGCTCTTGTTGACCTGCCTCTGTAGTTGGATGTCTCGCAGGTACTCACGAACATTAAGTTGCTGAATACATTTCACGACCACTCCGGTTGCTCCCGAGAGTTCGTGACTCGTTACTGCACGGCTGCGCACTTGAGGTGACTGGGAGCTTGTCTTGCAACGCTCCACAAAACGCAGCATGTGACCGGCCACTCATTAGAGCCTTCCAAATGAGTTGCCGTGTTGATCCTCGTACACAAAATGGTTGCTTGCACTAGCTGTTGTTATGATCGTAACCCTGATTCGCTTCCACTCGGCCTCACAGATTTTAGTACTCTTGTACGGAGGCGGCCTGTCCGCCTCAGGTCTGGTCAAGAAGGATGGCTCCCGTGACCAGAGCTTGCAGTCTTTTAACTTGGCTGGGGCCAGGCCACGGGACAGGATGTCCGCAGGATTGTCGTGGGACGCCACATGTCGCCACTGAGTTAGTCTCGACAATGATTGAATGGTCAAAACACGGTCGGCCACGAAAGTGCTGTAGGATGAAGCTGTTGAGTTGACCCACGTCAATGCGACCTCTGAATCGGACCAGAGGACGTGAAAAGCATCCGGCAGACTGAGCGTCCTCTTGACTCGAATCGTTAATTCTGCTCCCAGCTTGGCGGCACACAACTCCAAACGAGGCACTGTCAACACCTTGATGGGGGCCACCCTGGACTTGGCACAAAGCAGCCGAATGTTGACTTCATAGCTCGGGAATGTTGAGCGGACATAGATCACAGCACCATACGCCTTCTCCGAGGCGTCGCAGAAAGCATGTAGCTGCAGCTGGACTGGTTCCTCGCAGGCGATAACGTGTCGAGAAAAACGAACCCTTCGCAATGATTGTACCTCATCGCGAAAATGGGCCCACTGTGTATGTATGTCGAGTGGCAAGGCCGCATCCCAGTCCAACTCCAATCGCCATAACGCCTGGCGGTTACGATAACCGGTGCCAGGATGCCCAATGGGTCGAACATTCGGGCGATGTCTGATGCGATCGTCCGTTTCATGAATTTGACCTCAGCGAGCTCGAAATTAATGCCGATCTGGAAGTCGTCTGTTTTCGGGAGCCAAATCACCCCCAAAGTTTTGATGTAGTCTTCTGTAAGGCTGCTGAAATCCAACTGGTCCTCCTGGTTTTCAACGCTGATTTGCTGCAGAAGATGCGGATGATTGGCACACCATTTGTGCAAATGCTTTCCTGCACTGGTAAGAATCTGACGCAATTCCTCATGTGTTTGAATTGCCTCCGTCAAGCTGTCTACCCCTGTCATGACGTCGTCTACGCAACAATCATGCTGTAGTGCGCTGCTACCCAATAGTGCTCGATCTTGCTCGTCCAGTGCCAGAACTTGGAGGCATTTGGCTGCCAAGTACGGGGCACATGTTGTGCCGTACGTGACGGTCTTGAGTTGATAATATCGCGAATGCATGGCTGGACTTGTTCTCCAAATCACCAGTTGAAATTTGCAATCGTCGTGCTGAAGCACTATTTGCCGATACATCTAGGCGATGCAGGCCGTGAAAGCGAAGCTTGGCAGACAGAACCGGGTCAAAATCGCAAACAAATCATCCCGAATCATGGGTCCAGTATGTAGAATGTTGTTCAGGGAACGTTCGTTGATGTTTTACTGGACGCGTCGAAAACCACTCTCAATGTATTGGTTCTACTACTTGGCTCCAGGACCCAGTGGTGCGGCTGAAAATAATGTGCTTCCTACTCGCAGACCATGTGATCTGCTCCATATGCCCCAGTTGTTCGTACTCGTCCATCAACTCGAAATACTGCCGTCTTAGATCGGGATTCTTCTCCAGTCTGCGCTCGATCGCCATGTATCTTCGTATGGCAATGTCCTGCGAGTCGCCCAGCCTTTTGGGATCTTCCTTAAAAGGAAGCCCCACCAAGAACCGGCCATCGGACTCACGTTGGGTCGTCTGGGTGAATTGTACTTCGCAGGCTCTTTCACTCGCTGCGAAATTGTGCTATGGATCCGGTACCTCCTCAACCTCCCAGAATCGCTTGATAGCCTGAGTCAGCTGAGTCTCTTCGATGAGAACTCCACATGTTACTGGACGCGTTTGAGGTGTAACTACCCTTCCAGCGATAATCCAGCTGAGGAGCGTGTTCTGGAGCACAGGGAGTTCAAAGCCCAACCTGATTTACCCGACAGCAAGGACTTCGTAGAAATGCTCCGCGCTCACCAGCATGTCGATTCGCTCCGTTCGGTGGAATCCAGGATCTGCCAGCTTTATATTTCTAGGAACCCGCCATTTCGACGTGTCGAGATTATGAGAAGGTTTAGGAGATATGATTTGATTCAGGACGTAGGCCTCCAACTGCACGGCATATCCAGACACTCCGGATTTTAGGCCGAAATCCACCTTCCGATGCGCCTTCTCGATGCTTCCGCCCACCCTCTCAATCAGTGCAAGTTGCGGTGAAGACGCTAGACCCAGTTTCTTGATAATCCGCTCGGTTACTAAGTTGATTTGCGAACCAGGGTCCAACACTGCTCGGCAGTTGGTCACTCTCCCACTGCTGGCAACTACCTTAACGACGGCTGTGCTCAGCAGAACATTTTTCTTGGATCCAGGTTGCATGAGAGTCGTCAGAGTGAGGGCAGGCGGTGCAGGTGGCGGTTGAACATCCATTTTCCTAACTGTGGAGCCAGGCGTCGTCTGCTTGGAATTTCTGTCTCCCATCATACGCAACAGGGTATTATGTTTCTTGGCGTACTCCTTGCAGCTACTAGCCGCGCAGACGGAAGCCTGATGACCTCGCAAGCAATTCATACACAGCCTCCTTGAACGTACAACCCTTAGCCTCTTCGCAGCGTTGTCCTGGAGAAACTCCGGGCAGTAGTACAGCGGGTGATCCAGCGAGCACTTTGGGCATCACAACGCAGCCACGGCGCCCAGGGCAGCCTTTGTAACCTTCTTCTGGTTTCGGTCTGAGTCCTTAGTTGCACCGCTGAGCGTTTCGAGTGCCTGGAATCGCACTTGTAGAAAATCCAGCAAACCCTTCAAAGGTGGCAGCTCGCGCGGCTTAGCCAAAGATTGCTGATAGAGGGCATGCCTTGTCGAATCAAACTTTCGCAGCAAAACGTGTAGTAGCAATGGATCCCAATCCCTTGTAGATATTTGCAGGTTTTCCAGGCCTCTGAGACACTCCTGTGTGGTGTCATGCAGCGACTTTATGGCTACCACTGACAGGTTTTCACTGACCCGAGATGGCTGCCCCATCAATGTGTCGATGAGGGCCGACACCAAAAGTCGTCGATTATCAAATCTCTCATTAAGTGTCTTCCAGGCAGCTAGATAATTTTCGTCCGACAACACAAAGTTTCTGACTAAGGACCCAGCCTGTACTGCGAGGTTAACCTTCAGGTATCAAAGCTTCTGGCACGCGGACATCGGCTAGATATGCTCTATTAGCATAAAACAGTCCCGGAATTGTCGCCAGTGCAGGTAACCTCCGTTGAAGGTGAGCGAGGCAATTTTTGGGAGCAACAAGCCAGGAGTCGCAGCGGTCGGAACAGGCGAAGGCGGCATTTTGGTAATAGCATCGACTTTCGTTTGCAAGCGAAGAATGCAATCCTGCGCAGTCTCCTCCAACCGGATGTGCTCCTCCAAATTGAAACCCTGCGCTTCGGGGTCCTCACAGGATTCATAGAGTTGCTGATGAATTCATCCAACTATTACCAGCCCCGCCGCACCGCCTCCGCTCTAGCTTTACACCAAGTCCTTGTTTTCTCTGGTGGTTCTAGGTAAGCCATCGTCCTTCTCAGCGAATTCGCGGAGGCCCGATAACGTCGTAACTTGCTTGTAAAAACGGCATTTTCCTGCGCCGGGACAAGCGAAGCTGAAGGCCTGTCGTCGATACCGTGTGAAGATGAAGGTGGCTGCGACATTGGCAATGTTGTCTCCTTTAGAAAGCTCATTTTTTCGAGGAAGTGTTTCTGTAAGGTGACGTAATTGATCCTGGTTGTTTCGTAAACTTAGCTTGTAAAATACTCGTGTTCCGATGAAATCTCGGCAAAAGATCGGCCTTCGGTGCCCTTGTGCTCGAATTCCTCCCAGGCGGTTTCTAAACGCTGAAGCTGCTCTTCATAATAACCGATGTCTTGTTTGCGGCTGGCCGAATCCTTCTTGTAATTCGATATCACACTTTCTACAGGCCTGACCAATATTCATAACTCCTAGAACACGCGCTTCGATTTGACCATTTTATGCCCGAAAAGGCCTTTCACCAGGCACGACACCAACACAACACTTGAACCACTGGTATTCCAAATAAAACGAGATCGTGAGTTTGTATCTCGCCGGGGCCTCGGAAATGTTTGCGTCAGCACTCCTTTGTCCTGGCCTCTCTTCTCTTGCCTGTACAATCAAACTTGAAGCACTGAATTTAGAATCCACATAATATTTACACTCACTAAAAAATTTAACCCTGATCTGTTTCAAGTTATTTCAAATGACTTTAAAAATGTGAATCAAGTTCTGACACAAAATGATTTATTCTACGTATGGCTTTGCACTGGCTACTTTACTCTTAAACGAACCACCACTCTGGACTTCCGAATGCTGACTTCTTCTTCCAGCGTCAAGCGAACAAGCGTCAGCTGTTTTCACGCAAGTAAACGCTGACTCTTGAGCGTCCATAAGCGTCTCTCGCCTGAAAACTGCCGACGCTCGCGTCCGATACGAGAAAGAATGTGGAGATCCACATTATATGATATCTGATACACTCACAAGATAAGATCGCAATGCATTTTGCCGACTCGTGCGCGTCAGCAAAATGATCCGAATCTAACATACAATGCATGCTGGTACAATGCTTGAACAATATTTTACTGACTCGTGCGCGTCAGCTAAGAAATTTCAACTTAGCATACAGAGGCTTCCAAAAGTTTCAGAGTCACATAAGGTGAAAAAATTAATTGTTCATCGAAATTTACAAGATTGTTTGAATTGAATTAAGTACTAACGTTTACAAATTGACTAAATTCGAATTAAGTTAAAGCCACATTAATTAATTGAATTAAGTGAAATTAAAATTTAACCTAAATCAAATTCGCGCTTAAATTCGAATCTCAACCTAAATTAAATTCGCGCCACTGGCCAAGTGGGCATTAACACAAAGAAATTCCAAATATGCAACCATTAAAACTTAAACAATGTCTAAATGTACAACGAAATTAATAACGAAATAAAAATTATTCTTTAAAGTTAACGCTTGCCCTTGAAGATCTAGTTTGGATAGGTACAATAGCAGGTAAGTGTTATGCAGAAAGATCTCTCTCTCCCCGGGAGCCTTGATGTTGTTTATAGAATACACATCAAATCGAGCTCCCAGTTCATGCCAGTATTCATAGGATCTAGTGGTTTTGTAAGAAACTTAATACAATTATCCATGACTTCCAGAACTCCGATGACCCGCATCCAGCAGCTAAGCCTACATCGCAGTTCAACCGCCCAAAATCTGCTTGAGCAGTTTGCGAGGGACATGAAAGCCGACTTCTTGCAACACCATGATAAAAGTCCCACATCTGGGTTCGGAAAAGTGACTTTCAGGCAGAGAGTTGTGAACGGGGGGATGGTTTCGTGTATGTTCGCTGCTCAGGAACCACCTTCTTTAGAGTGTACCTAACGCCTAACGAATCGATATCATCTTTCCAAGCCAAGCTCAACGCCTTGGAGGGCGCTGTCTCGAATGCAGACGGCAAAGTGCTCTTTCGGGCCGACTTCAACGCTAAAGCAAACGAATGAGGCATGCCTCAAACGGATCCGCAGGGAAAACGAATCCTGGAAATGGCGGCCAGGATGGCCCTCGTCGTACTAAACTCCGGTAATGCGCCAACCTTCCGCGATATTGGCTGTGAGGGAACCATACCGGACGTGACATTCGCCTCGGAGTCCCTAGTACGGAGCATACACAATTGGAAGGTAGTAGAGGACTACTCAGCCAGTGATTATCAGTGCATTCTGCTTGAGATCAGTGATGATGTCTCCTGACGTCCGTGCTCGCGGCCTTCTACAACTGGATGGAACATCGGAAGGATGGACGTCGAGAGGTTCGTCGAGGTGCTCACAGCAGGTGAGCCGCTGCAGGGAGCTTCGGAGGGGACGGAAGAACTGGCAGCTCAAGACGTGATGAACTCTACTATGAGCATCATTACGACTGCTTGCTGCGCTTCTATGCCCCGTCGAAAACCCCGGCACAGCAAACCCCCAGTGTACTGGTGGTCAGCTGAAATCGTTGAAAAGCGAAGGGAGTGTCACAAACTTCAGCGTGAGGGTCAACGGGCGCGGAACCGTGACGAGGCATGCAACTGGGTGGCAGCATATAAGTCGGCCAGGAAATGCCTTCGCAAATTGAACAACAATAGCAAGGCTCGCTGCTGGCAAGACCTAGTGGACAATGTGAAGAAGGATCCGCGGTACTTGGCTACAAGCTAGTTCTGCGGAAGCTTGGTGCCCTACGGAAGCCTTGTATACTTGACGCGGAAAAGATTGACGCAATAGTGTGGGGACCCTTCCCCGCCCATCCCGTCCGTGTTGACGCTGTCCATGGTGAAACAGCAGTCGAGTGTCCACTCTTCACACAGCTGGAACTGGAGGAGGCAGTCCTCTCATTGAAAGCGAGGAAGGCTTCAGGTCCAGATAGTGTTCCAGCTGAGGTGTTGCGGCTCGTCTATCACCATTGTCCTGACTTGCTGCTCAGCACATTCAACGCTTGCCTACGGGACGGGATGTTCCCGGTACGATGGAAGGTCGCGAGGCTCGTGATGATCAGCAAGGGGAAGGGAAATCCCGAATCGCCGTCTGCATACCGGCCGTTATGCATGCTAGACACGGCTGGGAAAGTGCTAGAGAACCTCATCAAGGGAAGACTCACTAACGCGATACGTGCGGCTGGAGACCTATCTCTTCGGCAGTACGGCTTTAGAGCAGAACGTTCTACCATTGATGCGATTGCAGAGGCGGTGAACGCGGTCGAAACGGCAGAGGCATATAGTCGCACCAAGCGACGGATCGTCCTGTTGGTGACACTCGACGTCAGGAACTCCGCTAGATGCGTAGATATTCTGGATACGCTGGAAAACTCTTTTCAAGTTCCAGAATATATAATGCGGCTTTTGAGGAACTACCTAAAGGACCGTAGCCTGCTCTACGACACGACACAGGGCCAACGAAGGATGGAAATTACATCGGGTGTTGCCCAGGGATCTATCCTTGGTCCGGACCTGTGGAACGTGTCTTACGACGGGCTACTGAGACTTGAGATGCCAGATGAGTCGCGCTTGGCTGGCTATGTGGATGATGATGCGGATTATGTTGCTGCTCTGGTCGCTGGACGCACCGTTGAACAGGCGCAACTTAGGCTAGCTATGCTAATGCTCCGAGTGAGGGACTGGATGACTGCCCGCGGGCTCAGTTTAGCACTGGAGAAAACCGAAGTGGTCATCTTGACAAAAAAGAGAGTCCCTAGAGTAAAGATGATCAGTATTGGCGAGTTACGAATCGAATCGAAGCCAGCGGTGAAGTACCTGGGCTACTGATCGACTCGAAGACGAGTTTCTCTGAGCAAACCAGGACAACGGCTGAGAAGGCTGCTTCGGGAACATCGGCTCTGAGTCGACTTATGGCCAACGTAGGGGGGCCCAGTCCATCAAGAAGACGCCTCTTGATGAGTGCTGTAGGGTCAGTGCTACTGTACGGAGCAGAGACATGGGACGACGCTCTCAGTAAGGTAGGTTACCGAAGACGCCTAGCACAGGTACAGAGAAGGGGAGCGCTGAGGATTGCATCTTCGTATGCGGCAGTCTCTGATCCGGCAGTGAGAGTTATTGCTGGCGTTAGACCTGTCGCCCTCCTTGCTAGAGAACGCCACGCTATTTACCTGCGCCGAAACGAGGACGCGAGGGAGATAGTTGTCCGCGAGGAGAGACAGCGCTCGCTCAACGATTGGCAGCAGTCTTGGGTCAATTGAACGAAGGGAAGGTGGACTGCGTGCCTCATCCCGGATGTCGGACCGTGGCTAAATCGAAGGCATGATGAGACTGACTTCTATCTGACCCAGCTTTTGAGCGGGCATGGGTGTCTTCAGTCTTACCTGCACAAGATTGGTAAGTCACGGTCCCCCGATTGTCGGTTTTGCCCAGACAGGAAGACAATGCCTGCCACACATATTTTGCGTGTACAAAATGGGTCAGGCTGCGAAAGGAACTCTACAGGGAGACGGGAGAGCTCACCCCGGATATTATAGTTGCGTCGATGCCCGAATCGGTTGACATATGGAACCAGGTGGCACATTAGGTTGAAAAATGGAACCTGGTGGCACATTAGGCTCGGGCACTCACAGCATCCGGGGACGTTGGGGCTGGGGGATCGCTTTTCTGGCACTTCATCTTCCCCTCCCGCCAGGAAAGGGATCCCCCAGCTTGAAGGTGCCTCACCGCGTAGCAAAACGAGACCTGGTCCGAAGTAATGTGTCAAAAGGTTCCAGGCGGGGTTCTCAGGTTGACAGGGGAGGTGTTTAATGGGTATTCCAGTTGCCTTCTTGCGAGCATAGGAGTCCCACACTCTGTGCATAAAAGGCATTCACCTCCCTACCACAAAAAAAAGACCCAGTTTCATCAAAATGCGTTGAAAAACATGCCCGTTAGCGATCCAAAAAATCGAATATTTGAACCGCCGCCATTTTGAAACTTGCTCCTGGATGATCACCAAAATGAAAAAATCTTAAAATATGATCATTTCCTTCCTTAAAATTAACTTTCATATAAACGAGGCGAAATTGTGACTTTCCGAAGCCTTTGAAATTTCGAGTTTCTGTTGAGAAAAATAAATTATCAAATACAAAGTAGCATATAGTAGCAGCATTCCAGATTCTGATTCTATCTACACATTCATACATATACATAGCCAATGTATTGTAAAATGTTAATAGTCGATTCAATTAGCTTATATTTGCAATGAGTAATTGCATGAAAATACATTATCATTACTTTTAGAATAAGCAATGGGAAGTATTTGCATTGCTCACTAAAGGAGTAATGGATAATGAAACGGTAATGCATTAAAAAGAAACAAATTAGTCACAGCAATATAAACTGAAAAATGTTTCATAGTTTAGAAAAGTCTGGAATGCATATCAAGGCACAAAGTAGACATGTTCCGTGCCCATCGCAATAGCGCGTAATTGATTGATTATAATCGACATACTTGTTCCTATAAAAGGGTAGCTTGTACCTTTTATACAACTCATTATATTTGCCTCTTCAATTTTTCCATTAATTTATCAAGATATAACATTATTTATCTCAACCGCTGGGGATGCATTTTTCAACCCATTACCAACCCCCAAACAATCATCCCTCTTCATTCATTCGTTCACTTGCGAGGAATCTCATGATTCCATGCCATTGCAATTGTTCACCTCGTAACTTTCTGTCGTAAACATCGTAAGAGGTTAGGGATTAAGGTCATTCGTTACACGAACTCCACTAACATTGGAGACATGCAACTGAAAAATGCTTTCACTAAGACTCGCTACCCTCAGTCCTCCCCATCTCCAAATTTTCACGAAACACAAAAGGAATCCATACCACACTCCAACGCCCGACTGAACTGTAGTTCGAATGAAATCACCATACCCACTTGTAGATACGTACTCGTGTGTGTATTGCATTATTCGATTTAAGGATGCATGTACGTCGTCGTTTATAAGACGTCCTGACATGTCGACAATACGTGCACAAGTCGTTAATCTTTTACGGGGCGTACGTGTGAAGGATGTTGAGGGAATATCTTTTCGATAGGTGATCTTTAAACCGTTTTTGTATACACGAGTGAGTGGGAAGGTACGCTAAGACGGTATCCCGTTAGAGGTTCATAAAGGATGCTAGAGGTTCAGCTATCAAATATTCCTGTTATTAGTGTTTTGAAACGCAATATAATAGAGTGGAGCGCCAAGGAGTGGGTCTTATGCCAGGACACTTTGCGGGAAATTGATTATAGCTCCCCGTTTGCTGTTTATTGCTTTCGAAAAACTATTTGGCTTCACGTGACTTTATTACAAATTTATGATTCCTCCTTGAAGACAGAAAGAAGGACATGTTTTATCAATGGCACTACGTGGAAGCTAAACAACTGTCAACACAATTCCAGGCAACCCATTAATATTCCTTCGCAAAAAGAGAATGCGATCATTGAAAATTATTCCTCGAACATCTCCAGCATTTTATCAAAAATCTATTAAATAATAAATAATTTTCTCCCCGACCGTCAACATTTAATTAAAACGAAATACTAACTAATTAACAATCCTGACGTCGGGATTCCCATTGTCATTCAAATTATTTCGTCACAAATCACCGTTTTTGGAAAAGGTTTAAATATTAATTAACATCAAAAGCTTGAAGCCATTTTCACTTTGCTGTCGTTCTGTGTTAGCCCATAATTTCCGAATTTATCATTTTAATGAGAACAATCATAGCAACCGGACTGAAACTTGGTCTTCGCATCTCGCCGTCGCGTCCTGCCCTAACCAAAGTTTCCATCATCCTTGTCCGTCATTTGCTTGACTGACACAGCAATGCAAATCACCCAAAGTCAAATGTATCTATCGCTCATCCTTTTTGCTCCGTAATTCTGATGACAGTTATATAATAATTATTTAATGAAATGACATTAATTTTGTTATCCTGCCAGCGACTTTCCGTTGGAACGTGTCCTTTTTGATTTCAGATGGGATGGTAGGTCAAAAGGATTTCGCTACTGATGGCAAAAAAATTCATTGTTAGATTGAAATTATGATAGAAGTTCGGGAAATTATCAGAGATTTATTATGTTTTAATAAAGAATATCAAATGTGGGATCGATCCCATAATTCAGGCTCAGTATTCATTTCTTGCTTGTTGTAAAATTCGAATTTGCATATGCTCGTTCGTATCAATCAATAATTTATTAGGTGTATTGTATCCATCTAATATTTAATCTCAGTAAGAGTTCCTTTTGTGTAACTTAACGTTATCGCGATACTCACCCTCTTCAATCAATAATAGAATCCATTTCGCTTTTCCCACTATTGGCGCGAGTAATGAGAGCGCTAACAATAAATAGACAAAGTTTATTAATTACTATAAACATGATAATCACAATGAATTCGAATTTCATATCGTCGAGAGAAGAACGAATAGTGATAAATTAGAAAAATTTCTTTCAGGCGACGGAACCGCCAGTAGCAAAGTAGCGGCAAGACTGGTGAAGTTGCTACAATACGCCCTACTGAATAATGCTGTCATCGAAAAACAGCTGATGACGTTAAGCAACTATTTGTCATCTATTTATTCGAATGTTTGGATGGATGCGTCAAATAAATTCTTTGCGCATGCGCTGGACGCGGATAAATCGGCGTGTTTTTGGTGTGAAATGAATTTTGACTCGGTGGAGCGATTTGCTGTACAATCCGTCCCGATGCTGAGAATGTCTAAGGCGAGTGCTCTATTTGTAGTGCCCCAGAGACTGATTCTTATCTGTTGGAAGTGTGTTGTGCGAAACTTTCAGTTGAATAGTCGGTGATGATAATGTCGGTTTTGAAACAGGTATCATTGCTGAATAGTTGCGTTAGTGATTTCTTTACAGAGTTTACTCTAACGAACACATGCGAGCAAAAATGAAGGTTTTTGTCTATGAATGTGGTCCAATTGGTACAATGCTACTCGTATATTGTCTTTGGCCGCAGTTCCTTTATGTGCTGTTGAATTTTCTCTAAGAAAACGTGATATTCGCACTTATCAATACTAAATTCCGCAAACCACTCTTCTCACTCAGCGTTGAGGTCTTCCTTAAAACTGCTTCGCAGTTCCAGCAGAACGGTAGGAAGAACGTTGGTCCACCAAAGATTATTCTCTTGACACATAATCACTTGCAATCGAGTCGTTATCCAAAGGTATGGAACAAAACTGACTCGAATTGCAATCCTTGGTGCATGATAATTACTGGCGGTATTCTGTAGCTCGAAATCCAATTCGAAAGATTGCGTTTGCCACCTTCATAGCAGTTTGGTCCGGAATGGAGACTGCCTCAGGCCAACGGGAAAAGCGATCCAAAATGGTTAAGCTATATCTGTAGCCTCGTAAATGTGCCAAGAGTCCAACAACGTCTATGTGAACATATTCGAACCGTTCGTCCGGAATATCCCCCGGAATGGTTGAAGGCTGTTTTTGATGTGTCTTCCGATTTCTGATGCTTGGCAACTGATGCGGGTGCGGGACCATTCTCACTTGTCTCCACCCATGTTTGGCCAAATTAGTTTCCTCCTCATTGCTTTAAGAGTTGTACGGCTGCTGGGATGGGCACAGTGATGGTACGTTTCTAATACTATCTTCCGTAGTGGCTCGGAAATGAATAGTCTGGCCACTTCTGCAAATGTGTCGCAGTAAATCGACATGCAGTTCAACAATGCTGGAACTTACTGCAAAGACGATGAAATTGATGAAATCAGGTCTCGCAGTTCACTACCATTGGATTCCAACCTTGACAGTGCCTCTGCGGCTTTATTCGATTCATCGGTGCCGTGTTCTATTCTTGTCGTGAATTGCAAAATTAACGACAGCTGTCTGCTTTGCGTAAGTGAGATGTCCGTCTTTTGGTGAAAGGCATAAACCAATGGTTTATAGCCGGTTTTCACCACAAAACCAGTGCCTTCGCGGATGTGCCAAAAATGACAAATACTTGCATAGATAGCTAACAGCTCGCGGTCATAGGCGCTCTAGCGTTGTTAATAATCATGTCGGTCTCCAAAAACTCACTAGGCTTCTTCATAGCGGCGGCTCATTTTTAGTTTTTGATGGCTTCCACTCGTAAATCTGGTGGTTTTATTTCGAGTTAATTAATATTGTAACCCAGATATTCCACTTCGTTACTTCCGAAAATGCATTCAGCCACGTTGATCACCATGCCGAATCTCTCGAGACACTCGAACAACAATCGAAGATGTCATACGCGTTGTTCGGTATCCTCTGATGCCACCAACATATCACCATTGTAGCAAATGCAGAAGTCCAATCCTTGAAGTATTTCATTCATGTATTTTAGAAAGGAATGCGCCACGTTCCGTAGTACGAATGTCATCACGGCAAACTTGAAAAGACCATATGACGTAATCGCCGCGGTCTTCGGGATATCGTGTTTGGCTACTCTGACCTGATGCTATGCTCCCAACAGATCAGTTTTTGAGACGATTTTACTTCAAATCAAAGCGGTAGTGACATCCTGGATGTGTGGCATCGGATAACGGTCGGGCTACGTGTCTCCATTTGAAAGCCTGTACTCCCCACATTAGCTCCATGATCTTGATTCTGGCCAAAATGTAAAGGATTTTATCAAGGGCTTTTTATGGGCGACAAAAACCTCTCTCCATCATGAGTTTGAACTCGGCTTTTACAATAGTCAACTTCTGTGGCGTGAGACGTCGGGACTTTTCCTCTACAGGTGTGCCAGTCGTTTCGATGTAGTGGTATACTTAACTTTTTTTGCGGTAGGGAGGTGAATGCCCATTTACGCACAGAGTGTGGGACTCCCATGTTCGCAAAAAGGAGACCGAACTACCCACTAAACACTTCCCCTGTCAACCTGAGAACCAAGCCTGGAACCATTGACACATTACTTCGGGCCAGATCTTTATTTGTTACATTGTGAGGCGCCTTCAAGCTGAGGGATCCCTTTCCTAGCGGGAGGGGAGAGGGAAAGAGGAAGTGCCAGAAAAGTGATCCCTCAGCCCCAACACCCCCGGATGCTGTGAGTCCCTTTTATCTTATAGGACTACCCGAACATAATGCGCCACCTGGTTCCATTTGTCAACCGATTCGACTATATTATCTGGGGTGAGCTCCCCCCGTCTCCCTGTAGAGATCCCTTCGCAGCCTGTCCCATTTTATGCACGAAAAAATTGTGTGGCAGGCATTGTCTTCCTCTCCTGGGCAATGCCGACAATCGGGGGACCGTGACTTACCAATCTTGTGCAGGTAAGACTGAAAACACCCATGCCCGCTCAAAACCTGGGTCAGATAGAAGTCAGTCTCACCATGCTTTCGATTTAGCCACGGTCTCACATCCGGGATGAAGCGCGCAGTTCACTTTCCCTTCGTGCAATTCACCCAAGACTGCTGCCAATCGTTGAGTGAGCGCTCTCTCTCTTCGCGGACAACCATCTCCCTCCATCCTCGTTTCGACGCAGATAAATAGAGCGGTGCTCTCTAGGAAGGCGGCCGATAGGTATCACACCTGCAATGACCGCCGAATCAGAGACTGCCGGATACGAAGATGCAATCCTCAGCGCTCCCCTTCTCTGTACCTGTGCTAGGCGTCTTCGGTAACCCACCTTACTGAGAGCGTCGCCCCATGTCTCTGCTCCGTACAGTAGCACTGACCCTACAGCACTCAATAAGAGGCGTCGTCTTAATGGGCTGGGTCTACGTTGGCCGTAAGTTGACTCAGAGCCGATACTCCCGAAGCAGCCTTCTCGCCGTTGCCCTGATTTGCTCAGAGAAAGTCATCTTCGAGTCGATCAGTAACTCCATGTACTCCACCGCAAGGTTCGATTGGACTTGTCTGTCTCCAATACTGATCATCTTTGCTCTAGGGATTTTCTTTGTTGTCAAGATGACCACTTCGGTTTTCTCCAGTGCTAGACTGAGCCCGCAAGCAGTCATCCAGTCTCACTCCGTGCGTCCAGTGACCAGAGCCGCAACATCATCCGCAAAGCCGATCAACCGGGACTCATCTGGCATCTCCAGTCTCAGTAGCCCGTCGTAAGACACGCTCCACAGGTCTGAACCAAGGAAAGATCTCTGGGCAACACCCGATGCAACCGCAATTCTTCGTTGGCCCTGTGTCGTGTCATAGAGCAGGCTTCGGTCCTTTAGGTAGTTCCTCAAGAGGCACATTAGATATTCTGGAACTTGAAAAGAGTTTTCCAGCGTATCCAGATTATCCACCCATCTAGCGGAGTTGAAGGCGTTCCTGACGTCGAATGTCACCAACAGGACGATCCGTCGCTTGGTGCGACTATGTGCCTCTGTCTTTTGGACCGCGCTCACCACCCCTGCGATCGCATCGATAGTAGAACGTCCTGCTCTAAAGCCGTACTGCTGAGGACATAGGCCCCCGCAGCACGAATCGCGTCATTGGGTCTTCCCTTGATGAGTTTCTCTAGATCTTTTACAACAGTGTAGCATACATAACGCGCGGTATGCAGACGACGATTTGGGATTTCCCTTCCCCTTGCTGATCAACACGAGCGTCCTGTAGACAAGCGTTGAATGTGCTGAGCAGCAAGTCAGGATAATAGTGATAGACAAGCCGCAACACCTCAGCCGAAACACTATCTAGACCTGGAGCCTTCCTCGCTTTCAATGAAAGGACTGCTTCCTCTAGTTCCGACTCTATGAAGACTTGACACTCGACTGCTGTTTCACCATGGACAGCGTCAACACGGACGGGATGAATGGAGAAGAGTCCCCGCACTATCGCGTCCATTTTTTCCGCGTCATGTATACAAGGCATCCGTAGGGCACCAAGCTTCCCCATGACCAGCTTGTAGCCAAGGCCCCACGGATCCTTGTTCACATTGTCCACTAGGTCCTGCCAGCAGCGAGCCTTGCTATTGTTAATCAATTTGCGAAGGCGTTTCCTGACCGACTTATATTCTGCTACTCGATAACGGTTCTGCGCCCGTTGAGCCTTGAAGCTTGATTTCAGTTGACCACCAGTACACTGAGGGTTTGCCGTGTCAGGGTTTTCGACGGGGCATAAAAGCTTTGCAAGGAGTCGTAATTCACCACATCTTGAGCTGCCAGTTCTTCCGTCCCTTCCGAAGCTCCCTGCGGCGGCTTACCTGCTGTGAGCACCTCGACGAACCTCTCGACGTCCATTCTTCCGATGTTCCATCCAGTTGTAAAAAGCCGAGAGTACGGACGTCGGGAGACAACATCGCTTATCTCAAGCAGAATGCACTGATGATCACTGGCTAGGTAGTCGTCTCAAACTTTTCAATCGTGTATCCTCCGTACTAAGCACTCTGAGGCGAATGTCACGTACGGCGGAAAGTTGACGTATTTCCAGTGTGAAGTAGGACGAGCACCATCCGGGCCGCCATTTCCGGGATTCGTTGTCCCCGCGGATCTGTCTGAGGCATGCTCCATTCGATTGCTTTCGCGTTGAAGTCTCCCCCAACGAGCGCGTTGCCCTCTGCGTTCAAGACAGCGCCCTCCAGAGCATTAAGCTTGGCTTGAAAAGATGATATAGATTCGTTAGTTGTTAAGTACACAATGAAGAAGGTGGTTCCTAAGCCCCGAACCCACACCATCCCGCCGTTCAAAACTCTCCGCTTGGAAATCACTGTTCCGAACCCAGATTGCGATAGTAGCAGTTTCGTCTGGATACCATAATGCAGGACTTTTATCATGGTGTTGCTCGCTCAGCAGCATAACGTCAGCTTTCATTTCCTTCGCAAATTGCTGAAGCAGATTTTGGGCGGTTTAAATGCGGTGTAAGCTTAACTGCAGGATAAAGGTAAACGAAATTCTGATTTTGCCTTGGCTAGGGCTTACTGGAACACCCGGTATTTTTCTGATCTCAAGACGTGTCCTAAATCAGGTCTTGAAGCAGCATCCTTGCAAAGAATACAGTTTGCCTCCTTCGTACACGCTTTTCTTTTATTTCCCATTTCACCACATTTGTAGCGTAGGGATCTCCTCTCGGGTCCCTTGCATACTTCGGTGGTGTGACCATAGCCAAGGCATTTGAAACATTGAAGAGGCATTGCTCTTCGCCGTATCCTACAGACAACCCACCCTATTTGTACTTTGCATTTGTTCAAGAGTCGTTCGGCGTCCTTTTCGATCAAGTCAACTATGGCCATGCGTTTTCCCCTATTGTTTTCTAATGTCAGTCTCGCTTTGGTCTTACCCACGCTTGGGAACTCTCTATTGATGGCCTGTTCTACCTCGGCCAGATCCGTGACGCCATCAATTTCTTATTTCGATCGTTGCCATCGGCTCGAGCGGGGCTAAAGTTATGCTTTTGCCGAGGATTATCTTTACTGCGTCGCAGAATGCTTCGTTATTGCCGGCCTCTGCTACGAATTCGACCAGTTTGTGGCCCGACCGAGTGGGTCGTAGTGCTTTAATGGTAGTATTGGTGTCTTCGGGCCTTATGGTGCCCCTGATACCCGCAGCACCTCTGCGTAGAATCGGCCATCTTGGGGTTTTACGAGCAGTGCCTGCTGCCGGGTCTTCGTCGGGGCTTCTGTCTCTCCTGTTTTGCATCAGGTCGTTTTTCTGATTGGGCATCCATGTGAACTTTACTTTCTGGCACTTTTTGAAGGAGTTTCTTCGCGGCTTTTTTCACTCCTTTTGTAAGCTTTGTCTGGAACACGTGATCTGGTGTTTCACGACCATTAAGTGCCTCTTCCTTCCTTACTTTTTCCCGATCTCCTTCGATTGGGCTAGATGCCATTCTTTTATTGATTTTTACTGGTAGAGCTATCTGCATGTGGCTTTTGGATTTCGCCCCCAACGTTTCTCCCGCCTTCTGCTCGTCTTCAGCCTTTAACTAGCTCCTCCGATAATGCCCTATGTAGTCTAGGAGCTCCTCTAGTTCAAGGAGCCCAACTTTTACTGCTTTGCTGATGTTTGATGAGTCGCATGCAGATTGTATTCTTTTCAGAACATCTTCCGCTTTTCGAAAAACCCTTTCTTCTTCATGACGCTAGGCGGCAATTGTACTTTGCGACCATCCTTGGGAGAGGTTATCGCTTTCCGTTTCCGAATACAGTACTTCCGCCACATTTTCGACGTTGGCGACGACGTTTGATTTGTCTGGCCACTCGTTTCTTTTCCTGTCGTGATCTCTGCGTTGGCTTCAGGGTGATTCTTTATTATGTCGGGACTTACGACCCTTGCATCGGTCGTTTCAGTAACGATCGCAGCAGTGACCATCGAATTCTCGATGTTCTTTATATTTTCTTCTACCGCTCGAACACCTGAAGCGTCCTGCAGAGTTTTCCGCTTTTGCTTTATAGGACGCTCTGGCGTTCGCATAGTTTTTTTGCTTCACCCGAACGCCGCAGGAATCTCAGTCTGGACCAGACTTTCTGCTAATCTCCGTTTTTCGTCAGTCTTCACTGTCATTGCATTTTTCGTCGTTTTTGTCATCGTTAGTACCGCTCTGGATGTACATGTTAACATCGTGGCTGCAACCGCTGGTTGCGTCGTCGTTATTAATTTTTATTTCTGTTTTTGGGTTTTTTTGATCATTTTTAGATGTTTTTGGTTGTTCCAGTTTTACTGGGTCCCCCCTCGGAGCCGCTATCTCCGTTTGTGTGTGTAGTAACCTTTTTGTCCCCATGGTTATCTTTGCAAAGCAGGGAGGCCACGCGAGGGTTGGCACAGGCCCTTATGAGGACAGTTGCTCAGCGCCGGACCAGCGCTAATCGGGAGCCCGTCTCAACCGAACCTACACCACCAACCCAATGGTGCGAACTTCGAACGTACTCCGAGCCCTGCCAAGGTTTTACCGGGACGGAAACGGTGTGATATTTAAATTGGAGCCGTTCACGCACGAGTGTCACCTCGGCGGTACTGTGCAAGACAATTAGGTCCAAACTATCATATCCGCCAGCCCAGAGCATCAATTCGATATCCAAAGCGTAGTCCAGATCCAATCAGGATCGTTACCTGTCATCTCAGGAGGGAGCCACACGGCGCCCCCGATATCATCGGGTCCGTGGGGGCGTCGCTCCCCAAAGAATGCTAGCCTCTAAGAGTGCTCTTGTCGATCGACACTCCCCCTGCGCGAATTTCCTCGGGTATGTGGGGGCGCAACTCCCGAAAGAATGCTAGCCTCCGAGAGTATTCTTGTCGGCCAACATTCCCCTGCAGCACATTGCTTTGTTAAGAATATCAAAACGATATTACTTCACTAAAATATCTCCCTACAGATATTAATAAACTTTGACAAGTTGTTCATAATCCTTTGCCATATTATTTGTGGTACGTTTTCCTTTCGTAACTTTACTAATAACTTTAATTATCACCAACCAAATCATAATGGAAGACCTTCATGAAGCTCAAAATCAGCTCTTAGCACTCCTGTGCCAAAAAATGGCTTCAAGTCAGGCCCTACCAAGACCCGAACCAGTCATACTGCTAATGGTTATAATGAGAGGACCTCTTCCGATGTGCATCTCTTTTGCCTTCGTTTAAGACCGTTGATGTTAATGACCGAAAAGACTTTATTATTAAACAACAACGTTGTCTCAATTGTTTCCGCAAACATCTAATTAAAGAGTGTACATCAAAGTACAATTGCCATTGTTGACATAAGAGGCACCACTCATTGTTACATATCCATAAATCTAAAGGCCAACCCGAATCGAAAACTCAACAGACTTCAATTGAGGATTCGGATAAAAACCATGAGCCTGAAAAATCACATTATGTAAGGGACGACGCGTCTTCATCTTCCTATCACACGGGAATCAAGTACTCGCACAATGTTACTAAATCCGCTGGTGTTTTGCTAGCTACGGCCCTGATGCCAGTAAAGGGGAACAATGGATTAGAAGTTAAAGCTTGAGCTCTCATCGACCCATGCTCCTAGGTCTCACTTATCACAGAATCAGAGATTGCAGTTGAAGCCTC
Source organism: Odontomyia ornata (assembly GCA_963969285.1). NCBI lineage: Eukaryota > Metazoa > Arthropoda > Insecta > Diptera > Stratiomyidae > Odontomyia > Odontomyia ornata. Next base: position 144,816,398 of record OZ017739.1, read on the forward strand.
GACGTGTGCACATACCTCTCAAGGTCACAGGTGGCTCTCATGCCATCTACATACGCAAATCGGCTGAGGTTACTATCAAATCTCATTTCACATCACCTTATTCAAGTAAGATTGAAGTACTCGTAATTTCCAAGGTATCGTCTTACATTGCCCCTCAAATGCACACTTCTCAAGTGTTACCTCATTTTGAGGGACTTGTTTTAGCGGATCCGCAATACATGGATCACAATCACATTAATATGTTATTAAGTGCATCTGTTCACGCTGAAATCGTCGAAGGCACTTTAATAAAAGGACAAAGTAATGAACCTATCGCCACCAAATCAAGATTAAGGTGGTACTTACCGAGCGACACTCCGAGCCCTCGTAATCCGTCTTCTTACGATAACTCTCTCCACATCTACAATGAAGTTGATCTTGTCTAGACTTTACAAGTTTTGGGTACAAGGAGAAGTACACCCATGCTTACGCCTGATGAGCAAGAGCTTACAGCTCACTTCGAACAAACTCACTGTCGTACTGACGAAGGTCGATATGTGCTGAGATTACCATTCAAAAAGTCAGTACCTCACAATGAAATAGATTTTACTCCTTCGTACCGCACATCTGAGAAGATGTTGCAGAAAATGGAAACTCGTTTTCAAAACGATCTCAAACTCAAAGTAATGTATTATAGCTTTTTGAATGAGCATGAAACCATGGGTCACATGACCAACGTATCATTTGATACATCTCTACAACGTAAGTTTATACAGCATCATGGTATTTGGAAGGAGAAAAGTATGTCCACTAAATAACGTACGGTGTTTAACGGATCTTCAAAATTAAACTGTGGTGTATCATTGAATGATCTAATTCAAGTAGGTTCCAATCTGTTGTTCATGCTGACAGATTTGCTTATCGTTATGTCTTCGTCGCCGACATAGAAAAGATGTATCGTCAGATACTGATACATCCTGACGATCGCCATTTCCAATGCATATTATGGAGATACGATCCATCTGAGTCCATCTCGGCTTATGAGTTGAACACGGTAACCAATGCCTTAGCTTAATCGCCTTGTCAAGCTAACTTGACTATTAAGCAACTAGCCAAAGACCACATGATAGATCATCCATGGGGTGCATCAGTTCTTCATGATGAAATTTACATAGATGATGTTTAATCTGGTGTAAACCTCAGTTTCAGGTCTGTCATGGAATCCCTGTCAAGATAATTTTTACTTTAATGTTCTTCAGTTTGCAAGCACCCTAAAATTGACTAAACGAGTCATTTGATCTTGCACAGCTAAGCTGTTTAATCCCTTGGATGGTTAGCTCCGATCATTATTCATGCAAAAATATTCATGCAGATTTTATGGCAAGAAAAGAAAGGATGGGATGAAGAAATTTCATCGGAACATCAAAATATTCGGTTGAAAAGGTAAGCTGAGTTTTCTCAAATCAATTGTAATAAAATCCCACGTTGGAACAGCTACCAGCCTCAAGCAGAAATCTTTGAAATACATGAGTTTGCCGATGCGTCTAAGCTCACATATGGCGCTTGTTTATACCTCAGAGTTGTGCATGAAAGTCAAGCTTTCGTAACACTAGTAACTGCCAAGAGTAAGATAGCACCATTGAAGCAATTATCCATCCCACATTTAGAACTCTCAGCTGCCTACTTGCTAGCCAAATTGGCGAAACATTATCTGAAAACTTCTAAAATTGGTATTACATCTTCGAATTTATGGAGTGATTCCACAGATGTACTTCAGCGGCTTAAAGATCACCCTTCACGTTGGAAGCCTTTTGTAGCGAACCGATGCCCTAGCATCCACGACGATATGCCTGAAGCTCGATGGCATTACGTAAAATCCAAGGATAATCCCGCTGACATAGCATCGCGGGGTTGTACAGTAACTTTACTAACTCATAACGATCGATGGTGCAAAGGAGGTGTCGTCCATTTAATCACAAGACCTCACTATGAATTCGACTTGATTCATCGTTTTTCGTCTGTCAATCAACTTTTAAGAGTCACCTGGTATTGTCTAAGGTTTACAGTACGCCTTTTAAGTCGCGTGACTAACAAAAGAAAAAAGCCAATCAAAAGCTTCTTAGAGCTTCTAAAGAATTATGTCACAGTGAAGCAAGGCACCAAAAGGAACACTGTGATGTCTAACGTCGAATCTCGTCTGACAAAAAATTTTCGTCTCAAGTTTGTATGGTATCGATCATGAAACCTTCTTTCATTTATTCATCAAAAGCATATAGCCTGATGAGTTAAATTGTGGTCGCTTGTTTCCTGTCTATCTTCATCAGAGTCTTCAGTTTGCTGAAGTGCGATCTTCACTGAGGAAAGGGTTGCGATTGCCCAATTCCAGCCTAATTTTAAGGTTGAATCCGTTCATGGATGGTGATTTAATCAGACTAGCAGGTCGATTAGTAAACTCTCAACTACCACATTAGAATAAATTTCCCCTTTTACGGCATCATAATGATGACTTCTCGTTCTTCTTCTTCTTCTTCGGACTACAGCCCCTTTCGGGCCTTCGCTTCCTGCAAACAGCACCTCCAACTGTCTCGGCCCGTTGACTGCGTCTTCCAATTCCGGAATTCGAGCAGCGATGAACTTTCTTCGTCGACCGAGTCAGACCAGCGTTTCCTCGGTTTCCCCACTGGCCGCCGGCCTTCAGTTCTCCCAACGAATACCTTCTTGGGTATCCGTTGTTCGTCCAGACGCTTCATGTGTCCAGCCCATTGCAGTTTCCGCAGTCGTACAATCCTTGAGACCTCCGGTTCGTCAAAAATTTCATACAGCTCATGGTTGTATCGAATTCGCCATTTGTCCCCGTTAAGCTTCGCTCCGATTATTCGCCTCAGGAGGCGTTCAATATATTTGCGGATGCTTGGGTTAGGGTCCATGTTTCACACCCATCACCGATTTGTATACATGGAGCTTTGTTCTCCTGTGTATGCAGCTGGTCTTCAAGATCGTCAATACTGAATAAAATATTTTACATCTTGTGTCGACAGGTAGCTTCCTTATGTCGTATTCCACTGCCAAACTGCATAACAATGGGGCCAGCCCATTTCCTTGCTTTAGTCGGATATTTGTGTCAAAGGCATCGGCGAGTTGGTCATTGATGCGGACTTGGGAGGTCGCCGACGTCATTGTAATTTTGGTAAGACGGACTAATTTGGCTGGGATACCAAAACCAAGCATTATTTGGTACAGTACGTTACGATCAATACTGTCGTATGCTTGCTTAAAGTCAACGAAAATTTGGTGTTCGTCTATGTTGAACTCCCAGCATTTTTCAAGTACCTGCTTGACTGTGAACAATTGGTCGGTTTTTGATCTACCTGCTCTAAAACCACCTTGATACTCCCCAATAATACTGTTGGCGTATGATCCGATCTTATTTTCTAAGATTTTAGAAAATATTTTGTACGGCGTACAAAGTCGTGATATGCCTCTATAATTTTCGCACTGTAGCTTGTCACCTTTTTTGTGGATAGGGAATATAATTGATTGGCTCCTCTCTTTCGGCATATGTTCTTGTTGCCAAATGTACTGAATGACTTTGTGAATAGCTTGATGAACACTACTGCCACCATATTTGATGAGCTCCACTGGAATCTCATCAATGCCCGGTGGTTTATCATTCTTTTGGGCATTGATGATGGAACAAACTTCATCCAGAGTTGGTGGAGCCAATGGAAGCTCTCCGCAAACATCTATACGCTGCGATGTTCTGGAGCTGTGCGGAGGATTAAGGAGGGTCTGGAAATATGATGCCCATCTTACCTTAATCTTGATTTCATCTGCGATTATATTGCCGCTGTCATCACGACAGAGCGTGGTTTTGGGCTGATAACCACGTTTCAGGCTTTTCACTACTTTGTATGTTTGTCTTGTGTTATTGCTCGCTAAACTTACATTTATACGTCTCAGTTTGTCGTCATGGTATTTTCTTTTCTTAATCCTAATTATCTTATTCGCTACCCTTCGGAGATTTTCATAGTGTTCTCTCTTCATCCTGGTTTTCCTACCTACATATTCTTTGTACGCCTGATTGTTTTTGTCTAACGCATACTGGCACTAATCATCGAACTAATCATCTCTCTTGCGCCGGGCTTGATATCCGATCGTCTGTTCTGCCACGGTCCTTATAGCCGCTTTCACTTCCATCCAGAGCTCGTTGCTCGTCTTTAAGGATGCGTCGGATAAGATAGGAGCCAGCTGGTTTTCGAGGAACTCCGTGAAATTTTAGGCCACAGACGCCGTTTGGAGCCTTTCGATGTCAAATTTTCATAGTGGTTTGGTCTTCGCTGAATATGCCTTTGACATACGACATCGATAGGTTAATTTGATCAAGTAATGATCTGAGTTACAATTGGCTCCTCGGTATGTACGGACGGCAAGTATGCTCGACGCCCAACGTTGTTGGATCATAATATGATCGATCTGGTTTTGTGTTTTGCCATCCGGTGATACCGAGGTCATTTTATGAATGCGTCGATGTGGGAAGCAAGTCGAACGTATGACTAGATTTCTGCTACATGCAAAGTCAATCAGGCGCTGGCCGTTGTCATGTGTTTCATCGTGGAGGCTATATCCTCCAGTCTTTCCCCGATGAGATAGCTCATTGCCAACCTTAGCGTTAAAATCACCCAGAATAATTTTTGCGTCGTTTGTGGGCAATGAGTCGACCAGGCTTTCCAGGTGATTGTAAAACGAATCCTTCGTTTCTTCGGTCGGGGCGTGAACATGAATCAGCCAGATCTTGAAAACTTTCGCTTTAATACGAATCGCACACAACCGTTCATTGACTGCCTTAAAATCAACAACGTGCGATTTGAACTCCCTACCCACAATGAAGGCCACTCCGAATTCTCGTTTTCCAGTAGGCTTCCCACTTTTAAATATTATGTGCGATGTCATGTCCTGAATGTCTTTTCCAGTCCAATTCATTTCCTGGATTGCCAGTATTTTTAATTGTTATTGACTGGCCTGTTGTAAAAGGTCCTTAACAGCGCCAGGGTAATTGATTGATCTGACATTCCAGGATCCAATGCCATAGTTCTCTTTTCGTTTACGAGGTCGCTGCCGTGAGTCCAATCCATTCCAAGGCCTGTCTGCAGGTTTCGAAACAATTAAAAGTTTTCCAGCGACGGGGAGCTAGCCCGTCGCCCAACCTCCATTCCGCCGGCATGGTTATTACGTCGATTCCGTTATCAGGCGCGGAAGATTCGCCTTCACCCTCTTACGTCCTCACAAAGGAGGTGTAAGTAGGATTTAGTAGCAGAGCTGTAGAAGTATTTACAGTGATTTGCATTTCTCGACATTTAATGTCCCATTATTGGGGAACCAGGAAACCCAATGTGCACCCCGAAAGCATTTACTACCATTTAATTGGGGGGTTTGCGATGAGGAATCATGGAAGCTATGGGTTGGGGAAACAAGGGTTTCCCTCCTCCTTTCTCAACCGGGCTTGGGACCGTCTATGACTTCACTAAAATGCTAATTCTTTAAACGTTTTTAGACACCTTTCACGGTGGAATCTAGTTAGCGCTCGGCACATTGCGTTTGCAATATTGGATCTTAAAAGGACGGGTAGCTGTGAAATCATGCATTAAAACCTGTCATAAGCGCATATTTTACTCAAAAAAGGGTTGTAAGCAACTAATAGGAAATTTACCTTTAAATCGTAGATTACCATCCAAACCCTTTAATATCTCTGGTATCGATTATGCTGGACCGATAAAAGTTCGCTTAGCTAAAGTTCGAGGCAATGTCACTCAAAAGGGCTACAATGCTATTTTTGTCTCTTTCTCCACTCGTGCCGTTCACATTGAAGTAGTCGAAGACTACAGTAGTGCTGCCTTCATTGCTACATTTCATCGTTTGACATCTCACAGAGGCCAATGCTCTGAATTACATAGTGACCAGGGAACTACTTTAGTCGTCGCTGATTCAGAACTCACCAAGATGTTTCAAGGTGCCTGAGAATGGTCCGAAAGGGCAAAAAACCAACTATCCATAAGTGGCACTAAATGGCATTTCAACCCTCCAGGCGCCCCTCACTTCGGTGGTTTGTGGGAAAGTGCGGTGAAATCCATAAAATACCATGTGTACGGAATGATTGGAGATCAAGTTTTGACTTTTATCGAATACTCTACCTTGCTTTGTCGTATTGAAGCGATCTTGAATTCGAGACCTCTGTTACCACTCCGTGATGACATAAGCCATTTAAATCCATTGACACCGGCTAATTTTTTGAAACAACGATCTTCGCATCTTATCCCTGAACCTAACCGATGCCATGACTGGATCCCAGTGAGTAAACGCTGGGAGTTATTAACTCAAATATCCCCATATTTCTGGGATAGATGGTCAGCTGAGTATCTAGCTTCACTTCAAAATCGTACTAAATTGACTCAAAAGCAAGATTGTATTCAAGTCGAGAATTTAGTTCGTATAAAGAGCGATACAACTTTCGCTGGGAAATGGCCTTCAGGAATCGTTAAAAAATTACATCCTGGCACCGATGGCCTTGTTAAAACCGCTACGATCAAGACCGCCGGCACCGACTTAAGCGCCCTATCGTCAAGCTTGTGTTACTGGAATGCGCGGTTTCGAGTACCTAATGCACAAGTTCAATAATTATCCATAAACAATTTAAGAATTTATCACACTAGTTAAGGTATTCGAGAATTGAAACTATGAATTAATTTATTTTGACGTACAGTCATCGTTATGTATTACAACTTTTAGTCCTAATAGTCAAGTTCTCCCTCACCTATAGAATTTTAGAGCCTTTAATTTTTGTTTTTGTTCATCCTGTGACGGATGAAAAGGGGGAGAATGCTCGAGATTTTTGCTTTTCAGTATTATGGTTACTGTTACGAGTAGTCATAAGGCATTTTTTATTACCGCGCCTGTAAATCATTTAATAGAGAAAATGTAGCGGACCTGAAAGCGGCAAAGCGCCATCCCTCCGTGAATTAGCTCAAAGATGCCGAATAACTTTTTAATATGTTAGCTTAAATTATTGTGTATATAATTTCGCGACATCAAAAGCTCCTGCTCCGAGGTCAGATCCAGTTCTCGTGGAAATTCTAAACCGACTTGACAGATTAGAAGTGAACGCAAGAAATCAACATCCACTTTCTAAAAATCGATCCCGCTCACGTGCTCGCTGGTGCCCAAGGTCTCAAACACGCTCACGTCAAGGTACAGACGAGAAAAATTGTTTTTATCACCGGAAATACGAGAAAAGGCGGATAAATGCCGTTGGCCATTCCAATTTTCCGAACAGGAAAACTAAGAGCGTCATCGTCAAATGCGTCCACTTAAACAAGAGCCGCCTATTAGTAACCGACAAGCAAGCAGGGCTAAGATTCCTCGTGGATACAGGTGCAGAGGTATCGGTAATTCCTAGCCAGGGCAAAAGCGTCAGGAAGAACGGAAATTGTACGCTGCAAATGGGACGACAATCAACACGTTCGGAAACAAACCCTTTCGCTCGACTTTGGACTACGGAGGATTTTTAAATGGCGTTTTTCCATTGCTGCAGTGGATCATCCTATACTCAGAGCTGATTTTCTACAACATTTCAATTTGCTCGTTGATGTCAAGCGGAGGCGGTTGGTGGATGGTAAGACAAGTCTTGAAGCTGTCACAACACTTTCAGATAAACCAGCCGAAGCAATCATCACTGTAAATCGACTGATGCCATTTCACAGCATCCTCGCCGAATTTCCCGAGCTGACGAGTTCTGTGACAACGCCGCAAACCAAAAAGGCAATAATCCAACACCACAGTTTGACGAAAGGCCCGCCAATCGCGGAACGAGTTCGCCGATTACCGCAAGACAAATATCAATCTGCAAAGGCTGAGTTTGAGTACATGGTGGAAAATGGTATATGTCGTCCTTCAAGTGGCCCATGGGCTAGTCCACTTCATTTAGTCCCAAAAAAGTCAGATCGATATCCAGTGGCAGGAATGGAAGATTTTAACCATAATCTACACGGGAAGACAATCTTTTCGACCATACATTTAATCCGCGCCTATCATCAAGTGCCAATTCCAGATGAGGACATCGAAAAGACAGCGGTTATCACACCCTTTGGACTCTTTGAATTCTTGACGATGCCTTTTTGACTCCGGAATGCAGCCAAAACCTTTCAAAGGTATATCGACATTGTTCTCTCGGGATTAAGCTACAGTTTTGGATACCTGGATGACATCCTTATCGCGTCCAGCTCGGAAGAGGAACATCGGATACATTTACAGGAAGTGTTCACTCGATTAAAGGAACACGGCATCAAAATTAACGTCACCAATTTGGGATTTTTGGTAAGCTACCAGAAAAAGTTGATGCAATACTAGAATGTAAACGTCCAAAAACTATTCAACGTCTACGGAGATATTTGGGCATGATCAATTTTTATCGGAAATTCCTAAAAAATGCCGCAGAAGTACTTGCTCCGCTTAATGAATTCTTGCGCGATTCCCGAAAAAATGATAAAAAGCCTGGAGATTGGACGTCAACAAAAATTAATGCCTTTGAAGACAGTAAAAAATTGTTAGCAGCAGTAGCTTGTATCAAACATCCAGTTAAAAATGCTCAGCTGGCTATACCAACGGACGCCCAAATCTCGCGATGGGAGCAGTACTGGAACAGTTTGTCGATGGAATTTGGCTGCCACAAGGATTTTATTCCAAAAAATTTAGCGACGCTCAACAAAACTACAGCGTCTACGATAAAGAATTATTGGCGATCTATTCGGCTATCAAATATTTTCGAGACAGAGTAAAAGGGCACCAATTCGTAATACGAACCGACCACAAGCCACTGTGCTACGCTTTCTCGCAGAAGTCATCAAAAGCATCAATCCGACAACTGGAGTATATTTCCCAGTTCACGACGGACATACTCCACGTTAAAGGTGAAACAAATATTGTGGCAGACACTCTATCTCGACTTGATGCAGTTACCGCACATAAAGCACTCGATATGGCAGACGTAGCAGTGGAACAACAACATGATAGCGAATTACAAAATCTGTAACACTCGGAAACATTGTTGGATTTGCAGAGAGTACAGAAGAGTGGAAAGCATTTGTACTGTGACTCATCAACAGGTATCACACGACTCTACATACCATAAGCACTTCGACGTCAAGCATTTGATTCTGTGCACCGCCTGTCGCACCCCAGTGGGAAGGTTACCAGTCGCTTACTACGAGAAAAATTCGTCTTGCCAAAAATGCACAAGGATATTGCGAATTGGGCAAAATCATGCATTCAGTGCCAACCACTTTCCCGTTAAAGTTTGCAGCGCCAGATAAAAGATTCGACCACATACATCTCGATTTAGTTTGTCCACTGCCAGTCGTAAACAATTTTAAATATGTCCTTACGATGTAAATCGTTTCTCGCGATGGGCGGGAGCCGAACCAATTACCGAAATCACCGCCGACACAGTCGCTACTAATTTCTATCATCATTGGGTCTCACGTTTCGGTACACCAAGGATCGTTAAAACAGATCGCGGTAGCCAATTCGAATCAATGCTTTTCCGTTCCCTAACCGAAATAATTGGTTGTGAACACATCAGGACGACTGCTTACCATCCTTCATCAAATGGAATGGTGGAACGCTGGCATCGATCTTTAAAGGCAGCACTCATGTGTCATGAAGACGAAAACTGGCTTCAAGCACTGCCTACAGTTCTTCTCAGCCTTCGATCGGCCTACAATGAGGACATTAAATGTACTGCAGCGGAAATGGTATAAGGTACCACACTCCGGATTCCAGGAGATTTTCTTGAAGATACGGACAGTAAAAGCCACTAGACTGCATTTGTTTCTAAATTTCGAAAAGATATGCGACGACTGCGGCCAACACCTGTCGAACACCATCGACATAGCAGCATATTTATTTTCAAAGACTTGGCAACATGCAGTCACGTCTTTGTACGAGTTGGCGCGGCAAAAAAATCTTTGCAGCAGCCGTATGTTGGTCCGTTTCGCGTACTTGAGCGAACTTCCGATAAAATCTTCAAAATCCTCATGGACGGCAGAACATCACAAATATCGATCGACAGATTGAAACCGGCTTACATTTTAAACCCAGACATTGAAGAACCAACGCCATCACCGTTTTCCGATTATGACAGCCGAAGACCTCCAATTACAAAAACTTACGCGGGACCGAATCAAAACAAAAAACGGAGAGTCACATTCAATGTTGATACATCTAAAGGAGGAAGCATTGTAGCGGACCTGAAACCGGCAAAGCGCCATCTCTCCGTGAATCAGCTCAAAGATGCCGAACAACTTTTAAATATGTTAGCTTGAATTATTGTGTATATAATTTCTTCTGGTTTTATACTCCGACCGATAAAGTTCGTTTCTGTGCGCTCAATAAAAGCTATTTTTGACTATACAAAATTTAGATGTTTCGTTAATATAGGAAACGACGCGAAGACAAGTTCCTGTAAAAAGCCATCTGCGCGACCCCTCTATGTCAAGACAAGAATAACAGCTGTTTGACGTTTGTCTAAGAAGAAACTTCGAATTGACCATTCTTGTACATATCAGTCTTGCCAACACACCGTAACTAACTACTCAGCACGTAATAAACTACATAAAAATACAGTCCACGTTTTTTTTTTCATTTGCGTTAGTAATGTTTACTTCTTACCTTTTAATCCTAAACAGCTTCTCTACAAGTTCTAGATGATGCTAGGAAAACCTTTTTAGCGGTTTCGTTTTTCAGCCAATGGATAGAAAACTGGTAGAAATAAAAAATTAATGCTATTATTTAAAATGAAAATAAACATTGTCATGAGAATTTACTATAGGATCGTAGGATCATGCCAATCTATCGGGCTAAAGTTGGCATCTGATGACAGAATGCCAAGTAAAATTTCCTTCTTTTCTATCCAGTGATTGAAAAAAATATACATTTGAAACTGATAAGGTAGCCTATGGAAGTTGGTCAGTGACTGTTGGAATAGTGAACTTTATTCAAAGCCTCAAATTACTAAAATGGTTGGCATATTGATCTTTTCAGTTCTATCAATAGAAAAAAGATTTTTCGACTATAATTCACATAATTTGGGAAGAAATTTCTGGTACAGAAGGACAGCTAAACCGTGGTTCTAGGTACTTCTCTGGTTCTGTACTGAATTGAAAATAAGGTAATAGAACCTTGCAGAATTTTTTCCACGAAATCAACTAGAGCGTTACTTAGTTTCTTAAATTTGCTTTACTGTTTTTTTTTACTTGCACCTAAAATCCCGAGCACAATGAACGAAATCAAATAATACATTTACCATGCAGTCCTCCCGCACTCTAACATAATTATCTTAGCGCGAAAATTAAGTCACTGCACTCAAGGACTAACGCAATGAAAACTTTTCCCTTCCAAACACCTCAAAGAAAACTTTTTACTTTCCGTCTTTTACATTTCACCACTCAACAATTTGTTTGTCTTTTGTTTTAGAGCGCAGCGTGTTTTCTTTTCCACAAAACAATTTTTCGTGTCCCAACGTCTGGCGTGTCCTTTTGTTAGATTTTTTGTTTTCCATCGCGTTGGTCCGGAGTTGCAACTTTATCCAACGCGACAAGGAGCGTGAGTAATTCAAAAATCCAAACGTAATAAGCAAAAGTGACTTTTAAACTTTTTCCCAAGCACTTTCGAAATACTTTTACGTTTGTTGCATGTTACTGGCGTGCCAAGTGGCGGATTTTTAACATAAGAGCGCGCATTTAAAAGATATTAAAACGCAAACAATGGCTGAAAGTTGCTGAAGCAAAAAAAGCAGAAAACAATCGCGAAATTGGAAGATATTTTCAACTACTCTGTAGTCGATGGAAATAAATAAGTAGACACTGTTAGGAGTTTTTTGCGGATTGTTGAATGTAAAGCACGAGAAAGTGAATAAGAAACTCTTGAAAATGTCCTAGACAGGAGAAAAACGCTCATTATGAAATTCTCAAGAAGTTCTCATCCTAATAGCGCGGCCTTATTCTTGTCAAACGTTTTTAGCAAGGCCCGACTTTGCTGGGTTTATATTAGAAACAGTTTTCCCTGAATAATCGGAAAATTCGCTCGCATAGAAATAAAAGCATCCCTTCCAGGAATGCTCACTTTAATACCAAATCGATTTCGTGTCCTTCCACTAACTTCGCCAAAAGGTAGAGACGACACCTTCACCGTCGTTTCGTCTTGACAAAAGGTCGATCCTTAATTGTGTTCGAATCGAATTAATTGACTCAATTGTTGTCGAGCGGGAAAAGAGGTTCGCGTAAATATTTCTTGTAATTATTTGCGCGAGAAATTATGCAAAGTGCTCGTCAACAATGTTGAATGGAGAGAGCGAAGCGAAGCCAGAGAGATGAGAAAGAGAGGAAGATGAAGAGTGAGTTTCATCTATGCCAAACTAAATTTTCAACAAAGTGTTTTCTGACGAATAATTTGCCTATTAAACATTGCTAATATTGTTACTAATTCTGGCTTTTTCGCCTTTTACGGTAAATAAATAAGTCAGAAAGGAGAAAAATGCGAGGTGAGAGAATGCTGCGTTCATGGAGAAAGGAGGTGCTCGTGTCAGCAAGCGATGAAGAAGGAAAATAAAGTAGAAGGAAAGGATGCGGTGATATTCATCAATGGCAGTTTAAAATTCTTGAATCAATAACTGAAGGCGAAAGGATGGGTGGCGAAGTTCATTAATTTTAATGTCATGATATTTTCGAAGCTTGGCTCCCATTATTTGTGATATTGACAATGCTTTTGTTACGTGATTCTATCCTTTGGCTGCTCCTTCTTTGTTTGCTCGTTGCTATGTTGATAAAGGTCAGAGGGTAATTTGAGATGCATGTACGCGAGCTAAGAAGAAGAGGAAGCGAACTGTATCAGTGCTGATGATCAGTGTGAGGATGCATCCCCAAGCAAATTCAGCAGATGAAGCCGATTTCATAAAATTGTCAAAGGCAATCTCGAGAATAATTCATCTGCGATTATTGCGACATATTTCCGAGAAGTGGGAGAGATTTTTATGGTGTCCTCGATGGGAATATTTTATTTCTTCCAATTAGCTCAATTTTCTGTCGGGCTTACAACAGAATATAATTTTATTTCTACAAAAACGCATTTCCAGTGAATTCATTCAGAAACACTGAAAAGCAAAGAGAATAAATTAGAAGCAAAACAAACCCACCAGACAAATCACACGCTCTCTGCACCGCATGACATAAAATTTCAGCATAGTCTCTGCTTAATTCCCGGAATATTCTCTCTCGCTTTGTGACTCTGACTTAACCCGATCCTCCTTCAACTCAACAATGATGACTATGATGAATTCATGGCTGACATTCCGAGTCCGAAAAACGCTTATAACGTATTCCCCGAATGGACACATGCATGCATATGGAAATAAGTCAGATTTTTCTCGACGTTCATTACGAACGGAAAACCTACCATAAAATATTCAAAATACCTCAACCAACTTTCATCGGGATCTGCCAAATCGTTTGGACCAGTCCAGCGCAGTTGGTTGGTCGTTGCTCCGTTTGAAATGGGTTGGGAAAATTCACTGTGGAAAAATCCTAAATTTCATTTCTGTATTTTTTTTTCCCTCCTTTATTTGCATACAAATGTTTCATCCTCTTTCAGTTAAGTAAAACTTAAAGTATGTTTTATGATAGAGAATCAGCTTGCTCTTGCTTGGCAGATGGTATATCGCCGAACATATGAGTCAGCGGCAGTTGGATGGGTAATAGGACGAAGGATTCAAGAGCGGCAGGAAGTTTGTCATTTGGAAAGGTAAAGTGGGTCGGATGAATGCTGAACGTTGTGTAATGTGAGACCTTTCTGTCATTCAAGGTGGGTTATTCCAAAATGTCAGGACGACGCTTTTCCTGGAAAACACTCGCAAGTAGACGGTTCGGATTTTATAATTAATTATTGATGAAGAGTAACTGGCAGGACATTTTTTCTCCATTCAATTTATATATTTTTACCTTAGTATGAACTTCTAGCAATGTCGAAATATAATGGTGAAGGAAGTCTTTAATTGAATTGTGAGACTGTCAAACGGATTTTGTCCTTAGCTATTGAAAAAGGATGAAAATCAAAACTTCAAGAGCTAAATAATTTTCAATTTAGTTGGTAAGGTTAGTTAGATGATGAGGATGAGCACCCAACATGATGGAGCAAATCGTTCACAATGAGTGTAGGATACTTTGAACAATTAGGGCAATCAAGGAGGTTACCACGCAATTATACCTTTGATTACTTAAAGTTAGATGCGAGCTATTATAGTTGGAACGATCAATTATGTATGTTGAGTTCCTGACACCCCTGAGCGCCCATCATGGCCTGATCCGGCAACATTAGCGCTTCAATCAACTCACATAGTTATTTAAGGTTAATTAGTACTGTAATAGTTAGCCCATTCGTAATTAATTCGATTTATTTGATTGATTTATCAATTGATCGATCATTTTTATTCAATTCACCAAATTCAATTCGCCACAAAGCGAAAATACTCAAGTTTTGAATACCACATTTTCATTTTTATCAATCGTGTAACCCATTTTTCATTCATTTTGTAACTTGTCAAAACTTTGAAACTAAAGTTTACTCATTGTTCAAGTGTTGATTGGGTCGTTAGCTTAGATAAATTCGAGAGGAATATTGTATATAGATATTTTATTTAAAATCTGGTGTTTGATTGATCAAATAAAATTTGATTTGTAATGTAAATAAAAATAATAAAATCAAAATTCGGGACAAAAGAGTCCCGGCGCAAACATTTGGAGGCCCCGGCGAGATACACTTGGTATTTATTTTGCCGTACATAACTAAATAATTTTTTTTCCCCGGTGAACAGGTCGTGAAGGGCTGTGTGGAGTTTTGTGTAGTGTCGTAGTGTATCCGCGCTTTCTGTTTCTGGCCACTTTCCGACTTTTTACGCGATGTGGAATGTGGATCGCCTGATCGAGGATCTAAAAGGATTGGCTCGAATCGTCGAAGGTGTCATTTCAAACTACAAGAAGGATTCGCCCTCAAGGAAGCAGGAAGCCGGGTATCATGTGGAGCGACTGCGGTGACTGGAGGCCGCGTGGGAGGATTTTGAACTAGGCGGCAGTCACATTCGATCCCTACCGGAGGTTGCTCCGTCGCACGAGTATTTTACCCAACACATATACGACACTACCAAAGGCTATTACCTCCGTTACCAGCAGCACTTCCACGATCAAATGCGTGACAAAACACACATATACACGCCAACCGGGGGTAGTCACCAAAAGGGCTCAAAATTCAAGATGGCAAGGACTCGACTGCAGAAGCCTTAGCACCAAGAGATGCTAGTGTGGTCAGGATGCTGCGACGCTACAAAGTCATGGCAGGCTCGTTGAGGAGGATCATCGGCCAGTTGGACCAGGAGGAGGTAACTCGGACCTTGTGCAGAAGTAAACTCATGGCCCTCCAGCGAGATTGGCAACAGCTGGTTGAATATCACCTGCAGATCGTCGAGCTCCATGGCGATCCTAAAGCGTGTGGTTTTAACGTGCAACAGCACATTCATTTGGAAGAGCTTACCCAAGATTGGGTCATACGTCTGGAATCGAAAATGGATGAATTCAGTGCCAGACCTGCCTCAACGACTCTGCCTGTGACTCCTCCTACCATGCCTCTGCCGAAAATAAAGCTCCCTCCTTCGATGTGAACTATTTACATTGGCAATAATTCCACAACTTCTTCTGCAAATGCTGCATAGCCAACCGATGTCCAAGTGCCAGAAGCTATGGTATCAAGGCCGGTCTCACCGGAGAAGCGGAGCTTTTGATTCGAAATTTTACTTTGTCGGATGACAACGATGAGGCGGCTTGGACAACCTTGAAGGGAAGGTATGACAACCGGCGACTATTGGTAGCGACGCTCATCAACAATTGATGAGTCGGCCATCTCGTGCTAATGAAAGGCCATCAGTGGTAGCAATAAAGGTTCTACATGACACCACACAAGAGTATCTCAGAGGCCTGGAGAACCTGCAAGTACCCATAAGGGACTGGGATCCGTTGCTGCTGCATATTCTAATCCGCAAATTGGATCCAGCGACTCACGCGTCATACGAACAATCGTTATCCAACCCGTGCGAGCAACCACTCTTGAAGAGTTTTATGGACTTCATGGAAACGCGTTTCCAGGCTCACGAGACAGTCGGCCATAAAACAAAGTCGACCGTGGCCGCCACGACAGATTCTCGGTGCTTCATTTGCGAGCAAGATCACCCGCTTTACTACTGTCCGGATTTCCTCAGGATCACTGCTGCAAAGAGACTAAGTTTCGTGTGCGCTTAGAAGCTGTGCATAAATTGTCTTTGAGAAGGATATCAGGCTTCCAGCTGCGCGGCCAGAAGTTGCAAGCAGTATTCCAAGAATCAGATTAAAGCTGATTGAGCTCAGCGTGTTTTTGTATTGGAGTGCACAGACGCACGGCTTTCGTGCGTAACTGTACTAGGCGTAGCAACCGAGCGCGATTCAGTTTTCTTTATAAATACTCGAATGACGTTGGAATAAGTCAGTTCGTCTCGATCGCTCCAGTAGCACGCTCGTAAATAAAATATTATTAAATAAAATAATAAAATTATTAAACTAAAATCAACGTTTATTTATTCAACTAAACTTGTTCTCCCATTCCTGGACTAACAGGTTATGGGCCCAGTTTACGTAGTAACTGTGAAAATTAGGAGAACAAAAAGTAAAAAAAATTAACTCGACGAGTCCCAAGTGGCGCGGAACGAAAGTCGGCCATTGTTCGGTTGTGTCGAAGCTAACGAGAGTGAAAACGTGCGGAGTGTAAATCGAATCCGTGATGTCAGTCGGCATCTCAGAAAAGGACGTGAAGCCATTTGACGGAACGAATTTTCAAGGCTGGAAAGCGCAAGTAAATGCTTTATTTGTGATGAATGATGTTCTCGATGTCGTCGACGGCACGAGGCCGGAGCCTCCTGCTGAAAACGGACAAGCGGCCGCGTTGAAGAAAAATATAAAGGACAATGCAACGGCAAAGTTTATAATACTGTCGAATCTCGACGAGACGCAACAGGTGTGTGTATTGTCCTGCGTTTCTGCGAAAGAAATGTGGGATAAATTGTGCCTAATTCCTGAACAGAAAACCGCAACAAATAAACTAGTTTTGCTACAAAAGTTTCACGCGTATCGAATGAGTGAATCGGATACGGCAGTTCAACATGTGGCGAAGGTGACAAACATGGCGAGTCAACTCAAGGACATCGGCGAAGATGTGTCGGACGCTATGACAATGGCAAAGATACTCGCGATTCTCACCACGAGGTTCAGCGCGCTGCAAGTAGCATGGGACAGTGTGGATCCGGTACGGCAGACTCTCGATAACCTCCAGGAACAGCTGATAAGAGAGGATGCAAGACTCAACGACGAAGAAGAACGTCAGAAGCGCTGGCTGCGACAGCCCAAAATCGTCGTTCGCGAGGAACGAAAAGCGCTAAAAATAAAAAGACTGAAAATAAACAGGACATGAAGGAAGTGCAGTATTACAAGTGCCAAGGCATGGGACATTTCGCGAGTCGCTGCCGAAACAAGCGAAAGCCACGCGATGGCGCTGAAAAAACACGTGACTGTGCACTCGTAGGTGAAATGAGCGGTTCGGTTGCGTCGGGCTTCAAAAGTGCGGGAACCGCGAAGGTGCTGTGGACAAAGACTCAAGTGATGAACGTCGATCAGAGCGATGTCTGGCTGATTGACAGCGGCGCATCGCGACATCTAACTCACCGACGTGACCGGCTATCAGACTACAAGTCGGACAATATAGGTGCTACAGTATCGCTTGGCGATAATCAAAACTGCAATTTCACCGGTGAAGGTACAGTGAAAATTAAAAACTTGATCGATGGAGTGTGGCAAGATACAAAAATCTAAAATGTGCTACACGTGCCAAAGCTACGAAAAATCTGTTCTCTGTCGGAATATGTACTAAAAAGGGATTCCAAGTGCGTTTCAAAAATAATCAAGTTATCGTGGCGCGTGACAGTGAAGTACTTGCCACGGGAATGAAGCAAAACAATGGCGTGTACAGAATGTTTTTCAAGGTCGCGAAACAAGAGAGCAACGTAGAAGCCAATGTAGTTGCGACGAATTTAACCGTGTGGTACGAGCGTTTGGGACACGTCGGGAAGCGTGCAATTCGTGAATTAGCGGAAAAAGGACTCATGAGTGGAGTAACATTTACAGACAAAAGTGATGTTTTCTGTGAGCCGTGCAGTCTTGGAAAAGCGCACAGGTTACCCTTTAATAAGAAAATGGAGCGCGACAAGAAAATAAAGCCAGGTGAAAAAATGCACTCAGATGTCTGTGGGCCCATGTCGACGAACTCGGTCGGAGGATCAAGGTTCTTTTTGACATTCAAAGACGAAGCAACAGGCACGTCTATTTCATGAGGAGGAAATCCGAAGTATTCGAAAAATTCAAAACTTTCGAGAAAATGATCGAGAACAAATTCGGAAGAAAAATGAAGACTCTTCGCTCCGACAATGCTCGAGAATTCTGTAACGACGAAATGGACAAATATCTTGAGGAATGTGGCATCAGACGAGAAACAACAGCGCCGTACAACCCGGAGCAAAATGGAAAAGCCGAGCGCGACAATCGGACGGTTGTCGAAAGTACCCGTACAATGATAATCGCGAAAAATCTTCCATTGACTCTATGGGCAGAAGCAGTAAATTGTGCAGTGTACGTGTTAAATCGAACCGTATGGACGAGTGGCACCAAAACTCCGTACGAAGCGTGGACTGGGAAGGTTCCGAACCTAAAGCATCTCCGAATCTTTCGATCAGATGCATACGTACACACTCCGAAACAATTCACGCGAAAATTTGACGCTCGAGCAATCAAGAAAGTTTTTGTTGGAAACACGGAAGAGTCAACAAATTACTGGGTATATGATCCTGAAAAGAAAAAGGTCAGCGTTCTTCGAAAAGTCGTATTCAACGAAAAAATCGGGCCGCCGTCGGTAGAAGTGAACGAGAAGGAAGATGAATATGAAATATTTCTTCCAATGAACGAGGCACGAGAAGATAACGAAGGACATGACATCGACGAGTAAGAAGAACACGAGAACAACAATGAGGACAACGTCGACATCAGAGAACGAAAAGAAGAAGATCACAACGAGGACAACGCACAAGAGAACGAGCAAAAAGAAGAAGATCGCGAAAATCGAAGAGTCCTGCGAGATCGAAACGCAATTCAAACTCCGAGAAGGTATCGGCACGATGCAAATGTAGCCGAATACTTGATTCCATTGACATACGAAGAAGCAACAAAGAGCACTGAAGCCACGCAGTGGGCAAGTGCGATTCATGACGAATTTAAAGCGCATGAAGACAATCGTACGTGGGAACTTGTAACAAAAACGCCGGACATGAGGCTAATCGATTCGAAATGGGTATTCCGCATGAAGACGGACGTCGACTGGAAGTAACACCGCTTCAAAGCCCGATTGTGCGCGAGAGGTTTTCTTCAACGTGAAGGGATTGACTTCAAAGAAACATTCTCTCCAGTCATGAGATATGACTCACTAAGGATTCTGCTGGCAACGATAGCAGCGAAAAATCTCAACGTAGTGCAGTTCGATGTTCAAACTGCATTTTTGTACGGGAAACTTGAAGAAACAATCTTCATGAAAGTTCCGGAAGGACTGAAGCTGAAAGAAGATGCAAGAAACGTCGTATGCTAGCTCGAGAAGTCTCTCTACGGGCTTAAGCAGTCTCCACGCTGTTGGAACCAAAGATTTACAAAGTTTCTGAGTGAATTTAATTTCAAAGAATGTGAAGCAGATAAGCGCGTGTTACCGGGAAGTTTAAAAACGACGAAGTATATCTGGCGCTGTTCGTCGATGATGGGCTGGTAGCCTCAGACAATGTAGAGACACTTAAGAAAATCATTCAACGATTAAGCGAAACGTTCAGAATTACGATCGGAGATTCTTACATTTTTGTCGGGTTACAGATCGAAAGAGATAGAGAACAAGCCGAAACAGACACAGACGATATCCTCGAGCACGACAACACCGAATCAAGACTCGAAACCGCAAACAAATGCAGAATCGCCATCGCTCGCTTCAACGACTCTTATGAAGTTCCGACCGCAAGGATATCCACTTCTGGGCACAGCCGTCGTCAGGCTGGTCACCAGCAATGGGAAGACGATGGATTGTCGAGCTGTGCTGGATCTTATATCACCGCAATCGTCTCAAAACTTGAATATATCGGGATGGCACATTTCCAAAAACATAAGGCTGGCGAATCCGGACTTCACCGAACCTATCGACATGTTGCTGAGTGCCGAACACTTTTAAGAGGTCCTAGCCAGTGGACAAATAAAGTTGGGCCAATAGCTCCCAGTGCTCCAGAACACGCTCCTAGGGTGGAGTGTAGCCGGAAGAGTGATCACACCTCAAGTGTCTTCCGTGACATGCGGCATTCTGGCTGAAGATAACCAGCTCATCAAGAGATTTTGGGAGGTCGAGGAAGTTCAGGATCCGCACCCCAAGCATACGTTAACTGAAAAGGCTTGCGGAGTACATATCTATCAGACAATGAAAAGACGTCCCAACGGCCGCTTCTTGGTTAACCTCCCATTCAGCAAGTATCCTGTGACGTTAGGTGATTCCCAAGCGGTGGCCACTCGCAGATTCATTGCCTTCGAGCGTAGACTGGAGAGGAATCCTGATTTAAGACTTCCGTGCGAGGACTTCACAAGCTTTGGGGTGAGACTCAACGGGCACGGAACCATGATCATGCATGCAACCGAGCAGTAGCATTTAAGTCGGCCACAAAATACGTTCGAAAATTGACGCAAGATCTAGTGGACAATGTAAACAAGGATCCGTAGGGCCTTGGCAGCAAGCTTTATATGCAGACCTTGGTGTGCTATGGATGTCTTGCACACATCAAGCGGAAAAGATGGATGAGATAATGCGGGCACTTTTCTCCATCCACCCCGTCTATGTTGACTCAGCTCTCGGTGAAACTGCAATCGTGTGCCCGTTCTTCATACAAATGGGACTAGAGGAGACAGTCCCATCATTTAAAGCGATGAAGGCTCCAAGCCCCGATGGTATTCCAACTGAGGTGTTGTATCTTTTCTAACTTTTCTACCACCAGTCCTGAGTTGCTGCTGAAGACACAACGCTTGCCTATGGGACGGGGTCTCCCAGTACGATGGAAGGTGGCAAGGCTCGTGCTGACCGGTGAGGGAAAGGGAAATCCCGGATTGCCATTAGCATACCGCCTGTTATGCATGCTGGACAATGCCGGGAAAGTGCTAGAGAAACTCAGCAAGAGAAGACCCACTGACGCAATTCGTACTGCTGGGGATCTATCTCCTCGGCAGTACTTCTTTACAGCAAGGCACTCCAATACTAGTGCCATTCCAGAGGTGTTGAGCGCGGTTCTAAAGGCAAAGGCATATAGCCGCACCAAGCGATGGATCGTTCTGTTGTTGGCACCCGGCGTTAGGAGAGCCTTCAACTCCGCTAGATGGGTGGACATTCTGGATACGCTGGAAACCCCTTTTCAGGCTCCAGAATATCTCATGCGGCTCCTGAGGGACTAACTGAAGGACCGAAGCCTGCTTTATGATATGACACAGGATGAAGAATGAAGTTGACATTCGGTGTTGCCCAGGGATCTACCCATGGTCGAGACCAGATGATGTTGCCGTTCCTGTGGACGCACTGTTCAGTAAATGCAACTTAAGCCAGGTATGCTAATGCGCCAAGTGACAAACTGGGTTCAATCTTGCACTGGAGAATACCGAAGTGGTCGTCTTAACAAAAAAGAGAAGAACCTAGAGTAAAGATGATCAGTATTGGAGACATATTAATCGAATCGAAGCCAGCAGTGAAGTCCCTGGGGCTACTGATCGACTTGAAAATGAGTTTCTCTGAGCAGATTAGAGCAACGGCTGAGGATCGGCTCTGAGTCGACTTATGGGCAACGTAAGGTAATCCATCAAAAAGACGCGCCTCGTGATGAGTGGCGTAGTGTCAGTGCTACTCTACGCAGCAGAAATATGGGGCGACGCTCTCAGTAAGGAATTGAATAAAAAGCGCTTGGCACATTTACAGAAAAGAGGAGCACTATGGATTGCATCTTCATATCCGGTAATCTCTGATTCGGCAGTGAAAGTTATTACAAGTAGCCTACCTGTCGCCCTCCTTGCTAGAGAGCGCCGCGCTATTTACTTTTGCCTAGGAAAGGAAGACGAAGCTTGCCACACAATTTTTGCTTGCGAAAAATGAGACAGGCTGGGACAGGACCTCTACAAGAAGACGGGAGAGCTCCTCCCGGATGGTAGAGTCACGTGATGCTTGATTCGATTGACAAATGGAATCATATGGCACATTTTGTTTAAAGTAGTCCTGAAAGATAAAAGAGGCTCCCAGCAGCCGGAAACGTCAGGGCTGGAGGATCGCTTATCTGGCAATTCTCCTTCTCTCCCCTCACAACTAGAAGGCGCCTCGCGGCGTTCCAAGGCGAGACCTGGTGTAAAGTAATTTATCAAAATGTTCCAAGCTAGATTCTTAGGTTACCAGGGAAGTTATTTAGTTGGTAGTCCAGTCACTCATGAGGATGGGAGCCCCATACTCAGTGTGGAAATGGCATTCAAGTCTCAATCACGAAAAAAAACAATACTGATCGCCCTGGAGCTCCTAGAATGCATCGGGCATCACCGGTGGAGCTGGTTGACGGCTGAAGAAGAGGAGAAGGCAGAAGAAGAGCCGATAGCAGAGACTGCCGAGGAAGCGCAGATAGAAGATAGAAGTTTAAGGACCTCAATTTGAGGGTACCTATACGATTTTATTGAGGAAACATCATACTATTGTTAACAAAATTGAACGACTTTTTAGCTTCTTAGGTATTTCTTGTTGTACTCGTAAACACCTACTTCCATAATTTTTTTCAGATTTTTCGGATCACAGGTGTCCAATCGCGAGGGGGGCATACATATTTTTCGTGTATTTCCCCTCCCTGTACGCCTCCGAAGCAAAAAGTGACAAATTAAAACCTGTTTTGAGAAGTTCTCATCAAGAGCTTTCATTTGATACCCATATCGGCTACCTTTGATGAAATTTTATTTTCGGGAGCCACTTTCTTCTATGGGGAGACCCTCCTTAAACACCGTAAACACCTACTTCCATAATTTTTTTCAGATTTTTCGGATCACAGGTGTCCAATCGCGAGTGGGGGAGGTATACAAATTTTTCGTGTATTTCCCCTCCCTGTACGCCCCCGAAGCAAAAACTGACAAATTAAGACCTGTTTTGAGAAGTTCTCATCAAGACTTTTCATTTGATACCCATATCGGCTACCTTTGATGAAATTTTATTTTCGGGGGCCACTTCCTTGTATGGGGAGACCCTCCTTAAATATCTTATTAAAATTTTTTTGTAGTTGAGCTTTAAAGAGAGCACCCCTTTAAAGCTGCGTACAAAATTTGATGTTTATACCTTAAGTAGTTTGCGAGAAAAAGTGCTGTGACACACGGACGGACGGTCAGATAGGACGCGATTTTAGTAGGGTTTTGTAAAATTATTTAATAAAACCCTAAATAGTGTACAGAGGAGGCATACTGTGGCCTTTGCAGGGACGCTAATTCAAAGCCGGATTTGAAGTACGTCTAAGGATCAGGAAAGTCAGATTTTCCAAGTAATAGCAGAACTTCGATAAACAGTTTCCTAGTATCCTGGAGGTAAACCGACACTGTATAATTGCCCGATACCTGCTTGAGCATTTTGCGAGGGACAGTAGAGCCGAATTTTAACTGTTCAATAGACGGCACCACGTCAAGAGTTCATCGTTATGATACCTTTACAAGAATTGTACTGCCGCCATCTGGGCTGGAAACAGTGCTGATTTCTTAGTGGGTGGAACATGAGAGGATGGAGGTTGGTTGAGGTGCTCACGTGCTCCAGCTGAGGTTTCCCAGGTCATCTATGACCATAATCTCGCCCTCTGTAATCGCATTTTGTACCCCGTAATACGCTCAGAACATCTAACGCTTGCCTGCGGGAACGGGTCTTCCGGAACGCTCGAAGATAGCCAGGCTTGTAGTGATCAGCAAGGGAAAGGGAGACCCCGAGTCGCTGTCTACACACCTCAAGTCGGGGTTGGCCTCCAGAAATAAACTCCTCCAATCATCACGATTCCGCGACCTTATCCGCTAGTGTATAAGTACAACATAATATATATATATATATATATATATATATATATATATATATATATATATATATATATATATATATATATACTAGGCTAGGTATTCGAAATTAAATTCTTAAGTCTATGCTTATAAATTACTAGAGATGGAGAGTACGGGCATTGTGATTTCTTGGCAGACGCAGCAGTGGTGAATTGTAATTTGTTTCCGTTCTTGCAAATGGAATTTGGTAAGATCCTTCATTTCTAGAGGGATAATTAGATGTCCGCATTGTCAGTAACTCTCTTACATTTGTATGCAACTGATGATGGTGAAGCTTATATAGGAGACATTCATCAAGAAAGTGTCTACGAGATGATAAGGATGGGAGGTGCAGA
This sequence comes from Odontomyia ornata, assembly GCA_963969285.1. Taxonomy (NCBI): domain Eukaryota; kingdom Metazoa; phylum Arthropoda; class Insecta; order Diptera; family Stratiomyidae; genus Odontomyia; species Odontomyia ornata. The sequence goes on from OZ017739.1 coordinate 144,841,050, forward strand.
AAAGAACGCCTTTCTTCATAAGATTGGTACGGGACTTTAAATTTAAAGAATAATATTCGGGTGAACTTCCGTTGTACAGATTCCAGCAGTGAGTCTAAGTACTTATAATGCGGTGTCCAAATTTGGGAACCATACTCGAGGATAGGTCGAACAGTTCTTATATAAAGATGTACTGGAGACAGGATATTTCCAAAGATGCATGAGTGACAAAGAATAAATCCGAAAACCCGAGAAGCACGTGACATGATGTCGAGGATGTGCTCTTCGAACTTGAGTCGCGGGTCTAAGATCACCCCTAAGTCTTTGAACTTGGTCACTACAGATAGCAGCTCATTGTGTGGGCTATATGGAAATGATATTGGGTTCGGCTTTAAAGAGAAAGTCATTTTATGACATTTTTATACATTAAGGGAAAGACAATTTGATTCACTCCAATTGCATAGGACGTTCAGGTCATGTTAGAGGGAAATGCGATCATCAATACTCGTACATCTAATTACTTTAAAAACTTTAAGATCATCAGCATAGAGGAGACATGGAGCATCTATTAAAGAGGGCAAGTCGTTAACGTATATTAGGAATAAAAGCGGCCCCAGGATGGATCCTTGAGGGACACCAGTGTGTGGATAGAAGGAGTGAGATAACACTCCACAGAGACTTACTCTACATAAACGATTGTTTACGTATGAGATAAGCCAAGAGAGCAAACAACCAGAAATACTATGTTCTTTTAGCTTTTTACACAGTATGTTATGATTTACTTTATCAAACGCCTTGGCAAAATCAGTTTAAACGACGTCAACCTGAAAGTGCTTATCAAGGGCTTCACCAACAATGTGAGTAAACTCAAGTAGATTTGCGGTCGTCGATCGACCTGGAAGAAAGCCATGCTGAGCAGGAGATATCGAGGAGCATATAAGTTCGTAAATGTGAGTATGAACGAAACGTTCTAGGATCTTCGGGAAACAAGATAGAAGTGAGATTGGACGGTAGTTGGAGACACATGAAAGAGGACCAAATTTATGAATTGGGAAGAGGTTGGCTGTCTTGCGAGGAAAAACTCCGGAGGACAAGCTAGTGTTAAAAATAAAACTCAGAGGAACACTTAATGAAGAGGACAGAGATTCGACGAACACAGTTGGAATTCCGTCTGATCCAAAACCAATGCTTGTGTCAAGAGTATTAATATGGACTCAATATCTGCAGAGCTAACTGCAGGAGCGCTATCAGCCAGAGAAAAATGAAGAGGGAAACCATAAGAAGAATCAGATGCTGAAGAGGAAGTTATAGTGGAAAAAAAGTCCGCGAACAAGTTGGAAATGGATTGTAGTGTTGAACTTTGCTTATCATTCCAGTACATGGTGCTAGGAAGTGCGGGGAGGACTTTGGATGATTCATATATGACCAGAATGGTTTTGACTGGTTAGAATGAAGTGACTGCTCTATGTGCGTAAAGTAATTTTTCCTTGAGCTTTTAATTAATAATTTCGCGGAGGCACGGGATCTAGAGTATTCAATATAAGAGTCAGAAGCACCGGTCAATTTAAACTTTTGGTGCAGTTTGTTCTTAAACTTCAGCGCTTCTAAGATGTCACGGCTGAGCCAAGGTGGCTCAGAGCTCTTTTTGAACCTACATAGAGGTGTAAATTGACGGATAAGCGAGTCGAGATGAGAATAAAATTTAGTAAGAGCTTCTTCGCAATCAAGGCAGTCAAAAAACGAGAATCAATGAAATGAATTCAAAGATTCCGACAATGCGCTGTAATTAGCTTTCCAGAAGTTAAACTTGAGCGGCTGATGGCATTTAATTGTTTTTGGAAAGCTCATGCTGATGTCCAACAACAGAGGGGGATGATGGGGGTCAGGAGATACATAGGAGTGAGGTGCAGCATCTACGTGAATATGCCCAGAATCAATGTTCGACATTACAAGATCAAGCATCCGATTGTTTATATTTAGAACGTTATTTAATTGGTTAAGGGTAGATTGGGAAAGAAAATTCAATATTAATAGACTGTCGATTAGAAGACAAGATATCTATAGATGATGCTAAGTCCCATTCTACGGAAGGAAGATTGAAGTCACCACAAATAATAATACGTGAAGTGGGATGAACCGAAAGACAATACGATGAATCAAATAGTGAATCATAAAAGTCAAAAGAAGAGTTACAGGGAAGATAGATGCAGAATATGAACAAAGGGGCGGAAAGAGTATTGATTTCGACAAGCACGTGCTCGGTTAAGTCTGGGGATGAAAATTGTCGCAAAGCGCACTGAAAAGACCTTTAGCAACAGCAATCAGTACTCCACTACCATCAGATTTTATTGTCAGATTAAAATCACGGTCCCTCCGATAGACCATGTGATTTGAGAAAAATTCCGAGCTTTGCATAGCACTCTTCAACCAAGTCTCAGTTAAGCAAATAATATTGTCATTTGCAAGAATGTATGAAACGCTAAGGCTATGTAATTTGGTCCGCAAGCCTCTTACATTTTGATGATTTAAGTTAATATTATTTAAAGTTTTTGGGCCGGTTATCCGTTGATTTTTCGATGAGGAGTTCTCAGAAAATTTCGCCTTCTGGGAGGATTGTAACGCTTGACTACAGTTCCATCCGGCCACAAATTTTGATTCAACAAAGCGTTACATTCTGCTTGAACACTAATTTTGAAGGAAGCGATCTGACGATGAGGAAGATTTTCTTTTGTTAACTTAACACAGTCTAATATAGGAAAAGATGATCCAAGCTTACGCTTCACGTGTTTAGTTAAAATTTCAACAGTAGTTTTATATGCTAGCCTCGAAACAAATACCTGGAGTGGAGGAGCGACAGCAGGATGAGTCTCTTCTTCATCAATGGCAACAACAGGTTCCTTTAAAGAAAATGCAGCATGTGAAGCGTACCTACCTTGTGCTTTACCCGGTAATGTTCTTTTGGGTAGCTGGTTTTCTTTCATTCTTTCTTCATGGCCAGCCCATTGAAATTTACGTAATTTTACTCTAAAAGAGGCAGGTGAATCGTCGAATAAATCATACAACTCATCGTTGTATTGAAGCCTCCACTCTGTTTCTTGTTTCACTGTAGAATAGATTTTCTGGAGTCCTTTCGTTCAAATAAGTCCACTGCCTTTTCCGATTCGCTTGTCAGGGCCCATGTTTCACTTCCATATACTGAAATGATTTCTTATCATTCTTAAATTCACCTCTTCTAAGATGGGAAAAAGAATTAATATTATGGTGCGTAATAAATGTTATTCAAACCTATGCAAGCGGAGAGTTACTCCGCAGAGAACATGGCGAGGACATTATATCCACTAGCCGCAATTGCTAAATCCGCAAATATAACTTCGCGGGGTGTAGACCTGCGATTAAAACGACTAGGTGGTTCAACCGCAAATCTTCCTTTTATTTAACCATACTTCGGTATTTATACATTTTAATTTGACTTAACCTATGTCTTACACAGCTAATTTGTTTGCTGTTCTTTTTTTCTTCTTAAGTGTAAGCAAAAATTAATTGCTTGACACAATTCTACCTATACTTTCCATATTATCGATTTTATTGCCTCATGAACATAAACTTTCATATCATATTATCAATATGTCAACATATGCATTTATTTTCTACTCTGCATAAATTTCCATATTATGCATACACTCGTATATCATCAACCCATGCTCATACGTATCACTTGGGTACGATTACCAACCTCTAGATGAGTAATACAATTAGTATTGAGTATGGTCAGGGAATACCTCCACACGTGATGGCTTATGATTTTGTCGCAATGTGATACTCTACATTCAGAATGAGCGTAGAGGAAATAAAAGAAAATTGCATTGTATGATTACGCAACTGGTATGTTCACATGTAGCCATGCGATCGGTTTGATATTTCATGGTCGTCTTTTTGTTTGCTAAGGTTGAACTTTTGTTGGTAAACAAATTGTTTCATTAGCAAAAGTATGATAAAAAAAAAAAACAAATGCAAGTAATATAATGATGAATGTTCAATTTATTCAAATGAAACAAGATTTATAATATTCAGATGTAACGTTATGGAGTACCTGGCCGTGACCTGCACGATGTGCGGATAAGAAGAGAGTGAACAAGTGTACGTTTTACTGAATACTTAGAACATAATAGAATTTTATGGAATCTAAACGGAAGTACATTTAGGCAACTTGACAAACTTAGTAATTGTACTAGATTCTGATAAATTTTGATGAAAGACAAATTTGAATTTCTAACGAGGTCGCCACGCAACTGAATTTTGTTAGCAAGCAAATGAATTGCATGATAAACAATTGAACATATGTATATATCTTTGCTTATGATATGAGCATATGAATGTTGTTACGATTGTTGTTTTTGTTCATGATAGGTGAATTGAATCTACTATCATAGTAAGTGAATGAATGTGTACATATGTTTGCTTAGGATGTGTACGTATAAATATTATTATGATTGTTGTGTTTTGATATGTGGATTCGACCTATTACAATACCAACACAAGTTTGACTAGTGTTTTGTAAATGCGGCGTTTATTTTGCCTGTGCACTACTCTGCGCCTTAGAATGGGAGGTACGGAGTGATCGGCTTTATGTGCGTCCAATCTGGTCCTTTTCTGCGCCTCTTCTATTCAGGTTCGCTCCAAGGTAGACAAAATGATCCACACTTTCTATCTTGTAGCCGCCTACGGTCAGGTTTTGTCAAACTAGAGTTTTCTAACTCTTTTGAGTCATGAATTTAGTTTTCCTTTCATTAACTCGAGGCTAGTTCAGTTTGTTTTGGAGTCTAGGCTCGGAAATGCTCCTTTGCCATCTAAGGTTGAATGTGCCATAATATTGACGCTATCAGCATATGCTACCAATTGTGTGGACTTGGTCATTAGTGTACCCGAGCGAGTTTCCAGCTGATGTCATTCTGATGGCGTGTTCCAGCGCAATATTGAAGAGCATTGGCGCAAGTCCACTCCCTTTTTTTTAAGCCTGATTTCATTTTGAAACTATCCGATAATTAACCGTTTACCTTGACCTGCTGGGACGCTGCATTGAGCATCGTGACTTTGACCATGCGAACTAGTTTTGCTGGGACGCCAAAGTCAACCATTTTTTCGAACAGAGCATTTCTCTGCACACTATTGTATGCTTGCTTGAAGTCTACAAACAGCTGGTGCACATCGATGTCATATTTCCATCACTTTTCGAGCACCTACTTAACTGAGAATATTTGGTCTATTGTAGACCGTCCACTTGGAAAACCTCCCTGATACTCTCCTATCATACTTTCTTAGTCCTGCTTTAATTTTCGGTCGATGATTTTGGAGAGCACTTTGTAAGACGTACATAGTGGAGCGATGCGTCTATAATTTTCACACCTTAACTTGTCCCCCTTTTTGTGTTCAGAATCTACATATTAGTTGATGCAGAAGGTAACTTAGATGGGCATCCTGGCTATATAGTGGTTCTGCTGGTATTCTATCTATTGCAAAAGCCTTATTTTTTCTGAGACCCCGTGCTGCTGTCCGTAATCTCTAGTTGGTGGCGAGACTGGAACTTCTTGCTCTGCTTCTGGGATGTTCACAGCTTCAGTCGTTGTTGGATGGTTTTGATACGCCGAAAACTCCTTTTCAAGTTCCAGGGAATCCTCTGGGGCGTTTTCAGGCCTACCTGAAGGACCGCAACGATGCAGGGCTAACGACTGATAGAAGTTACATCGGGTGCTACTCAAGGATCTACCCTTGGTCCAGACTTGTGGAACATATTGTACAATTGACAACCGTAGCGAAAGCTGCCGAATGAGTCACGCCTGATCGGCAATGCAAACGATATTGCGGCACTGATTGCTGAACGCCCTCGAACAGGAGCAACTTAGACTAGGTATACTAATGTGTTGGGTGGGAGGCTGGATGACTCCTCGCGGTTCAGTCTAGTACTGGAGAAAACTGAAGTGAGTATAAAAAACAAGTTGAGTAGATAGACCTGCGCTCATGTCAGGAGGGTTTTGGACCCAACTTACAAAATGCAGTCACCAGCAATGAATAAATTCAAGAAACATGTCAAAGAGATGTGCATGATTGAAATAAAATCCACTTCCATTCTAAGGTCCAGAGTTGTGCACAGGCAAAATAAGCAAAATCCGGTGGACTTATTTGTACGTAAAATGCTCCGGAAAACCTTCGGCAAAGTGAAACGAGGAATAGAGTGGCAACTGCATTACAACGATGAGTTGTTTGAATTATTTGACGATCCGCCTATTTCCTCTTGGGTAAAGTTACGTAAAGTGCAATGAGCGGGTCTTGTAGAAAGAATGGAAGAAACCTGGCTACCCAAAAGAACATTAAAGGGTTCAGCGAAAAGATCGAGAGCCAGATGAAAAGACGCGATAAAACCTGATAGCAGATTCTTGCTGGGAGTAAACAACTGGTGGACAAGGTTGCGGGACCGTGATGATTGGAGGAGATGTATTCTGGAGACCAAGGCACGGCTTGGGCTGCCGCGCCAAAGATTATGAATAAAGCATATTTATTTCTATCCTTCCAAAAATCATTTTTCCAAATTCATACTTACAAATTTGCGCTAGAATCGAACCCGGTTATCAGGTTTTACAAGACAGATATACTGCAATGATTGATGTAAAGTTATATCTTACCCTAAGCTAAAACAACTAAATAAGTTAGATCGAACTTTTGATTGTTGTACTGCTTTTTATGCCTAAAATTGAAAGCTGTAGTTCCTTGATATAATTTACAAGATTCTCTTGTAAATTGGAACTTACTAAATCTAATGTGATTTGCCTATGACTTGGGGTGAATTTTCGAAACTTTAATGTAAATTATTTACATTAAAGTTTCGAAAAAGTCAATATTTAGTTTGACAAGAGTTTTTCTCTTGATCCAGGAGGGAATCTGTAACTGATTGCTTTTGGGTATATAAACATAACAAGGAGGCAAAAAAAGATCGACTTACATAGGAAAACATTGTAGTAAAGCACTACCTGTATAGCAAGCACATTCGAAAGCGGATATAAAAAAAAAATTCGCCTATGCATTAAACGTCTAGAAGAATGGACTTAGAATCAAAGCCGGGTCTCGAATCAATTGCTGCATAGATGATTGTCCCAACCGAAGAACGAATGTGAGGCTTACGAATAAAAAGGAGGAACCTGTCTCCTGAGGAATTTTTGTTTGTCGAGCAGTTTAGCTTTGAAAGCATCTAATTTTGACCTTAATGAATCTGGTTTCACAATATAACTGTTTTGTTTTGTAGTCTGCGTGGCTAGTCGAGAGAGTACTCTCCCCGTAAGCCGAAGGCCTCTGGTTCGAGTAGCGTTGGTGAAGCGAAATTTGTTTCGAATGATTCTTTGGACGGAAATTAGCCCGTTTGTACTGGTTTAAAATCAGAACGTATCGCAGCCAGGCAAGTACTGACGATATCACCTTCTCGAGTGCTGATACATACCATCGAGATAATGAGACCCTCTAACTATCTCTGAGAAAAGGCCTGTAGTGATAAATTTTTTTTTTTTTAATCGGAATAACGCCGTGTTTTATTATCTGCAGTATTCATGCAAGCCTATTTCGGAACCACACAATTTTCTCCATATATTCATAAATCCAACAAAATTTAAAAATTTCGTCTTGCAATGATTTTAAACCTTAGCTGATATTGCTATTTTAACTTACGTTGTTGGTACCGGAGTTCGAATGGACTCCGAATAAACCATAATTATGAATTTTATTTTTATTTTGAACGAAAATTCCTTTTCCGATACAAAAATTAACTTTTATAAATTCTATAATGAGTCTCACAATATTTGTCACTTACTTTTACAGCCTTTGATTTGATGGTAGCTATTATTATAGCGGCGGGGTCTATTTGAGCCCTGGAATCCAGTTACGGTTAACATAAAGCAGCATATGGATCCAATATAAGCGATCAAACTTTCTGCTTGCCTAAGCTTCACTTTAAAGCAAGCTCATTTATTTGCAGGTGCCCCATCGTTTTGATAGTACAATCATCGACAAAAAAGGATTTCTACTTCCCTCTTGTTTTAAAAAGTTTTGCCGTTTCTTTCACCATTTCTTTATGTCTCAACCTCGCCTTTCAACATTATAGAGCAAACAATCTCCCATCGCGTAGAACTGGCATCACAATATAATATAAAAGAAATTTTCTGTGGGAATAATGTCACGACAAGTATAAGGCATGGTACTGTAAGGTGGACATCGTCCAGTCTAAAATGAAAATTGGTTGCCTCTTGTAGGAGTTGCTTGGACTCTGCGAACCTGGCACATAGTGTAATATTATCGTCGAAGATGTAATTTTCTTTTATGTGTCGTATTTTCCGGGTTGAAACCCCAGGTGGAAGCATTAAAGGCCATTAAGTCTAATGTGAATCGTATACGAAGCCACCGTTGCAGACTTCTTAACAATAAGCTTCTTCGACTTAAACTTTCGTGAAAAGAGAGGAACAAAAAGATAAAAATCAATGCCGGGAGTATGGTTGGTTCTAACAAGATTCATTTTCTCATTTTCACTTACGGCAAATCGCAAAGGTTGTGGTCAGGTACTCGATTTCTTTTATAGGTTCTATATGCATTGTGCTATATCTTTAGAATAAAAGGTGCTTGCTATCATTGTCACTTAAAAAAGACCATACTGACAAGAAAAAGATGAGTTGGTGAGGATTGTCCAATACTTGCTTAGAGAGAAAGAATGTTATGCAGTTTTCAGGTATTGGGTTCATTAATATTGCAGTTTCCGAATTTGATGTTCCATTCGATTCCTTTTAAAAAGCTAAGACGTGAAAGAATAGATATATAAGACAGCTTTGACATAAAGTGGTTTATTTTATTTTGACAATTTTTTTTTATTGCATGGTTACACAATTCTCACTGTGGTGTTTTTTGATCCTTCATTAGACGCGTCCTCAGATGGTGGGTAAAAGAGTATTCCCACTGAGGAACAAATGAATAAAAGGAATCCATTGGCGCAAAAACCAGCTAACTCGCTCCCGCAATAGCAATTGTCCAGAAACCAGGACTTCGAATTTATAGCCTGGAATGTAACTGCGGGAAAATACAGCTCGCAAATAAAATATTTAATTTAGCTCTGACGGTCTTGAATACATATCTTACATAGGAAAAAAGCTTCAAGTAGACGAACCTGTGATAAGACTTGTTCTATGTTGTGGGTGTGAAACGTGAACCTGGAAAAATGGTATTTAAATAGTGCCGAGAGAAACAAAAAGCCATCTCAGTGCTAAGAATTAAATGGCTACATCAGCAAAATTATTTTGTAATACGACAAAAAGCAAGTTCTCCACCCACTGGGTCGTTTTCAAAGCCTCAGAATACGCCGGCCGAGTCAACTCTTACGAAACGTATGATTTTGTCCAAAATTGCAAAGTTATACGACCCACTTGGATGGATAGCTACAGTTATTACTACGACAAAGGTAATCCTTCAAGACCTTTGGCTGTATAAACTTGATTGGGGTCAGCCAGTTGATACCAGTTTTCATGAGGGATGGACTACAATCCACGAGTCACTTGAACGCCTCAACTGCATCAAAATTCCAAGGTGGATACGCTGCTCACCTAGCGAAATGTGACATCTTCACGGATTCGCAGATGTATCCAAGCGAAGCTATGCGGCAGTGATCTTCCCTGGCACATCCGGCAGCACCTCTCACATTCCCATGGAAAAGACTAAGCTGGCACCAAGATCTGTTCAAACTCTGCCACACTTCGGCTTATGCGGAGCAGAGCTTCTCGTAAAGCCCACGAATAATAGACTGAGCCATTTAGCCCAGCACCCTGCCAAAATATACTTTTGGTTGGATTCGAAAGTGTCTTAAACTGGCTTCAAGCCTACTCCTCACGCTGACCTACTTTCATTGCCAACAGCTCGATAACCTCATATTTTCCGGTTGCGGAATAGAGACAGGTGAAGTCACTAAAAGCGATAGCGCAGCTCAACTAGCAGAACACAGCATTTGATAGTATTGCCCATCATGGATTATCAAACCTTCGACAGACTGGGCAACTAGTACAATAAAACACGAAAAGTTTCCCAATCCACAAACAGAAACCCAATCCTTGATGGCTGACATGCGAACGTTATCAAGTAACGAGATACTGGATATACTTACGAAGAACTCTTATTTCAATAAAAATCGACGCATCTTGGCATACCGCGCAAAGTGGCGATACAACGCGCGCTTGAAAGCAGAACATCGTTTAAAAAAGAAATTTCCCGACACAGAATGGTCGATTGCTCTAAACTATTGCTTTACAATCATCCAACGCTCGGCATATTCTAACGAATTACGAAGTCTACAAAAAGGAAAACCATTACATAAGCGGTCAAACATAACTCGCCTTGTACCGTTCAAAGACACACATGGCATTATAAGAGTCGGAGAAAGACTTGAATAAGCCCAACTTCCATACGATGAACCCCATCCCATAATACTGCCTGGAAATAACGTCTTCGTATGAAACTACGTAAAACATATCCACGAACACGTCCGCAGCTTATGCTCTCGCACAGTCTGGATCACACAAGCACGGAGGGTTGTAAGGTTACTCGCAACTGCGTAAAATGCTTACGGTACTCAACAAAATCCGGAATTCAGGAGATGGCCCCTACACCTACATCACGGATAAATCCGAACGACGATCACAGGGCTTAATTATGCCGGACCTATTGAAAAAAATTCTGTTTTCCAAAGGAAGAGGTTCCAAAAGAATGAAAAGTTACATTGCCATCTTCGTCTGTTTCGTGACGCGTGCAATATACATTGAGGTAGTGTCAGACCTTACGTCGACAGCCTTCTTAGCTGCTTATTCTCGATTCACTGCACGACGAGGAGTTTGCTATAAGCTATACTCAGACAACGCAACAACGTTCAAAGCAGTAGCCAAGGAGTTGTGACAATTATTCGAATAAACATCGGAATCCGTCAAGGACGTCAAGGGTCAATTGATGTTATAAAAAAACTGAACGGTCTTTCATTCCGCCCAGGGCACCCCATTTTGGGGGACTTTGGGAGGCGGTGGTAAGAAGCCTCAAACGCCACTTCATCAAGCTCATCGGGGCATCCATTCTCACATTCGAGGAACTCGACTCTTGCAGAAAAGATCGAGGCCTGTTTAAACTCATGGCCGCTATGTCCACTGTTTGCAAACCCGACAATACCAGCTGCATTGACCCCAGGTCATTTCTTGGTAGGAACGCCATGCCTATCACCTCCAGAGCCAATTTACATACGAGATGTGGCAAGTAATGAGACTTATTTTATTGCCGCGCTTGTGGTAAACCTGCGACCTTGAAATTCCCTTTCCCCTCCCCGGCATCCTTCCCCTTTCCATTGATATATTTATCATCGCTCTAGCCTGTTTAGTTCGCCTGCTGTATCGTGTTAAGTAGACGTGTGTTGGTGGTGCTTGTCGTGAAAATGGAGAAACGAAATCAAGAGCAACGCGTCGCGATAAAAGTTTTCTCCAGATTGGGCGAAACAGCTTCGGAAACGTACGCAAAAATTGCATGGTGATAGTGCTCTTAGTCGTGCCCAGGTGTTTCGATGGCATAAAGAGTTTAAGGAGGGGCGTGAAAGCGTGAAAGACGAGGCGCGGAGCGGGAGACCAGTCGAGGTGCAGACTGACGCAAATGCGCAGCGTGTGCGCGCCTTAATCCGTAAAGATCGGCGTTTAACAGTTCGAATGTTTGCCTTGGAACTGGGTATGAACCGTGAAAAAGAAAAATTTTAACTGACGATATTGGGATGAAAATGTTGTGCGCGAAGATCACGACAACGCGCCGTGCCACACCGCCCTCAGCGTGTCTCAGTATTTGGCCTCTAAAGGGATCGCCATGTTGCAACAGCCGCCTTATGCGCCCGATATGTCACCCTGTGACTTTTTGTTGCCTAGGACAAAATCGGTGGTCAAAGGAAACCATTTTGAGTCGATTACGGACATCTAGGCGGCCGTGACGAGGGTACTGGCGGACATTCCAGTCGAAGCGTTCCAGAAATGTTTCGAAGCATGGAAAACGCGATGAAACCGTTGTATACCTGCCCAAAGGGACTACTTTGCAGGGGATGGCAGAGTTGTAGAATAATTTTTAAATATACGGTTTTCATGGAATCAGTTTCATGACTTAATTGTCACACCTCGTAGACGAAAGAATCGCATTGACGAATCGCTGGAGATTGTTGACCCTTCTGCGCAAACCGAGGTTTTACATCACTTACAGGTTCGCAACAAATGGCTGAAGATCCATCCGAATCTCAAAGTAGAGGACCGAGTGATCATCAAGGACGAGCTGACTCCCCCCGCTACATGGCTGCTTGGACTCATTACTGAAGAGCACTCCGGGCTTCACAAGGACAGTCACTGTCAAAACAGCGAATAACAGTTTCATACAAACAACCGTCAAATTGATCAAGCTTCTTCAAGAAGAGAAACCCGAAGGTTACTTTCGTTCCAAAGAGGATCTCAAAATCAACGGACGACAATTAATTTGCTCAAGGCATAGACCTTCCTATAGAAGTAAGTAGCTAACTATGTAAAGACTTAACATTCAAATTCATAACTCACAATTCCTATTTGAGCTTTGGAATTTAGATATTATTCACGAAAAAATCATAGATACGTGTAAATAGAATTAAGAAGTTTTTTTTTATCATTTGAATTGATACGATCATAAGACAACTTAAAGTGCTAGTGTTGAAAATTAAGGCACAGACATCAATCCGTTTCATTGAATTTGTTGGTTTCGGTCACTAACCAACTAAAGGAAAAGTCATTGTATAGTTAAATCATTGGTTGTCTTGCTTATTACCTACAGTGTAGATTCAATATTTCTGAATTATTCCTGAGGTATTTAATGGGACCACAGCAAAGTGGGCGGTAGCTTCCTTTTAAACTCATCTCGGAAAAGAAGTTAACCGTTCAATGACTGTTCCAAATCTTCAATTATTGTAATTATATTCCTAACAGTTTCTTAGCAAAAACCTATTGGAGTGCATTACTCGCCTTGTTGTATGTGGTTGCAGATCGATTTGCTGTAATCTCGAGTTACAGCAAAACGGGCGGCATGTTCACGCGAGTAACGCGCTCAGCGCCTACACACAGGTAATTGGTCGCTCTTTCGCACTCATGAGAGAGACACGTTTTGAATTTCATCTTCATAGCACGTGGAATGAGAGTTCCAATAATTTTTCGGTCTTGTAAAAATTCGGTTATAAGCAGTGGCTCAAAAGAAACAAAAATCGATAGTTAGTTTGGTCGAAATTCCCCACGGGAATCCATTGTATTCAAAACCCTTCACTTACTGTATCCAAGTGCAACATAAAATTAAAAGATAGTTTCGGTGATAATCCTCTAACTAAGCTTACGGAAAATTATGAACTTCGCACTTTAAGAATTCTTACAAATAAGAACGATTCATATACAGTACTCGTATTTGTGTCTCATATGGTAAATAAAAATCAGTTTTTTACAGCGAAACTAATTCCAGCTATGTTTAAAAGCGTTAGCACATATACCCAAAAACAGTTAAAGCGCAACGAGGGCAGCCGCTCATAAGACTCCCGTTCATCACGCTTCCACATACACCCATACACTATTCATCGCGCTCTTGCGAACACTGCGATTGCGGGTTTTACGCGTTGACAGGCGCGAATAGAACTTCGTAATTAATATAGTTTCTGTTGTTCTCGTATTTCCGGGGCTAGAGTTTCGACCTTTATGAAATTTCCTATTTGTATAATACATATTTTCGGCTTTTTATTCCGGTTAGGCGATGATCCTTCCAAATTTTGATTATTGACAGTATGTTTATTGGCTAATTGTGCAGCTTCTACAAGATTCGATCAACTACTCGCAGCCGGCTGCCGATACGGTAAGTTTGAATTGTTATTTGCTGCCTCTTGGCTTGATTTAGCTTGCGACTAGATTCAATGTCTGCTTTATTGAATATGATAGGTTCGAGATTTGATTCGAACCGGCTATTGTCTGGTACAGCAAATTCTTCGTTAATAGGATATGTTGCCGCCTGCTGCTGTAGAAGATATTGCTGAATGTCATTATATAGCCATGGATCCATGCTTTTGGTAAGGAGCCAATTTTATCACCAATTTTATGTATAGTGTCAGGATGATTCAGTGGGGAGGAACAATGGATGTGAATAATAACAAAAAGAACGAAAATATTAATTAAGCAATTTATTCGGCAATCCATTCACGGCGGATGGCGGACTTCGACTGCCTCATGTCGAATGACAGTATCGTGGTGTATATCATGTTCGGTGCGCTTACACTGACGAATGACAGTAGCGTGGTGTATATCATGTTCGGTGCGCTTACACTGACAACTCGGTCATTCCTGCATCGAAATCGTCCTCGATTTCGTCACTGCTGTCTTCGTCATTGGTTTCTTCGTAGGTTTCGATTTCCGGTGGTTTTGAACACCACGGTCGGATCATGTCAACGGCGTAAACTGAACAAAACGGCTTTTGTGAAATTCGTAAACCTGGTATATCCTCGATAAGGTACCTGTCCTTGCCAAGAATGCGGGCGATCATATAGGGTCCTTTAAATTTGGGTTCCAACTTTCGACTCTGCCCAGTCGAACGAAGCTGTTCTCAATGAGTACAATATCGTTAATCATATATTCTTTGGGCGAAGAATGCTTTTTGTCGAAACGTTCCTTCCAACGCAGCCGCTGATTTTCAATATTCTCCAAAGCTGTATTTCGTTTAGTTGCTAGGTCCACGAGTACTGGTTCTGATTCGTTTTTGTTAATAAACTCGTCTTGCAGAACTGAGATAAGATTATTATTTGTCACATCTCTGAGTGTAAAGTCGAATATGATTTCGTTTGGACTGAATCCAGTAGTATTATTCCTCTGCGTATTTATACTCCATTGCAGCGCGGGTAGTAAATCGTCCCAATTGTTTTTATTTTCGGCGGTCGTACGTAGATAAGACAATATGGTTTGGTTTGCACGCTCCACTTGTCCGTTTGCACGCGGAGTACGGACGGCAGTTTTGATATGAGTAATTTCATGTGACTTGCAGAACGCAGCAAATTTACGCGACACAAATGCGGAACCACGGTCGGTTATAATTCGCGTAGGCAAACCGAAATAGCTCGTTAGATCAATTAAAATATTAATCACGGGTTGCGTAGAGGTATTCCGGACGGGTTTTGCCACTAGATATTTCGAAAAAGGATCGGAAATTGCAACCATATACATATTGCCCCTTTTGCTACGTTTGAACGGTCCAAGGTGGTCGATATGCAATTGACGGAATGTTATCGGTAACATCGGTTCCGTATATAAACGTCCTTCAGGCTTTCCTGAACGCCATTGGTGAAGTACCTGGGGCTACTGATCGAATCGAAGATGAGTTTCTCTGAGCAAATCAGGGCAACGGCTGCTTTGGGAATATCGGCTCTGAGTCGACTTATGGCCAAGGTAGGAAGACGCCTCTTGATGAGTGCTGTAGGGTAAGTGCTACTGTACGGGTAAGTGCTACTGTACGGAAGTGCTACTGTACGGAGCAGAAGTATGGGGCGACGCTCTCAGCCAGTAGGTATACTTAAAACGTTTGG
Organism: Odontomyia ornata; assembly: GCA_963969285.1. NCBI lineage: Eukaryota > Metazoa > Arthropoda > Insecta > Diptera > Stratiomyidae > Odontomyia > Odontomyia ornata. The sequence goes on from OZ017739.1 coordinate 144,856,681, forward strand.
CATAGGTACAGAGAAGAGGAGCACTGAGAATTGCATCTGCGTATCTGACAGTCTCTGATCCAGCGGTGAGAGTTATTGCAGGCGCCCTCCTTGCTAGAGACCGCCGCGCAATTTACCTGCGCCGAAACGGGGATGCGAGGGAGACGTTTGTCCGCGAGGAGAGACAGCGCTCGCTGAATGATTGGCAGCAGTCTTGGGTCAATTGCACGAAGGGAAGGTGGACTGCGCGCCTCATCCTGGATGTGAGACCGTGGCTAAATCGAAAGCATGGTGAGACTGACTTCTATCTGACCCAGCTTCTGAGCGGGCATGGGTGTTTTCAGTCTTACCTGCACAAGATTGGTAAGTCACGGTCCCCCGATTGTCGGTTTTGCTAAGGAGAGGAGGACAATGCCTGCCACACATTTCTTGCGTGTACAAAATGGGTCAGGCTGCGAATGGAACTCTACAGGGAGACGGAAGAGCTCACCCCGGATAATATAGTTGCGGTGATGCTCGAATCGGTTGTCAAATGGAACCAGGTGGCACATTATGCTCGGGTAGTCCTAAAATATAAAAGGAACTCACAGCAGCTGGGGGCGCTGAGGCTGGGGGATCGCTTTTCTGGCACTTCCTCTTCCCCTCTCCCCTGCCGCTAGAAAAAGGATACCCCAGCTTGAAAGCGCCTCTTTGCGTAACAAAACCAGACCTGGCCCGAAGTAATGTGTCAAACGGTTCCAGGCTAGGTTCTCAAGCTCACAGTAGAGGTGTTTAGGGGGTAGTCCTGTCGCCTTCTTGCGAGCATGGGAGTCCCACAATCTGTGCATAAATGGCCATCACCTCCCTTCCACATAAAAAAAACCTCTCAGTTATGCCGTTCGTGTTCCGCCTTGCAGCCAGCTCCATGCTTTGATTTTTCTTGCATTCTTCCGTGATGGTTAGCGCCGTCAATCGAATACTGGTGAAGATGTCACTTGTTCAGTTGAGCTCAATGATATTCGCGCTACCTCGTGACCTCTGGCGGATCCTACCTATCAAGTATCATACATTTAAATCATTCATACACTCATGCATATCAAGTTTCCATTCGTACGACATTCCCTCTTGCAGCGCGATTCAACACTTCTTGGTTCAGGTACATGACCCACATGTGCATTGCGTCACACGTTCGTGTTCCGTCTTGCAGGCAGCTCCATGCTCTGATTTTTCTGCGTTCTTCCGTGATGGTTAGCGCCGTCAATCGAATACTGGTGAAGATGTCATTTGTTCAGTTAAGCTCAATGGTATTCGCGCTACCTCGTGACCTCTGGCGGTCCCTACCTATCAATTATCATACATTTCAATCATTCATACACTCATGCATATCAAGTATCCATTCGTACGACATTCCCACATGGAGCGTGATTCAAGACTTCTTGGTTCAAGTACATGACCCACATGTGCATTACGTCACACATGCATTTCTTATTTTGTGATTCTTCGTAGCTTTACCGGCACGAACTAAGAGGTGTAAAAGAGAAGAGAAAGAATTTAATAGTCTTTGACTTCATTGTTTTGTGTTTATGAATGAGTCAATGCAATTGTGTCACTGATCTGATCTGCAATTGTGTCACTGATCTGATCTGCAATTGTGTCACTGATCTGATCTGATATCAGTCAATGAAGTACAATCCCAAGCGGGAAGTTGATCAGGCTTCTTTGCAAGATCGGCATCTTGGTTGCGATCATGATTGTTAATACTGACTTCATCATTTTTATCATTATTTCGCGCCATGCCCCTAGTTATCGCCAAGGTTTTGGTTGGTAAGTTCTATGCGGGATAATGCATCCACAGTTGTATTTATTTAGTCTTTCTTACAGATTCTTTCAAAATCACAGTCTAACAGGTCTAAACGTATCCTTTTCAGCTTTTAAGAAGGATTTTTATGAGTAAATAGCGAAACGAATGGTCAGTTACCACGATGAATTTCCTTCCATACAGGTATGATCTGAAGAACTTAATTCCCCAATGGATCACTAATAGTTCCTTTTCGATCATTGGCTTATCCAATTCATGCTTGTTTAATGATTTTAGGAAATCGGTAGATAGAACCTATGTCTCCTTGGGATAGAACTGCACCTAGCGCGTAACTTGGCGCGTCAGTATAAACGGTTTGTCGAAGTTTGGATACTGTTAAACTGTTGGTCTCATCAACTTACCTTTAGGAGTATCAAACGCTTCTTGGCATGAGGAGTCCCATATAAATGATGCATTTTTCTTCAGTTTTTGCGAAGTTAGGGATGAAACGCCGATAATAGTTACAAAATGCAATAAACCTGCGCACATCATCCGCATTCTTCGGAATTAGATAATCTTGAGTTGTTTTGTATTTTGCTGGATCGGTTTTAATACCATCTTTACTTATAAAGTGGCCAAGTATACAATTTCGGTTTTGAGAAATTTCTTAAGATTCAAGTTCAAGCTGTATCTCCTGAGTCCTTCGTAAACTTTTCGCATGTTTTGATTCTGGCATTTAGTACTTCAACCAAAAATGAAAATGTCATCGATATAAAGGAAAGTTATATTAACATCAAAAATCGCATATGGTGGTGTTTGAGCCAGCGTGCCTAACCTACTCTAAAATTCACTCGTAACAACATCTACACAAAATTTAATCGCATTCAAGGCTAGAATACAGTAGTTTGCGCTTATCTGGTATACATAAACTCCTTTGGAAACTTTGTAATCTAAGGAGAAACATTATTTCAGTTTTACCAACAAATCTAAAATGATGACAAATTCATTCCATCCGCGCATGCAATCATTACTCTCACTTATCAAACAACATTTCTCTCGAGATTTTATTGTTTCTAAATTTCTTCGCCAATTCTAATTCCAACTCCCAAAATGTTTCAAGACAACAACATTCAAGCGCTCACAACAGTCCAAAACTCTTCGGTCTCCTCAACAACTAGTTTCTACTAAATTAATTGTCTAACTTACAGTCAAACTTTTCCCTTTTTCACGGGAGTACCATAAATGAGAAATTCCGTAAAAGTTTTCTCCTAAGTTGTAACTAAGACTATTTACGCTCCTGGAAAACTACATTTCTATGCTACATAAAAGCGGGTTGGTTGGCTGGTGGGTTGCGCCGCAATGACACAGTTAAGTAATGATGTGCGTTCTTATCTTCATTTCACCATTTAAAATTTTATTGATGTAAACGAAGAAAAGTAGCCAAGTTACGCGTTGCCATTTCAAAGGCTGCTTGTGAAAGGAATAATTGCAGTGGTAGATGGAATCATGATGACAAAATTATCTTGGCATTCACAGTCTCAGTCTCACTCATCCTTCGACAGCAACGAATCCTAATGACCCACTCTGGAAACCAAAAAGGAGAATTACATTTGTTGCAGGTTTGCCAATTGAGCTTGTTCTGGTGAGGAGGAAGGGAAAAGTGGAGTGGGAAACGCAAAGGAGGGAAAGGAAAATAAGAGCAAGGATAAAAGGACTATTGTCACTGTTGTCATTTAACATCAAATTACGCTCTTTGAGAGACGCTTTCCATTAAGATACTTTCGCTTATCGTACGGTCAAAGCAAATTGTCTTTTGTTTAAATGAGGATAATTGTAATTGTTGGCAAGGATAGTAAAAACAACAGTTTATGATAGTTGGGTACTTAAATGATAACATTATGGCTGATTCTGTTGAAAAGTAAATTCGCTTGTCTTCAGTTTTTACTACACATTTAGAGTTTATAAATTAACATACAAAGTAGGATTTCTAATAAGAGCATATATTTGGTGATAAGAACATGATCAAAGTTATTCATCAGAAATGGACTCATTTAGAAAAACGTTCCCAACAGGAGACTACAAAAATTATCTGGAAGTGTTCATACCATTGCGTTATAAATTCTTCAAATCTGACAGTAGAGCCCTACTAGGTATCACCGAACAAACACTTTTAAAGGATCTGGGTGATTGCTTTGGAAGATCGAAGCGCGGCGTGGAGGTGTACTAATGTTTAAAATAGCTGCAAATATGATTAGAATTCATCGTCCGGCTAAGACTAGAGAATTTGGTAGTCACGGTAAGCTTTGTTACGGAAACCCTTTGCACTTTCCCATACGGTCTTTAAGATTCCGCCCGAGCCAATGTTATAAATGCTAAAGTAAAAAGCAAAAAATCAAATGAATACATTCAACAAAAAAATATACTTAAATAAAATTGAGTAATAAAGTAGGGAAATAGATTAAGTGTAGACCCTTAACGGTTAGATTTGAATTCAAAGTCAAATAAAAATGATGGCGAAACAAAACTGAGGAGTTCTAGTTGAATGCGATCCTGTAATGAAACAGTTTCTGCTTTACCTCGATAAGTCGCCAGTTTTTATTTCTCCCGATCTAGTGGACACTCTTCAAGGACGCGTGGATGTTTTAATAGACAAAATTTGTGAATGTCAGCAAAGAGTGTAATTTTCGAGGCCTCGTCAATTCTAACCAGGGATGCATTATACTCGTATTTTACTTCAAAAAATCAGAACCTATGATATTTCTCCATGTAGCGACCGAACGCAGCCACGAACGTTTCCACCTGCAAAATGTCATCGGAAAATTTCGACCATTGAGGATGGGACAACTTCGAACATGGGGTAATTATCAACCTTCTTAGGAGATGACAAGTCTCGTCGACAGTTCTTCCTTCTTCTGGTTCTGGACGCGATCAAAGCAACACCGCTTAATAGTTTGTCAATTGTCAACTGAAGAAATAAATAAAGTAATTTTAAGTTACAAACGCTAATCCATTTCATTGCAGAAAGTAGCGCCTACAAGTGGTGACCCAGACGTTCGTTCAACAGAATAACGATGACAAGCGAACAAGATTCAAGCAACGGCGCTGCCGCCAACGTGGACTCCGCGTCAGAAGCCGATTCAATAAACAAGATCTCACAAGTGAAACTCCCGCCATTTTGGAAACAACGACCGGCCCTTTGGTTTTCCCGCGTGGAAACACAATTTAGAGTTGCAAAGGTAAAGGCAGACGAACAAATGTTCGACCATGTCATAAGCCAATGCGAACCTGATGTGCCTGTACAGGTAGAGGACATTATAGAAAGCCCACCGCAATACGGAAAGTACGAAACCCTTAAGAACCGCATTATTTCGGTGTATGCTGTGTCCGAGCGAGTTGAAATTTAGGAGTTATTGACAGGTCCCGAGCTGGCAGATAGTAAATCCTCACAGCTCCTTCGCTCAATGAAAATCGCCCCCGGTGAAAGCGTCACAGACGAATTTTTGAAATCATTGTGGTTAAATCGACTCCCACCGCGAGTACAGGATATATTGATGGCATCCACGGCAAATCTTGATCAGTTGGCGGAAATGGCGGACAAAATTATGGAGACCCGCGAACACGAGCTTTCGACTGACGTGGACGTGTGCTTTACTCCGCCGACTTCTAACACTCTTTTTACGTGTTTGCTCGAAGTTTATCCTAATAGCGTCGGTATTCTTACAACTCGGTAGTCATATCGATCATTTTCCCAAACAGTGCGCGAGTGTATTTCCCTCTGTTTTTTAAACATTTTAACTTGTCCGTGCGCTTCTGTAAACAATATTCATTTTCTTTGTTCGGGAGCTTACGGAGCCGTATTCTGTTCTTGACTCAAGTGCTCTTCTTAGATCTTAGAGACCCCTGTTGTTCTTTTTATCATTTGAACTTCTCACCTAAGACTCAAACCGGCTGTGCATCGAGCTTGCTGCGCTGTGTTGGGATGTGGAAATAACAACGCCAACAGTTAATGGACAAACTTGTTTAATTAACACATAAATACAATATCATATAATTTCGAATTTATAATGAGCGCGTCTGAGTTTCGTTGTCGATGGCTTGGCGGCTTGTCACAGACCGAGATCGAGAATGACAAGATGCATAAGGTGTCTTCTAAGCGACGGTGGCGCCAGTAGTAACTCGGTGGTGAACTCCGGAGGTCGCTACAATACTCCCTCCTGAATGGGGCTGTCGTCGGGAAACTGTTGATGACGTTCAACCATTATTTATGATTGGTTGACTTAAGCGTTTCGATGAATGCGGCAAATAAGTTTTTCGTATATGCGATGGACGTGGATTGGTCGGTGTATTAATTGGGCTCGATGCTGCTTGTCGTTGTACATTTGATGACGATGCTAGAGACGTTTGAGGCGTTGGTACTCGTTCTAATGGTTGTGACCAGGAAACTGATTTCTTTGTCTTATTATGTTCTGGACTTAATTTTTTCGAAACGTTCGGCTGACTGGTAGGCGCGGGTAATGTCGGTTGTGAAACTGGTATTGTCGTCGATCGTGAACTTAATGATGTCGATGTTACTGGGTTCTCTGTGTCGGTCGTGAGATATGCTGGTTTCAGTCTCTCAATGGAAATATTGACTTTCCTGCCATTTAGGTCTTTTGAATAAACGGATGCTGATAGTCGTTCGATGATTCGATGCGGTCCTGTGTATGGTTGTGTTAGTGATTTCTTTACAGAATCTACCCTAACAAACACATGAGAGCAGGAGTGAAGGTCTTTATGTATAAATGTGGTCCTGTTTGTGCGATGCTCTATAGGCCTTGGTCGTAGCTCCTTCATATGTTGTCGGATTTTTCTAACGAATATGTGCGGCTCACATTCTTCAGTGTTGAAATCGGCAAACCACTCTCCTGGTAGTCGTACCGTAGACCAATTCGGCTGAGGAAGAATTGAGGTCTTCCTTAAAACTGTTGCGTAATCCTATTAAGGCGGTGGGAAGGACGTCGGTCCACTGAGGATTGTCTTCGTGGCACATAATTGCTGCCTTCAGTGAGCGGTGCCACCGTTCGATTGCACCGTTTGATGCTGGATGGTACGGAGTAGTGCGAGTTCGCTGGCACCCAAGTAGTTTTCCAAGAGCGTTGAATAAAGATGATTCGAATTGCGTTCCTTGGTCAGTGGAAATTACCAGAGGTGCTCCGTAGCGTGAGATCCAATTTGAATAAAATGTGTTTGCGATCGTCTCAGCTGTTTGGTCCGAAATGGGTATCGCTTCGGGCCAGCGCGAGAAGCGATCCAACATGGTCAAACAGTATCAGTAACCTTTTGACAGCGCTAAAGGTCCTACGATGTCTAGGTGGACATGTTTGAAGCGTTCGTCCGGTACCCTGAATGGTTGAAATTCGTTTTTCACGTGTCTACCGACTTTTGACCGTTGGCAATTAATGCAGGTGCGTGACCATTGTCGTATGTCTCGGTTCATGTTGGGCCAAATTAGTTTCCTTCTAATAGCTTTGAGAGTTGCTCGGCTGCTAGAGTGGGCACAGCGATGATAAGTGTCGAAGATCGTCTTCCTCAATGGTTCAGGAATGAATGGTCTGGCTACTTTCGTAGAAGTGTCGCAGTATATCGAATGGTTGTCCAGTAATACTGGAACTAATTGCAATGATGTCTGGTTCGGTGAAATCCATTGTCGTAGCGCGCTATCTTTAGCTTGCTCTTCCGCTAAGAGTCTTATGTCAATCCTTGATGGCATCGAGATCGCCTCCAATCTAGATAGAGCGTCTGCCACTATATTAGCTTCGCCAGTGAAATGCTCAATTCTGGTTGTGAATTGTGAGATGAATGATAACTGTCTGCTTTGTGTCGGTGACGCTTTGTCAGTTCTCTGATGAAAGGCATAAACTAATGGTTTATGATCGGTTTTCACCACAAAATCCGAACCTTCAAGGATGTGTCGGAAATGTCGAATACTGGCGTAGACAGCTAACAGTTCCCGGTCGTATGTGCTGCATCGTTTTTCTGCGTTTGAAAGTTTTCGCTGAAAGTATGCTATGGGTACCCAGTTGTCACCGTGTTTTTGTTCCGGCACTGCACCGACTGCTGCGCTGGATGCGTCTGTTACCAGTGCTATGGGTGCGTTTGTTCGAATGTGAACGAGCAATGTTGCGCTCGCGATAGAATCCCTGCATTTGTTAAATGCTTCGTCGGCTTCTTTTGACCAGTTAATGTCTTTGGTTTTTACGTTTGATAGTAAGTCGTTTAACGGCGCTTGTAAGTCCGCTGCTTTTGGAATAAAACGACAGTAATAGTTTAGCGTTCCCAAAAATCTTCGTAGCTCTTTCACGGTGTCGGGTCGTCTATAGTTTTTAATGGCTTCCACCCGTGAAACCGGTGGCGTTATTCCGAATTGATTTATGCTGTAACCCAGATACTCTATTTCGCTGGTTCCAAATACGCATTTGGCCACGTTGACCACCACGCCGAATTTGTCGAGACGCTCAAATAATAATCGAAGGTGCAGTAAATGTTGCTCCTTATTTTCCGATGCCACCAAAATGTCCTCAATATAGCAAGTGCAACAGTCCAGTCCTCGGAGTACCTCGTTCATAAACATTTGAAAGGATTGGGCAGCGTTTCATAATCCGAATGTCATTACTGTGAATTCAAATAACCCGAAGGCGTAATCACCGCCCTTTTTCGGATGTCTTGTTCAGCTACCCGGATTTGGTGAAACGCTCGTAACAGGTCGATTTTCGAAAAGATTTTTTTTCCTTCCAATCCGGCGGTAATATCTTGTATGTGGGGCATCGGATAGCGGTCGGGCTTCGTAATTGCATTCAATCGTCTGTAATCTCCGCATGGTCTCCATGAACCATCTTGTTTCGGAACGAGATGCAAGGGACTTGCCCAAGAGCTCTTTGAAGGGCGATAGAACCCTTTTTCTATCATAAATGCAAATTCTGTTTTCGCGATAGCTAATTTTTCTGGCGTGAGGCGTCGAGGTTTTTCCGCTACAGGCGGGCCAGTCGTTTCGATGTAGTGGCGAACTTCGTTTTTATAGCTGTTTGCTGCACTGGATTGAGAATGTTAGGGAATTCTTTTAATAGACTCTCATAACACGATGTGTTTGCAATTAATGCGATTCCCGAGTACTTATATTCACTGATAGTTCCTTTCGACGTTCTTTCAGTCTCGGGGTCTCGTATACAGCGGTTTTTAATATCCACCAATAATGCGTGGTGTCTCAAAAAATCAGCACCAATGATCGGTCGTGTGGTATCAGCAATCCAAAACTTTCAGGTAAACGCTCGTCGCAGGTTCAGGTTTAATGTCAGAGTTTTAAGGCCATATGTATTGATGGTCGTTCCGTTCGCGGCGTAAAGCTTGAATGGCGTCGGTTTGCACTTGTGTTGGTTGTTTTGTCGAGGGATAACAGAGACATCTACGCCTGTGTCGATGAGGAAATTTAATCCCGTGGCATTGTCGAAAACGTGTAGTCGGCTTAGTGGTGGGCTTCTACTGTCAACCGCCGTATTTGACTGTAGCGCACTCAGTTTTTTACTTGTCGATCTGCGTGCCAAGTGCATGGGTCGCGGCATCGTCGCGCCTTTTCGCCGTAGGTGTTGTGGTAATAACACCAAGACGGACTCTCCTTTTTCTGCGAAGGGGAACGGGTTCGGAATGGTGCAGAGTTTCGAGTCTGCGATCGACTTCGTTGAATTTTTTTCAAAGATTTTCTTATAAAAGCTAGCTCCTTTCCCACGCCAATTTGCGTGGATGGCAAAGAAACGGCTGCGATGTTTCGTGGCTCGTGCATCATTAGAATTTTGTCTGCCATTTCGGAAAGTTTGGTCAGGTCAGACGTTTCAGTTATGCTCACAATCTGTTGCACATTTACGGGAAGTTGTTGGTGCCACATTGTTCTCAGAAAACTGTCGGGAATTCGGTCGGCTGCCCTGATGCGCATCACCCGAAGGGGCTGGGACGGCGTCCGGTCACCCAGTTCGAGGCCAGCCAGTAGTTCCCTATTTTGCGCCTCTTCGGACATTGCGAACGTGCTAAGTATTCTTTGTTTAAACGTTTCGTATTTGTTTTCCGCCGGGGGTTTCTCAACAATGTCGGCGACTTGCTCTAAAATATCCGAATCCAGCTCTTCTATGACTTTGTCGAATTTCTGGTCGTCCTTCGTAATGCGGTGTTTACGAAATTGGGCCTCGAGTCTGGCAAACCAGACCGCTGGTCGATTCCTCCAAAAAACGGGAATTTCAAAAGATAAAACGGAACTTACTTGCGCGTGCGTGCTATCGACGGCGTCGGCAAAGTTTTCTTCTTCCGCCATTTTCCAAGCGTTGATTTTGTTTCTGCGTAATTAACTTGCTGCTGTCACCAGTTGTAAGGATGTGGAAATAACAACGCCAACAGTTAATGGACAAACTTGTTTAATTAACACATAAATACAATATCATATAATTTCGAATTTATGATGAGCGCGTCTTAGTTTCGTTGTCGATGGCTTGGCGGCTTGTCACAGACCGAGATCGAGAATGACAAGATGCATAAGGTGTCTTCTAAGCGACGGTGGCGCCAGTAGTAACTCGGTGGTGAACTTCGGAGGTCGCTACAGCTGCTTTCAATTTTTGTAGTGCCATCTGTAGGATTTTTTTTTCCTGCTTTATCGCGTATTCGTGGTCACCTTATACTCCTACTTTAGTGTATCTACGCCCGCAACCAATAGTATACTAGTTCGCTATTGTTTAGTGGTGCGTGCTAAAGGTCTGCTATTTTCGGTTTGTGTTTGAATTACCAAGAGTGCTTACGTTTCATATACTTTGCACATATCTTATATTGTGATCAATTCTTGCGAATTATTCCTAAGTCTCTTACTTTTCCCTTTTATTGGACAATTCTTTTTTTTTGACATTATTTTATTGGACAATTTTTATAATTATATTTATTTGGTCATTATAATCTTATAATTGAACAATGCAAATTGTTTGGCTCCTTCCTGCATTGATAAGCAGGACAAAACACCCATAATTTCATGTGGTGGCCTTTGCGGTCTGACTTTCCATGCAAAGTGTGCAGATTCATCCAACGCGATCGCAAACAGCATTAACAACCCGAACTTCAGTCTTTATTGGCTGTGTCCGAAGTGCCGTGGTTTTCCTATGTCATCACTCGTGGATAAGTTGAACCAAACGCGAACAATAATCGAGAACCTAGTCATTGGGTTCAATTTGCTGCGCGACCAGCTGGACTCAGCGCGGGAAGAAATTTCTTTTCTTAGCCAGCATGCCAGAGTTGATCTGCCTCCTTCATCGACTTCCGATGTAAACCTTGCTGGCCCCTAAGTGCGGCCAACACGACTTCAAATAATTTGAAACCTACCGTCATAACAAGAAGCAGACGAGCGCTTCAATCTAATGGTTCAACCTCTGGAGCATCATCGCCATCCCGGAACAACACAGAAACTTTAAGTTCGCCTAGAGTTGCAGCGAATGATAATTCAATTAAACCTGGCAACCCACTGCGTGCTATTTTGCCGCCCTTACAAATCTTCATATCAAGATTGGACTATAACACACCGGTTGAAGACATCATCAATCACAACAAGTTTAAATTGAATTTTATACCTGATTTGCTCCAGTGTACGAAACTCACTCCAGACGGAAAGACAAACCGTTTAATTGCTTCATACAAAATCACGGTTCCAGCCAATCTCAATTGCCTGTTGGAAAAAGAACTTTGGCCTCCTGGAGTACTGGTAAAACAGTTTTCTGCCAATCAGAAGCGTAACAACACTGTGTCTTTTCGTAATAGGAGAAACAAGTAATACGCCTCGCACCTCCTTGCATCGTAAATTTTGTACAATTTCATCTTTGTCCCGTTGTTATCAAAATGTCCGTGGTTTGAGGACCAAGACATCTGAACTTCGTATCTCTTCAATTATATATCCGCATCAGATCATCTGTCTAACTGAGACATGGCTGTCAAATGATATTTATAACAGTGAACTCCTTCCCAATCATCTAATTTTTCGCAGAGATAGAGATCGTGTTGCCACTGGCAAATCTGATGGTGGGGGTATTCTTGTGGGTGTACATGCCTCTCTTAATAGCATCTCTTGTGAGGATTTTTTACCTTCGCTCCCAGTGGAGTGTATTATTGTGCGAGTCTCTCTTTCTGATGCTCTCTCCCTTCTCGTTTCGTGTGTCTACATCCGATCCAGCAGCTCTGCTATGGTGTATGAACGTTTCTTTGCGGAATTCTCCAGCTACATCCTAACTCGTTTCCCATCTTCCCCTGTATTGCTCTGTGGAGATTTCAACCTTCCTTCCATTACTTGGGATAGTGAGTATCTTTCCATACTGTCCGGAGGTAATTTGTCGTTTGCCCTTTCCTCATTTCTCTCCGCATGCTCCTTCACCCAATTAAATACTAGTGTAAACTCCAATAATAAACTTCTTGACCTTGTTTTTTCCAACTTTCTAGCCTCTTCCCTTGTTGCATCCATCTGACTCTCACCCTTCATTAAACCTGATCCTCACCATCCACCTCTCTTTTTGGAGCGTTCTATCTCATCTCCACCTTTGCCTAGAAATACATCACCTTGCCGCTATAACTTTTTAAAAGCGGATCTTCGCAGCATAGATTCTCATATTAACGCAGTTAACTGGTATTCTTTTTTCAGCAACCTGAACCTTGAAGAGTGCGTTGATAATATCTATCTGTTTCTCTCATCCTTAATCACTCAATTCACTCCTTTGTTTCCCCTAAGGAGGCCTAAAGATGCTCCTTGGTTTAACTCAGATGTTGCCAAAGCTATTAAGGTGAAGGATGCATCCCGAAGAAAATTCCTCCCCAGTGGCCTTCCTAATGACCTTGCCGCTTACAAGCAGAGACGAGCTGACGCTAAGAAAATTACAAAGCTTGCTCTTCGTGCTTACGTCAATCATGTCGAAGTTTCACTTGAATCAAATCAAACTCGCGCTTTCTGGTCTTATGTCAAATCTCGAAAGAGCTCTCATCATACACCAGCTAGTTTCAGCTACGATGGCATTACATCATCTACCCCTCAGGAGTCCTGTGAACTTTTTGCTTCTCTCTTTTCTTCCTTTTTCCGCACATCAAATACTTTTCCTTCTTTCTACTCCTCTTCTGCGTCCTTTTCTTCTCCCACGCTTCGTACCAATCCCTTGCAGGTTGAACTGCTCTTAAAGAGTCTTGATACTAGTACCGGTGGTGGCCCAGACGGCATTCCAAACTTCCTTGCAAAATCACTATCCTCGTCTCTTTGTGTTCCTCTTTCAATTATTTATAATTTGAGCTTAGCTACTGGGATTTTCCCCTCCCAGTGGAAAATTGCCCACATTCTTCCTATCTTCAAATCTGGGGATCGCAATTCCGTTTGTAACTATCGTCCGATATCTCTCCTTCCCTGTTTTTGGAAAATCCTTGAAAAGATCGTTCTCGATACTCTGTTTCCCCTTATACTTCCATCCTTAGCAGAACAACAACATGGTTTTGCCAGAGGTAGATCTACTCTCACTAACTTGCTTTCTTTTGCACACCACATTGCTGCAGCCCTTGACCGTCAGCAACAAATAGACGTTATTTTCACGGATTTCTCTAAAGCGTTTGATTCTGTAGATCATGCACTTTTATTTCAGAAATTTAAAAATTTAAAAATTTCCAAATTCCTGATTTCCTGTACTCCTGGCTTCTATCCTATGTTTGAAATCGTCGTTGTCTTGTCACTGTTAACTCCTGCTTCTTTTCTACATTTTGCCCCAGCTCAGGTGTACCGCAAGGATCCATAATTGGCCCAATTTTATTCCTACTATTTGTCAATGACCTTCCCTCTGTTATCACTTCTCCCTGCCTGTTTTATGCTGACGACTTTAAGATCTTTCGGGTAATTGACTCACAATGTGATGTTGATACCTTGCAAAGTGACCTACTGCGTCTAAGTGATTGGTGCAAATCAAACCATCTCTCCTTGAATGTTTCCAAATGCCACCAGATGACATTCTCCTGTAAAAAAAATCCTTTTCTCTCCATCTACAGCCTTGTTGGAACCCCTTTGTGCAGTATAACTTCTTTTAAGGATCTTGGTGTGGTGATTGATTGTAAGTTAAAGTTTGACCTCCACATAGCCCAAGTCATCAACAAAGCCTCCCGCCTTTCAGGGTTCATTTTAAGAACCGCTTCCTCGTTTCAGCATATCGCCTCCTGTGTGTGCCTTTACCTTTCACTTGTTCGGAGTAACCTAGAATACTGCTCCCAAATATGGAGCGCTCACCACAGGAATCATATTGATGCTATTGAGTCGGTTTAACGCAGATTCACACGGTCTCTTTTTGTCATTTCAACCTCCCTTATGTCCCCTATAGTGACCGTCTTCGTACTTTGAAACTCCCTTCAGTTGAATCTAGACTATGCTTTCTTGATGAATGAATCTTGTACAAGCTTTATCACGGTCACTTACCCCAAACTCTATGCAGTTACATTCAAACATTGAACACTAGTCGCCCTAATAGATCTTCCGATCAATTCCTTGTTCCTTTTGCACGCTCTAACACCTTCTTCCACTCTCCCTTACTACGCTTGCCCCGTTTGCATAACCAGCTATGTCTTGGTCCTCTACCACAGTCGCTTGCCGCCTTTAAAACTTGCCTTAAAAGCAAAATTTACAATTACAATTATTAATCTTGGTCATCTTTATAACTGCTCTCTCTTGATGTATTAGTTAGTAATTAAGTAATTGCACAATTTTCTTTCATTTCCTATTTCTTGGATTCCTTTTTTTCACTTTCCTTCATATGTATATTTCCATTAATTTCATATGTATATTTCCTTTAATATTAGCGTAAGTTCTAATTTATACACAACATGTAATTCGACTTCTGTCTGTTTGTTGATACTTAACTAAATAAATAAATAAACACCCCACACACCTCATATCTGAAGTCGAGAAAAGTAAAGAAGACGCAGGTGAGGAAATTTAACGTGAACTTGCCATTATTCGCTCCCGCCTTGACAGGCGGCGCATTGACAAAAGCCCCGGTCCTAACCGCAATTTGCGCTTCAAGCCCACTCGCTCTCCCAATTTCACTAGTCGTCAAAATACTGGCATATGTTATTATCATCGCAAATTTGGCACAGCCGCGAGAAAGTGCGAGAAGCCATGCTCGTTTCGTTTCGACAGGAGCTCAAAAAACTAGATAACGCGTCGCTTGTAGCAAGCACAAGCGACGCAACCAAGCAAGCGCGACATCATGTTCACAACACGGGACATGGGAGCCGACATTTCTGTCATCTCTGTTTGTCGAACTCAGCGTAAACAGCGAGGAGATAGTTAGAAAACTTTTCGCAGCATGGTAGCGAAATTCGAACATTTGGAACAAAAATATTTAAAATTTCCCTCGGACTTAAACGAAATTTTAGCTGGTGTTTTGTCCTAGCAAGCGTCACTCGCCCGATACTGGGCGTAGATTTCCTCCAATATTTTGGTATTCTCGTGGACATCAAAAACCGCTGCTTATAAGACCCGAAAACCGGAATGAAAACAAACGGCGTAATTAACACAGGAAATCATTCCTCAGTGTGCACTGTCAATAGTAGTTCAACGTATTTAAAATCCTAAGTAAATACCCGCGCATCACTAATCCCTCGCTTATCACCGAGACAAAGAATCATGCTGTCAGACACCATATCGTTACCAACGGTGCTCCCGTTGCGGAGCGGCCACGAAGACCCACCCCCGAAAAATTCGCAATAGCGCAAGCAGAGTTCGAGCATATGGCACAACTGGGATACTGCAGAACTTCCAGCAGTCCATGGGCAGCACCCTTGCACCTCGTTCCAAAGAAGGATGGTAAATGGCGCCCATGCGGAGATTACCGTCGGCTCAATGCGATCACTATCCCAGACCGCTACTCGATGCGACACATTCAGGACATAGCGTCGAGTTTTGCTGGCAAGACAATTTTTTCTAAAATAGATCTACTCAAAGCGTTCCACCAAATACCTATCGCAGAGCAGGACATTCCCAAGACAGCAGTAGTAACTCCTTTCGACCTCTTCGAGTTTACCGTAATGACGTTTGGCCTCAGGAACGCTGCACAATCGTTCCAGGGATTTATGGACGAGGTCCTCCAGGGCCTCGAATTTTGTTCATGCTACCTCAACGACATCTTAATAGCATCGGAAACACCAGAGCAGCACACGATGTGCATCTCGATATCGTTTTCAAAAGACTAACTGACGTTATTAATGTATCAAAATGCATCTTTGGAGTTAAATGTGTCGAATACCTGGGCCACGTCATCTCCGCAGAAGGAATTCGCCCCCCAGAAAGTCGAGTGGAAGCTATCAGGAATTATCCTAAACCAAGTTCAGTGAAACAACTTCGCCGTTTCCTGGGTTTCATTGACTTTTACCGAAGATTTATCAAGAGGGCAGCGGAAATGCAAGCGCTTTTAAATAAATATTTGACAAACTCTAAAAAGAATGACAAAACTCCAATTAGTTGGACGCAGGAGTCGACAGAAGCTTTTGAAAAATGCAAAAATTGTCGCGCAGATGCCACACTCTAAGTGTTCTTTCAGAATAATGGGCCTATTACTCTATCCACTGATGCATCAGATACTGCTATTGCTTGATCAACTTCAAGACAAACAATGGAAACCGATTGCATTTTTCCAACCCAAACTTACAACAGCGGAGTCGCGCTATAGTGCCTATGATAAGGAGTTACTCACGATTTACAGCAGTATTCGCCACTACCTGGAAGGATCAGACTTCGTTATTAAAACGGATCACAAACCTCTAATTTTTGCCTTCCGACAAAACTCCGAAAAGGCATCACCTCAACAGTCAAGGCAGCTTAACTATATCTCACAGTTCAGCACAAACGTCGTGCACATTCCCGGAAAAGATAATGTAACCGCAGATTCGTTGTCACGCATAGAGGCCATTACACTCCCCACGCTTATCGGAGATGACGAGCTCATAGCAGGGCAAGTAAATGACTCTGAACTCAGCGCCCTTATAAATAACAACAACACGTCCCTCCAGTTGCAGCCGGTTAACAGTCACGGGAAGAATTTATACTGCGATTTCTCGACAGGTCTCGTCAGACCTTTTGTTCCAGCTGTTCTCCGCAAGCAGATCTTCAACACCTTTCATCGCTGCTCCCACCCAGGTGCACGTGCGACGCTACGTGCAATTGCAAGGAAGTTCTTCTGGCCCAGCATGAGAAAAGATGTCCGCATATGGTGTCGCTGTTGCGTGCCCTGCCAAAGATCAGGCAGGCACACAAGGAACGCGTTGCAGCCTTTTCCGGTGCCAGACAAACGCTTCCAAGAAGTACACTTGGACATAGTAGGCCCTCTCAAACAGGTTAACGGCTTTCGGTACATACTAACATTGATCGACCGTTTCTCCTGATGGCCAGAGGCTGTGCCACTGGAACAACAATCAAGAGATGCAGTAGCCAAAGCCTTTTACGCCACCTGGGTTTCCCGCTTTGGAGCACCGGAAATAATCATCACTGACCAGGGAACTCAGTTTGAATCGGCCCTATTCAGGTCCCTTACTAACATTATCGAAAGCAAGAGGATTTCACCGTATCATCCTGCTTCAAACGGACTAGTAGAAAGATGGCACCGTACGCTAAAAGCCGCTATAATGTGTCATGAGGATGATGAGAACTGGCCTGATCTACTGCCAAACATATTTTAGGGACTTCGAAACTGCTACAAAGAAGACTTGGGAGTAAGCTGCGCAGAATTAGTACTGGGAACAACATTAAGGCTGCCCGGGGAATTTCTAGTAGAAGACTTCAAAAATAGTGATCCGCACATATTCGGCGAAAACTTTAGACTCAAAATGCGAAAAATCAGGCCCAATCCTGTAGCACAGAAAAGCAGCCACGACATTTTCTTCCACAAAGATCTCAAGACGTGCACACACGTCTTCGTCAGGGTCGATGCAGTCAGACGCGCACTACGCCGTGCTTTTCTCCGTCAACGTGAATGGCAAACGCGTTAACATTTCAACCGAGCAACTCAAGCCAGCATTCCTGGCAAACCAAGATCCGTACACCAACGGTCCATGCAAAAATGAACAAATACAAACGCCTCAACAAGAATCTGCGACACCAACTATTGAGTGCCCTCACACACCCGATATCTCTACCCCAACCGCAGTATTTGACGAAACCACCATGCCGCCGTGTCCGCAAATGTCAACAAATGTCGTACGGAACTCCATCGGAGATCAAACTCAAATACCAGATTCGCCCAAAGCCATTGATCTTCGAGTCAAGTGGGACACAACTGCTGAATACCCACCGCCCTATCGGCCACCAGTTCGGACTTACCCACCAGTGAGACGTCACCGTAATTTGAAATTACTAGGAGGGGAGCCCTGTAGCGACCGAACGCAGCCACGAACGTTCCCACCTGCAAAATGTCATCGGAAAATTTCGACCATCGAGGATGGGACAACTTCGAACATGGGGTAATTATCAAACTTCGGAGGAGATGACAAGTCTCGTCGACAGTTCTTCCGTCTTCTGGTTCTGGACGTGATCAAAGCAACACCGCCTTATAATTTGTCTATTGTCAACCGAAGAAATGAATAAAGTAATATTAAGTTACAAACGCTAATCCATTTCATTGTAGAAAGTAGCGCCTACATCCATTTCAAAACAACCCATGACAACCACTATATCGAAAAATTATTGGGGAACATAGTTAAGCGAGATGAATCAAATCAATTTGTGAGCTTCAATAGTTATATCAGAGCACAATTCGCCAGAGTCCTTTTATTTGCTATACAGATCTGTCACATAATAGTGCTAATTTAAACAAGAACAGATTTTGATGTGTCATATTTGTCGCTTTTCGAATCATTAAAAATTGTAAGGGAAAAGCGCGTTTTTCGTTGATAGAGAGGAAAATTCAAATGAAAGAAGTTTTCTTGATTTATTGAAGGATCACATACAAGAAGCCCATCAAAGCGGATTTGGTGATAGCATGTCGAAATTCAAACGCAAAAGTCATTTTAACATACCCAAAATGAAGGCTTGGTACGACACATTTAAATTACTACACAAATATTTTTCGAGCACCTGGACAATCCTAATTTTGAAGCAAACGTTTACACCTGCATACAAAATTTGATGTTTTTAGCTTAAGCAGTTTGTGAGAAAAAGTGGTGACACACGGACGGACTGACAGGACGCGATTTTAGTAGGGTTTTGTAAAATTTTTTTACAAAATCCTAAAAATTACACCTGACAGCTTGTCTAATACTCATTGCTCAACATAGGCCGAGTACGAAGGTTCCGGCGACGAACGTGTTTTATTCTACTTTTGCACATACATTGTGACAAAGTAGTACCCGTAAATTTTAATTTTAATTCCCCGGGTAAATTATATTTAAAAAAATTTATTTTATTGAGTTGGTAGGACTGTCCTTAATTACTATACCAAATACGACTGCGATATGTCAACCAGTTTGTTTTCAGCAGCTGCTTAAGTCGGTATACCTCAGTAGTGCGTTGCGATTTTGTGATTTTTTTTATTGTGACCGAATTTGAAGCCAAAAACGCAATAAATACCATTGATCAACCACCGTATTCATCAGATTTGGCTCCGTCTAATTTTGTTGCATAATTAAATAAGAAGAAGAAATCACAACCTTGACCTTTAGGAATTAACACGCAGTCTCCATATCTTTTGAAAGGACCAGAAGAATGGTACTAGCCATTTAGGCGATTAAACCTTGAATGTAGTTGGCAAGGTTTAGGATTAGCATTGATAGAGCCATTTGGATCCCATTCGACCGGTGTGGACTTGCGACCATTAATCAATACGCGTTTTCAGAGGCTTAACAAATCTTTCCGTAAATTTTATGGAATCATAGTAAAGACGGCTTTACGGGTTAAAAATCGGTTATCTGACATTGACCTGTAGACTATGCTTTTATGAAACATAGACGAACGTTTGAAGAACCATTTGGCAAGCTGGGAATCTGGGACTGAATCTGAATTAGTATGTTATTGCATCCGTGTTTAAACTGTATAGTATCCATTCAGTTGACCTACTATTGACAATCTGTGCAAGTATTCTCCCAGCGTTAAAACTCTCAATTTGGGGAAAGCTTAATATGATCCTCAAAGAAGTCGGTATCCGTTAACTACCTTTCAAGGACACCGCAACCCGGTAAACAGTCAGGTTGATTGCCAGTACTCGATTACAAATCTACTTGTGCCTTCTAGAATTACAAATTCACCAACTTCATTGAGCAGGCTGATTATCCCGCGTAATTTGCTTGTTCTCTCCGGAAAAACTGGTATGGTAGGCAATTATCGAGAAACACCCCCCTACTTCAAAGCATATCCCTTGCGTGATCACTTCTGGAGATGCGTGATCACTTCTGGAGATCCTGGAGGTTTCTCTAGTTGCAGCTTCTGGTGACAATAGGCCCTACTTAGAGATCAAAAATTGACGGACGTGTCAGTCAATTTATCCTCGGAGTTGGAGCCTGAGATCTACTGTCAAATTTGGTTTGCACATGTATTGCATCAATTTCCAAACTGTGTCAGGACACAAGGTTCCAGCTCTGGAAGACGTTGCAACACTGGTGAGATTTAACAACATACCGAAAATGAAGAAGCTCTTGGTCGTCCCAAAATCGACCCATGTCATGTATGTTGAAATTGACTTCTGGGTCCTAGTCGAGTCACATCAATCCCAATCAACGCTGTCGAAGCGGCAGCATGGCCTCCAAGTCCCGATTTCCATCTTTTAACTCCAAAGGATGAGCATCGGGCTACCTCGGATAAGCAACAATCTCGTGCCTCATCACATCATTGATGGTTCTGACCGATACATTGAGGAACGAAACTACACTATTCAACTCATCGTGTAGAAACTGTCGTATGGTGGTTTCGACTGTTTTCTGCCTTAGAGGTAATAGATGAAAGTCAGAGTTCGTCGAGTTCTCTTGTCTTAGAAACCTCTACAACGTACGTTTGTGCCTCGAGCTGACTGGCTAGGATGCGGATCCGCTGCCGCTGATTAAGAATTTTTCTGATCGGTTCATAACCAGCTTGATCCTGAAGCGATGCTTTTTACCAAATTCTGTTAGACGCCGCAAGTAAGGAGAAAACGGCTTTTACAGTTCTTGGCTGGCACTTGTTTCATGTTGTCTTTCTTCCATAGCTCCCCAGTGATTGTGCCGATTGATTCAATAAACCATGCACCACGAACTGCAAGATAAAGTGTTTGCTTATATGGACGACGTACTTCTTATTAGTTCAACATTTGATGAACACTGGGAGCTCCTGAGCACTGTTGCAAAAATTATCAGAGACATCAGCTTTAACGTCCATCCTTTACGAGGAATTATAGTGTTTTGCGGACCGACCTAGAGAAGGTTTAAGGGATAGAGTTTCCTATTCTGAAACCCAAAAGGTCAAAAACGTGAGATGGTTCATAGGAATGGCAGGATGGCACATACGATTTATTCCGAACTTTGCCGCGGTTACCGCCACTCTTGCGGGTTTGATAAAAGGCAAGCATACCTTTACGTGGTCTGCCATCGCCAATGACGCCTTGGAAAAAGTGAAGCAGTAGTTAATGTCTGCTCGGGTTCGGCTGACTCGGATTTAACAAGGCACTTCCATATCCAATGTGACGGAAGTACATTGTGCATTGTAAATGGCTTGTTCTTGAAAAAATTGGAAAGCGAAGAGCATCCAGTTGCATATACGTCGATGAAGCTCAACACTGCGCAACACAACTATAGTATTACTGAATTAAATGCTCAACTGCGGTGCAAAGAGTCAAGAGATTCAGGGGATATTTCGAGGGGTTACCGTTCACTATAATTACTGACTAGACTAGTCTTAATTGGCGCAAATATATTCTAGTGGGGTATAAGCGTCGTACGTTTCAGGGGTCTGAATATGAACATCTCAAGGAGCAAAATTCAAAGCAATCTCAAAAACTTCCTAATTTGCACCTTGCAAACGGACGCAATTATATCAACACTGATCCTCCTGCAACGCTGACCTCGAATATCTTCGAGCAAAATTATGGATTCCTGAGGGCCACAAGTAGGCTCTGATAATGCGAGCTCATGATAATACCCGGAGATCACTTTGTAGAATTTGCACGACCACCGAAGTCTTGTACCTTTGTTGTTATCGGCCTCGTTTGCGTTAGGATGAAATTCATCACATCCGAAATTGCTCGATATGCCAATAGGTCAATCCTTCAAATGCCACTATGAGACCTCCTACGGGAGCATCATGAGGCTCAGAAAGAACTATGCAGTGCCTGTCTGTAGACTTCATGTTAGAAAATACTCAATTGTTTGTAGTTCTGGATCATCACACAAAGCTCGTATGGCCCAAGTCCATTGCTAGAGTCACTTTGGGGTCGAATGGTGCGTTATTTAGAGCGCGACATCCTGCTAACTTTCGGAATTTACGAATGGCTTCACCCTGATAACTTTGTATCTTACGTCTCCAAAGTATTCGCCAAGTTACTGAATGACTATGGGGTGTAGCACTGTTTTAAATCATACCTTTTACTCCCGGCGAACGCATTGCAGAGGTTGAACGAGTCGACACTGAACACCATTAGGGCCTATAGTAGGTACCCGGTCATAGCAAGTGGGACGAGAATCCTTCAAAATGATATTTTGCTTTCCCAAAAGTATGTTAGAAGATGGTTTGCCCTACTACCCTCTATAAAAGTAAATTCGTGAAGAACAACTAACATTCAGTTATTATGCACTAATTCAGAATGTCCCAAGTATGTAACTAAGAATTAGTGACTGATCACTATTAAACTTAGTGAAAGAAGCTATTTATTCAAGATGAACTCGAACTCATTTACCTGGAGGAGTAAACATTTAAGCTTGCAAGGTTTCCTTATGAAACCGTGATAAGGGATATCTCACCCAATATCGTTGCCTTTTTACACAATCTTGTGTTTTATCAAAAAACGACATAGACATTAGATTAAGACCGATTCTCATGTGATGAGGGCTAGAGTAGATATTTGATCTGGATTCCCTGTTTTGTGCCCTCCCAGTGCCCTGGGTTCTTCCGGAGGTACCTGGAAAACTCACACTTTTCCCACATAACTATAACTCTTTTTTCCACAACTTCCGGCGCTGAGAATAACCTTTTTTTCCAGAAGATTATTTACTACACAAAATGCTTTGGTACGAAAGACTTATCGAATATAATTTCCCGGTGTCGAGGGCTCTCTGCCGTATTTGGCCTGAATCTTCTGCCTAGCCTCCGCAAGCTTTTACCGTTGTCGGGAAAACGTTGACGCTCCTCTAAAAATGATGCGGTTTGTGGCGTGGCCAAATAACCGTTGGTGGTCAGGAACAGGAATGCCAGCTCTCAGGGGTAGAGGGTTAGCAGCCAAAAAATTCTCTAAAGATTGTCAGATTTGCGGCTTGGACGAGTAAGACCCGCGACACGACTGAGTGCTAGCCGGCCTCAGCATGCCACCCCGAGTTAAGCAACCCTCTGCCAGAAAATAATGTTTGCAACTGCGGTGACTTCTGTGGGTGCAACTAAGTGGCGCCGAGCGTGCTGGAAATTATGTTTTCATAGTCTTTTTTCAGGTTTGTCAGCATGCGGGCTATTCAGGTATGGATGATTTGGACAAACCACCGAGATTTCTGTCGTTGGCTATATCTCCCTATAGGGGATAAGTTGGCTTGAGCAATCTCTTGGAATCAGCAAACAGACTCAGTCTTATCGTTATCTTACTCGTGTGGCATTGTGTGTTACGCGGCTCTTGGTCCGAGCTATAATGGAGTCTATTAAGATCCTTAATAGTCTCGTAGTCAGCCTAGATGATTACGTTTTGAACGGAGTTCGCTTTAAGGACACATTGTCATACGAGGCACCAAGATGCTTGCCTTTGCTACGTGTGTTGTCTAAATTTCAACCCAACTTCTCTTTTAGTTGCCTTTTCCTTTATATTATTCCCACACGAGCGCATAACGCCTCTTACTCCACATGTTCCAGCTCCAATGACAAATCATACGCATTGACGCCAATGCACAAGTGGAGCGTCAATTTTGATAGTTCTCCTGCTCGTCTAGATGTTGAGCAATTACTTTTCAGAGCTACTACATTGGCAAGAAACTACAATATTCACTTGGAGGAGTTCTGGGATACGTCACCATATTGGTGTAATTTATCAACACCAAATTGATGAGGTTTCTGGTCGTCCCTCCCCTGACGGACGTAGTGTATCTTATGGTTGACTTCTGGGATCTCTTCAAAAAGCACCAATCTAGCTCAAAGTTATCAGCAGAGCCTCCAAGCCCTGAATTCCACCTATTAAGTCCAGAGAATCAGCAATGATTTGACTCCGTGAAAAACAGTTTCCATCGTATAGTGCGAAAGGCTTAAGAAGGACCGATTTCGTGTCGCATCACATTGAAAAGGATTCTGCTCGACCCATTAAGCAGCGACATTATGCTGTCTCGTGCGTTATACAGAAACTTTTGTATGACCAACTCGATCGAATGTTATTTTTTGGGGTAATAGAAGAAAGCCAGGGTTCGTGGCAATAGAAGAAACCCACAGTTCATGTTTTGTTACTAGATACCTCAACAGGGTGACTGTTGAAGATACCCATCCGTTTTCGTTGATTAAAGGTCTTTGGACCTGAAGGATGCCTTTTGGAAAATCTTATTGGATGAAGCAAGTAAGGAGAAAATGGTCTTTACTGTTCTTGGCAGGCCCTTCTACCATTTCAAGGCTATGCCGTTTGGGCTATGTAATGCTCCTCAAACGATGTTTCGGTTGATACAAAAAGTAATACCACATGAGCTACAGGACAAGGTATTTGATTTAATTACCTAAATGACCTGTCTGTTATGATTTCAACATTTGATGAGCACTTGGAGCTCCTAAGTGCTGTTGCAAAACTGCTCAAGGACGTCAACTTAACCTTCCATGTTGAAAAAAGCAAGTTCGTCAAGAATGAATTCAAGTATCTTGGCTTCGTAGTAAGTGATGGCATCCTGCGCGAGGACCTGGTGTTTTTAGGTATATTTTCCTATCCTGAACCCCGAACAGCTAAAGACGTGAGATTGTTCATGGGCATGGCAGGATGGTACAGACATTTTATTCCGAAATAAGCGTCGCATCGCCTTACTAACGGATTTGCTTAAGGATTGCTTATTGCCGTTCCAATGTCGGCCCATCGTGGTTTTACAAGGCACTTCTATATTCGATGCGACACAGGTACAGTGGGCATTGGAAGCATTTTGTTCCAAAAAGACGATGATGGTGGAGAGCATCCAATCGCATATATGTCGATGAAGCTCAACACTGCGCAACGCTACTATAGCAATTAGGATGGTTAGCTGCGGTTCAAAGTGTGAAGAGATTCAGAGCATATATAGAAGGGTTGCCTTTCACAATCATTCCCAATCATGCTAGCCTAAAATGGCTCATATAGCAGTCGGACCTTTCTGGTTGATTGGTTCGCATGAGCTGGAGTTTAATTTCCAAATTGAACGCGGGAAAAGTTCCCTTAATATTGTTTCTGATGCGTTGTCGAGATCTGTTTCACAGGATGAGCGGGCTCACTCATTACTTTTGTCCCGGAGCACAAACATATTGATGGCTTGATTTCGGAGTCTGCATTTCAGGAGCCCCGAGTATGAACACCTTAACGAGCAAATTCTGAAGCAACTTGATAAGTTTCAGAATGTGCACCTTGCTGATGCCCGTGTGTACATCAGTACTCGTTCTCCTGTTATGCTGGCCTCGGATATTCCTTGAACAAAGTTATGGGTTCCTGAGGGGGCACCAACAGGCTCTTATAGTACGAGCTCATAATGATCCCCGGGGCTCGCATTGCGGAATTCGTAAGACAACTGAAGTCTTACAAAGATATTACTATTGGCCTCGTTCACGTCAAGATGTGATTCAGCACATCCAAAGCTGCTCGACATGCAAACAGGTCAAGCCTTTGAATTCTACTTTGAGACTTCCTACGGGGTCATCGCGAGACTCGGTGAGACCTATGCAGCGTCTCCATACCTCCGTCCAAAATCGGGAAACACCCAATTGTTTACAGTCCTGGACTATTACACCAAGCTCATATGGCTCAACCCCATGGCTAAAGCCACTGCAGAATCAGTCAGAATCAGAAATCGTTTTGACCTATGGGGTTGCCGAACGGCTTCACTCGGATAACGATATGCAGTTCGTCTCCAAGGTATTCGCTAAGTTTATGAATGACTATGGGGTGCAGTACTGCGTCATTCCATGCCATTCATCGTAAGCGAATATCTCGGAGGGATCCAACCAGTCGACATTGAACGCCATCAGAGCCTACATATGGTCCGCTTATAGCGAGTGGGACGAGAATCTTTCGGGATCATGTTCTGCCTTCCGCAAGGTGAATCATGAGTCTACGGGATTTTCGCCCTACTTTCTCATGTTCGGGTACCGCCCTATCCAGCATAGCTCGGAGTACGCCTTCCTTAGAAGCTTGAATGCTTTTGAGGATGAAGAAGTACAGTTATGTGTGAACAGTGATCGTCTGCGAGCTATACTAGACCATATCACAGCTAAGTTGGAAGAAGAGAAGAGCTCAATGTTACAACCTTCGGGTTCGCCCAAGTGAGCTTCTTCAGGGTCAGAAAGTTTTCGTGTAGAACTTCGCTGTGAGCAATGCAGCCGATCGATTCGCGGCAAAACGTGCTCCACGATTTATACCTGCAGTTGTTCGTCGTCGTGTTGAGCAAGTGCCATATGAGCTTGAGGATGAGTCCGGTAAGCTGCTCGAGAACTTCCACGCTAAGGACATTCGATTGGGCTCCTAATTATCCCTGTAGACGTTCCTTTTTTGCCCGGCTGAATGAGACACCCAAGGTCTGGGTCGTCCCCATGATTGTTGCGAATTCCTGCCCTGCCGGCATTCTCTGATTCACAAATTTAAGCTCCTCTTTCTTCCTTCCCTTTGTGATATGTTTTTATGTGGAGGGTAGCCTCCCCGGATTCAATACCCCGCTGCCAGAAATTACTGTCTGCAACTGCGAAGACTTCCGTGGTTGCAACAAGCTCTCAAGGCTAGGCGGCTGAGAGTTAAGGAGTCCTCTGAAGTCAGTGCGATTTGCACCCAACAACCGTGGAAGAATAGGTACGAGCGGAATGTTACTGAGCGATGATATCCTTTCAACTGCTCTTATAGAAAATGCATGTTTCTTGAATCCTCGTGATCTCGTGCCGTAGTTGGATGTTATACTTATTTAATGAGGGCATCTCTAATTTTTTTTTGAATAGGATCGGTGACTTTGTCGGTTGTTCACCTTTGTTTAGAGTAAGCGATATCAAGCATTTGGACATCTTCCAAGCACACGCATTCAATAACTTATGTTTGTTAACTTGCAAGTAGAGAAATGGATGATGTGTATCAGGAATATTTCATTTTGATTGTGACAAGGACGTTATCAAAACCACCCATCTCTGCAATGTTCATAGTCAACAATATCGCTACCAAGATAATACTTTGGGTTCTATACATATCCAATGAATTGAATATATCGATAAGAAATTGTTAACAAAGGTAGGGTTAATGATATGCTAATTACATGCGGTTTTCATCATCCCAACCCCAAAGTAATCAGTTCTATTAGATTCAACCATTTTTGCATAATGGCGGCCAAGAGCAAATCCCCATCCCTTCATCTTAAATTCATTACTTCAATTCATTCACTGATACTTTTCAACTTCTTGCAACTTAACTTTAATCCTTGTACACTATCCCTACCGCCTTAAATCCTTCATTTCCCGAAGAGAATTCAAACAAGATTTCTTTACCCAGATAGTATTTCACTCTTTTTCCCTAATATCTTTCACAGGAAACAGGCAAAATGTTCAAAGACCTGCCTATCATCTTGTATGACACCTTAATCCTGAGAAAGGTACGGCATAGTATCAAGTATTAGAGACAGCATCAGCAGCTTTACTAGCAAAAGGACCTCCGTTTCGTCTTAACTAGTTGCCTCCGTCTTTGTCGTTTTCTTTATAATTTTAGCATTTCAACTTAGTGGTGTTGTTATCTGCCGTAAATTATCTCGCCTAGTTCTCAGGTTTTGCCAGGATAAATAATGAATAAGGAGACGGAGATAGCTCAAGAAAAAAAAATCAAAACAAGTGACGACTAAGGAATATGGCGAAGGGAAGTACTACCCAGGCTGTTTCGCAAGATTGCTAGGAAAGGGGTTGAAAATCTTGTCTGTTGTCAACTTTATTTTATTACCGGGCGGTGTATCTGATCCAACTTTAATGTGAGATAATTAAATATTTAAATTGAGGCTTAAATGTGTTTTGGAAAAGGTGCTGATATAGTCTGTCCCTGAAAACGTTTCTACAAGTTTGATTTCAACATCATGGCTGATACAGCTCGAATCGTTTCAATTGTACGCTTGGTTGTCAACTTACAAATCCTAGTTTCAAGTTTTCGAAAGTGCTAATTTTCTCAATTTAGTATTCCTTAACCCAGTCGCAAAAATTAAATCAAATTTTCTTGAAGCAGCCGTCACTTCCTGTCACACAAACTTTGCTCAACACTGTCCAAAAGACATGACCGTTTAAGAAAATAATAAGATAAAATAGACGAACAAAGGACGAAAAACGGTATCATGACATTTAAGTAATATCTGGGTCTGACATTTTCCCAATTTAATTTTGTATTTCTTCTACTTACTGCACCCATTCCACCGTTGCTTGCAAGAGCGGATCTAGTCAGTCCTTAAACCGGTTCATGATTATTTCAGGTGACATACCTACTACTATTCCACTTTTACATATCTGGTCGTTATCCGTATCCTCATCCTTGCCAGCGATATTCTATAAAAACTTTCCGGATGAAGAACGGCGCGATAGCAACAACGCCAACGACAATAACGGCGATATAACCGTCTGTTAACGACGCGTGTTTCGTCGAGGAAATTGCACTAAAGTTTTCCACTCGGGACTAGGAAACGTATGTTGGAGCGAACGTATGCTGGTGAAAGACGTTAGAATGAAAAATCTACGTAGCAGTCGTACAGATAGCTATAAAAGTTTCATTGCTTGCGCTTACAGCCGCCCCGTTAGCTTGTCACCCTCTTCAGAAATCCCTATCGGCTGGAGCATCGCACATGCATATAAAGCTCCTTAAAATGCATCGGAATATGCAAAAATCTCTCAGGAAAACACACCGAAAAAGCGCTATGGGAAAATGCAACAAACTTTCTTGTGAAACGCGCGATAAGATGGATTTTGTTGCAGTTTAGAGGGATGTAGAGTTTGACGGTTGTATGACTATTTTTATGCTGTGTATTTATGAAGCTATAAATTTCCTCGTTTATTTCTGTGCGTCTTGAACAGAGAATTCCACCGATTCGGAGAATTAAAGACATGAAAAGCTGTCATGCCTGTCAGTTACATATACTAATTTTGTTTTTGCTTTGCGATTTCCTGGCATCGATTTCAATTTGGTATTTGTTTTATCGCGGTGCCGTTAGAATTATATATTTTCTGTGAATGTCATACATTGTGACTTATCCGTTGACAGCTTTTAACAAAAATCAATATCGTACCAGTGGAAAACTCCCAAAATTGTAAAAATAGTTCTGTTCTTTAAAAGTTAATACTCGTACTTCTTACTGTTCCTGTCACTTTCTTGACTCATTTTTTTCTGCAAAGGAGGTCCATACTAACTGGTATGAAACTTCTAATTCTATTCAGGAGTTTTATACTAGCCAGTATATATTTTGTGGTCATTGTAACCTTTAGAGACCCCGATGTTACTAAAGAGGTGTGCTCAAAGGGTTCCCACTTCCTTTTGGGGCTCGATGGGCTCCTTTGTGTTGTCTGTTTACAAATTCTGCCTAAGTCGAGCGTCACTATTCCCATTTTGTATACTAAGCAGCTAACGAGGGAGTGGCCAATTCATACTAATCTACATACATCTAGTTTCGTAGTGATAAATCGCATTTTTAATCACACCCGTTATTAATTTCTACAATTTAATTTTTATAATTGTCATATCATTTCAAAGAAATTTCGAGGAGTCAATCAAGCGGAAAAGTCTCTGCTGATAGTTCCTATGGTATAGTGGTTAGAGCACTCATCCCATAAACCGGAGGTCCCTGGTTCGGATTTCGTTGGCGGTAACGAGATTTAGTTCGAGTGATTCTTCAGACGGACCAGAAGCCCGTTCCGTTATGTCACGTAATGGTTTAAAATTAGAACGTATCGCAGCTGGGTGGATGGACACACGACCAACGCATGATACTGACCATATTGCCGTGGAGCGCCGAAACATTCGGTCATGATAATGAGATTCTCTAACTATCTCGAAGCGAAGGCCCAAAATGTGCTGTAATGCTGCCAACAAATATTTCCTGCTGAAAAGTGGAATGGAAGAAACTGACGATTTCTACCTTGTAGTGCCTTAAAAATGAAAAATTAACAGGAAGAAATAAATCTTCATATTTAAATTCAAATATATTTTATTCCGATTCTGGCATCTACAATTTTCCACGGTTGGCGGAGTCAACGAGTACATCCAATGACATGTTGCTGAAAACTACATCTAGCATCCGCTGCATACAGACATGTGTGTTTTTTTAATTCTACGTCTAGTGTTCGTTGAATACAAACGTATTTTCAAAATTCGATACGAACGGACGTGTTTTTAAAAGCTGTTGTCAAAAGTTTTCAAAAAATCAAATTAATTTTTTCAGAAGTCAGGCCAAAGGTAATTTTTATTGGAAAAAGCTTATATCTTCGAAGGATCGACCCTAGGAATTTAATATCGAATAGTATTTTACTTCGATAAATCAAGAAAAGCAAGTAATCCAAAGACAAATTCGGGACTGCTGATATAGAGAAACCCGACGGCTTTCCACCGTTGAAGGAACCCGCGGAGACAGCGAATACGAAA
This sequence comes from Odontomyia ornata, assembly GCA_963969285.1. Lineage (NCBI taxonomy): Eukaryota > Metazoa > Arthropoda > Insecta > Diptera > Stratiomyidae > Odontomyia > Odontomyia ornata. The sequence goes on from OZ017739.1 coordinate 144,887,440, forward strand.
TTGGCGGCAATCGTCAACAAAAGCAGACAAAAATACGAGACTTAAGTGGTTAAACTTCAACAAAAAAAATCATGAATTGAGGCTAAGGCTACAGTCCCTAGAATCTATTCAAGAAAGGGATGAAGAATCAAGACCCACAACAGCAAAAGCAAATAAATAAAGAAACTAAGACGAAGAAAACTACAGAACAACCTATCCCAGAAGAAATTCTAAGTACTGGAGGCACTAACGATAGATGAACCTGTTATGTAGCGCTGAACGGTTTATAAGAGGCAATGGGCGTAGAAGAATGTAATTCTAATCAAGTTAATGATGCAAATTTTATTCAGTACTTAAAAAATGAAAACAAGGAAAACAAACCAGCTTGCAGTTCTGCTGGTTCCTCTGAAAAAGCTTTCAAAAAGGCAGAAAAAGTTCTGCCAAAAATTGAGTTCGGACAAAGCGGGAAAGATTTTATTCGGATATTGGCAGCCGAAAGCAAACTGAATCATTTCGAAATCAAAAGAGTTAATTCAGAAAAATTTACTATGAGAACAAAATCACTGGTTGTTTTCCAGTCAGCTTAAACTGCGCTGAATTTTGGGGAGGTTCCACAAAGTGAAAAAAATCAAACGTTTTTGTTGAAGGGTTTGACTTACGGAGACGATAGGGTCGATCTTCTTCAGATTCTCAAGGAAGCTGCACCAGAAATTGAATTTATTTCCGTCGAAACCTTTACGACAAAAAGATCGACCATAGAAAGGAAGAATTTACCACTTTACCTGGTACAAATTTCAAATATAAGCTGTCCAAGTGCCGCTCAGCAAATAAGGTACATGAATTTCAGAGTGGTGAAGTGAGAACGCCTCCAGAAAAGAGAAGTCAACCAGTGTTAGCGGTGTCAATGAGTTGGACATTCGGCTGCCAACTGCACCATGCATTATCGATGCGCTCAGAGGGAGCCAAAAGAGAAATAGTACTCTGTTAACTGCGGTGTTTTTTGTCACCAGGCATCATATCGACGATGCTCCCGATATAAAGATGCGAGAGTAAAGTTTGCTCCAAAGTAACCTCAACCATACCCCAGTGTCTTGGCTCCGAACTTCGTCAAGCCCGGAGTATCATTTGCACTCGCCGCTAGAGGACCAGCAGAAAATGCGATAAATAATGTAAGTGACAATAATGAGCTGCTTCTCAAAATTTACTAGCAACTAAATTCTTTATCGGAAACGAAAATTAATTTTGTTTTTCAGTGTTTAGGGCTTTCAATTGCCTCAAAGTAACTTGTCATCCAGTGACATTCCCCTGGATAGGACTCGTCTCATCTCGATCAACGTCAACTCCATTGTTACTATGCATCGACGTGATTATCTCCTTGAATTAATTGTTAAGCAAAAGCCTGACATTATATTTCTCACTGAAACCCACCTCAATTCATTGCACTCCATGACATTCAAGGATTTTGAATTCGCAAGAAATGTAAGGTGGCACCGGGATATTGGTGAGAAGACCCTATTGTTTCCAAAATATTGAAAAAGTCGAATTCAAAAGCTTTGAATCTCTTGAAATGTTCGTCAACAAAACCTCACTGCCAGGTGGAGATAACCTCTTCGTTATCTCTGCCTATGCAACTGGTCGAAATGTTCTTAACTTCAAGGAGAAGCTCAATTCCTCGAATTGAACAGGCTGCATAGTTATTATATTCTTGCTGGCGACCTGAACGCCACCAATAATCCAAGAGTTTTTTTCCTGAACTCGTGAATAACAGAGAACCAAATTGAATACAGGTGAAATCTATGTGGGTCGGAGTTCCGAACATACCCTAGGACAAATTCATATTTGGACCTCTGCATTGCTGACGCAAGAGTTGAATTCAGCTTCAATAGTCCTCAACGGAAATTGTAGGTGCGCAATCGTAATGGAAATCAATCATCAAAGAGATGATCTCTTCCTCATTCCAGTTCAACATGAACATTATCAGTTGAATTTGAGTAAAACAGACTGGGGAAAGTTTCACAAGACGTTTAGTCGGGAGTACCAGAAGTAATGTCCCCCTTCTGATGATGACAACTCTTGCTCAGTGGTTCCTAATGACAGGAATCTAACTAAAGATGAAGTAAATCTCTATTTGTCGAAGTTAGAAAAGCTGACGTTGGAAATTATTGGGAAAGTAGCTCCGAAGTTTAAGCATCGAAACCATATGGAAGGATATGAAACACCAACCATTGTAAGGTTGAAAAGATTGAAAAGCCTTCTTTTCACACGCGTGAACAATATTTATCGGCGATTTTGGGCCCACAACCGTCCCTCGTTGGCTTTGTTGAAATTACACCTGAAGAATGTCTGGAACTTAATCCGTTCATACTTCAGGAGTGAGGTCAGCAATCAATGGGCGGAAAAATTGAGGGGTATTAGCCCACAGGACCCAGATGGCGTGTTCGCGAAAGTGAATAGCATATTGCGTAAGACGTCTCGAGTGAAGGTATCGAATGTTGAAGTCACTAGTGATGAGATAAATCTTCTCGATAGGGCTGGTATCGAAATTGATAGTACGACTCCGGATAGAAATGGAAACAGAATTATTTGTGATGGATTGCCTAAACTTGCCCTGATTGGAACACATTTTGAATTGGTCAATCTACCAAACCCTGAGAGAGGGAATGAAATATTTTCAGAGGTCGTTGAAGCAAAATTTTCCGACTTCAAATCAAGCCTGAACGGCCAATCAATTCTTCATTTCAATGAACCATTAACATCTGACCTCATACCGGGCTTGAATCTTATTGATTATTTTGTCAACTATGAAGACTTGTGTTTCATATATCACAGGATAAACAACAAGAAATCATGTGGTACTGATGGTATTCCAAATGTAGCTCTCTGACATTTACCCGAGGTTGCTATGAGGAATTATTGCATATTGTTCAACTGCATGTTGAGCAATTCATATTTCCCAAATGAGTGGAAAAAGGCTAAGGTATTTCCGATCTTGAAGAAAGGAAAAGAATCTTCATGCCTCAAAAGCTATCGCCCAATCAGTTTGCTGCCTAACATCAGCAAGGTGTTTGAAGTGATACTCAACAGAGCATTAAACGCCAACATTGAGGAATATGAGTTGATACCGAGTTGCCAATTTCGTTTTCGTACCAGGCATTCGACCACACATGCAATAACGAAAGTATCCTCAGACATCTGTTGAAAACAAAATGATATAGAATGTGTTGGAGCGTGCCTCATTGATATGGAGAAAGCCTTCGCTACGGTGTGGTTAGATGGACTAGTTTTTAAACTCCTTCAGGACAAGTTCCCCAGACACCTTGTCGCCATGATGTGCAATATGTTATACGGGATCTCATTTGTGGTTACTAATGGAAATCTGTCGACAATGCGCGAGTTCAAGGTCTTGAATGGTCTACAACAGGGAGCAGTTACTGTGCCGCTGCTTTTCTCAATACTCATTCGCAAGCTATTGAACGACTTTGATTTTAACGTCTCGCCAACGCGATCATTGGTTGCGTTTGCTGATAATCTCATCATATCGTATATACGGGAGACCGAAAAGCTAGAATAGTTCAAAGCAATTTTCAAAAAATGTTGAATGATGTGCAGCTCTACGCCGAAAATTGACAAATGAAAATCAATGCGCTGAAGTTCGAAACAATTTTGTTTCAAACAACGCTGCAGGGGGCCAGTCAGGACCTGAAACGTAATTAGGAGGATTTCCACATTATGGCTGGTGGGCGTAGCTCAGAACGGGTTCGATATAAATCTTGTGTTCGATATCTCGCTGTACTATACTGAACATGTCAAGAGCATGCTCAGTAAAGCACTAAAAGTAGTCATGACCCTGCAACAACTCTTTCATTCCAGATACATTGATCAAAAGGTCGAAGTTATTTGTTACAAAACCTGGGGGTTTTCTCCTTTTTCCAATTGAATCAAAAAGATGTAGTCATATTATTTAATTTGAATTTGCTATTGTTTTCTTTTTTTCATTAAATGTGTTTCATAGATAATGTATAAATTTAAGGAGCAGCTTGGGTGATTAAGTTTTCGTAGTTTTATTTCATTGAATTTGCTATATATGGTTTTAGGATTTATAACGATTAGCATTGAATAAATCGCTTGTGCCGACGCAGTTCAAAGTTGCGACGCACATACCATCATTTGCTTATCTCACCAACCGGCAGCATCGTGGCAGTTAAGTCGGCAACAACTTCAAATCTCTTTTCTCTCTCTCTCTCTCTCTCTCCCTCTTAATTCATGCTGAAAAGTGTACACACGCATGATGCTATAGCTCAATATTGGTGACAACGACGTGAGTTTCTTTTTAAGAAATACCGACCGAGTTTTTCGATGCCGATGAAGGGAATGTCGACCGAGCATCCGCTGGCATCAACGGCGCCATCATGGTCGAATTTCCACCTTTCTGGCACACCAAACCAACACTGTGGTACTCGAGCGATGAAGCTCAGTTCGGCAGCGGAAAATCAACTCGGGCGCGGCACGTTTCGACAAAGTTGTGGCTGAACTGGCCATGCTGACTCTATCGCAGATTGCATGGAAGATCCACCCAAAAACGGTAAATACAAAACCCTGAAACGTAGGCTACTAGTTGTTTTTGGCGTCACCAATGAGGAAAAGACGCGCCAAGTGCTTTTTGATGTTGAGATGGAGGATATGCGACCGTCCCAGTTTTCGCATCGCCTGGAGTGCACCGCTGGGAAATCCGTTCCGGATAACCTCATCAAATCATTATGGCTGCAATGCCTCCCCCAGCACTCGCCGTGAACGAGCCCTGGACGAATTGGTGGCCATTGCAGATCGTATCGCCAGTATCGGAACACCAGACACGACGTTGAGCGGGGAGAACAACTCAGCCTTACGCCCGGCCAATGATAGCGGGTCCATCCTAAAAAGCATCGACGAGCTGAGAACAGAAGTGAACCGCATTCAAGCGTCGTTGCAGCAGAGCAGCTCGGTTGCAGCTCCTGTTGCAACAGCCGACCCCACCTTAAAAATTATACGCAATCGTTTCAGCAGTCGAACCCGATGAGAATCTATACACTTCCGTGTTATTTCTATCGCCGTTTTAGTGCCGCTGCGAGACGATGTCGCCCGCATGCTTCTTCGTTGACAGGCGATCGGGAAACGCATCGAACTGCTAGCTCAGGAGGCGACAGCTGGTGGTTCCTCGGGAAGTTGCTTCGAAGTTTTCGACCCATTGTCGAAGATAAAATTCTTCGTCGATATAGGAGCGAATGTCTCCATCATTCCGGGCTCTCACCTGCATTCAGCAAAAGAAATTTCCCTGGACAAATTGTTTGCAGCAAACGGAACTACAATACCTACCTTCGGTAACAAAGTTCTCGCGATTTCACTTGGCCAGCCGCGCGTGTCGCGGCCCATCCTAGGCGGTGATTTTCTCGGAAGTTTCGGTATACTCGTGGACCTTAAAAACCGCAAGCTCCTGAACCCTACAAATAAGGCGTTTATACTGGGAAAGATTAGCCGGCATCAACAGGCATTCGTGTCAACCGTCATTGGAAATTCCTCGTATGTATCCCTACTGAAAGAATTTCTGGGCCTCACCAATCCGGCAGTCTCCCCGTGTCCTCCGGCACATCAAACCAAGCATTATATAACGACTACGGACCCCCCAGTAGCGGACCGCCCACGTCGACTAAACCAGGACAAGTTATGTGTAGCGCGAAAAGAATTCCAGTTTCTGCTGGATAAAGGTTTCTACAGATGATCCAAGAGCCCATGGGCAAGTCCCTTGCACCTCGTCCTGAAGAAAGACGGCACATGGCGGCCATGTGGAGACTATCGTCGCGTTAATTCCGCGACAGTTCTGGATAAATATACACTGCGACACATCGAGGATATTTCCGTGAACTTAAATGGGATGCGCGTTTTCTCGAAGATTTTACTGCGCGCGTTCCACGAAATTACAAAAGAGGAGGAAGACATCCCAAAAACAGCTGTCCCGACGCCGTTTAGACTTTTTAGGTACACGATGATGACGTTTGGTCTTCAGAAAGCAACGCAGACCTTTCAGGGATTTATGGACGTGGTGCACCGAGGGCTCGATTACTGTTTTTGCTACCTTGACGACGTGCTCATCGCGTCGAAATCGGAGGAGGAGCAGTTATAGCATGTACGAGTAGTATTTCAACGTCGGGATCGTCATTAATGTCTCTAAGTCCGAGTGGGGCGTGAGTGAAATAGAGTATCTCGGGCACATTATTAGCGAGAAAGGCGTGCACACCCCGACATCTTGAGTAGATGCGATCCGAAATTTTAAAAGGCCTGTCACGGTAAAGGATCTCCGGCGGTTTTTGGGAACATTGAACTTTTATCTGTGGTTTGTCCGCAACGCCGCGGTGCTTCAGGCCCCTCTCAACAAATTATGTAAAGGCAACAAGAAAGGAGACAGGACAACAATTGAGTGGAACTCGGAAACGGGGGAGGCGTTCGTAAAGTCCAGGGACAGCTTTGCGGATTTCACATTGCTCGTGCATTATCAGGCCGGTAAACATCTCAGGGTGACTACTGATGCATCCAACCTAGCCGTAGGCAACGTGTTAAAGCAAGAACAAAATGGTCGGTGGCTCCCGTTGGCGTTTTTTCCAAAGAAAACTCTCTGCACACGAGTCAAGGTATAGCGTTTACGACTGAGAATTGCTCGCTATTTATACCAACGTTTATCATTTCTGACACTTTCTAGAATGCTCTTCTTTTTTCGTCCTGACGCACGACATATCGCTAACGTACGCATTCGCTCAATCCGCGCCAGCTCAGGCATCTCAATTACATTTCGCAATCGGAGACGGATTTTCGTTTCATTGCTGGAGCCAGCAACGAAGTTGCAGACGCACTTTCCCATGTGAGTACTATTGAAATGCCGTCTATTTTCAGCGAGGATGAGCTCGGCCTAGAGCAAAACCGCGACATGGAACTTCAACAGCTGCTCCGAAAAACTACACCTTGTTGAAACTCATCAACGTTCGTGCGGTACGCATCAGAAATTCATTTGCAACGAGTCTCTGGGCCGGCTCAGACCCTTCGTCCCGATTTCGTTGTGCAAGAAAGTCTTCGAAATTTTCACCGACTGGCGCATCCTAGTGCTTGCTCTACCTGTAAGGCTATCGCAAGAAGATTTGTTTGGACGAATATGAGAAGGGACATCCGCGTTTGGGCTCGTTCGTGCGTGCCGTGCCAGCGCTCGAAGGTCACTCGTCATCAGATAAATCCGGTGTAGCCATTTCCATTGCCCGACTGCCGTTTCCAGGCCATCCATTTGGAGATCCTCATCGCAAGGTTTTAAGTATTGCCTAACGATGATCAATCGCTTTTCGAGGTGGCCAAAGCACGAAAGCGCTGTTCAATAACTGGATCGCCCGTTACAGTACACCTCGCCTCATCATGACAGATCAGGGCACCCAGTTCGAATCATCTCTGTTCAAGTCTCTCGCCGCTTTCTCCGGGAGCACTAGCATTCGAATGTCACCATTTCACCCCTCATCAAACGGAATTTTTGAGCGCTGGCACCATTTGTTGAAGGCCGCAATTACGTGTTATGGTAGCGACGTTTCCTGGCCGTATATTCTTCCGACTGTATTATTAGGGCGGCAAACCAGTTACAAAGAGGACGTCAATACATCGTGTGCAGAGCTGTTGTGTGGGACCACGTTGTCAATTCCAGGTGATTTCATCAACATCGGCACTCCTTCGGTTAGCTTGCATAGTTTTCTCCTCAATCTGCGTGAACATATGTCGCAAGCCCGACCAGTGCTGACGGCCCACCGAAACGATCGAGCAATATTCGTCAACAGGAAGCTAAGTAGCTGTACACATATTCTTCTGCGCGTGTACAGCTACTTAACTTCCTGTTGACGACAGACAAATCTTTATTTTTACAATTAACCAAACATATGCAATTTTATGAGTGTGGAATTTGTCGTGAGAAATGTTGTCTTGCAAAAAATAATTGTCCGCAAAAATAAGTTATAAATTGTTCTGTACGAAAATAAAGACTTTTGTTCGGAATTTTTACTTCGATGGAAAATCAGAGGTTTAAGTGCTTCATAGTTTTAACAAGTTCAAGTGCTTGATTAGAACAACTTCATCAATTCAGTTCCACGTTTAGGGGTCTGGACCCCCCCTTAGCATACGGGAAAACTAAATAATATTGAATGAACAATTTCTTAATAGAAATTTCAGCAGCGACTAGAAGAGAGAATAGAGGAGCATTCCATATCTCTGAAAAGTGTCGGCAAGGGTGGAAAGAGTAGAATAAGTAGTATCGAGATCACGGGCCACCATGGTATCTGCAATTAAAAGCGAAGTAATTTCCCAAAGACGTAGAAAGAATAATGAAAACATCTCGCAACTGAAAATTAGCATACAGAAAAGTAGCATAAGGCTTAAAACGTTGTTTTTGAATTTAGAGTTTGGCTATTGGAAGGTTAGGGGGCAATGCAAAGACATTTTAATTTTTCTATTCATATCACCGAACGTTGATCGCAAGCTGCTTCATTTCACATGAAACATTTCGTACTAATTCAAGGCAGTGGAAAATGTGTTGCTTTCTGCTTTGCACCCATATGGGAGTAAGCTCTAGCGAATTGTTAATCATATGCATATTCAAAGACTATGGAAGTAACGTAAAATATTTTTTACCACCTTTAAAAAAATAAGTTTGTAGTTGTATCCCTTTTCCCAATATATGCCTTGAAGCTGGCATTTGTTGCGGGCAAAGACATAAACTACTGGACGCAAACCTTCTGCTCTCGAAATATACAGTCTTTCTTCACCTTTTGTTCCCCTTTACAATCCTTCACCTATGAAATGCTCTCGCGACGAAAGCACGCTTGCTTCCAGCTTCACCCGCAAGAGTCGATATAATTCGCGCTTACCGCTAGCGGGCACGGGTGACTATAGTCACGGTGACAGTTTCGTCACTTGCATCAAGTCTATGAACATGTATGGAGATGCGCGCACGTTACGACGTGACAACCGGGTGACTTTTTCGTCCGTCTCTCAGCGAACAAGCCCGTGACGAAACTTTCACCGTGCCGCTAGGTTTAAATAGGCGTGCGCGCACGGATGACAAAAAAGTCACTCTCATAGTAGTCCAGCCGCATTTTATGGATTAAAAATCGACAGAGAAATTTGGTTTTCGAATTATCCGATTGACTTTTGATGCTGAAATTCGACTTTCCTATTGTATGTGTGAAGTACAAAAAGTTTCTTTTAGGCAGAATCCTTAAAAAGAAATTCTGCCTTCTTAGCTGTGTTTCGTGCTCATTGCTTGCGCGCCATTGCCTATTTTTACGGCTTTCTCAAACGAATTTTACAAAGACCTACTAATTTCGGGTCCTGTCTGTTTGACTGCCCGTGCATCACAGCAAATTTCCTCAGAAACTCGAATCATCAAACTTTTTTAGGAAGGCCAAAGGTGGTGGTTTCTCGAAAGTTAAAGTGCTATGCAATTTTTTAAAGGTTTTAAGGATGGTCCCCCCATATACGACACATGACCACTCAAAATTTAATATTCATCATAGGTATTCCACCAAGATATCAAAAGAAAGGTCTTGAGATATAGTGAGATCGTAGATAATGACCGTTTTCTTCAGATCCATGTTGACAATTGACGCCTGTATTTCAAAAACAATTTGTGAATGTAACCTTCTGTGAGCGCCCTCCACTTTTTTGAGGTGACGTGACAGTGACAAAAACGTATTTGTCATCGTGACTTTAGTCACCCGTGCGCGCTTGTACTTAAACATTCTGTTGACGTAAACAATGCAAACATTTTTGTTTTCTTTTTGGCGATTGGAAACAAGCGTCATACAAAGTAAAATCATAATGGGTCAAGAGCCGAGGGCGATGGATCGCTTCCAATAGAACTTCCTTCTGGAAATGAATTTGAATGTTTCGGTCTAAATTTTTGTTTAAAGCCATTTTCTGAAGAAAGGTCTATTGGGGCAATCGACGACGGCCCAAAGTGGAATTGCAAACTTATGCCAAATGCACAAAAAAGAACGTGACTGCAATCATGTAAACAACTCCAGTTAGATATGAATTGGAATAGGGCAGAGCGCGATATCATGCAACGAAACAATCACACGGTGCTAAATGCTTATTTTCTCTCGAGCCATTTCTTATCCTGTAGGCTATGTATGAATTTATGGTTGAGGATTAGTTCATGCGCGAACAACAAAATACGAGTGTGGCTTACTAAAAATAAAAAATGAAAAAAAGTATCAGAGAAAATAACTCTTTTGAATTTTTTCAAAAGAAAGGACTCTTCAAAATCAGAGGATGAAAACCATGCTGAAGCTGACAGAGATGTCGCAGGCCCATCTAGCAATCAAGCAAAGAAAGGTAAGTAAAATTATAACAAAGAAAGTGGTCATAAACTTCATTCGTGTAAAACGGAACACGCCACAAAATTAAAATTTGGCGGCTAAGTCACGTCGTGTACAGTGCAGTCTAGATATTTGCATATGGAAAGGTGTCTCAATATTTTTTTTGATCAGATCAGTTTTTTAAATATAGTCGTGTATTTATTATACACAGTAACCATTTTTTAAGTCCTTCTAATTTTAAAATAGTACATTTCATCATTTTCTAGTAACGGTTACTATTTTATCGTAAGAAGTACCGAAAAATTGTTACTGTATTTGACTAATCTATGACTTATTTAACAAATTTATCTCGTAAGCTGAGTTTCAACTGTTTTTTTGTCAGCATTTCTCTCAGTAAAAGTTTTAGCTTATGTTTTTTCAATAAACATTCATTCTTGTTCATATAAACTTATGTTTTTATTCTAATTTTATTGTTGCCGAAAAATTTTGTTTTGAGCTCTACTGGCTATGCTCCGAAGTAGCGTACGTCCTTTTTTACTAAACAAAATATCTGCAGTAATGAGCGGCAGACTAAGAGGCGTACGAGCAATAATTGCGGAGAAATACCCAAGAGCACTGTTTGTGCACTGTGTAGCTCACGTGCTGAACTTAGTTCTGGTACATTCAAGTGTGATACCAATGATACGAAACTGTATCGGCACTATCAAAAGCACTGTGAATTTCTTTCGACAATCTCCACTTCGGGACAGTATGTTTAAATAAATAGCAGACCAAACTAATTCTCTTCATTCAACCCTTCTCTCTCTCTCTCTCTCTCTCTCTCTCTCTCTCTCTCTCTCTCTCTCTCTCTCTCTCTCTCTGTGCGACTCGATGGACAGAAAAGCATAAGGCGGTTGAGAGGGTTGCAGAAATGTATCCTGTAGTAAGATCCACGCTTGAGTCACTTCAACAATCTACTAACAGATATGTGGTGATTCAAGCATACCAAATGCATGCAGCCATAGAAAGTAGCCAATTTATTATGTCGTTGGTGATTCTGCAAAAAGTTTTTTCATATACAACAAACTTAAACAATGCAATGCAGAAGGTGAATGTAGATTTGACAAACGTAACAAGCTACGTGACGTCGGTTAAAAATAATCTCGAAAATATTCGAAATGAAACCGAGTTTAAAATACTTTTCGACCAAGCAATGGAGCTGAGTTCAAGTGGCATCATTGCTCCACGAACAACTGAAAGGCAAACGCAGCGTGGTAATGTTCCAGGAGAAAGTGAGGAAGAATATTATCGGCGGAATATATTTTATCCATTTGTTGACCATGTAATTATGGAGCTTAATGTTCGCTTTAAACCACATGAGGAGACTATCAAAGGAATACAGATGATTCTGCCCGAGAACATAAAAAATGAGAAAACTGTTAAAGAGAACCAGGGAAAGTAGCATTGTTTTTTCTGGGAGAAACGATTGCAAACTCTTTTCCTAGTGAATATGAAATATGGCACAATCACTGGGAATGAACACCCGAAAAATCGTCAACTGCTCTAGCAACTCTTGATAAATGCGACCAAGAGTTCTTCCAAACCATCAAAATGTTGCTTAAGATTTTGGCCACCCTTCCAGTGTCCACTGCAACCGCTAAAAGGAGTTTTTCAACCCTAAAGAGGTTGAAAAACTATCTCAGAAACAGCATGGGAAATGAAAGACTCATTGGACTTGCGCTGATGAGCGTTCATCGTGATTTAGCGATCCAGCTAGACGCAGAAGAAGTCCTTAACATGATAGCAACAAACGCAGGGGGAATGCCGGTCGACAAGAGCACTCTTGGAGGCTAGCATTCTTTGGGGAGTTCCGCCCCCACGTACCCGACGAAATTCCCGCAGGGAGAATGCCGGACGACATGAGCACTCTTGGAGGCTAGCATTCTTTGGGGAGCGCCGCCCCCACGCACCCACGCACCCGAGGATATGGAGGGTGCCGAGAGGTTCCCTCCTGGGATGACAGGTAACGACTCTGATTGGACCTGGACTATGCTTTGGACAACGAACTGGAAATGAGGGCTGGCGGATGTGATAGTTTGGACCTAATTACTTTGTACAGTAGCGCCGAGGTGAAACTCGTGTGTGAACGGCTCCAATTCAACTATCATACCGTCTCCGTCCCGGTGAAACCTTGGCAGGCCTCGGAGTACGTTCGAAGTTCGCACCATTGGGTTGGTGGTGTAGGTTCGGTTGAGACGGACTCCCGATTAGCGCTGGTCTGGCTCTGAGCACTTGTCCCCATAAGGGCTTCTGCCAACCCTCGCATGGCCTCCCTGCTCTGCAAAGATAACCATGCGACCAAAAAGGCGACTACACACACGAACAGAGATAGCGACCGATGCAAGGGTCACAAATCCCGACATTGCAACGAAAAATCCAGAAGATAACGAGGAGATTACGGCACTGAAAACAAACAGTGACCAGACACGGCGTGATTGTACCGCCAACGTTGAAAATGCGGCGGAAGTGCTGCACTCGGAAACGGAACGCGATAACCTCTCCCAAGGATGGTTGCAAGGTACAATTGCGGCCCAGCGATATGAGGAAGAGAGGCTACTCCGAAAAGCGGGAGATGTTCTGAAAAGAATAAAATCTGCATGCGACTCCCCAAAAATCAGTAAAACAGCAAAGGCAGGGCTCCTTGAACTAGAGGAGCTCCTGGATCGCATAGGGCACTATCGAAGGAGCTGGTTAAGGGCCGAAGATGAACAGAAGGCTAAAGAGGCGCTTGGGGCAAAATCTAAAGGCGACATGCAGATAGCTCCACCATTAAAAGTCAATAAAAGAATGGCCTCTATCGAATCGAAGGAGAACGGGATAAAAGAAGGAAGGAAGAGGCACTTGATGGCCGTGGAGCACCAGATCACGGGTTTCAGACAGTGCTTACAAAAGGAGCGAAGAAAGCCGCAAAGAAACTCCTTCAAAAAAAGCCAGAAAGTAAAGTTCGCACGGACGCCCAATTAGAAAAAGGGCCTGATGCAAAATAGGAGAGGCAGAAGCCCCGATGAAGACCCCGGCAGCAGGCACTGGTTGTAAAGCCCCAAGATGGCCGATCCTACGCGGAGGTACTGCGGGACATCAGGGGAAACGTAAGGCTCGAAGACACCAATACTACCATTAAGGTAGTACGACCAACGCGGTCGGGATACATACTCGTCGAATTCGGAGCAGAGGCCGGCAATAAAGAAGCATTCTGTGACGCAGTAAAGAAAGTCCTCGGCTAAAGCGCAACTATAGCCCCGCTCGAGCCGATCACAACGATCGAAATACGGGACATTGACTGCGTGACGGATCTGGCCGAGGTAGAAGAGGCCATCAAAAGGGAGTTCCCTAGCATGGGAAGGATCAAAGTGAGACTGACACCAGAAAACAACAGACGACAACGCATGGCCATAGTTGACTTGACCGAAAAGGACGCCGAACAATTCCTGAACAAGGGCAAAGTACGAATTGGGTGGGTTGTCTGTAGGATACGGCGAAGAGCAACGCATCTTCAATGTTTCAAATGGCTGGGTTATGGTCACACCACACAAGTATGCAAAGGACCCGATAGGAGTTCCCTATGTTACAAATGCGGAGAAACGGGACATAAAAGGAAAGAGTGTACGAAGGAGGCACACTGTATTCTTTGCAAGGATGCTGCTCCAAAACCTGATTTTGGACACGCCTTGGGATCAGGAAAATGCCGGGTGTTCCAGGAAGCCCTAGCGAAGGCAAAATCAGAGCTTCGATGACCCGCATCCTGCAGCTAAGCCTACACCGCAGTTCAACCGCCCAAAATCTGCTTGAGCAGTTTGCGAGGAACATGAAAGCCGACTTCTTGCTCCTGAGTGAGCAACACCATGATGAAAATCCTGCATTATGGTATTCTGATGAAACTGGTACTGCCGCCATCTGGGTTCGGAACAGTGACTTTCAAGCGGAGAGTTGTGGACGGGGGGATGGTTTCGTGTGGGTTCGGTGCTCAGGGACCACCTTCTTCAGTGTGTACCTAACGCCTAACGAGTCGATACCATCTTTCCAAGCCAAGCTTAATGCTTTGGAGGGCGCTGTCTCGAACGCAGAGGGCAAAGTGCTCGTTGGGGGTGACTTCTACGCTAAAGCAATCGAATGCGGCGTGCCTCAGACGGATCCGCGGGGAAAACGAATCCTGGAAATGGCGGCCAGGACGGCTCTCGTCATACTAAACTCCGGAAATACGCCGACTTTCCGCCGTATTGGCTGTGAGGGAACCATACCGGACGTGACATTCGCCTCGGAGTCCTTAGTACGAAGGATACACAACTGGAAAGTATTAGAGGACTACTCAGCCAGTGATCATCAGTGCATTCTGCTTGAGATAAGTGATGCTGTCTCCCGACGTCCGTGCTCTCGGCCTTCTACAACTGGATGGAACATCGGCAGGATGGACGTCGAGAGGTTCGTCAAGGCTCTCACAGCAGGTGAGCTGCTGCAGGGAGCTACGGAGGGGACGGAAGAACTGGCAGCTCAAGACGTGGTGAACTCAACTACGAGCATCCTTACGACTGCTTGCTGCGCTTCTATGCCCCGTCGAAAACCCCGGCACGGCTAGCCCCCAGTGTACCGGTGGTCAACTGAAATCGCTGAAAAGCGAAGGGAGTGTCACAAGCTTCGACGTGAGGCTCAACGGGCGCGGAACCGTGACGAGGCATGCAACCAGGTGGCAGCATATAAGTCGGCCAGGAAATGCCTTCGCATATTGATCAATAATAGCAAGGCTCGCTGCTGGCAAGATCTAGTGGACAATGTGAACAAGGATCCGTGGAGCCTTGGCTACAAGCTGGTCATGGGGAAACTTGGTGCCCTACGGAAGCCTTGTTTACATGACGCGGAAAAGATGGACGCGATAGTGCGGGGACTCTTCCTCAGCCATCCCGTCCGTGTTACGCTGTCCATGGTGAAACAGCAGTCGAGTGCCCATTCTTCACACAGTTGGAGCTGGAGGAGGCAGTCCTCTCATTGAAAACGAGGAAGGCTCCAGGTCCAGATGGTGTTCCAGCTGAGGTGTTGTGGCTCGTCTATCACCATTGTCCTGACTTGCTGCTCAGCACATTCAACGCTTGCCTGCGGGACGGGGATTTCCCGGTACGATGGAAGGTGGCGAGGCTCGTGCTGATCAGCAAGGGGAAGGGAAATCCCGAATCGCCGTCTGCATACCGTCCGTTATACATGCTCGACACGGCTGGGAAAGTGCTAGAGAAACTCATCAAGGGAAGACTCACTGACGCGATTCGTGCTGCTGGGGACCTATCTCCTCGGCAGTACGGCTTTAGAGCAGGACGTTCTACCATTGATGCGATTGCAGAGGTGGTGAGCGCGGTCCAAAAGGCAGAGGCATATAGTCGCACCAAGCGACGGATCGTCCTGTTGATGACACTCGACGTCAGGAATGCCTTCAACTCCGCTAGATGGGTGGATATTCTGGATACGCTGGAAAACTCTTTTCAAGTTCCAGAATATCTAATGCGGCTTTTGAGGAACTACTTGAAGGACCGAAGCCCGCTCTACGACACGACACAGGGCCAACGAAGGATGGAAATTACATCGGGTGTTGCCCAGGGATCTATCCTTGGTCCGGACCTGTGGAACGTGTCTTACGACGGGCTACTAAGACTTGAGATGCCAGATGAGTCGCGCTTGGTCGGCTATGCGGATGATGTTGCGGCTCTGGTCGCTGGACGCACCGTTGAACAGGCGCAACTTAGGCTAGGTATGCTAATGCGCCGAGTGAAGGACTCGATGACTGCTCGCGGGCTGAGTTTAGCACTGGAGAAACCCGAAATGGTCATCTTGACAAAAAAGAGAATCCCTATGGTAAGGATGATCAGTATTGGAGGTATACAAATCGAATCGATGCCAGCGGTGAAGTACCTGGGGCTACTGATCGACTCGAAGATGAGTTTCTCTGAGCAAGTCAGGGCAACGGCTGAGAAAGCTGCTTCGGGAATATCGGCTCTGAGTCGACTTATGGCCAACGTAGGGGGCCCAGTCCATCAAGAAGACGCCTCTTGATGAGTGCTGTAGGGTCAGTGCTACTGTACGGAGCAGAGGTGTGGAGCGACGCTCCCAGCAAGGAGGTATACCGGAAACATTTGGCACGGATACAGAGAAGAGGAGCACTTAGAATTGCATCTTCGTATCCAACAGTCTCCGACTCGGCCGTGAGAGTTATTGCAGGCGTGATACCTATCGCCTTCCTTGCTAGGGAGCGCCGCGCTATTTATCTGCGCCGAAACGAGGATGCGAGGGAGATGGTTGTCCGAGAGGAGAGACAACGCTCGCTCAACGATTGGCAGCAGTCTTGGGTGAATTGCACGAAGGGAAGGTGGACTGCGCGCCTCATCCCGGATGTGAGACCGTGGCTAAATCGAAGGCATGGTGAGACTGACTTCTATCTGACCCAGCTTTTGAGCGGGCACGGGTGTTTTCAGTCTTACCTGCACAAGATCGGTAAGTCACGGTCTCCCGATTGTCGGTTTTGCCCAGTAGAGGAGGACAATGCCTGCCACACATTTTTTGCGTGTACAAAATGGGTCAGGCTGCGAAGGGAACTTTACAGGGAAACGGGGGAGCTCACCCCGGGTAATATAGTTGCGGTTATGCTCGAATCGGTTGACAAATGGAACCAGTTGGCACATTATGCTCGGGCAGTCCTAAAATATAAAAGGTACTCACAGCAGCCGGGGGCGCTAGGGCTGGGGGATCGCTCTACTGGCAATTCCTCTTCCCCTCTCCCCTCCCGCTAGGAAAGGGACTCCCCAGCTTGAAGGCGCCCCACGGCGTAACGAAACGAGACCTGGCCCGAAGTAATGTATCAAACGGTTCCCGGCTGGGTTCTCAGGTTGACAGGGGAGGTGTTTAGTGGGTAGTCCAGTCGCGCATGGGAGTCCCACACTCTGTGCATAAATAGCATTCACCTCCCTACCACAAAAAAAAAACATGATAGCCACACGGCGCAATTTAATACTTTAAGTAAGTTTGAATAAGTTCTTTGCTTCAAAGAAGCTAATACATATGCATTTAAAATACTGTTTAAAATTATTGTACATTTCACAGCATACTTGTAAAAAATGAAGTGTGGACTGCGTTTTTGTAAATCTACAAAATTAGTTATGTAAAAGAGGATGAGACATTGGTGGTATACCAAAAACAATATTTTCGTATTACTGCTAAAATATTGTGTTTTTAACGGTGTAAATAAA
The DNA here is from genome assembly GCA_963969285.1 of Odontomyia ornata. Taxonomy (NCBI): domain Eukaryota; kingdom Metazoa; phylum Arthropoda; class Insecta; order Diptera; family Stratiomyidae; genus Odontomyia; species Odontomyia ornata. Next base: position 144,905,057 of record OZ017739.1, read on the forward strand.
TCGAAATACAAAATGATTAAAATTAAATATCTTACTTAGGCATTGAGTGCACCTGATGATTTTTTTTTTTATAGATTGGGCCAAACGGAAATGCATTTTATCCATCAGGGAATTTCCATAATTTACTATAACTTAACAATGACTAAAAGGTGTAAATAATGTAAATAAAAAAATATAGATAAGTGTGTTCCTGTTTTATAATTTTCTCATTAAAACTATTTATGTGTAAATACATATAAACAAGATTTTGCCAACAATCCTTTCGTATTTGTTTGACGATGCTTTGCTCGCAGCTACTTTAATTTGTATGTAATTTGAATAAAATAGCTTAGAGTGGTGTAAAAAAGCTGTATTTTAGAGCATAATGTAATTATGAGTAACTTATTACTTTCTGTCTACCTTGACCTTTGGACCCCCCCTTGTGAAAGCTTTAGATTCGTCACTGACCAGTTCAGTGTAATAAATCGAATAATTTAGAGCTACGAAACTACTTTATAACACTCACAAAGTTCTAAGAGGTCTTTTTATATCGATTCTAAGAATTTAAATTTTCGAACGAAAACAATATGATTTCATTGATATCCCTGGGCGCAGGCACCTCCATCACTGAACCATTGATTTGTTGTTTTAATGTTTAAAAGTCCTCCTGTTGCCGGTTCTCATTCATACTCCAGCTAAAATAAAGAGCTGCGTTGCATATCCTTAAAATTTCCTGGAAAATTTCGCAAACGTCCTCAGAAACTCCTCGTTCGAAGGATAAAGAATACAACCCAGCAGAATATTGTTTGGAACGTTACATGCAAACAATATCCTCGTAGGGGATGGTATGAGGCAAATTTCAGGAATAACATCAAAACTGAGCTCCTGAAAACTTTCCATGTTTCGACATTAATTTTCGCTGAATTGCAACTTAGACAAGATGAGAAAGTGCTTGTCTTTAGGGCACAAGATTCTCGCAAGAATGATGACTTGGTCGTGTTCAGTGTGAGTTGTATGTAAAGGTTCGGATTAGACCAGTCGGAAAGGAATTGCAATTGTGTGCTTGTGGTGTGACGGAATTGTATCAAATTCTAATGAGCGTTATCATTTCGAGGAACTCGTCTGACTGAGTAAATTACTGCTGCGAACTCCATAACGCACCGATGCAAGGAATTCCTAGAGCAGATGTCACAAGTAAACTTACTTCCTCCTAAGGCTCTAGTCTTGCTTTCCGGAATTTCGGAAATTAATTTAGCATTGAAATATTCATGACATTGTAGATATGAATAAAACGTCCAACACCATTTGCTTATCAGAAAAATCAATTTCCTACTGGTCGACTTTCATCTTCGTCCTTCTGAATCTCGTAACGCAGAATGTCCCTTCCTCCGAAAATCTCCAACCTTAATGTATGGCGTTCTCAAAGTGAATTTCTCCACTAGACTCCCAATCTTTCCCTTCCGGCTAAAATATGCTCACGGATGTCTTAATATGACCCATGTTTTCTTTTATTTATTAGCATCACACACTCGTGCATATAGTACTCGTATATACGAGTAATCCTGGTGGTCGTATTTTCGCATACGGAAAACATTCTTGCCGTTATGTGTCCTGTGTTGCTCAGTGATACTCGTATGCGAATTGATAGAGCGCTCGACGCAAAAAAGAATTTGATATGGTATGACAGAAAAAAGGAATTTTATTACGGTTTATTTGTCCAATGCTGGGGACTCTCTCTCCCCGGAGCGCAACGAGTGGATTCTGATGCCGAGTAAACCTAAGCAATGTTCATTACATCGATCCCCTCTTATTTTGGAGAATAAAAATATTTCTCATATTTTTCGTGTTAGCCAAAGTATACCAGGAATGTTGGGTGAAATGATTAGACGGATATTTTTGCCGAGCATTTTTCCTTTAGTTCTTCACCCAGAATATTTGTTTTCCAGGAATTGCGCTTGGAGGCTTTTTGTTAGAAAATTAATTTGATCTGGGCTATTAGTAGTGTTTTTTGGAGTCTTTTTCAAATACTAGGATTTAAATTACAGCTGGTTTAAAATTTCTACTGAGAAATTTTGCTTAAATTGCTGAAAAAGTAATTTATGATAGGATGCTGCGAAGGATTGAATTCAAGGCTAAAAGAAGCTTTCAATTTCTACCAAGATTCAATAACTAGAAAAAAAATTACAGCAAACTAAAGATGATCGATTATTTCACTTATTTTTATTGGATCTATTGATTACTTAGCCTCTTATTACTTAGGGTCTAATTGGGTTTTTTAATCACTTGTTTACATATCTTAATATTACCTTAATTATTCTTATTTCTGTTATAACTGTTATCATATATAATTTATTTTTAATTAAGTATAATCATTAGAAAAGACAGGAAAAAAGAAAATCTACCGCTATTTCACAAAATTCAGGAAGTCAGAGTATATGTACATTGCTCAGGTCATCGCTGAGTCTCGTTTCGGTTGGCTACCTCACAATCCACAATGATTCGTACACGTCAAGTTTTTGCATGTTCCTTACTTCCTACAATACCGTGAGATCGTCCCATTCGATCCGAGGGGGGACGCAATAAAACTGGAGTAACCAAAAACATATACAAAAGATCAAAAAATCCAAAAAGAAATAACAAATAATAGCAACGACGACGAAACCAGCGGTTGCAGCCACGATGTTAACAGTACATCGAGAGCGGTACTAACGACAGTGAAGACGGACGAATAATCGAGATTGGTAGAAATCTGGTTCAGACTAAGATTCTGCGAACGCCAGAGCGTCCTATTAAGGAAAAGCGGGAAACTCTGCAGGATGCTTCAGGTGTTCGAGCGGTGGAAGATAATATAAAGAGCATCGAAAATTCGATGGTCACTGCTGCGATCGTTACCAACGGGACCGATGCAAGGGTCGCTAATCCCGACATAGTCAAGAAACATCCTGAAGCCAACGAGGAGATTACGGAACGAAAAGCAACGAGTGATCAGACAAATAAAGCGACGTTGTGTGATTGCACCGCCAATGTCGAAAATGTGGTGGAAGTACTGCATTCAGAAACGGAAAGCGATAACCTCTCCCAAGGATGGTTGCAATGTACAATTGCCGCCCAGCGATACGAAGAAGTAAGGCTATTCCGAAAAGCGGGAGATGCTCTCAAAAGAATACAATCTGCATGTGACTCCCCAAAAATCAGCAAAGCAGTTAAGGTTGGGCTCCTTGAACTAGAGGAGCTCCAAGATCGCATAGGGCACAATCGGAGGAGCTGGATAAGGGCCGAAGACGAGCAGAAGGCTAAAGAGGCGCCGGAGGGCGAAATTTAAAGGCCACACGCAGATAGCTCCACCATTAAAAATCAATAAAAGAATGGCGTCTAGCCCAATCGAAGGAAATTGGCATGAAAGAAAGAAGAAAGAGGCACTTGATCGGTGTAGAGCACCAGATCAGGGGTTCCAGATAGTGCTTACAAAAGAAGCGAAGAAAGCCGCAAAGAAACTCTTTCAAAAAATACAGAAAGTAAAGTTCGCACAAACGCCCAATCAGAAAAAGGACCTGATGCAAAACATGAACGGCAGAAGCCCCGACGAAGACCCCGACACCAGGCACTGCTCTTAAAGCTCCAAGATGGCCGATGCTACGCGGAGGTGCTGCGGGACATCAGGGGAAACGTAAGGCCCGAAGACACAAACACTACCATTAAAGTAGTACGATCAATGCGGTCGAGCCACATACTGGTCGAATTCGCGGCAGAGGCCGGCAAGAAGGAAGCATTCTACGGCTCAGTAAAGAAAGTCCTCGGCAAAAGCGCAACTATAGTCTCGCTCGAACCGATGGCAACGATCGAAAGACGAGACATAGACTGCGTGACGGATCTGGCCGAGGTAGAAGAGGCCATCAAAAGGGAGTTTCCTAGCGTGGGAAGGATCAAAGCGAGACTGACACCAGAAAACCATAGGGGACAATGCATGGCCTTAGTTGACTTGACCGAAAAGGACGCCGAACAATTCCTGAACAAGAGCAAAGTAAGAATAGGGTGGGTTGTCTGTAGGATACGGCGAAGAGCAGCGCCTCTTCAATGTTTCAAATGCCTTGGTTATGGTCACATCACACAAGTATGCAAAGGACCCGATGGGAGTTTCCAATGTTACAAATGTGGTGAAATGGGACATAAAAGAAAAGAGTGTACGAAGGAGGCACACTGTATTCTCTGCAAGGATACTGTTCCAAGACCTGATTTTGGACACGTCTTGGGATTAGGAAAATGCTGGGTTTTGCAGGCAGCTCTAGTCAAGGCGAAATCAGAACTGCGATGACCCGCATCCTAAAGCTAACCCGCACCGCAGTTCTACCGCCCAAAATCTGCTTGAGCAGTTTGCGACGGACATGAAAGCCGACTTCTTGCTGCTGAGTGAGCAACACCATGATAAAAGTCCTGCATTATGGTATTCTGACGAAACTGGTACTGCCGCCATCTGGATTCGGAACAGTGATTTCCAAGCGGAGGATTGTGGACAGTTGGATGGATTCGTGCGGGTTCGGTGGCCAGGACCATCCTCTTTAGTGTTTACCTAACGCCTGACGAGTCGATATCATCTTTCCAAGCCAAGCTTAATGCTTTGGAGGGCGCTGTCTCGAACGCAGAGGGCAAAGTGCTCGTTGGGGGCGACTTCAACACTAAAGCAATCGAATGGGGCATGCCTCAAACTGATCCACGGGGAAAACGAATCCTGGAAATGGCGGCCAGGACAGCGCTCGTTGTACTAAACTCCGGAAATACGCCGTATTGGCTGTGAGGGAACCATACCGGACGTGACATTCGCCTCGGAGTCCTTAGTACGGAGGATACACAATTGGAAAGTATTAGAGGACTACTCAGCCAGTGATCATCACTGCGTTCTGCTTGAGATAAGTGATGTTGTCTCCCGATGTCCGTTCTGTCGGCTTTCTACAACTAGATTGAGCATTGGAAGGATGGACGTCGAGAGGTTCGTCGAGGCGCTCACAGCAGGTGAGCCGCTGCAGGGAGCCTCGGAGGGGACGGTAGAACTTGCAGCTCAAGACGTGGTGAACTCTACTATGAGCATCATTATGACTGCTTGCTGCGCTTCTATGCCCCGTCGAAATCCCCGCCACGGCAAGCCCCCAGTGTACTGACAGTCAACTGAAATCGCTGAAAAGCGAAGGGAGTGTCACAAGCTTTGGCGTAAGGCTCAACGGGTGCGGAACCATGACGAGGCATGCAACTGGGTGACAGCATATAAGTCGGCCGGGAAATGCCTTCACAAATTGATCAAAAATAGCAAAGCTCGCTGCTGGACAGACCTAGTGGACAATGGGAACAAGGATCCGTGGAGCCTTGGCTACAAGCTAGTTATGCGGAAGCTTGGTGACCTAAGGAAGCCTTGTATACATGACGCGGTAAAGATGGACGCGATAGTGCGGGGAATATTCCCCGCCCATCCTCTCCGTGTTACGCTGTCCATGGTGAAACAGCAGTCGAGTGTTCACTCTTCACACAGCCAAAACAGGAGGAGGCAGTCCTCTCATTGAAAACGAGGAAGGCTCGTCTATCACCATTGTCCTAACTTGCTGCTCAGCACATTCAACGCTTGCCTACGGGACGGAATTTTCCCGGTACGATGGAAAGTGGTGAGGCTCGTGCTGATCAGCAAGGGGAAGAGAAATCCCGAATTGTCGTCTGCATACCGCCCGTTGTGCATGCTAGACACGGCTGGGAAAGTGCTTGAAAACCTCATCAAGGGAAGACTCACTGACGCGATTCGTGCTGCTGGGGACCTATCTCCTCGGCAGTACGGCTTTAGAACAAGACGTTCTACCGTTGATGTGATTGCAAACGTGGTGAGCGCGGTCCAAAAGGCAGAGACGTATAGACGCACCAAGCGATTGATCGTCCTGTTGGTGACTCTCGACGTCAGGAAGGCGTCCAACTCCGCTAGATAGGTGGATATTCTGGATACGCTGGAAAACCGTTTTAAGCTTCAGAATATCTAATGCGGCTTCTGAGGGGCTACTTGAAGGAGCAAAGCATGCTCTACGATACGACACAGGATCAACAAAGGATAGAAATTACATCGGGTGTTGCCCAGGGATCTATCTTTTGTCCAGACCTGGGGAACGTGTCTTACGACGGGCTACTGAGACTTGAGATGCCAGATGAGTCGCGCTTGGTCGGCTATGCGGATAATGTTGCGGCTCTGGTCGCTGGACGCACCGTTGAACAGGCGCAACTTAGGCTAGGTATGCTAATGCGCCGAGTGAGAGACTGGATGACTGCTCGCGGGTTGAGTTTAGCACTGAAGAAAACCGAAGTGGTCATCTTGACAAAAAAGAGAATCCCTAGAGTAAGGATGATCAGTATTGGAGATATGCGAATCGAATCAAAGCCATCGGTGAAGTACCTGGGGCTACTGACCAACTCGAAGATGAGTTTTCTGAGCAAATCAGGGCAACGGCTGGAAGGCTGATTCAGGAGTATCGCCTCTAAGTCTACTTATGGCTAACGTAGCGGGAACCAGGCCATCAAGAAGACGCCTCTTGATGAGTGCTGTAGGGTAAGTGCCACTGTACGGAGCAGAGGTATGGGGCGACGCTCTCAGTAACGAGGCTTACCGAAATTGCCTGGCATAGGTAAGAGAAGAGGATCGCTGAGGATTGCCTCTTCGTATCCGACAGTCTCTGATTCGGCGGTGAAAGTTCTTGCAGGCGTGATACCTGTCACCCTCCTTGCTAGAGAGCGACGCTCTTTTTATCTGCGTCGAAACGAAGATGCGAGGGAGATGGTTGTTCGCGAGGAGAGACAGCGCTCACTCAAGGATTGGCAGCAGTCTTGGGTGAATTGCACGAAGGGAAGGTGGACTGCGCGTCTCATCCCGGATGTGAGACCGTGGCTAAATCAAAGACATGGTGAGACTGACTTCTATCTGACTCAGCTTTTGAGCGGGCATGGGTGTTTTCAGTCTTACCTGCACAAGATTGGTAAGTCATGGTCTCCAGATTGTCGGTATTGCCTGCCACATATTTTTTGCGTGCATAAAATGGGACAGGCTACGAAGAGCCCTCTTTAGGAAGACACCCCGGATAATATAGCCGCGGTGATGCTCGAATCGGTTGACAAATGGAACCAGGTGGCACATAATGTTCGGATAGTCCTAGAAGAGGACTATCCGAACTCACAGCAGCCGGGTGTGTTGGGGCTGGGGGATGGATTGTCTGGAATTTCCCCTCTCCTCTCCCGGTAGAGGAGCGATCCCCCAGCTTGTAGGCGCCTCACGGCGTAACAAAAAGAGACCTGGCCCGAAGTAATGTGTCAAACAGTTCCAGGCTAGGTTCTCAGGTTGACAGGGGAGGTGTTTAGTGGTTGGTCCGGTCGCCTCTTTTTGCGAACATGGGGGTCCCACAATCTGTGCGTAAATGGCATTCACCTCCCTAGCACAAAAAATGGGCATGCAACTCATTTAACACAGTAATAAAAAAAATAAATCGCAAAAAGAATATTATTGCATATGACTAAAGCTTTATGGTCACTCCGGAAAGAAAGCACTCTGAACAAGATGTTGTTAACTAACGTCTTATTTAGATTGATAATTAAAGTGATTATTTATGCAAATATTTATTCTATCTAAGACTGCTATCGAAATTTTCGGCGAAAGATGTATGCCACTTGTCGATCGATCGCCCTCAGAATTGTGCGTTACAATCTTGATCAACGAGCTTTTTTGTGTATTCCGCACATTTTTCAATCCACTTGTTTCATCTTGTTGAGAGTAGTTCTTAGTAAGAAGGATATTTTTTGGAACAGATGATGAAATATTGTAGTTATAAATAATTTACTTTTGTCGCTTACACCCTCACATCCCTTTTCAAACTAGGATGTTCATGAACCTTCTTCTCAACAGGGGAAATCACTCACATGAACAGCTAGACAATTCGTTTTCATCATTGAAATTTTTATTGGAACAGACGAATAAGTTCTGCGGTGGGAATCGCGTTCGAACGAGCTTCCTTGTAGACTATTCTCTTACGACGCTTTTAAAAGTGAAAACACTGTACACGGAAAATTGGTCAAAATACTCACCCATTTTGCGTGGTTCCGCCGTTCAAACTTTACTGTCTACAAGGTGCCCTTATTTCCACGTGCTTTTGCGCACACTTGCCATTATTGACAAGCTTTAAACCCCAATTTCCGTGTTTAAATTTTAACAGAAACATGTAAATATTCGTGTTTATTTCATAATTCATTCAAATCGCATTGAAACATGTTTCATTTTAATTCGATCTCTGTCAACAACAAAGAAATTCGCAAATTAATTTATATAGATTTACTCGTATATTCCCCTGGGACAATTAAACGAGAAACCCCCAGGCGCGCTTAACAGCTTCGTGTCCACGCACCACCGAATGCATTACCTCCCTCCCTTAACGTGACCCATCCTGCTCGTTGTATCCAATCGAGTTTCGCTTCATATCAATTCTGTTTACCGCCTTCCTCGACGAGCCTTTTCATGGCGGTAATGGCAGATTCTCGTTTCTAACCATCTCGCAATTGCTCCGCTAAATTGTCTCGCAATCGGGTTGCCATTATCGATTTTATTTGTTTTTTTTTTTTTTTTTTTTTTCTTCGGAGAAACTTTTTATCGATAATGGTAGCGGTGATAGTGTCGAGGTTTGTTTCGGGTTATTAATAATAATGTTTAATTAGAATAATTGCGGTTTCAACTTATGACAATATCCATCAATCTTTAGAAAAATCCGATGAAGCCCAGGTAGATTCGGTCTTGCGAACTCTAGTTCTTAAACCTTGTACACCACCCACCAAAACACAATACCGATTTTTAGCTTAAGTAGCAATGCAACGCATACCGAAATACAATACTACTTTTCAACCGACCTGGGCTGAAGTTTTACGTACAGTTACCTTTCATATTCTCAATTTTTTGAATAGATGCGTGCAGGCTATAAAATTCTAAGTTTGAATATTAGTGACAATTTCTTTTCAGGTTTTTTATTTGTTATCTCATAATTTTTTGAAAAATTCCACATCAATGTTTATAGTTTTGTTCATTCATATTTTTCATTTTTTAACATTGTTTTCATAAGAAATTCACTAATTGAATAATTGTTTTTATCTTTAATTTCAGGTAAGGTTATCAAAACAGAAGTTTCCAGGAAGTTCAGTCTTAAGGGCGAAAAATCTTTTAATTTCACTGAATGGAAGTGAATATGCTAAAAATAACATATTGCTCAAAGAATCATCTGGTAGGTAAATAATATAAAAGCACTTCAAGATTTAAGTCCTAAAAGCTATTACGATTTTCCCATCCTGATTCCGTTCATTTGGTAAAAACATTTTACACACATTCAAGCGCGACGCGCACATTGTATAAACATGTCCCGCAATTTTCTGTTTCAAATTTATCCCTGGAGATGTACCTTGTTCCTATCAAAATGAACAACGAATTGGATTCCAGTAAAGTGGAAGAAAAAAATGTTAATGTATACTTGTGAATCCAATGCCAAGCCCTAGTTGGAAGGGATGGGAAAATGAGGAAGTTAAATTCTACCCAAAGGCTCTCCCTTTGGGCTACCGGATTGCAAACATTTAAATGGCCAAACATATATTTGTCCTATAATAAACTGCCGAAAACATTTTTCATGGCTGGATAAGGAAAAAGGACATACTAGGAAATAAATGAAAGCCATGAGAAAAAATAAAAAACAATTCTACTTAAAAATAGAAATCCAGCTTGACGTGAGGTGATCGTATAACATAGTTAGGAATTGGATATAAAAAAATTTCCAAGATTTTCATTTCTATTCGGACAAAGCACAGATGTGTACTTCGTTAGGGTTCTGTCCTATTCACAGAATACTGTATTGAAGTTTATTTCTTGGAAAGAGAAAAGCCCTGTTGCAAATACATCCTGATTGCAGTTCGAGTTCAGGACTATGCCATCAATGAAGATAACATTGATGCAAATTGCTTGTACTCGTATATATGAGTTTGATCAAAACCACAACGAAAATCAAATCTGGCAAGTTTCCTACTGGTTCTGCTCCTTCCGATTCATCCAGTTGAATAGAAAGAAAGTTCCCATTCGTCCGTATTGATACCTCCTCAGAGCGAACAATAAACAATGAATTTTCCGAAATGACCAAAACCGAACTATTACATGTGAACGACATTGAAAAAGGACAACCGTACCAACACCTTCCCGAACTCAAAATTGCCATATAGAGTTATAACCCCACCGTACTCAATTGAATCCTTTCACATGCGTCCGTTCCCTTGCGTGCCGCTCACTGCTACCACAGTTCAAGCGGCAAAAACAGAAATTGCAGAAACCAATATGTTTGTGGCTTTGATTAAATCCTCAATAAATGTACCAGTATATGAGGGGGTATGAGAAATTGAATACTGTATAATCCTAACAACGAATCCTACTCCCATCCTTTCTGCGTGTGCAATTCAGCCCAACCAAATCCACAAACCCTGTCCCATCCACTGGCCCGCCAATCAAAATGAGTGAGTGGCAAAATGGAACCAGAGAACGTATGTTCACTCGCTTTCAAAGGAAGGAATCGCATTCAAAAAAGGACCCGTCTCTCTGATCAAAATGGAAGATAAAAATTCAAAGTTACATAGTGAGAGCATGTTAATTTTGTCGGCTTACTTGTATATGGTTGCGACATGAAAATTCCATTAGAATAAACCCTTGGATGGGGTATTGAGGTTCGGGATGATTATTTGCCGAAAGACAGTTTACAGAGATGACAGAGAAAATTTAAAGCTGGTTTTAATGTTTTTCTTTTGAATATACAAATGTATGTGAGCGTTTTACATTTTTACCTAACATTGATTATTGCTTTGACGTTTTATTTATCTTAAAAATAAATCTACCAGCCTGCAATTATTCTTTCTGAATTGTTTTCCACTACTTCTCTTGCTAATTGCTCATGGTTTCTTACTTTTGTCAATTTAAATCGTAGAAAAGAGAACATTTGCAATGATATTTTCGCTGGTTCATTTTTTTGTGCTCTTTTTATAGTATGACGCCAGATCATCTAAAATTGCCATGCATAAAAAATGTCATCTTGACTTTTTCCAAATGCTTTTTCGCAGCTTTTGCTTCGGGAATCTCCGAGCTGACCTCATCTTGAACTTGAAATCAGCTCAGGGCAGCTGTGTGACCACTGAAACAAATGTTTTTCTTGTGGCTCAAATATTTTCTGATGATCATGGCATTCACCCAAATTGGCATTATTTTATGTGCATGGATGGCATGAACAAATAATATTTGTATTGATTTGTAACCCTTGTAGCACCTCCGCTTCCACAGTGTCGGCGTAAACAAAGAACTATACCGCGTGCCTTGGTTGAGATGCAAACACACGCAAATGTAGAGCGTGGACACGTCGTTTCAGGCATCATAGACGCGTTTGCCTTTTGATCGTCATTCGTTCCTTGGCGACGCTTGGCTTCTTTGCAGCGAGCATCGAGTGAAAAGAGAGTTGCGATACATGCGTCGCAGCAGGTGGTAGTTTATTGCACGAGCAGCAAGACGCGCCTTTCATTCCACATTCATCCTAGCCTAACTTGTATCTTGTGAAATGTAAATTGTAGTTTCTGTTCGCGAATAAATTTATTAGTGCTAATGAATTACCGTTTCATTTCCCTAAAGTGGTGACCCCTTATTTAAAACAAAAGAACAAAAGAAAAGCAAAATACTGTGAACTCATTCGGCAGTGTTAATTGTGCTCATTGCTTATGTCAGACGGTAATTCGAAAATAACTCGAAATTGCAGTTAAGTAAATCATCAGCAAGTTCCAGCAGAGCAGATCATTGCCGAGGAACGAGATTTTTTGGCTTCTGAGCAACAGGTGAATGCCGTGAGTAGCTGCGAATTGCCGCCATTTTTGCGGTCAAGTCCCGAACTATGGTTTTTTCAGATTGAGTCACAGTTTCACGTACACAGAATAGCTTCGGACTCAACAAAGTATCACCTTGTTGTTGGAGCACTAGACTTTGAAACAGTCGTGGACATTTCTGACATTCCCCGTACGCCGCCGGTGGCAGACAGTTATTAAACGCTGAAGAATGCCAAAGTTTTGCACCTCACCGATTCACCAGACGCACAGCTCCATAAGCTCTTGACAGGAGTAGAGCTCGGGGATAGAAGGCCGTCGCAACCACTGCGCCACATGCGGACACTTCCCGGCACACGTGTTGGAGATGAAGTCTTACGAGTCAAGTGGTTAGATCTTTTACCACAGCAGACGCGCCGCGTGCTTCTTCTTATAAAAAGCCAGACACTCGAAGAGCTCGCTGCTGTAGCTGATGAGGCTCATGACATAGGACCATCTGTCATGGCGACTTCTCAATTTCGATTTTCGACGCCTTCGTCCGGCTATGCATCTCCGCAACCTCCGCCTGGTCTATTAACGCAGGGGCTATCCGCAATGCGACAGGCCATCGCCCAACTCACCAACATCACTCGCGAGCTCCAATTAAATACGAGAGATCGGGATCAGAGAAGCCATTCAGTATCACGCAACGCAGCGCAAAATTGCAGGCAGCCTTGTTCCTTCACCGCTCAGGCATAGGCGCCTCAAGAAAACTGAAGAAGCCGGCGGTACTTTTGGTGGCCGCCACCGGCAACTCTTCAGAAAGCCGCCTTTACGTCTTCGATCGCAATTCCAGGATCTAAACTCTCTATCATTCCCAAAAACATTATCAAGAAACCGCTTCAAAAACAGAGTTTGACTTTTAATGCAGCCGACGGAACGCCTATTGCAACCTTCAGAGTGAGACAGCTCAGCTTAAACCTTGGTTTACGCCGCCCTTTTCAGTGGAGCTTTATCATCGCAACGTGCAGACGGCAATGCATGGAGCAGACGCCTTGAAACACCACGGACTTCTCATAGATCTCCGAAATAAGGGCTTACTTGCTCAATTGGTCCAGCTCCGGAAGAGTGTTTACGGTCGTCGATCATAACAAAGCCTTTAAACAAACCCCAATGGCACCGAAAGACTCCAAATTAACTGGACTTAATGTCAGATTGCCCAGCCGCAGGTAACATTTTCCGGCTATCATTTGTCGAAAGAAGGTTTTTACCCACCTCTGCCGAAGACCCAGGCCATCATCGACTTCCCAAGAACCGAGGACACTACGCAGCTCAGACATTTCGTGGGAAGCTGAACTTTTACCGGTGTTGCATTCCACAAGCTGCTATGTTGCAAGCTCCTCTCACTGACTTACTTAAAGGAATCACGAAAAAGAAAGCTAAGCTTGCCTGGTCCTAGTAGACCAACGATTCTTGCATGCGCTGCAAACAGGCTATAGCTTCTGCAACAACCTCAGGTTTTCTCACCCACTCAGCGGCTCGCCTTACGCACGGATGCATCCAACATCGTCATAGGCGCAGTTTTGGATCAGCAACTAACTGATGGTACCTACGTCCCACTAGCATTCTTCCCGAGAAAGCTCTCAGATGCGAAGCAGAAATATTCAACCTACAATCGGGAGCTTCTAGCCATATTCGCTGCAATCAGACATTTCCAGCGCATTCTCGAAGGCATGCAGCTCACCACCTATACAGATCATCGGCCGCTCACTGATGCACTCAAGCAACGATCTGAAAAAACATCGCCTTGGCAGATTCGGCAATTAGCTTTTATATCGCAGTTTAATACCCAGCTGGAATACACACCTGGGGAAGAAAACGCTGTAGCCGACGCACTCTCGCCCGTGGAAACCGTCTCCATTTTTGCCGCCTGCAACCTCAGCACCATGAGCGCTGAGCAAGAGAAAGATGAACAGCTATCGTACTTGTTAGCTATCCGTCGTTTCAATCTTCAACGCCTCAAGCTCAACGGATATTCATTGGTTTGCACCGAACACGACAGCACTATCAAGCCTTACTTGCCGGTCTCACTACGCAAACAAGCATTCGACGCAGCTCACAATATATGCATTCGAGTGGTCGTGCTACTGCTAAGCGCATCGCCCTCAAATATTTTTGGCCAAGACATATTTCGGTGGGCCAAGCATTGCATACCCTGCCAAAAGTCAATAGTTCATCGCCACAACAGAGCGGAGTAGGAAACTTCACAGCACCGGACCAAAGATTCGACCACATCCATTTGGACCTGATCAGAGTGCTACTCGCTGAAAATTTTGAACGCTGTCTAACTATTATAGAGCGCTACAGGCGATGGCCGCAGGCAATATCAGTACGTGACATGACAGCCGCAACCGTCGCCCGTGCCCTCGTTGACAATTGGATGTCCTGCTTTGGAACTCCGCTCGAAATTACGACCGATCAGGGCACGCAACTCGAGGCTGAGCTTCACCGTGAACTATCTCGCCTCTTACGAGCTCATCGAATTCATACGACCTCTTATCACCCCAAATCGAACGACATGGTAGAGCGTATGTACCGGACGCTTAAGGTTTCTCTGAGATGTACATTGTTTGCAGCCTTCGACTGTGCTCCAGATATCTCCTGGCCGAAAGTACTTCACATTGCGAACGACTTTCAAGGAGGACCTTCAGGCCTCGCCAGCAGAAATAGTCATTGGGACATCACTCTGCATCCCAGGCGAATTGATTGATCCTCGTCCTGTTCCCGTTTGTACTCCGGTAGATTTCATTACCGACCTCCGACGCCTGTTCAACGCCCAATCCAAGCTTTCAGACATGTCAACTATCGCCCTTTCGTTTTCAGGGACTTAGCCACTTGCGAATACGTTTTCCGCCGAATAGACTCAATCAAAAAGCCACTGCAGCAACCGTACTTCGGCCCTCATCAAGTGATAAAGCGTATCGACGAACGCACTTTCGTTGTAGACGTCAATGCCATAGTGAAAACACTATCGACCGATCAGCTGAAGCCCGCTTACATCGCTGCAGCAGATTTAAAGCATCCAGTGCTCACAGATTCACAAACGTCCACTCCAGTCGATTCACCAGCCTCCGTACCAGAGCCTGAGACTTCACAGTCTACGCCACAGCTTAGCAGCTCACCGCCTCATTCGCCAACATCCGTCGCTGTTTCATCACCTGCTCAGCTTCCATCACCGACAAATGTACCGAAGGCCAAAAAGCGCGTTACATTTTCATTCCCTTCGCACCCCACGACGCTCATTGGGAGGAAGTAGCTGAAGCGCCTCCGCTTCCACAGTCTCGGCGTAAACAAAGAATTATACCAGGGGAGATTTTCGCGTGCCTTGGTTGAGATGCAAAGACACACACATACAGAGTGTGGACACGTCGTTTCAGGCATCATAGACGCGTTTTCCTTTTGGTCGTCATTCGTTCCATGGTGACGCTTGGCTTCTTTGCAGCGAGCATCGAGTGAAAAGAGAGTTGCGATACATGCGTCGCAGTAAGTGGTAATTTATTGCGCGAGCAGCAAGACGCGCCTTTCATTCCACATTCATCCTTGCCTAACTTGTATTTTGTGAAATGTAAATTGAAGTTTCTGTTCGCGAATAAAGTCATCAGTGTTAATGAGGTATCATTTCATTTCCCTAACCCATCGGGTAATTAAATTCGGAAACTCTGTTAAAGAAAATCACCGTTGTTGTGCTGCGTAAAATGTGTCTTTTTGGAAAAACAATCAGAGCGAACGCTCTCACCCACAAAAAGATGATCTGTCTCAATAGAAGAGAGGCGATAGACGGTCGCATTCATTTCTTGCGGTATATTATGAGTAATTTGGTATTATTCGAGACGTAGGCAGCCATGGCACTAATATTATGAACTAATTTTGTCCTATGTACTGGCATTAAATAAATTGTTGTATTTCTGAAGCTGAAGATTCGGGTCGGGGTAGTAGTAGGCAGGACGCAGGCAACAAAGTCGTTTAAACGGAAGCATTTTGATGCCTCCTGTGAGCCATTTAGAGTTCGGCCACAATTTCATTGCACTGTCGTATCGATTGATTTTTAGATGCAAATGTGAACACACTGCGACAACATTTGCAAAGGAACGTCAGGCATGCGCAGAACTAATTGCTCATTTGAAGGTATGTCTTTGCCAGGAATAGATGCGCTGACTCATTTGTGCGCTATGCAAGAAACTTGCATTCATGCCAGTGCCAAATGTTCAAATGATGTGCGCCTGCGCGGGTATTTCAAAGACTTCCTCCTAAACTGGTTTTGGGAAAAATCGCATATTCCCGCGACTGCCGACCTGGCCAGAAGTGTCGAAAGTCGCATTGCGCGTTTCCATTTAACCCTGTCTAACTTGCGACAGTAGCGCGACTTTAACATATAGTCGTAGTCTGATCAATCCCTTAGCAGTAATTGCTATGCAATAGCCGTGTTTGCGGTAAAATTTGGAAAAGCAATGTAGAATAGTAAAATTACAATTGCGGTCGGCAAAGGAGGGCATCGCGTAACCTGTTGCAAGTTACAGGCATAAGCTGAACGAAAATTGTGCGTTAACGATTTAGCTGGTGTGCGTTGCGTAGTGAATTAGGGATGGGGCAGACTACAACTATATAGTCGCGCGACTGTCGGAAGTTACACATGGTTGCATAGCAAGGAGCACACTGCGACTTTGCGACAATTCTGGCTAGGTTGACAGTCGCGGGAATTCGCGATTTTTCCTAAAACCAGTTTAATAGGAAGTTTTCATACAGATCTGTTCTCCTTCGAATTTCAATATCTTATGGTTATATTTTTGGTACCTAAAGCATCTCGTAACGTTAAAGTCTTCCTCCAAAAAAATGACCCATAATCTATGTTGACGTATTTGTTACCTAATCTTTTATACATGCTTCCATTTACCTCAATAATGTGTATCAATTCCCCGTTTACTGTCTGTCTGGCATGAATGAGCTCCATTTTTTCTCTATTCCCAACATCGGGGTTTGGTGCCTGTATTTCATTTCGTAGCTCCTCATTTGTAAATTAATTATCTAGCGCATTTATATCCAGTCTGGGTTGATGCATCTTTGTCTCGGTAATGTCACACTCGTCGTGCATAGTATCCATGGTTAATTGGTAAAGCTCAGACGTGTTGACATTGGTCGTTGTTTTAATAACCGCCCCACCATTGCGAATAGGCCGTAGCAGTTGGAGAGGATTTTTGCAATTTGATGGTGTTATCCTCTACTTGAAATCCGCAAGCGTTTTATCTGATGATGAATGCTTTTTTGGCTTAGTTATGATCCTTTTCTGGGATTATGATCCTCAATGGTACATATGCTGATTTGTGTGTAGCTGTCGTCTTATCAACTAAGAACTGGCATTCGTCTTTGTTTCTTTAATGTTATTTTCCAGTTCTTTCATTTGAAGAAAAAGAGGTTCCTCCTTCGATTTTTGATGTGACGGCTTACACGTGGGGGACATCGATACAACACCATCAGATATTTCCTTAATGATCTAGTATCTCTCTTCAGTCATCTTTATATATTTCAAGTGAAACCACATCACAGCCCCTCGCTTAGTGAGCATCATCTGCAGGTTTCCTGCTTTTACCCCATTTTTCCTTCGGTGCTTTTGTGACCATTATTGGAGTCATTACGTTTGCTAGTAATTTATTACCCGCGGTAGTAGAATACCATTTCCAGACCAAAAAAAAAAAATTTCCAGTCCAGCTTGTTTCCTGGATTGCCACTATTTGTAATTTATATTGGCTGGCCTGTTGTAAAAGATCTCTAACAGCGCCATCGGATTTGCGTGATCTGACATTCCAGGGTCCAAAGCCAAAGACCTTTTTTTCCGTTTGCGAGATCGTTGCCGAAGTCCAATCCATTCCGAAGCTCTTCTACAGGCTTCGAAACATTGTGGAGTTTTCCAGGGACGGGGAGTTAGCCCGTCGCCCAACCTCCATTCCGGCGGCATGGTTATTACTTCGATTCCGTTATCAGGCGTGGAAGACTACCTTCACCCTCTTACGTTCGCACAAAGGCGATGCAAGTAGGATTAAGTAGCAGAGCTGACAATGCACTTACAATTATTAGCATTTTTCGGCATTTAATGTCCCATTACTGGGGAACCAGTAAACCCAAACTTCGAAACCAAGAACATTTAACTCCATTTAATAGTGGGGGATTTGGGATGAGGAATTGTGGAAGCTATAGGTTGGGGAAGCAATAAGTTCCCTCCTCCTTTCTCAAACCGGCTTGGGACCGTCTACGGCGGAGTTCCATTTTAAATCTAGTTTGACACTTGAAGGACTTGTAGGAAATCAGGATTACAAGTGATATAGCGAGTCCCAGACCAAAGTAGCCGACTAGATAATGATGGATATGGTGTGCGCTGAGCCCGGTGCTGTCTTCTGAAACCTTTTGATCGCTCAGCCTTTTTTGAGGTCGTCTACATCATTTAACGGTAGATTTGATTGTGATATGTTAACGTTAAGTTTTTTGGCAGTGAAGGCCTCTGACCTGTAGAAGTCCATGGAGACCGTGTACGATCGCTGGATGACACTCTCGTACATGTTGTGGGCCTGGATCGTTGGATGGGGCTGCTTTACAATGTAGCCTTCTCCAGTAGTCACAATTCCGCCTGCTTGAAGTATTAGTTGTGAAGAAACGCCATTGCATACAACATTGATGGTAGTTATTTTGTCTACTGAAAAGAGCCATTGGTTTGTTGCAAACAATTGAAACCAGTTGGAGTTTTCGTATTGACTGCAACTCGCAGTTTCCATTTTCTGTCTTATGGTTGAATAGAATTGCTTCACATTTGTTGGGACCGAAACTAGCCTTGTAGATTGGGTGCTGCTGATTACAGAAAATGTAGTTCTTGACGTGCTTGCATGTGATTCGCTCTGTATCGTCCATCGGGTAGTACTGGTCCTTATGCAAGTTGACTATGACGTATGGCGTAGTTGTTTTGATTGCCCACATCTCGTTCTTAATGAGAGTGGGAATAGAGGTTATCCTGAAGAATTCAAACTCTTCATTAGCCTCTAGCGGAACCTTGATCTGAACTATGATGTACTTTAATCCTGGTTTAACGCTTACAGTGATGAGCCTGCATATTTGTACCAGATCATCTTCTGGTATCGCGAGCGTTAACGCCTTCGGTAAATGATTCTTTATCATGCGTAGTTCTTGGAGGAGTTGCTGTGGTACCTAAATTCGGGAATTTCCATAGTGAGAGTCGAAAATTGTGTCAATTAAAGCTCTGTGCGTCTGTTGTAACTTGTTTACGCCGGTGAAGAGTTGAATAGCATGTGCCATATATATTGAAAATTTATGTTGTTGGATAATTTCTTTGTAGATCTGGTTCATTTTTTCAGTCTGTTTATTCGCAGTTATTGCTAGCTGGCTAGAGTGTTCATTCATGCCATTGTAATTGCGTCGCATTATATTTACTATTGAATCCAGTATTGATGTAGGGTTTTTCAGCATATGTAAAGGACGATGCTGATTCGAAGTTCGATCATCAATTATTTCTTCCATCTTTTTTGCAAAATTTAACTCCAGGACCACGAAGAGGCTATTCGCAATGTTTCCCACAATGTCAATAGCACCTCATTTAGCTCTTTGATGCGATATCGTATGAAGCATTATACGGTCATCTTCTTCAATTTTGTGAGCTCTAACTGGATTCTAAGAACAGTGTCTGAACATACTCTGTTTTCCACTAGTTGTTTGCAAAGTTCGTATAAGATGTCTGCTGCGTTTTTCAAAGTACTTTATTCCTTCCAATAGCTTGTCATGTTGTAGTATACGACGATTTGCCATTCGCTGGAGACAATGTTGGCTCTTCCAAGATTTTCAAAGTATAGTGTCAGTTGGGTTTCATTAAACGGTTTTGATTCTATCTCCGAAGCTTTTGCTGAAGGGAGAAATAGACATGCCAATAGAACCGTTGTGAGGACTGATCGAAGAGTGCGTCTACATTTCTTCGGTGGCACATCTTCGCTGTCATTGTACTGGTTTCGAATTTTCAAAGATTGACTTAACAGGCTTGTGTTTTGCTGGTGTCTCTACATTATCGATATTCGAATCGGTTGTATCATCGATTTCAACTATGTTAGTAAAGGTGCAATTTTGTGGATGGAGCGTTTTTATTATTTCGCTTGCTGTTTTTATATCAACAATTCTTACGCGGTTGTCAGAGCCCTTATGAGCTGCTGTGATTCTGCCCAGTGGCCAATTCAGAAGAGGCATGTTGTCTTCATGTATCATTACGAATATTCCAGACTTGATGTCTGGCTGCTCTTCTTTCCATTTCTGGCGCTTTTGCATTAAGTGAAGGTACTCAAGAGACCATTTTTTCCAGAAGCCATTTTTAACTTTCTGTACCTCTTCCCACCTTTTACCTAATCTTACCTTCAGAGGTGTCGCCGAGGGGTCGCCATTATTGATAAGCGGTTTTCCGATGAGAAAATGCAGTGGCGTTAAAGGGGGGATCATTGTGATCATTTGACAATGGCGTTAAAGGACGTGAGTTGAGAATGGCTTTAATTTGTATGACCAATGTTTCCAGTTCTTCATAAGTTAAGCTAGCTGTCTTGAGTGTGTCAAACATAAGCCTTTTGGTCGACTTTACTGCAGCCTTCTACATTCCTCCAAAATGTGTAGCTCGAGGTAGAATGAAATGAAACGTGATTCCCTTGCTGTCACATGTTTTAGTTATTTCTTCTTGGACACAGTCGTTGCATACGGACTCGTAAATTTCGTTCAAATGGTTGTTGGCTCCTAGAAAATTCGTGTCATTGTCAGAATGAATGTCCTTGTAGTGACCATTTCGGCTGAAAAATCTTTTTAATGCGCCAAAGAATGCATTTGTTGTGAAGTCTGTTACTACTTCGAGTTGTACCGCCTTCGTAGCAAAACAGCAAAATATTGCGATATATTATTTTACTGGCCTTTTACCTCATACTGAAAAGTTGTCCAAAAACGACCGCAAAAGTCAAGATCCGTTGTTATGAAGGGCCACACAGGCTACATTCGTGCGGCAGGAAGATAACTCATCATCTGGCTTAACAGCCTTGGAGTTGCTTTTGCACATTGGATACAATGGTGGATCACCGATCGGCCTATAATTTTGCCTTTGATTTGCCAAAACTTTGCGATTGATAATAAAGTTTGTGGTGGTGCATGGAAGTGTCTGCGGTGCAAATCTTCCATTAGCATTTTAGTAAAATGACGCATGTACGGTAGCAGTATTGGATGCTTAGCATCGAAAGAAATGCCTGCTTCTTGGAGTCTACCCCCAACTCTGATTATTCCACGTCCGTCAATAAACGGAGTCAATCCATGTAACGAGCTATCTATTGAGAGCTCTTCCATCTTTTTCAGTTGCTGAGTATCTTTGGAAAGTTCATCCCGTTGTATAGACTTTACTACGACGCATAACGCAGTGTCAAATTCTTCTTGAGTCAAATGTTTATGATGGTTACGTATTTTTTGCAGTCTATTTGTGAATTGTACGACGTATGCAACGACGCGTTGCCATGCTGAATTTCCTTTGTCACGTACATGATTTGGCGTCGCATTGATATGGGAAATGCCTTCACGATTAAAAATGTGAATTTCATTGGCCATAGTGACTCGTCTTCATTTAGAAATATTGGACCATAAAACCAGATTGAATGTTTTTTGAATTTTGCAGGTATTGTACCTCTAGACAGTAAATCAGCTGGATTGTCGTCTGATTCTACATGTCTGAATTGATTTATAGCTGTAAGTTTCTGGTTTGAGGGAACCCTGTTGGCAATGAAAGTCTGCTGAGACGACGACGGGCGGTTCAACCAGGGAAGCACGATAGTAGAATCTGTCCAGTAATATTCCTCGACGCCGTCTAGATTAAGGTCTATCGGTCGGTTACTCAGCTCAGCTGCAAGTTTGGCTGCTCAGTGCTCTAAACGTGAAATAGTTTCCTTCTTAGTTGGAGGTACTTTTGATTTGGCACAAAGCAACCGGACAAGCAATAAACCTTCCTTTGTGAAGTCTCTTATGTACTCTGCTGCCCCATTCGCCTTTTCGGATGCGTCAGCAAAGGTGTGGAGTTGCGTTCTTTTTGAGAATTTGTGATCTAAAACATGCCTTCGGAATGTAAAGTCCTTCAGGTGCTGCAGATTGTTTCGAAAATCTCTCCATTTAGCTTCAAGGTGTGCAGAAAATTTATCGTTCCAGTCAGATTTGAGCGCCCACATTCCTTGAAGCAAGTAGGCAGCTCTTTTTGTTATTTTATCTCTACTGGGTACACACGGTTGAATTCTGAATACATCTTACTTCGGACACCGAATAAGTCCAAGTGTTTTCATACGCTCGTCTGTATCGTTTTTGAAGTTGAGGACGAGCTCTATGTCCTCAGGTTGAAAACGATCTCATAAGTAGGGATGATTTGGACACCACTTTCTCAAGCGGAAACCACCTTCTTTCAACAGTGCTATTAACTCTGTTTGCATTTAAAACGCTTCTGTGATACTATCTCATCATTTACCAAAACTTGTCGTTACATCTTTTCAATATCTCCGGTGAATACGTATTGTGGCATTCTGAAGCTGAGTAATATGGAGAACAGTTCCTCTTGAATAACCGGGCCTTAATTTGGTAGTGGTGCTTTCTGGCTTACGTACGTAATGGTGAGGTTAAAAAAATGGTGGCCTAATGTTGGCTAACGTCACTGGTTTCATGTGGTTAAGACGCAAATACTCTTCCATGAACTCCACGTGTTGACTTTTTATTTCTTTGTTCGCTGCTCATCGTTTCTCTAATGAATAGAATCGATTTAGAGCTGCATCTTTCGAATTACCTGGATGGGTGCCTTGCACTTGTTTCTCCGAGTCGCCAGAATCTTTCAATTTGATTTGAGATATTAATATCCGAATCACACGACGTGCATTTTATTGCAGAAACTGGTTTTACCTTTAGTATTTGCCACTTTTACGGCAATAACCCAGCCAAGCAACGTGCTTTGCATGAACGGCAGGTCAGGACCCAGGGTCTGCCATCCAGGTAGCATCAGGTGATGATAAAACTCGGCTCCTATCAACACATCAATGCGTCCCAGTCAATTAAATTTGACGTCGCTATTTACAAGTTTTCTGGTATTGGCCATGACTGAACACTAACGTTTTTAACAGGCTGCACACCTGTTATTTTCTTCAGTACAAAAGCATCCATTCGCATGGTGTAATCTCTTTTGGCAGCTGATTCAAGTATATGTATTTATCCTATTGGAGACTTTTTCGACAGCCCCTCCTACACCTTCTATCACTACCGAGTCCCATGTTGGCTTCACGTCGAGCCTTCTGGCCAGATTCTCTGTTATAAGATTGATTTGAGATCCTGAATCAACCAAGGCTTTAGAAACGACATGTTTTTTGTATCCAATGGAACTCTTGACGATTGCTGTTCCCAGCAATAAAAGCCAAATCTGATATCTTCCAATTGAGTTGTAAGCGACGTAGAGTTTGGACTCGATGCATTAACTGGTTGCGACTTCGGTTTTGCTATTTCTGGTATATGTATAAGTGTATTGTGCTTTTTGCTGCATTTCTAACCACGTGACGTACGCTGGTTTGAAAAATGTCCATTTCTCATACAGTTCAAACACCTGGATAACTTCATCAAATAATGCCTCCCTTTATACGGTTTCAGTGTGAGGAATTCTTTGCAATTGAACAGCTGATGCTGCTGTTGCGGTGAACACAAATAATCTTCTGGTGTATTCATTGGAAACACACTTTTCGGTTTCCTACCGCTGTTTGCATCGTATTGTTTTATAGTCTCATCTCTCTGTATCGTTTCTAGCGCTTCAAACCTGCCCTCAAGAAATTGTAAAAACTCTTCCCAAACTCTCTCGGGCTCTTTAGGCTCTGCTCATAGATTGGGCTCCATGACTGTACACCAACCTTTTTGTTCTTGAGGGCTAAATAACACTCTTTTGTCGTATCGTGCAATGATTTGGTGTCATTCGAGCTTTCTGTATTTATCGATGGCTGACCAAGAACCTTGTTCAGGGTAGCAGTGACTATGAGTCTGGTTTTGTTGCACCCATTAACAATGATCTCCCAAGCCGTTTCATAATTGTCGGATGTGACTGACAAATGTACAAGAGATTGCGCTTCACCACTCAAATTGCTTGTAAGATAATACATTTTTTCAGCATTACTCAAAGGCTGTGTGTGTATGAATTGCACATAAAAGTCATGAAACTGCGTCCAAAGCTAATAGTCACCGTTGAAAATCGGAAGCGTTATTTTTGGAAGCCTTACTGGATTATTTCCGTGATTGTAGTGCTCATCTTTATGTTGTGGTGTTGGTTGAAGCAAATCAAGATGCTGCTGAGACTCAATTATTCTTCGATGGAGGACTTGTTGCAGCTCATGGCATTTTTCAAAGTCTTCTGGAGTCTTGTCCACGACAAAGAAGTCCTTTCGAAATCCCCCAAAAATTAGTTATCTGATGTGTAGTTCTCATGGCTCATGATTTGCTCCGAGGGACTCATATTTCTGGTGGTGGCTACGATCAAGCATGAAAGCTGCCCTAAGATCGATACAACAATAAAAGCGCGTTACGTTTGGCACAGTTACGAAAACTTTTCGCACTGTCATCGGCTAATAAGACGACTTCGTACATATAAAACCTCGTCTATGAAGCAACAAAGAGAGTGCAAGCGATCTCGTTTCGCCAAATCCTGGATCTGTCGGAAGCGGTGGTGGTTTCTTTGATTTCACAGCGCTTACCCGCTGTAACGCGTCTACTGCCGAAGCAGCAGCAGTTAATCGCCGATGAGATGCTAACGTTCGATAACATAAAAAATTTCTCGTAGGTCGGTTCAGAGTCCTGGAAGCATCTGGTTGCGATAGCGTAAAACCACCTAGAAAACACACATATCCGGAGAAAAGTAAACAGGCGCATCACGTGGAAGCCATCCCAGAGTTTGTCGTATGCTCGCAACAACTTCACACTCAGGAAATGCAGTTTTCAAAGGCTGGTTCATAGAGAAAAATCGTGATTTCTTCAAGAATAAATCTCTTTGTTTTAACTGTTTGAGTTCCGATCATCAAGCACCTAAGTGCAACAGTAGATTTAGATGCAACCGTTGCAACCAAGCTCATCACTCTCTGCTTCATTTTACAAATAAGTCACCAAGCATTGATCAGAATCGGAACATGAGCTCCGGCCAACTCTCACCACAAACTCCAACCTTCAACCACAACGATTCAATTCCGGAAATAGACCAACGGCTTCTACGGACACCAACTATCTAGTCGCACGCCTCCCGAGTCTACACGACAGTACCAAAAGGCATGAAGCACGCCCTCCTGGCTACAGCGATAACCAATAAAGCGCCTGTCGGCAACATCAAACTGCGTGCTTTGTTAGATCAAGCTTCGGTGATTTGGCTAGTAACCGAGTCAGCAGTGCAGCGCTTAGGGCAGCGCAGATAAAAGACCGACATAGGTCTGCAGTTCAATGTCAAGCGCTCGGTCCTCAAACTTTAGACAACATTTTGACGGCGGAGGCAGTGTTGATGGATGAAATTACCGCACGGATGCTCCTGAAGGTAGTTAAGCTAGCAGACCTGTCCTTTGACCGGCCTGGTCACATCGACGTTTACTCTGTGTGGAAGAATAGATACGAATTCTGTTCACCAAAAACCTTTAAGACCGAAAACTATGCTTCAAAAGACATTATTCGGTTGGGTACTTTCCGGTAGTGCCCATGTATCTACGGACGCTGTTTGCGACATAACCCGAGCAGAAGTTTGTTCAAACCAGACCTTGAGTGGCCAGTTGAGACAATTCTGGAAGCTAGAAGAAGTAGTTTTAGCTATAAAACCACTGTCAACGCAGGATCAAGCTGCGGTCCAGCATTTCAATGACCATACGAGCCGAGGAAATATGGACGATATATGGTGAGATTACCCTTCGAAAATTAAAACGCTCTGCTCATGCTTTGAGACTCCAAGACTGCCGCACTCAGTAGTTTAATCCAATACGAAAAACGCCTAAAGAAGAATCCTGCTTTACGGAAGAGTTATACTGAATGTATTGATGATTATGGTAAGATGGGACACATGCGTGAAGTCGCAGCTGCAAATGGTGGCTATTTCCTGCCACATCACGCGGTCCTGACAGAGAGCACTACGACCAAATTACGAGTTGTCTTTGATGCCTCTCGGAAGGAGCAGTGAACACACTCAACGACATTTTGTTGACCGGCCCCAAGTTGCAACGCGACATTATCAGCATCCTACTCAATTGGTGACAGTTCCGGTACGCATTTTTAGCTGATATTTCTAGAGCTGATCAACAATATCAAAAGATCCAACTAAGGAGGAGTTGCCCTGAAGAGAAAATCAAAGAACTCCCGCTATCAACCGTGAACTTTGGCTTGATATGTGTTCCAGTCTTAGCCATAAACACACTCCACCGACTGGCAGACGATGAGCGAGAACGCCATCCCGAAGCAGCAATGGCCATACAGTCCGAATTTTACGTGGATGGGTTGCTGTCGGGTGGATAGGGCCTAATAACAACCATCTCCAAGCGCCGTTCCATACAATAGGTATTATTGTATGGCAACATGTGCCCTCGAAAGACAACCCAGCGGATCTGACAACGCGAGGCCTCCTACCACCCAAACTATTCATTATGGCAGATGGGACCACCTTGCCTTTTGAGTATGAAATTACCAAAGAAAGAAGCCGCACTTATAACCAACCTAGAAATCTCCAAAAAATGCCGTCGTCAGCAATCACATTCTACAATCGACGCTTCTGGATGAACTCAGTGTAAGATTATCGTCATTCGCTCGTTTGTTACGTATTACGGCCTATTGCCTACGAGTCCGGCGTCGAGAAAATTCCCAGGAAACCCGTTCATTTCATTTGAGCCACTCGGAACTAGAGTTTGCAGAATCGATCTGGATCAGATTCGCCCGGCAATCAAAGTTTTTTCATGACATTGTCAGTCTGGCGGCCGGGAAGTTTCTATCTAAGAAGAGCAATTAAAATTAAACCCATTCGTAGACGTGAATGGAACTTTGCGTGTTGGAGTACGATTGTCACAATCAAGCTGGTTATTTTCAGAAAAACGTCCCGTTAACCTACCAAAGCACGGTCGTACTGCCGAATTACTTTTGGACCAAATTCACCAAATCACCTTCCACGGTGAAATCCAGCTAATGCTAGCTACCTTGCATCAACGTTACTGGATCCTGGATGGCAGAAATGTGGTAAAACACTTCATCCATAAATGCGTCACGTGTTTTCGAACGAAGGCCAGAACAAGCGCCAAGCTCATGGGAGAATTACCTACGCCTTGAGTCAAGCTGTGTCGACCTTTCGCACACTAGTGTCGACTATTGTGGACCATTTTACGTCAAAGCCAAGGGTGGACGAGAAACTCTAAACGCAAGCCTTATTGGCAGCTCTGAAACGTTTCGTCAGTCAGCGCGGCAAGTGCGACCATATACACAGCGACTGTGGAACCAATTTCGCTGGCACAGACGTGGAGTTGAAACGACCGTGGAAAACAACAAATATTTAGTCGGCTTATTGACCACTGATGGCATAGGATGGCATTTCAACCCACGTGCGTCTCCATACTTTGAAGGCTTGTGGGAGGCTGGAGTCAAGTCGCCAAAACGTCATCTACGCAAGGAAATCAGAGATTCCAAGTTGACCTTCGAAGAACTCAACATGCTATTAATCCAGATTGAAGCTTGCTTGAACTCGCGGCCGCAATGTACATTATCTGACGGTCCATCTGACGTAGTAGCCTTAACGCCCGCGCACTTTTTAATTGGCAGCCATTCCGGAAAACAACGTCCTGGAGCTGAAAATCACCACGTTGGACAGATGGCAGTTTTTCCAGAAGCTGAGCCAACCATTCGCCCAACGATGGATGCTTGAATACAACGCCCACTTGCATCAAAGGTTAAGGTTAACGGAAAACATCAAGATCGGGGATTTGTCCATCGTTAAAGATGAGCAGTTACCCTCATAAGAATGGCCCCTATAGCGCATAACAGCATTGCATTCAGGTAAAGATGCGCTTGTTCGCGTTATGAGCCTTCGTACAAAAGGAGCTGTTTACCAACGCCCCACGATCAAAATAGCATTACTGCCGATCAAAAACGCCACGCCTCTTTCGCAGCTAGATCCCTTTATATTATCTGCATTCATCTTGAGGTAGTTGACAATGTATGTTTGCGTGTTGTGCGGAAAAATGTTTTCTGGGAGTAAAGTCTGTTTTATTTTGTCAATACCCTTCTTGATATGGCCCCATAGCCTTTTGTCAATGGTCATATCATTGAGGTCCATTTTGCTAGCGAAGTGTCACATATTTTGGCTGATGTAGTCGGACAGATTTCTCATCGGGTAAAATGAAAAACTCATGCCATCAAGGTATTGCGAGAAGGCAGTAATAATGATTGCTGGATGGTTTAGTTCACAAATTGGGCTTAGTTTTAGAACCCCAGTACCATTCAGCTGAAGAGTTCGAAAGCTTCCTTGGCATATGGCATCGAATGTTGTTCGCTCTTTCAAAACGTATATCCAGCTATTGAAAGCAGCTAATGGTATCTATGTATTGGCCATTGGCCGAATCTATCCATTGCAGTCTGCAGAAGAATTAACCCTGTGAGCAAGAAGGGCTGTCTCGCATTTGTACATACGTGAATGTGTGGTGTAAATAGGTTGGTTCTGAGGGCATATCTGCGTTTTTGTGTTGATAATGGAAATAATTTGTCCCTTTTCAAGTTGGTCGCTATATACTCAGTGGAAGGTTTTATACATGCTGATATGTTGTTCAAAATTGTTGGAACAGCGTAAAGTTTGAGCAACTGAAACTCTTCCACAGACGCGAGTGGTATCCGCATGTCAAATATGATTCGCTTCATAGTAATTCTCGTACGCACGGTAGCAATGCTGTAGATTTTATTTATAAATTCTGAAGAAACCGGAAGCATTTGATTTTTGGGCAGATTTTCCCTAATGATTTGCAGTTGCCTGCGAAGTTGTGAAGGCTTTATTAGCAATGGATTTATTTTGCCTAATATGTGTTGGTTACAACTTGCAATATGACACCCTGTACGCCTTTGAAGTTGGATAGAAGAATTGTTGTTTGCAGCGCTAAAGAATTAAAAATATTGCTTGGAGTCTCAATTTGGAATGATGTGTTTGCGATGTGTTCTAACTGTATTTTCATGAAACGAAATTGTTGTTTGATTTGTTCTGTTTCCTTGGCTAGTATGTTTGAAGTATAATCAAGTAACATTGTCTGATTTTTTATAAGTTCAAATAAATAGCCTTCGTTTTGTTTTATTTGACCGATGTCGTTTTCGTACCGAGTGGCAAAACTCTTCATCTAATACTCCGAATAAAAGGTGAGCAGCTGAGCCTATTATATTCAGATGTGATTCTCGTGCGCATAGTTCATTTGGATGCAAAAGCTCGTTTTTGTGCTCAATTTCGTGGAGCAAATATTAGGGTCTTGCAATATTGGCCGATGTGGAGTAGCTGATTCTCTTGAGAACATATATCGATCAGTCTAGGGAGATACCTTCTAATACCATCGTACTCCATCCAGATGGTTGTTAAGTCGTAAAATGTGATTATTTTCCAGCTGCCATTCGTTAATTTTATCCTTTTGACTTCCTCGAAATATATACCAGGGATTACCTTGAATGGTATTAGCTCCACTATTCCTTCGGCTGAAATCGTTTTCGTTTCTCCAAATGCCAATACCGGAAGGACTAGTAGCAAGCAGAGTATGGTTTTTAGAGGAAACCTGGTACTCGTTTCGGTGCTGAGTCATTGGATACATTCTCTACTTTTTCCTGGATTGGCCTTTAACTGCGTCAATGTGATCAGTGTTGACGGGAGCGATATATTTCCGGCAAAGGTCGTTAGTAGAGTTGTTCTCTGTTGTGGAAGGCCCTCCGATGTTTGTTAGTGGACTGATCATATTTATTGTTCTTGAGGTCATTCCAGTAGCGGTTTTTATCTCAACCACGCTTACTCTGCCATCAGATCCCTTTTTTACATTGATAATTCTGCCCAAGCGCCATTTGAGAGTTGGCAAGTTCTCTTTCTTTAGCATGACTAGTAATCCTTGCTGAACGTTTTGCTTGAGTTTTTGCCATTTTTGCCTCTGTTGCAAGTCTAGAAGGTATTCTTTAGACCATCGGCGCCAGAAGGTTTCGTGAAGACCTCTCACCAATTTCCATCGAGTTAAAAAAGGCATGGATCCATGGTCAAGTTGAGGATCTGGAATTGTTAAAGGTTCGCCGATCAAGAAATGGCCTGGTGTTAGTGCCTGTACATCAGCTCGATCCGGTGACAGCTGGCTGATTGGTCGAGAATTAAGTGCGGCCTCTATTTGGCAGATTGCCGTACTTAGTTCCTGATGCGTCAGGGAAGCGCATCCTACCATTCGTTTCAAATGATATTTAGCGGACTTAATGCCGGTTTCCCATAACCCACCGAAGGGGGGGAGCGTGGCGGATTGCGCAACCATTCTATACCTTCATCGGCACAGCTATCCTCAATCTGTGCAAACTGCTGGTTAAACAGTAAAGTGAGTTCCTGGAGCTCCGTCTTTGCTCCAACAAAATTTGTAGTGTTATCGCTACAGATTATAACAGGACGTCCTCGCCTTGCAATGAACCGCTTAAGACATCCAATGTAGGCCGCTGATGAAAGGTCACAAACTAGCTCCAAGTGAATGGCCTTTGTTGAAAAGCATACAAAGAGCGCTATATAGGCCTTGTCTGGACGTTTCCCACGAATTTTATGGTCCATCTGGATTGGACCACAAAAGTCCACTCCAACATGGAGAAATGGCCTCCATTTTCGTACTCTATCCGCTGGTAAGTCCCTCATGAATTGAGTTTGAGTTTTTGGTTTAAGTCGTGCACACAGCATGCGTTTCCAAACTGTTTTGGATGCCATCCTTCTGCCATTAATGCAGCAAAATGTTTCACGTAACGCATAATGAAGCGCTAGTGCTCCTGCGTGCAAGTATTCTTGACGGAGATGAGTGAAAATAAGCGGAGTAAACTCGTGATTTGATGATGTTAGCAACGGGTGCTGGGCGCTCGTTGGAATACCACTATTTATAATTCGCCCGGCACCACGTATAAGTCCGTCTGGATCTATGAATGGTGTTAAGAACCGAAGTTTACTGGTTTGATGGACTACTCCTTTGTTTTGTAGATGTTGAAGATCTTCTTCAAAGCTTTCGACCTGTATTACGGCAACAATTATTTTGAGTGCGTCTTTCATTTCCAATGGGTTGGGTCTTCTGCTCAGCTTTCTTTTTTCCTTCGGCAGTTTAAAATTTCGAATGAAACGTAATATAAATGCGGTTGTTTCTTGTA
This sequence comes from Odontomyia ornata, assembly GCA_963969285.1. NCBI lineage: Eukaryota > Metazoa > Arthropoda > Insecta > Diptera > Stratiomyidae > Odontomyia > Odontomyia ornata. The sequence continues at coordinate 144,936,365 of OZ017739.1, forward strand.
AGCGTTTGAAATTATTATGATGATTTATGCGTCGTATGATTTGGGTTTGGGAACCACTTAAGCCAATCAAAACCGTCTTTCGCCTTTGTAATTCCGTAGCCCGTCGTAAGACACATTTCACAGGTCCGGACCAAGGATAGATCCCTAGGCAACACCCGATGCAATTTCCATCTTTCGTTGGCCTTGTGTCGTGCCGTAGAGCAGGCTTCGGTCGTTCAGATAGTCCCTCAAATGCCGCATTAGGTGCTCTTGAGCTTGAAAAGGGGTTTTCAGCGTATCCAGAATATCTTCCCATAAATCGGAGTTGAAGGCGTTCCTAACGTTGAATGTTACCAACAGGTCGATCCGCCGCTTGGCGCGATCATATGCCTCTGCCTCACCACCTCTGCAATCGCATGAATGGTTGAGTGTCCTGCCCTGCAGCCGTACTGCCGGGAAGATAGGTTCCCAGCAGCACGAATCGCGTCAGTCAGTCTTCCCTTGATGATTTACTCTAGCAGTTTCCCAGCCGTGTCTAGCATGCATAACGGGCGGTATGCAGACAGTGATCTGGGATTTCCCTTTTACTTGCTGATCAGTACGAGCCTTGCCACCTTCCATCGTATCGGGAAACCCCCGTTCCGTAGGTAAGCGTTGAATGTGCTGAGTAGCAAGTCAGAACAATTGTGATAGACAAGCTGCAACACCTCAGCTGGAATGCCATCTGGACCTGGAGCCTTCCTTGCTTTCAGTGAAAGGACTGCTTCTTCCAGTTCCGGCTCGGTGAAAAGTGGGCACTCAATTCTGTTTCATTATGGACAGCATCAACACAGAAGGGATGGGCGGGGAAGAGTGCTCGCACTATCTTGTGTCAGTGTAAGCGCACCGAACCTGATATACACCACGATACTGTCATTCGTCAGTGTAAGCGCACCGAACATGATATACACCACGATACTGTCATTCGTCAGTGCGAGCGCACCGAACATGATATACACCACGATACTGTCATTCGACATAAGGGGTCGAAGTCCGCCATCCGCCGTGAATGGATTGCCGAATAAATTGCTTAATTAATATTTTCGTTCGTTTTGTTATTATTCACATTCATTGTTCCTCCCCACTGAATCATCCTCACAGTTCAGAAGTGGGGTGATGGATTTGATAACCGAATTAAATGGATTGACGGTGAAAGTGCTGCGCGAGAAGTGCCGATATCATGGATTGGCGAGCGCCGGGAACAAGTCCATGCTTCGCCTCGCCGAATTGGGTGATAAAAGTGCGACAGGGGTAGATAGTGATCTCTTGCCGAGAGTCCGCGAACTCGAAGAAACAGTCCGTCAGCTGCAAAATTTGAGTGTCGGTGTGCCACAAAGCGTTTCGACGCCAGTAACACAAACAGTTTCACAACGCGTGGACGAAAACGTTCAATGGTTCATAAGTGGAAGTGTAAACACGAACGCACACAGACAACCGTATGTGCCACCGCAGTTGCCGTCGTCGACCAATATGACTCAACCACTCGCATACACGATGCCTACGCATATACATGGGCCGATGATGAGTAATGTTTCGTTTGCTTCACATCACCAGCCACGCATGCAGGTCACAAATGCCTCCGCTCCGACGGGTCCGCATCTCGCTCAACCGCCAACAGGCATGTACTCGTATGTATATCAACCGACGAGCGAAATCGGGTCTGTGAATGTTCAGGACATTGCCGATGTGTTGCCGGAGTTTCACCCGTTTGCCGCCGATTCTTTAGCGTCCGAACAGTTTGTGTGTCGTGTCACACAACTAAAGGAAGCCTACCGATGGAGTGACCGTCTTGTGCTGCTTTCAATGTTTTCGAAGTTGAAGGGTGCTGCTAAAACATGGATCGACATGTCGCCAGTTTTTAATTCTTGGACAGAGTTTGTCGGAAAATTTCTTACAGATTTTCCGTGTCGCTGTGGTCGAGAGTCTAGACAGATTTCGTGTTTATGTTCTAGGCGGACCCATCCATGTAGTTACCGATTGTTCAGCGATAACGCATATGAAGACGAAAACCGAACATAGCCGATATTCATCTCCATATGGCTGAAACGAAACGCAATTTTACCGAATCGATGGAGGAATATTATTATCGAGTTCTAGCGTTAGGCCGGAAAGGTGGATTGCCTGACGCAGCAATCATCAAATACGTGATAAATGGTTGCAACTATATCGATTTCGGGAAAATATCATCGGCACAACAATTTAATTTTTGCCACGAATTATTATCAGCAATTCGACGCTGTACCGACACTTGCCGTTCAAAAAAATCTTTCCAACCGAAACCCCGATCATACGACATGCGTCCGCCAAGTCCTACGAGTAAGCCTGAAACACCGTCATTACCGAGAAAACCGAAAGAACCCGTCTGCTATAATTGTTTCAAGCCAGGACACATCTCCGTCCGTTGTCCATGCAATCGTACCACTCATCAAACCACCGATTGCCCGCATATGAGATCTGCGCCGGATAGCGCGAAAACGTACGAAATCCAGGCGAATGAAAATGGAAAGGAAATCATCAAAGTGGTGTCAATACGAGGTCGTGAGATTCGAGCATTCGTGGATCCGGGGAGCAATAGAGCGTTGATGAGAGCGTCGTTGGCGAACACTATAGGTGATATCGTTCCCTGCAATGTTGTTCTGTGCGGATTTGCGGGTGGTAAATACGAATGTACGAGCAAAGTAATCGTCTCAATGAACATTGATCACAAGACGTACGACGTAGATGTGTTAGTTGCCGAGGATGATTGTATCGAATCCGAAATGCTATTAGGTCGGAACGTACTATGTAGAGACGGACAATCGCTGGTAATTCGAGGGAAAGAATTGGTTGGAAAATGACGAGGCATTAAAATTGGGAACATCCTTAAAAGCCAAATAACAAAACCAAGTAAAAACGTTGTTGTCTGAGTTCCGTACACTTTTTGCAACAAATTTACACGAATTGGGAAAATGTTCGGCTGTAAAGATGGCAATATCGTTGAACACATGCGAACCGGTTACACAACGACCATATCGACTCCCATATGCAAAACGACAACCCGTCGAAAACATCATAGACGAACTACTCGCCGCCGATATTATACGTCCATCGGAATCCGCATATGCTTCGCCTATCGTCCTCATAGAGAAGAAAAACGGCGAAAATCGTTTATGCGTGGACTATCGCCAATTAAATGGAAAAACGATTAAGCAACCTTTCCCTATGTCGAATATCGAGGATCAGTTTGCTAAATTAGAAGGCAACAAATATTACACCACGCTTGATCTTAGGATGGGCTACCATCAAATCGAAGTGGACGAAACGTCGAAACCGTACACCGCTTTCGTTACTCATAATGGACATTATGAGTACAATCGCATGCCTTTTGGTCTGGTGAACGCGCCGGGAGTTTTTCAAAGCTTAATAAACAAGATCATTTCAAAAATGGGGCCCGGAGAAGCGATTGCGTATTTGGACGATATAGTTCTACCGAACAAAGACATAGAGACTGGTCTATCGTCGCTCCGAACATTTTTAGAACTTTTGAAATCTTACGGATTAACAATGAGACTTGATAAGTGCAGTTTTCTTGCCGACGAAATCGAGTACTTGGGAAATATTGTCAACGATGAAGGCATAAAACCGGGAGAACAAAAGGTTAGCGCGATAAAGAACTTTGAAGCGCCGAGGAATGTAACCGAAGTGAGACGATTTCTCGGACTCACAGGATTTTACCGAAAATTCGTACCCAATTATTCGCTGATTTCGAAACCGATCACTCAACTGCTGAGAAAATACACGGAGGGATCGAAACACTTTCTATGGGGAAGTGACCAATACGAATCGTTCCAGAAACTCAAGGAGAGTCTATGCAACGAACCAGTGTTGGCGCTGTTCGATATCAATGCACGACACGAAATACACACTGACGCCAGTACAGTCGTACTTGCTGGTGTATTACTGCAGTCGATGGATGGAAAGAATTGGAAACCCGTCTTTTACTATAGCCGCCATTGTTCCGAAGCCGAAAGCCGTTATCACAGCTACGAGCTTGAGGTGCTCGCTGTGGTCGAGAGTCTAGACAGATTTCGTGTTTATGTTCTAGGCAGACCCATCCATGTAGTTACCGATTGTTCAGCGATAACGCATATGAAGACGAAAACTGAAATGATCCCCGGTATTGCCAGGTGGATGTTACGATTGACTGAATACGATGCTGAGCTTGTGCACCGACCCGGACGACGACTTGCACATGTCGATGCACTCAGCCGAGCTCCCGAGCTGCCACCCGAAGATCCTGAAGTTGCAGGACTCGTCATGGCTATAGCAAGTGGATCAGACGATTGGATTTATACTATGCAGTTAAAAGACGATTAACTCCGGCACATGATGAACGTTATTCAAAATAAAATAAAAGATGAACGTGTTAAACAAATCAAAAGTGAATATAAACTGAAGGATTTCCGTTTGTATCGAAGGGTTATCGAGCAGCTAAAATTAGTGATACCAAAATCCGTCAGACTACGCGTAGTGCAAAATTTTCACGATAATTACGGACATTTCGGGGTTGAAAAGACAATGGGGCGCATCCAACAAAATTATTGGTTTCCTAAAATGCGTGAAGTGGTAAAAGACTATATAGACTCGTGTGTTAATTGCTGCTGCAATAAATCGCGTTCAGGAAAGCCTGAAGGACGTTTATATATGGAATCGATGTTACCGATGTTACCGATACCATTCCGTCAATTGCATATGGACCGTTCAAACGTAGCAAAAGGGGCAATATGTATATAGTTGCAATTTCCGATCCTTTTTCGAAATATCTAGTGGCAAAACCCGTCCGGAATACCTCTACGCAACCCGTGATTAATATTTTAATTGATCTAACGAGCTATTTCGGTTTGCCTACGCGAATTATAACCGACCGTGGTTCCGCATTTGTGTCGCGAAAATTTGCTGCGTTCTGCAAGTCACATGAAATTACTCATATCAAAACTGCCGCCCGTACTCCGCGTCCAAACGGACAAGTGGAGCGTGCAAACCAAACCATATTGTCTTATCTACGTACGACCGCCGAAAATAAAAACAATTGGGACGATTTACTACCCGCGCTGCAATGGAGTATAAATACGCAGAGGAATAATACTACTGGATTCAGTCCAAACGAAATCATATTCGACTTTACACTCAGAGATGTGACAAATAATAATCTTATCTCAGTTCTGCAAGACGAGTTTATTAACAAAAACGAATCAGAACCAGTACTCGTAGACCTAGCAACTAAACGAAATACAGCTTTGGAGAATATTGAAAATCAGCGGCTGCGTTGGAAGGAACGTTTCGACAAAAAGCTTTCTTCGCCCAAAGAATATATGATTAACGATATTGTACTCATTGAGAACGAAGCTGTTTCGACTGGGGAGAGTCGAAAGTTGGAACCCAAATTTAAGGGACCCTATATAATCGCCCGCATTCTTGGCAAGGACCGGTAGCTTATCGAGGATATACCAGGTTTACGAATTTCACAAAAGCCGTTTTGTTCAGTTTACGAATTTCACAAAAGCCGTTTTGTTCAGTTTACGCCGTTAACAAGATCCGACCGTGGTGTTCAAAACCACCGAAAATCGAAACCGACGAAAAAACCAATGACGAAGACAGCAGTGACGAAATCGAGGACGATTCCGATGCAGGAATGGCCGAGTTGTCAGTGTAAGCGCACCGAACATGATATCCACCACGAAACTGTCATTCGTCAGTGTAAGCGCACCGAACATGATATACACCACGATACTGTCATTCGACTGAGGAGTCTAAGTCCGCCATCCGCCGTGAATGGATTGCCGAATAAATTGCTTAATTAATATTTTCGTTCTTTTTGTTATTATTCACATCCATTGTTCCTCCTCACTGATTCATCCTGACACTTGTCCACCTTTTCCGCATTATGTAGGGAAGGTTTCCGTTGGGCACCAAGCTTCCGTACAACTAGCTTGAAGCAAAGGCCCCACGGATCCTTGTTCACATTGTCCACTAGATCTTGCCAGCAGCGAGCCTTGCTGTTGTTGATCAATTTGCGAAGGCATTTCCCAGCCGACATATATGCTGCCACCGGTTGCATGTCACGTCACGGTTCCGTGCCCGCTGAGCCTCACTCTGAAGCATGTGACACTATCTTCGCTTTTCAGCGAATTCGGCGGACCAACAGTACATTGAGGACTTGCCTTGCCGGGGTTGTCGACGGGGCATGGAAGCGTTGCACGCAGTCGTAATGATGCGCATAGTTGAGTTTACCACGTCTTGAGCTGCCAGTTTTTCCGTACCCTGCGAATCTCCCTGCAGCGGGGCACCTGCTGTGAACATCTCGACGAAACTCTCGATGTCCATCCTTCCGATGTTCCATACAATTGTAGAAAGCCGAGAGCACGGATGTTGGGAGACAACATCGCTGATCCCAGACAGAATGCACTGATGATCACTGGCTGAGTAGTGCTCTAATACTCTCCAATTATATATCCTCCGTACTAAGGACTCCGAGGCGAATGTTACGTCCGATATGGTTCCTTCACAGCCGATACGGCGGAAAGTCGGCGTATTTCCAGTGTTTAGTACGACGAGCGCGGTCCTGGCCGCTATTTCTAGGACTCGTTTTCCCCACGTATCTGTTTGAGGCATGCTCCGTTCGATCGCTTCATCGTTGAAGTCTCTCCAAACGAGCACGTTCCGGTCTGCGTTCGAGGCTGCGCCCTCCAAAGTATTCAGCTTGGCTTAGAAAAATGATATCGATTCGTTCGGCGGTAGGTACACACTAAAGAAGGTGGTTCCTGATCACCGAACCCACACGAAACCATCCCCCCGTCCAGAGCTCTCCGCCTGGAAATTCCTATCTCGAATTCAGATACCAGCAGTACCAGTTTCATCAGGATACCATGATGCCGAACCTTTATCGTAGTGTTGTTCACTCAGCAGCACAAAATCGGCTATCATGTTCCTCTCAAAGTGCCCAAGCAGATTTTGGTTGGTTGAACTGCGATGTAGCTTAGTTGCAGGACGCGGGTCATCGAAGTTATGATTTTGCCTTGGCTAGGGCTTCCTGGAAAGCCCGGCATTTCCCTGATCCCAAGACGTGCCCAAAATTCGGTCTTGGATCGAAACCCTTGCAAAGAATACAGTGTGCCTCGTTCGTACACTCTTTCCTTTTATGTTACATTTCACCGCATTTGTAACATGGGAACAATTATCGGGTCATTTGCATATTTGTGCGGTGTGACCATAGCCAAGGCATTTGAAACTTTGAAGAGGCGCTGCTCTTCGCCGTATCCTGCAGGCAACCCACCCTATTTTTACTTTGCCTTTTTTTCAGAAACAGTTCGGCGTCCTTTTTGGTTAGTTCATTTATGGCCATGCGTTGTCCCCTATGGTTTTCTGGTGTCAGCCTTGCTTTGATCGCGCCCACGCTAGGGAACTCCCTTTTGATGGCGTCTTCTACCTCGGCCAGATCCGTGACGCAGTCAATATCTCTTATTTCGATCGTTGCCATCGGCTCGAGCGAGGCTGCAGTTGCAGTTTTTTATGACGTCGCAGAATGCTTCCTTATTGTCGGCCTCTGCTCCGAATTCGACCAGTATGTGGCCCGACCACTTTGATCGTACTGCTTTAGTGGCTATGTTGGTGGCTTCGGGCCTTACATTTCCCATGATATTCCACAACACCTCCGCTTAGGATCGACCATCTTGGGGTTTTACGAGCAGTGCCTGCGGCCGGGTTCTTCGTCGGGGCTTTTTCTCTCCTGTTTTCTATCAGGTCTTCTTTCTTGCGCGTCCGTGCGATTTTTGTTTTCTGGCACTTTTTGAGGCAGTTTCTTTGCGGCTTTCTTCGCTCCTACCATCAATACTGTTGGCGCTTGCTTAAAGTCTGACCATATGCCCATCTGAAATGCCGATACATTCGATCATGATAATGGAATACTTTATCTCTCAGTGATGACCCCAAAGAGGCTATATTGCAAAAACTAAAAAATGTTGAAAAATTTCAGTTTATAAAATCTCAGGCCTTTATACTACTCTTCACCGATTCCGTCCTTAAAAAATGAATGACTCCCACTTAAATGATGACATCAACATAAGTGCAAGTAAGCACAATCATGTAGAAAGCACTAAATAAATCCTGACACAAAACGAGTATAAAATAGAAGAAATATTCCCAAGTCAGCCACCAAGGACATTATGAAATTCTTCCTATTACCTTACAAAACACTAACTCCCCTATACATCCTCAATATAGTATAGCTCTCCTCAGTGGCATTGAAGGTAGAAAAAGGCGGAAAAGGAAGAAGAGACAAAACCAGAGCAAATGCAGGAAGTGAAAAAACTTTGTGAACTGTTCTAATGAAGTTCTCAAATCTATAGTTTTGCTCCTTTGAGGCGGTTTCTCTTGTCTTGTAAAATTCCTTCCTGTTGGGACGTTCCTTTCTTTCTTCCTTTCCTTCCGTTTTCGTTTAAATACATTCCGCATTTCATTCCTTTTAACGATGAGAGTAGTGGACAGAAGTCATATAATATGTAATAGATAAACACACATGCATGCCCACTGTCTCTGCGGTATTTTATGAGAGTCCCCAAGGATGTCCTGCGATAGTTGTAATGGATTCCAACAGCCACCAACACTTGAACTAAAACGACATCTAACCAAGAGATTTTTATGATTCTTCATTATTTTTTATAACGTAATAAAAACCGCATATTACGATTTCTAAGGATTCACTTTTTCCCTTAAATTTTTGCATCGTTACCACGCAGCCCCCACTTAACTGTGTGGCAACGATAAATTCACACTTCATATTATCCTACAGGTCTAGTTCATAGTGCATAGTTATTTGTGATTTTATTAGCACTTATCGAGATTGTCTAATATAATTCTCCATATTGAACTAGAAAAGATTGGAGGTTACAATATATTGTGTTTATTACAATAGTATTGAAAGGACACTAGTTGAGCATATTTTCTGGTTTCATAGTCCAATTAAGGTATAGTGTTTGGATAATACCATGAGATGAGCTATCCTTTGCTATCAGCCACTGCCACCTTAACAAAGTTTCGCTCGGAACAAAGCATAAAAATAGCAATTGCGTTCATGAATACTCGTAACAAGGATAAAAGGAAGCATATATAATCAACACTCCCTAAAATGATTCTAGGAACATTTTCAAACCATGCTTCTGCATCTTTAATCACTCACTCGTCTTCCTAAACTTTACAGTCAACCTAACCATCTTCGCTCGAATTAAACTTTATTATCCAACACGTGTTCCTGATAGAACCTTTTACTAATTCACACACCTCAACTCTTATATGGGTTTCGCTAGACATCGGTTGGAATGTTTTCAAAGAACCCAATCACCTTTGCCGCTCATATACGTATGCATGAGGATGAGGAACTTTTCTCCTCCGATGCATCGACATTCATATGGGACTTTAATATGGGTAAGGAAGTTAAACGTATTACAAAAGACTATAAAATGTCCTTATTTGATCTGTTGTTGACATACTAACACACATTCTATATCTTTTTCGTTTCCCGAATGTATATGTTTAACATGTAGAAACTTTGGAATGTGGCAGGGAAAAAAGGGTAAATCTGAGGAAATCCCATAAAGTAAGATAAGTAAAGCTCTTTTTATTTCCCTGTTCGGACTCAATTGTCGAATCAATAAAACACAACAAATTTCATCAAAGTTTTTATGCACAATCCGGAGCAGCCGCTTCGAAGCCACCGGATCTTCGATTAAATTGCTTTTGTACAATAATTTTCTCCACCTCAAATTGTTAATTTACTAACCGAAATCCCTGCACGATTGCTATGTCTCATTGCTCAACTGGACTGGCTGCAGTGCCTTTGCTGTGCTGGAGCTTTATTTTTACTGTCTACAGCATTACACTTCCCATTGCCAATCAGCAGAGTTGTGTTCTAAAAAGAGATTTATTTATTCATTAATCCTCGAGAGCAAGCTCCAATTATAGAGTGATACAATATCAAGAGAATCCATTGAAAATAATGTAGAAAAATAAATTATACTCGTACATCGATACTGCGAATTAAAGCAAAACTATAGAAGAAGCAAATTTAATGAAAAACATTTCGAAAATTAGACTTAAAAGCAAAAGAAGAAAGAGAGCAAAAATCAAGCTGAAAAAGGTCATGGTCCCGAGGAAGTCTCAACAAGGGATAATGGAAGCGATCCCCGTACGTGCAAAAGAGATAATTAACAAGTCAGGGAAACGGGATGACCAGTGAGTCATACTTACTTCAAGCAAAGGAACAAGATCAGCAGCGTATCCGAAAGCTCCTTTCGGAGATCGAGCTGGGAGACCAATGCCCGTCACAACTTCTCAATCAGAGGCGTACGCTCGCTAACGGAAACGTATCTGACCCTTTATTGCAGCAAATGTGGCTGAACCGACTTGATGTCACGCTAAGGAGCATATTATCGGCCAATGATGCCCCACTGTCGGATCTCGCAACAATCGCTGATCGTGTGAACGAGGTCACCAGGCAGTCGGTGGCAGCGATTGCGAGGGACGACCAACTGCGGTACAGCACTCCACCGACGCCTCGAATCCCTAGCGAGCTAAACAACCTCTCCGCCGAAGTCCGAGACCTCAGCCACCGGATGACGAAAATCAATAGGCAGCGGTCAACCTCGCAACACAACGTACACCGCACGAAACCGAAGCAGCAACAAAAGGCACCAACACACCGTACCAGAATGAACGACGAGTAACTTTGCTGGTACCATCAGCATTATGGACTGGAAGCCAAAAACTGCCGGCAACCTTGCTCCCACTCAAAAAACTATGTATCGATCGTCCACACGTAGCTGCCTCCCATCGCACGATCCAACGATTAAGGATTCGCGAGAACATCAGCAAGAGCGCTTTCCTCATCGACACGGGCGCAGACTTTTCATGTATCCCACCAACCATCCAGGATCTCAACTTTTCCGACGCTGCCTCGAGGTTAGTGGCCGCCAATGGCTCACAAATTAGAACATTCAGCAAACGGGAGGTAAAATTGGATTTGAGATTGGCGATGCCGTTCAACTGGACCTTCACGATAGGCGATGTGAGTTCTCCAATCATCGGGGCCGACTTCATCGAACACTACGGCCTCCTCGTCGAAACGAAGGGGAGACGACTCATTGAGCGCGCACGACTCAAAACAATTATAGTGCCCATAAAAAAAAAGCTGCCCAAAGCGGACTCACTATCGACGGATATCAGTGACGAGCTCCGATCCCTACTGTTAGACTACGGCAAATTCTCAAACGGCAGCCAACAACCGAACCCAGGTGTACGACCAGGCATCACATCCAAACCAAGGGACCGCCAGTCAACGCCAAGGCGCGAAGACTCTCCCCCAACAAGCTGGCCGTCGCAAAAGGCGAATTTGACGAACTAATTAAACAAGAAAATTGCCGTCCATCAAAAAGCGCATGAAGCAGCCCCTTGCACATGGTGAGAAAGCCAAACGGAGATTGGCGACCATGCGGAGACTACCGTGCGCTCAATGCCCGCACAATCCCAGACCGCTATCCAATCGGATTCCTCCAGGAATCGACTGATCGACTTGCAAAAGGCGTATTTTCAAATTCCCGTGGAACCCAGTGACATCCTGAAGACTGCTATCATCACACCTTTCCGATTGTAAGAATTCATGTACATGACGTTCGGATTGTGCAACGCAGGCTAGACGTTCCAGCGCTTCATGTACGAGGTGCTGCGAGGCTTGGACAACGTTTTCGTTTATCTCGACGACATTCAGGTCTTCTCGCCCGACCAGCAGGCACATCTGGAGCACGTGAAGGAAGTGTTGGACCGACTAGCCAGATTCGGTCTGATCATCAACACCCTTAAGTGCCAATTCAGAAAATTGGAAGTCTAGTTCCTGGGAAACGCCATCAGCAAGCACGCATTGAAACCCTTACCCGAAAAAACGGAGAGGATTCCCACAACACCAAGGCCGAAGACCGCACACCAGCTGAAGTCCTTCTTGGGATGGTCAACTTCTACCGCCGCTTCCTCCCTACTGCAGCTGATCACGTGAAACCGCAAACGCGACCAAACGCCTCTCAATTGGACGAACGAAGTGATAGCCGCACTCGAGCAGTCCAAGTCAGACAGAGGGAAAGCCCCGACCCTGGCTCATCCCGACTCCAACGCCATATGGTCTCTCTGCGTCGACGCCTCAGACAACGGCATCGGGGCTGTACTACAGCAATCGAGGGCAGGAGCTGCAACGCCACTGGGATTCTTCTCCAGGAAGCTAACAGACGCCCAACGAAAGTACAACAGATACGATCGGGAACTGTTAGCCATATACGAGGCAATTCGACACACGGTCGAGGGCAGAGTTTTCACCGACCACAAGCCCTTGCAGTTCGCACTCCAGCAGCGCTCCGAAAAAGTATCGCCGAGGCAACAACGCCAGCTGGACTTCATACCGCAGTTCACCACGGATATCCGGCACATAGCAGGCCGAGAGAACGCCATCGCTGACTACCTTTCAAGGGTAAATATTATCATTCGATTGACTTTAACACTCGCCCTAGCTCAGAAGGATGATCCCGAGCTTCAAGCACTATTAAGCAGCCAAGACCAGCCGCTCGAATGTAGACAACAGAAGTTGACCGACTCCTCCCTAACTCTTCACTGCATCATCACTCAGGAGAGGATACGACCTCTCTCACCCAGGCACTCGAGCGACCAGGAAGATGATCACCGACCGCTACTTCTGGCGCTCGGTGAACGCCGACATAAATAAGTTTGTCAGAAATTCAGGCTACCCAATGCGAGGTTCGAGCACATCAACATCGAATATATCGGACGACTCCCGCCAAGTAAGGGATTCCGATACTGCCTCACTATCGTGGATATGTTCTCCTGTTGGCCCGAGGCGATACCAATTGAGACGATCACAGTCACAGCAGTCACAGAGGCGCTAATCAACATATGGATCAGCCGTTTTGGAGTCCCTGCTCGGTAGACAGTTCGATAGCCAGGTATATAAGGAGCTAACCAGGCTACTCGGAGTCACGCACTTGCGGACGACGTCCTACCATCCAGCTTCCAATGGCATAGCGGAACGGTGCCATCACACGGTCAAAACCGCGATCCGCTGCAACGACTCACCTCGATGGACGAAAGTACTACCGATTGTACTGCTAGGACTGCGATCGACGCTGAAGGAAGACATCGAATCAACACCAGCCGATATACGCTTCGACATCTGGGCAATTTTTTAACACCTCCCAGGCTGGCGTGAATGATTCCAACTTCCTAACGGATCCCCGCACGAGGATGGCTTCTTTAACCCCGCGCAATACGGCGCACCATAACACAAAAGACATCTTCGTGAACAAGGACAAAAGACATCTTCGTGGACAACGACAAAGTTAAGGCCCCACTCACTCCTTATGACGGCCCGTACCCGGTAGTAACACGGAAGGACAAATACTGTAAACTAGACGTGAGTGGCTGACCAACTGCCAAATCCATCGACAGGCTGAACCCCGCATTTTCACACCTGACGAGCAGCCCACCGCTTCGCATGTACCAACAACACGCTTAGGGCGAGAGATCCGCATGCCAGCGCGACTCGCAGCTTAGTTTCATCATATCCTGGCTCCGCCACTGCAGGGGGAGTACTGTGGCGGATCAGCCACCCACCACGATAACAACGTTGTTGCCGACATATTGCACAATGATCGCATCCACAGTCAGCATACATGCTTGTGCGCCACGGGGTATGCAATTCAATTCAATAGCAATTCATATTCAGCAAAGCATGGCCATTTCATATTCAAGGAACGTATGGCCATGAAATATGCACCCGCGGATTGCTGCAACGACGATAAAAGGAATGCAATCGCCGATGCTGACGTCGCAAACAACGCGGCGCAGGTGCATGACCACCGCGGGCGAAGCTAAAGGTATGGTCAGCATTTTCGATCCATATAAGCGGCCGGCGCAAAGGTTCGCTGTCTCAGTCTAAGTTGCACTCTCAGTCTTAGTCGCACTCTCAGTCTCAGCCTTAGTCACATTTCGTCTGACGCAATTATTGTCTCTCAAAAAATTTATTGAATAAATTTATTTATATGTTAAAACCAACACTACTAGCCTATAAAGCCATATGTTCCCGCAATGTGCAGTTGTTACAGGGTGGGCAGTTTGAGGCGGTGAATTCTTATAGGGTGTTTTCGCAACATTCCGTCCGCCTTCTTCCCTTAGTGAAGAATCATTCTTATCGAATAGTAAGATGCATATCTTGGTGATTGGCCGCTTATATTCTGACGAAGCTGTCTTGACTAAAGCCACTCGGACGTGATCGTCATCTCCTGGAAACGTTTTAACAATGTGTCCCAAAGGCCATTTACATGGTGGCATATTCTCGTGAAAGAGGATGCACAAGTCACCCACTTGTATTGAACTTGATTTGGACTTCCATTTAGGTCGAATATGAAGGGAATATAAATACTCGATAGACCATCTCTTCCAGAAATCTTCCAAAAGTCGACGCAAAAGTTGATATCGACTAAAACGATTGACGGATAAGTTAAGAGCATTCAGCTCTGGAATCGTAGTCAGCGGTTCGCCTTTTAGAAAATGAGCCAGGGTTAAGACGACCAAGTCGATGAGATCATCGCTTAATGAGTGAATAGGACAAGAATGGAGACATGCTTCAATTTGGGCAGAAATTTTCATGATTTCCTCGAACGTTAGGGTCAAAACCCCGATTACTCGTGTCAAGTGAAATTTCACCGACTTGACGGCAGGTTCCGATATTCCTACAAAATGAGGAGGATTGAAGCGCCATTCTGTGCCATTCTTGAGCAGGAGCTGAGTGATGTCACGACTGGAGATTGAAGCCTGGTCGAACAATTGTCGTAACTCTTTGTCGGCTTCGATGAAGTTGGTTCTACAGTCGCTTGTCGGTGTTGCGTAAATGTCAAGATATGGTGCCTAAGGCCGGTCTCACCGGAGAAGCGGAGTTTTTGCTTCGAAATTTTACTTTGTCGGATGACAACTACGAGGCGGCTTGGACAACCTTGTAGGAAAGGTACGGCAACCGGCGACTATTGGTAGCGACGCTCATAAACAAATTGATGAATCAGCTATCTCATGCTAATGAAAGGCCATCAGTGGCAGCAATAAAGGCTCTACATGACACGTCACAAGAGTCTCTTAGAGGCCTGGAGAACCTGCAAGTGTCTACAAGGGACTAGGATCCGTTGGTGCTACATGTGCTAATCCGAAAATTGGATCCAGCGACTCACGCATCATTCGAACAATCGTTATCCAACCCGCGGTAGCTACCGCTCTTGAAGAGCTACCACTCTTGAGGAATTATTGGACTTCATCGAACCGCGTTTCCAGGCTCTTGAGACACTCGGCCATAAAATAAAGGAACCGGAAGTCAACCGTAGGAAAGCCACCAAGTTGACCGTGACCGCCACGAAAGCTTCTCGGTGCCCGGATTTCGTCAGGTTCACTGCTGCAAAGAGACTAAGTTTCGTGCGCGCTAAGAAGCTGTGCGTGAATCGCCTTCGAGAAAGATATTAGGCTTCCAGCTGTGCGGCCAGAAGTTGCAAGCAGGGTTCCAAGAATCACAACACCCTGCTGCATCTGCCTGGAAACAACAAGCCCAAACAGACCAAGACGATATCCTCAAGACTCGAAACCAAAAACAAATGCAGAACCGCTATCGCTCGATTTTACTATTCTGATGGAGCCCCGGCCCCAAGGACATGTACTTTTGGGCTCAGCCGTCGTCAGGCTAGTCACCAGCAATGGGGAAGCGGCGGTTTGTCGAGCCTGTGCTGCATCCGTGCTAACAAATAAACCTAGTCACCGAAAGAATCATCAAAAAACTTGGTTTATCATCGACACCAAACCTTATCCTCATTGAAAGGGTAGGCGGTAGCACTGAGAAGGCATACCATAAAGCGAACCTCAGCCTAAGATCCAGATTATCAGGATATGCCGCGCAGTTGGAAGCCTACGTCATGGACAAAATTATATCACCGCAACCGTCTCAGAAATTGAACACATCGAAATGGCGCATTCCCAAACACATAAGGCTAGCAGATCCAGATTTCCACCGGACGGAGCGCATCGACATGTTGCTGAGTGCCGAACATTTCTACGCTGTGCTAGCCATTGGACAAATAAAGTTGGGCTCAAAGCTCCCAGTGCTCCAGAATACGCTCCTAGGATGGATTGTTGCCGGAAGAGTGATCACACCTCAAGCGATTTGGGAAGGTCGAGGAAGTACAGGATCCGCAGCACAAGCTTGCGTTAACTGAAAGGGCTTGCAAAGCACATTTCTATCAGACAATGACAAGACGTCCCGTCGGCTGTTTCTTGGTTAAAATTCCATTCAGCAAGGATCCCGAGACGTTAGGTGATTCCCAAGCGGTGGCCACTCGCAGATTCACTGCCTTAGAGCGCCGACTGGAGAGGAACCCTGATCTAAGACTTCCATACGAGGACTTCATGGAAGAGTATATTCGGCTTAGGCATGTGGTGGAGATGACGTCGCAGCAGCGAGAGGAATTGCGATACTTCCTTCCAGAAGACCGAGAGCAGTACAACCAAGCTGTGAGTGGTTTTCGATGCGTCCAGTAAGACGACCACAAACGCTTCGCTGAATGATGTCCTTCATACAGGGCCTACTGTCCAGGATAACCTTTTTTCGATTCTCCTGCGTTTCAGAATGCCTTGTTTCGTATTCACCGCCGACATTGAAAGGATGTATCGTTAGATAATGCTCCATCCTGAAGACCGTCAGTACCATGGCGTAATTTGGCGAAATACTATCGCTGAAAACATTAACCTACGGCACAACGTGTGCCCCGTATCTAGCTACAAAATGTCTGCAGGTTCTAGCACAGGAGAACCGGCAGAAGGATTCCTGGGGCAGCAGTGGGTTGGAGAAAGATTGCTATATGGACGGCATCCTGACCGGGGCAGACAGCTTAGAGGAGGCACTTCGCAAACAGGCGGAGCCATGTATCATACTCTCGAGCGCAGGTATGCATTTGCGCAAATGGTGTGCCAACCATCCTCTATTGTTGAAGTAGATTAAAACTAAGGACCAACAAGTGCAGCTGGGCTTCAGTAGTTTACATGAAGACTATATTAAGACGTAGGGAGTCATCGGGCGTCCGAGGACTGACAAGTTCCGAATCCAAATCAACCTGGATCCTACCAAGGCGAAGTTCTCCAAGAGGACGATGGCATCTGATATAGCTAGAATATTCGATCCATTGGGCATTCTGGCTCCTGTGCTAGTGGCAGCTAAGCATTTTCTGCAGGAATTATGGCGATTAGAATTGGAGTGGGACGCAGCATTACCAGTGGGGATCCATACCCAGTGGTTCCGATTTCCGCAGTGGTCTGCAATCATTGGAGCAGACCCGATTTTCTCGTCACATCAGCGCAGGCGAGAAACCCGTACAAGTACGGTTGCGAACATTTTGCGATGGCTCCGAGAAGGCACATGGCGCAGCGATATACATGCGGTCTACACTGAGGAGCGGTCAAGTTGTCGTCAGTTTGCTGTGTGCCAAGTCAAGGGTGGCGCCGATCAAGACATTTACTGTTCCGCGCTTGGAGTTGTGTGCAGCGAAACTAGGCGCTGAGCTCACAAGACAAGTTAAGACAGTGCTTAATCTGCAGGAGGTTTTTCAGGTATTCTGGACCGATGCCGAGATCGTTTTGGCGTGGATCAATTCTACTGCATCATCGTACCATACTTTTGTAGCGAACAGGGTCTCGACCATACAAAACCTCGCAAGGCCGGACTGATGGCGACACGTAGCTTCTGAAGACAACCCAGCTGACATCCTGTCACGTGGATGGCGCCGGCTGAATTGAGCCGCTGTAGTATGTGGTGGTAAGGACCACCATTTTTATCCGGAGCAGGATCAGTTTGGCCTTCCGAGTATCGGAGTGGTGCGACTTAGAGACGAAACGGACCAAGACCGCTATGGTAACGGCTGACGCTCGTGAAACACACTTTATTCAGCGGATCGAGCAAGGCAACTCCTTCAAGAGGTTGCAGCGGATAGTGGCCTACATGATGTAAACCGCATCATGTAGGCCACTATCCGCTGCAAGCCGGCAGTCAAGCAATCTCAACTGACAAATCAAGCGCCCACGAGTGAGGAATTATCCACAGCCCTGGAGGTAATTGTGAGGTATGTTCAATCACAACCTTTTAACTGCGAACTTTTGGATATCATTCGGTGGGAGGCTGGAGGCTGCCAAAATCACGTTCACCGCCAAACATCCCATTGTACTGCCGTTCAAACATCCGTTCACCAGACTGCTGATAATGGACATCCATCGCGACCACTGCCATTTAGGTGCGCAATCATTGCTCACTACCACTAGACAGCGGTTCTGGCCAATTCGAAAATAGGATTTGGGAAACAACTCGCGAGATCGACCGTTCAACGGTGCACGTGGTGCACCCGAGTCAAGCCTAAGCTGTTTTCACAAGTGATGGGAAACCTGCCAAGTGCGTGTATGCCCGTCCTTTCGTCAACTCCGGCGTGGATTTCTGTGGGTCTATGATGATCCATAACCGAGGTAGATGTACCCGACCGCAAAAAGGATACCCAGCCATATTTTGCTGTTTCGCTACAAAGGCCGTCCATCTGGAGCTATTCAGTGATCTAAGCACAATAGTATTCCTCTGTGCTCTCAAACGTTTCATTGGACGACGAGGACACTGGCGAAACCTATTTTGCGACAACGCCACCAACTTTATGGGAGCTCACAACCAGCTATCAGAATTGTCGTCCTAATATTCCAATTAAGCGCGTCAAGAAGTAACAACAGCGTGCTCCAGCCGGGGAATCGATTTCCATTTAATCCCTCCTCGCGTGCCTCATTTTGGCGGCTTGTGGGAGGCGGCGGTCGAATCAGCCAAAAATTTGATCCGTCGAGGCGTTTCGTCGGCGGCTCTCACCTACGAGGAGCTGCATACCTTGGTGGTTGAGGTGGAAGCTATATTTAATTCTAGACCATTCCGATATCAAACGATTCCAATGATTTGGCAGCCTTAACTGCAGCACACTTTCTCATCAGAGAAACCCTCACAGCCAGAGTGGATGGTCGCGCAGAGCCAGTCAGTCTGCATGCCCGATGGCAGCTAATCAACTACCTCAAACTCGAATTCTGAAGACGATGGTCGCAGGAGTACTTGGCGCAGTTGCAGCATCGTGTTAAGTGGAGCCAATCACACCCCAATGCGACACCGGGAACGTTGGTCATCACAAGCGAAGATAACACCCCACTGATGAAGTGGCCATTGGGGCGAATTATCAAAACGTACGAAGGCGCCGATGGTATCGTACGCGTCGCGGGTGTCAAAACCACCTCCGGAACTTTGAAAAGGCCAATACACAAACTGGCCCCGTTACCACTACTCGACGACGCACAGTCTAACGAAAAACCATCTCAAGCCCCGATGCTCGACTTGATCACCACGCTCTCTTTGCAAATGACACTCATCACCGTCAACTTGCAAAGAATCCAATGGTCCCTTACCAGCTTAGTCACGGATACTCCACACGGGCAGTTCAATTCCTTGTTATAGTCACAGCAACTATTGGGCTCAGACGTGACAACGATCAGAGAGCATCTACCCGAGAACCAGCGGCTACTTATACATCAAGAGAATGTCCTACAGCTCTTTCAAATAACGTCAATCAGCGCCAAAGTGACCACCGATTTTGTCATCTTTGAACTAAAGACTCCACTAGTAGCAACAACGGCCTTCGAGCTCTATAGACTTCTCGTAGTACCTAGGGTAAGGCCCAACAAATTAGCAGCCATATAACCATTTTTACAGTATTTGATAATCACGCCACACCGTGACATTTACTACCCACTCTCGGAGGCGAAGTACTTATCCTGCATCCAAACGGAGTCAAACATTCACATAAGCTGACAGACTCATCCACTATACAGCACGGAATCCAACATGAGTCGATGCGAGGTCGACTTGTTGAAGGGAATTACACCCGCGCCCAAATGCACCTCAGTGGAATTACACACCTCATCTGTCTGGTCCAACATCCTTCAATCGAACGAATGGATCTACGCTTTTGTCAACCAAACCATCGCTCATCCAGTGTGTGGCACTAACACTTCCACACTGTCGTTGCAGAGCTCCGCTATCCTTCAACTGGGGGGCGGACTGCACTCTCAAAACCGACACGGCAAGCATCCAGGGGCACTACATGTACGAGGGCCAAGCCATCACCATGCACGATGTCTTTCAACACATTTCTACTGGCGGCGGTTCGCACCTTGTGGACTCTTTCAATGAGTCCACCCATTTCACTGAGCCTGCATCTGAAATCGAGGAACTGCTACGACAACTACAAGCCCAAGATGTTTCCTGGACCGATCAAGTAACCGACCACAACATCTACCAGTACACAATCGGCTACCTGGCGCTTCTCGGATTAGTCGTACTGGTGATCTACCTCCGCTGGCGTACCTGCAAACAACAATCCAAACTACAGCTCCAACCACCCGTGCCGTTACCTAGACGATACAGCCTACCGCACACCTTGGAGGAGGTTGAACGGACCGTTGTAGGGGGGGGCTATATGTTGAGTTCATGACACCCCTGAGCGCCCACCACGGCTTGATCCGAAAACATCAACGCTTAGTTATTTAAGGTTAATTCATCGTAGTAATTAGCTCATTTGTAATCAATTCGATTGATTTATCAATTGATCGATCATTTTAACTCAATTCACCGATCGATTGATCAATCATTCACTGTTCCCTTTAAGAACAATTGAATTTTCCTTTCGCCGGTACTTCACCCAAATTCAATAATTTTATTCAATTCAAATATTTTAATTCAATTCAATATTCATGAATACTAAATTTTGACACACACTGCAATTTCGTTTGCAATTTTTTATTCCCAGCCAAATTGCTGACCATGCACATTCATCGAGGGCATTTATCTATGAAATGGATCCGTAGTCGAAGTGATTAGGTTAAATTTCATGGACAAAGGCAGACGTGCCAGCGAAAAGACGTAAACTCAGCGTTCATTCTCTGGCGTGTTGTCTGGTCAGCAAATTGCGTTAGAAATTGAACGTGGGTGGAATGTTCGGCCGGCTCAGTCGTTGAAGTAAGGCGAACGAACGCGGATAAAGTAAACATAAGTAAAATCAAGTAATCTCGCCTAGTATTTTCTTTGTATAAATTCTAAAAATAGTTACTTTGCATTTGATATCTATTTTCTATATTTACGAGAAATAATTTTATCTTTAGTCAAAGATTTTAAATTAGTTGAAATAAATAAGTGAAATAATAACTGCCATTGCTGTCGACGATTTTCAAAAAAGACAATAAATTCAAAGTTCCGGACAAAAGAGTCCCGGCTCAACATCACCCAGTAACGATGCTTAGCCTAACTAAATCCAACGAACCTACTTCGCTACTGTGATTTAACACAACTCGAAGGAAGGAAACACTATGAGCGACTTAACAACCATTCCCTTAATCCTCCATCATTCTATCTCGAATATCCGAGTGTCTTCTTAGTTTCCGCCATTAATGGAATGCGGATTGGCCAAGGACATGAAAAATATCTTATTATATATTCTTCTGCTCTAATTCCCTTAAATCTAACTAATCTATGTAAGGCTTCAGGTCTTTAGCGTGCCAGGTGCCTGCATTCTGTCCATCCATGTCGACCACCTTGAACCTAGATAAGGATTCACGCTTCTCTATTCTAAATGGACCCAAATACTCTGGAGCTAGTTTCGTAGAATAGTATTGCGCGGCATCTGACATTGCAAAATTCCACCTCCAGATAAGATCATTCGTATTAAATGGGGGCACTCGCTTCCAGAGATCGTATAGTTGAATGTATTTCTTGTGGCCTCCTTGAGAAGTACGATTATCTCCTCACGTACCATTTTCAACTTCCGCGCTCTTGCATGAAATCTACGACCTGGCCCTCGTCGATTGGTGGGTTCGGTGCCCTCCGCGAAATCACCATCTCCCGACCGAAATTCATGAAATAAGGAGTTACACCCATAACCTCATTTGTATATGTATGTACGAAACGCACAGCAGGTCTTGGGTAGATGTACGTTCCACTTTCGGTGATTGTTCCCCACATAAGCCCTCAGTATCCTTTTAACGCTCTGATTGAGCCGCTCGGCTGGGTGGGTTTGCGGATGGTAAAATGGTGTGAATTGTAGCTTTCTGCCGTAACCAGTTACCAAGTTGTTAATCCACGCAGAACGGAATTGGACAACACTGTCACATACGACCTGCGCGGGATACCCCAAACATTAGGAAAACTCACTCCTCCAATACTTTGGCTACTAGGGACGCAGTTGCTTTCTTTAGTGGAAAGACTAGAGACATTTTAGTGAAATAGTCCACTACTGTTAAAATAAAAGCGTTCCCCTGGGTAGACCGTGGTAAAGGTCCAACCAAATCAATGCAGATAATTTCCCAGGGCTCTCAGGCTTGACCCATTCTGAAGGACATTGGACCATACGGTGCCCTACGTCCCACACTAGTTGCCTGGCAGATTTTGCACCTTGTCGCATATTGGCTGACATCTACCCTCATCTTTGACCAATAATACCATTGAGCTATCCAGTCATAAGTCTGGCTGATCCCCATATGTCCTACCGTGGCGTCATCGCGCTACTGCAGTAAGATCCCTGGCCGCTCGGACTTGGCTACCACCTGCTTTCAGGAATTCCCGCTCAATTCCGCGTTTCGTCAGAGTACGTGCCGCCATAGTGTCCATCTTTCAATACGCCAATCTGGGAATTTGTCTAAATGCTCCTCATTCTCAATTTTTGCTCGCATACCCGACATCCACTTATCCTCTGTGTTAGATTTCTCGACCATGTCCACCTCCGGTAGTGCTCGGAGCAAGGCGTCAGGAACCAAGTGTTCCTTGCCCTTCCGTTGAATGACATCGTAATCAAACTTTTGAAGCCTCACCGCCCAACGTCACAGACGACCAGTCCGATCCCGCAAATTATTAAGCCACACTAGAGAGTGGTGATCCGTGATTACTATGAATCGCGATATCTCCAAGTAGGGCCGCAGTTTCTCCACTGCCCACAAGACTGCCAAACGCTTCTTTTCGGTGTTGGGGTAATTAGTTTATCCAGTGTAGAAGAAATGTACGGCAACGAGTAGGCGTTTCTCTCCGATACGCTGTTCAACTTCCGGAAGTCCACACAGAAGTGAAAGTTCCTATCCTTCTTCTTTACCAAGAGAATGGACTTACAAAAGGTTCCACTACTCCCAACCGCGCATGCACTGCCGGGGACACCGGATAATAATGATGGGTTCTGACGAGGTCTTGATCACATATTCTACTCTTTTGGCACAATCCAAGCCCTCGCCCATTAAGCCAAATTCCCTTATGACGAGTGCTTCCATGCGTGCCTAACCATGTGCCTTCAATCTTGTGCTCCGTTGCAGCGTTTAACAGGCTGCTACTGACGTGAATTCCCATGATAACCTACTAAGTTCCAAGACGATTCGAAATACGCATAGGAAATCCACCCCCTGGATAAGTTTGTGAGGGACTCCAGGCACCAACAGAACCTCCATCCACCTTTTGACCCCTTCCACCATACCTGGTACCCAGTCTACCCCCTCAGCTGGGACACAAACACTATCCGCTAACCGAATCGCTTTCCTCTCTGACTTCCGTAGCTCCAGCCCTATCGCCTTCAATATTTCCCAACCGGGCCCACATAAAACAGTGTGAGTTGCTCCCGAGTCCAACAACCCCATCAATGCCCCACCAAAAATTTCCACTTTCATATGTGGGCAATTAGCCGCTTTCCTCTCCTCCAGAATGTACTTGGTCCTGCTTCCCGTCGCGACTGGTATGTTCCGGCCATTCGTGCCCCCTACGTTGCCTAGTGGGCACGGCTTTCTTTTCCCGAGGGCCCTGCACCTTGCGCCTGATAAGACTCGCGCCTATTCCCAGAATTTTGCTGTCACCCAGCCGAACGCAGTACGCAGTTTGGACATGCGGTCTTCCTACCCCTACTCTACCCCAGCTAAAACATTTTTGGGGCTCACTACAAGTCCTGGAGGTGTGTCCGATCCTTCCACAATTTCAGCAGCAAGGATCTTGGGCTTCCTCTTGAAACGCTTCCATTGTCCGCTCGCTCGTGGCTTCGCTGTACGCCAAATCTGGCTCCAGAAGCCGTTGGTTCCGACGAATTGGAGTTGGAACAAAGAACTTGACAGCCGCTCTCGTTGTTTTTATGTCACTGAGAAAAGTCATGCAACTCAGCGCAACCGTTTTTCGGCCAGAAATTCAGAATGGTTACAAATAAACACACTTTCCTCGGAACTCTCCAAAGATGGAACAAAAGCTATATTCAACACTATACGGCTCAGCTAAAATTCTCCGGATTTAGATGGTAAAACTCTTCACTTGCCTTTTTTTAACGATTACAGGACGTGCAAAGGCAAATTAATATCTTGAGAATTTGCCACCCTCTACACACCTCCCCCGAACACTAAACAAGCCGTACCCGTTACAACCTGTAACTCAAATTCAATTGGGTCATCGAGAGAAAATTTACCTTTTTTCTGGAATTGAACTTTAATTACGACATGAAATAAACTTCATTACACAAACTCACCTTTTGTTTCAAATTTCGCTATGTGAATAGCTAATTTAAACTCACAATCGTAATAGAATGAAAAAGGAGAAGTCTTTAAAAAAAAAACTTCTTGTCTACAAGTTATATAGGGGCCCCTTTTCCACTGCTTCCGTCGACGTTACTCAAATTGCTTTGCCACTCGCTGCTCAAAATACTTCCTCGTCGCTTTCCTTCGTTCTGGTGATCCACATTGTCGTAATCCGTCTAATACGCAATTGCTACCACTGGGCGCTCGTCCTCTGTCTTATCCGCCGTCGCTTCACTTTTCCACCACTGTCCAACCTAAAGAAAAAGGAGGAGGTGCGTCATTCGTCGCGCTTTTATATAATCTCTCCCTAACGGCCACTGTATCGCTCTCCGACCGAGTTCTTTGTCTCGGGTTCAGCCACCTCTTCGGAGTGGTTTTTCCTATTCCCTTCGGAGTGGTTCTTCCTATTCACTCAAACTCAGCGTGATTTCCACTCCACCTTCAACCACTCTAGTGGCGGTCACTACAATTACGGCTGAATCGGCTGAACATCTTCTCTGACAGTTTGTAATGCCAGATTAAATTGTTTATCAATAATTATTGATGTCGCAAAAAATTTCGTGAGTTGAAATAGTGCTTTTTCGGGTTTTAAATGACGTTATTCACCTAGTGCTACCGATCGTACGACGCTCCATCAAGAACGCCCGGAGGAGAATATCCAGTAAAGTGAATATTTTGCTGTTATTTTATAATTTTCGTTTTTTTTTTTAATTGCGTAAAAAGCTAGTCGAGGGCAATGCTCATTTGTGTGCAACATATCAAGTCATTCGAGAGAATTAAAGAATTGATGCCAAATGCTACGCTCGTATGTTTTGGAGAATAGGCTGGATTTAGTTCTTTTCATCCAATTAAAGTTTATTTGCTCATGTATGTGACAGGTGGTCAACAGCAAAGTGAGGGTAGCAAAAGGAATTCAGAATGAGGGGAATCATCAAAGTAAAACAGAATTCCATATAATGTTTAAAATTATGCTACATGCTTGTTCAAAAAGGTGTCCTAACCCGTTTTCGTAGTAGGCACGTGAAAGCTTTTTCGCGTTCTCCTTTGATGGAGTTTTCCGATATTGCACGACTTAACTTTTAATCAGCTTTTTGCATTTTCTGCTTTTTTATCCTCTTCACTGACGTTGTCTTCGTCGTCGTCGTTATCGCTGTCGGAATTTTGATCAGCTTCGGATGTTGACTTGCCTCCTTAAACTTTAGCTGCAGGCAATGTTTCGTCATGATACACAATATTGTAGTCGGTCGATAGATTTCCACAACTCGTTCTCATTAGGGCACTTTCGGTCTCTAAACGGTGTTGAACCTTCTCGTTCAGGATGTGAATGTTGTTGGCCAGTGTTTCTAGACATTCATTCCGAATTCAGTTGTTGTCCGATTAACGCCGGACCTGGAGTGACATATTCTTTCGCAGCAACGTACCTATCTCTACTTTTAAAAAATCAAAACTACAAGTACTCGTACTTAAATTACTGCTACGGGTGCAACTAGCAGTGTTAATCAAAACCCTAATCGAGTGCTGCTTAGGCTTGTTTAGTTTAATGAGTCTCACGACTGATATGGTAGTGTTCGGGGTGAGATAACATTGATGCCACTCTACTCCATCCGTAACATTTCCCCCCTGCTTTTAGTGGATTTTCTATAATACATACTAGCCACCCAACATCCCTGTACACACACACACAAATTGGTAACACTTCGCTGTAGGATTAGACTGTCTGAATACTACTAACAATCCCTACACCACCACCTCCTGGTCCACCAACCTAACATAATACTAATACTAAATAAAAAAGAACACGTATACTATGAGTGATAAAACACTATGAATACAACTAAAACTAAACTTGAACACCGCAAATTTCCTAATAACTCCATCTTCCATCCTGTTTATCGTCTAAACCTCAGTGACCCTTCATATATATAGTTCATGTTTGCTTCGTCGAACTATCTAACGATAAAACTCCCTTTACTGATGTCTCTTACTCCGTTACCCTGTAACCATTCCCTACTCGTAACTTGTTGATTCATTTCCTTGTCGAAGTCTACATTCATTCTTGAACTTTTAAGCCTTCTAACATTCCATCCAATAAGTCCGTAGGATGAAACATAGATGGCGTTGCTAGAATTTTTTTCATATGATTTTTTATTAGTACTCTCACCTTCAGACGATACGTGTAAAAATTTAACAGCAATCGGACCATTGATTCGAGAAATATAGCATTTTGTGCGAAGCAACTTTTGTTATTGAAAAAAAAATGGTAAAAATTAAATTTCAAGTTTTGCTAAAGCATTGCTTTTTGATGAAAAAAAAATACAGTGGAAACCAAACAAACACTTGGTAAACATTATCCGGACTCTGTTCCATCAAAACAAATGGTAGAGACGTGGATTGCTGAATTTAAACGTGGTCGTACCAGGACAAATGATGCAGAGCGCAGTGGACCCCCAAATGAGGCTTTTATTCCAGGAAACATAAAAAAATCCACAAAATGGTTATGAATGATCGCAAATTGAAGATGCTCGAGCTAGCTGACATTGTAATGATATCAGATGGTAGTGTTTTTACCATTTTACACGAACATTTGAGTATGCGAAAGCTCTGTGCAAAGTGGGTGCCGCGTGAGCTCACGTCGACCAAAAACAACAACGCATTGATGCTTTAGAGGAGTGTTTGGCGCTGTTAAACCGCAACAAAATCAAATTCTATCGTCAATATGTGAAAATGGATGCAACATGGTTTCACTATTCCACACCAGAATCCAGAATGGATTCGACGAACCGAATTCAAAGCGAGCAAAGCCGCAACAGTCAGCCAGTAAGGTGATGACGTCTGTATTTTGAGATGCGAACGGAATAATATTCATCGACTATCTCTAAAAAGAAACCACCATCAACAGCGACTATTACTGTGCATTTTTGAATCGCAAAAACGGTGGCATTTGCAAAAGAAAAAAGTGTTCTTTCACCAAGACAATGCACCGCGTCGCAAATCGATGAAAACGATGGCAAAAATGATTGAATTGGGCTTCGAATTGCTTACCCACCCACCGTGTTCTCCAGATATAGCCCCCAGCGACTTATTCCTGTTTTCAGATCTCAAGAGAAAGCTTACTGGAAAGAAATTTAAGTCCAATGGTGAAGTAATCGCTGAAACTGAGGCCTATTTTGATGAGAAAGAGAAATCGTACTATAAAAGTGGTATCAATAAGTTAAAAAATTGCTATACTCGTTGTATCACCCTCGTAATAAAATCGAGTTTTGTAAAAATTGTTTTTATTTTACTTATCCTACCGACTTATTGAATGACCTGTTAAGCACGTAGAAAACAGACGGAAGAGAAAGGAAAAAAAAGAAGACTGCCGGAAATAAAAACCACTATGAGGAGGGAAGTCGAAATGAGAGGAAAAAAAATTAGAAACCCACAAGAAAAGAAACGAATGAGACAAGAAAAGATGCAGTTAACTTCTCTAGATAAATATCTCAATTCATACCGTTTTTACTCTACGTTGTGTCGGCATCTGTGTGGACTCTCTTCGTTTATAACTAATTCTAAGACAACCTTCCATTTTAGGTCCTCCGGGAATAACACCGCAAAGGACGTCCGACCTCCAAGCGGAAATAACCCAAAGCAAGGAAAAGGAAAAAACACTCTTTTAAGAAGAAGGGCAAAGAAGAAACAAAAAAAAACATAAGAAGGAAAAAAGGAATAATGAAACCGGACCGAGAGCAAACCTTCATTACCAACGTTATTATAACATTCTATTAACGGTAATCATTTGACTTTATTATTCAAAAGTTTACTTAGCTATGTATTCGTGTCGAGTCCCGACTCATCATCGCGCGAATTCTGTCCGTTCATCCCCTAGTCTCTGATTCGCGATTTTTTACATACTAAAACTCACGCAAGCTGGTTCCCAACTCAATTCTTACACCCAAGAAACTAATTACTACTACGATCCGCCTTGTTTTAGAATGCGTAACTTCCTCGTTTCTGTGTTACTGTAACCTGCACCTTTTTCATTACTCTTCTATCTTTCCGAAACATACACCTTGAGGTTCTTCGCATGCCATACGCCTGCAGCTTTCCCATCGATGGGTTTGAGGTTGTAGGAGCTCGCTGATACTTGCTTTTCCACCACTAAAGGTCCTATATATTCTGGAGCCAGTTTTGCGGAGGAATATTTTGCGGCGTCCTACTGTACTAAATTTCTCCTCTCTTCAAAAGATGCTGGACGTCTTCGGAGATTGTACCGGACGGTGACTTTTCCAGCCACCTGCTTCATCCGCTGGGTGATTTCTTCCTGTTTAGTCTGCAGGGCCCTAGCCTTCTCTTGTGTGCACGGAATTGCATCCTCCACTCCACCTACCTCGTATTGTCCCAAACCTGTAATCATTTCCCTTCCAAAATTGACAAAATATGGAGTGGCTTTTCATAACTTCATGACTGTATGTCCGTAAGGCACACCCAATTTTGGTCAAGTTAATATCTCACTTCCGGTGGTTCCCTGTACTGTGCGCCCTCAGCATTTTTTGACTTCTTGATTTACTCGCTGGGCGGGATTAGCTTGAGGATGATAGAATGCGGTGTATTTCACCTGGGCCCCGTATGCCTCTAGCATTTGCCGAAAAGTTCTGGATTGAAATTGCACTCCATTATCGCATATAAGGGAGCGTGGCACGCCGAATAACATGAAAACATGGTCCTCTAAGATACGTGTGACCTCATTTGCCGTGGGTGACCGCACTGGATGTAGCAACACGAACTTCGAGAAGTAATCGACGACTGTCAGAATGTGTGTGTTCCCCTTTGTAGAACGGGGAAGAAGTCCATTTAAATCAACACAAAGAGTCTCCCACAATTGTTTAGCCTCGTTCAGCCTACCAACCATGTGACCCACAAATACCTGACGATCCACTATTATTGGCCGGCAAACTTCGCAGCTTCGCACGTATGTATTAACGTCCGTGGCCATCTTTGGCCAGTAAAAGTGCTGTGCGATTAGTAAGAACTCTCGTCGTTCTGGTTTCGGAACAACCTTCCTCCAGGAGTCTTTCCTCCCTGACCCTGGAAGTTGACGTTGCATTCGTTTGTATAATTTCCCTGACCTCATTTGCCAGGCGGCATATTTCTGGGGCTCAGCTTCTAGTTTCTGTTTCATCTTCCGATACCATAAGTCGTCCTCTCCATTTGCTAATACTTCTATCGCTGGTACTGAGCGTGATAGAGCGTCAGGAACAAGGGACTCCTTTCCTTTTCGGTGAATGATCTCAAAGTCAAATTGCCGCAGTCTGACCGTCCAGCGGGCCAATCTACCAGTAGGATCCCTTAGATTATTTAACCGCACCAACGAGTGATGGTCCGTTATCACCTGGAAACGGTAGCCTTCCACATATGGCCGCAGCTTCTCCACCGCCCACAGAATCGTGAGACATTCTTTCTCAGTCGTTGAATATTTCTTCTCCGCCTGACTGAGGGAGCGACTTAAATAGCACACCGCCTTTTCTCCTGAGGGATGCTTCTGACTATGAACTGCCCCCAATCCAACATCTGACGCATCCGTTTGTATACAATAGGGCAGGACGGATTCTGGACAACTCTAGATTGGTGCGGATGAAAACTTTGCCTTACAGACTTCAAATGCTTCTTGGTACTGTTGAGTCCACACAAATTTCTTATTCTTCCGTAGAAGGTCAGTCAGGGGTGCCGTAATAGTGGCATGGACCGGGATAAATTGACGGTACTATGATACCATTCCTAAAAAAATTGCCGAACCAGCTTCACGGTGTTTGGTGGAGGAATACGCAGCATCGATTCAACCTATAAGCCATGATTTTTCCAATGGAAAGACCAAAATTTGCGACTGTCCTCCGCCATTTTTTTTTTTTTTTTGTTGAAAAACGAAAACCGGATTCATGTTTAGCGACCCCGAAATCCCCTGTGTAAAAAGATTCATCGAAAAATCATGAAATTTTTGGGATATTCGACCACTGTGCGACGTGGGAAGTGCCGTCGATAACCAAACAATATAAAGGCTCTAAGATAATATTGCGGTAACAAGTGCCGTAGATATTAATTAATTTTAGCTTTTGTAACAAATTAAGGATAACGCGGTTACAAGTGCCGTAGTTGTCTACTGCTCTACTGTCTAATTCATCGCAATATCCCGGTTCAAGTGCTGGAGATATTGGAAGGGCAGTAAATAAGGCTGACCCGTTTTGGCAAAGGAGCCAGACCGTAAACAACAATGAAATTGATTAAACTGCTGAATCTGCTGGTTTATACTTTAAGGTAATAGGAGGAATTTAGATCTATGTCATTTGCTTTGCTACACTTTATTCAGGAATTGAGCAGAGTCTCTAGTTTCCGGGATATAGACTAGTCAGATTGGTAAGTGCTGATTCCACGCGATAACGCTTTTTCCGCTAAACACGAGCGACAGCTAATCGGCACAAAAATGATTTCTACGACCAGCAATTTGTGAAACTCTTGACTAGTTCTCGAATCCTCGCGGAAACAAAATGCAATCTTCCTCCCTGTTTCCAAAGGATCTACAAAATAATGACTCAAATTCATCTGAAATACTTCCTTACCAACCTCAATTGTTGTACCAAAGCCTGAAAATGCTTAAATGTCTTAGCCACTATCATTGTAGTCTATTACAGTAGTTCTTTATTTCCATTGAAATGTTTTCTTGATCCTGGATTCATTGTTCAACAAATCAAAAACTAGTGAAATTTTTAATTTCAAATAATACTTTTTATTTTCTTCATACAATTCCTTATCCGTTATAATTTCATGACAAAAATCTAAACTCCATTCTCTGCATAAATTTACATTTCCTTTGCATTATTGTTAAGTCCATTCCATGTTACTCCTAAAAACTAGAGTCCTTAAAACTACATTTTAAGTCCTAAATGTATGTACAAAGAAATGGAATATTTATCAGTATTTCTGCCATAATTTTAGAGAATGTTTCTTTTTTATCCTTTCTACACTATGCTGTATTAAATTCTAGTATTGTTCCTTAGAAAATTCCTTTTACACTGCTCTCCCGCTCAATCGCTACTTGAAAAACGTTCATTCCGTCATCAATAAATCACAATGCTGCATCCTTTCCCCGGATGGAAATTCGTCATTGTATCAACAATAAAGCAAAAGACATTGCCCAAAAGGATACGTCTCCATGCAGTTGCTGCGACAAAATGAAAAGTGCAGCAATTCATTATTCCTCGAGTTTATTTACATTGGATACAATTCTCCTTTGAAATATCCTTTCAACTTCCCTTGCATTGTTTCCCTTCTAAATATAAATTTGTTCAAAAAGGACATCGTAACGCTTTATTATGAAAGTAAAATATTCGTTTTTGAGTGCATCCTTATTAAAAAGTCGTTTTGATGGAAGTAGTTGCTAGAAAAGTATTCTAGTTCACTATCTAAAATATCCTTTCATTTCAGACTGTTTTGCTGAGAGTTCAAAGGATGTCCTTATTTTATGCAATACTATATTCTGTATGAAGGAAGAATCATCTGAGTTTATTCGAATATCGTGTAGCTTCGGTCGGAAAGCGTTCGTCACCAAATTGAATGCACATGACTGTCAGGATAATGGTATCCTCGGCCACCCTCTCTGCAGCTGCCGCTCGCAGTCGCTGGCCTCAGCAATTCCATCGGCAGAAAATCCCTGCGGGCTGACGCTCGGATTCGATTTTGATCGGGCTCAATGTAATAGCCTGCATCGTCGTCAGTGCTATTATGACTGTAGCTGCAAAAATGTCCTGGACTATGTTCGTGCAAACTGCTGGCGTTGCCGTTCTCCGCGGTGCCGTTGTTATTGCAACAGTGCGACGCGCGGTGATTACTGTGAAGTGGATGCAAATGGGAAGCCCTACGCCACGCTGCAGGCTGCCTGCATCGATAGATGTGTATCAGTCCTAGGGTGAAAACGACCCCGATTGTCAGTCCAATAACAATGAAGAGCCCTGGATGTCCTGTGGCCGTGCGAATGTCGAGCCAGCGTTCCGGAGGGAGCCCCGTGCTGCTACTAGCGTTTACCAAGGAGGCGTTCGCATGCAACGAGGCCAAGGCGTGCAAGGCATTCAGCTGGGGATGCTGCTCCGAGTCGTCTTGTCGTCCTTGCTTATGACCATTATTGTGATGATTATTAGATTCACTTGAAATCCGTTTTTTGTTCACCTTCACATGGGACACGATTTCCGAGGAAGTAGTCAAGGACGATGACGGTGCTTGTGGAGTCGATTGAAAATCAATAGCTGGTACTCGGTTGAGTCCCAGCTCGAAAAAAAGCTCTTGGCTGGGAGAAAAAGTAGTTGGTGGATGGTAGGGTTGGGGCGAAATATCCTTGTTAATGGTTTTATGGGAATGCCCCTTCCTGTTGTAGGTCAGGACGGTCAGATTCAAGTTTTTCGCTCCAACGAATCGGAGATGCTTATCATCTTTCACTTTGTCCAGAGGCTTCGGCGGTTTTTTGTGCCATGATTGGGCAGGAGCTAGAGTGGTGCTGCTTATTAGCCCCGAAGCTATTTGGAGTCCTGCTGCTGCTGTTGTTTGTTGGTTTTGCTGACTTATATTTTGATTGTGCCGTTGGTCGCTTTTGTTGATCGCCTCCACTGTCGGTGCTTGCGGTCGATGTATTGGCAGTTCGGTATCGTTTGCTCGCCTTGCTAATGTCGCCCTCGTCCCCTCAAGTCCTGCAGACACAACCCTGGGAGGGTTGCGATAAGCAGTGCTGCTTTGATTTCTCTTGATGATGCCATTCTCATTTATTGCTGATGGCGATAGTTGCTGGTGGTCGACAACTTTGTCAGCTTTATTTACTTTTGATGACAACATTTTAGATGCTATCCTTGGGAGATTTAACGTTGTTTTTGTTGACGCTGCCGTCGCTGGGGTTGGAGACGATGAAGAAGTATTAACAGATGTAACGTTGACAGAATCCGCAGTTGATATCGTGTAAATGGCTTTGTCATCGACAATATCTGGTCGTTTTTGTTGTGAAGGAGTTGCTGTGCGCGAAACTTTCCTTGTTGTATCCTGAAAAACATCTTCATCTGCCGGTTGGATTGCTAACATCATCATTTTTGCCTGCCTGATTGTTTTCATTACATCAGATTCCGAATCAGAGATTGTGACTGGTTTTGTGGTCAATGGGGAAGGATTGCTGGCTGCTGTTGCGGGAGTTGGCGTCGGGAAAGATGGAAGGGGTGGCAAAATAGTGTCCAAACCCAATTTGTCGGGACTGGAATTTGTGCTAATTTGCTGGTCATCTGGTTTTCTTGCGTTTAAAGGACTCTTGCTTTCAATAACAATTGCAGGGGCAGGACTCGATGTGGAAATTACCAGCGTTGGCATCGTTGTGGCCATTTCCCTGTCAGCCTTAATTTTCTTCCGACCCATTTCGTCCGCATTATGTTGGCTTTGCGTTGGTTGCTGCTTTCGTCGCAAACTTTTCCTAGACAACTTGGTAAACATTACATTGCTCCCGTTCACGTAATGTTGTAATTGAGGCTGAGGCCTTGCTACTGTCGTTGAGGACGTGGGACTCGTCGCCGTCGTCACCGTTGACGACTGGGTGGGCAGTGCTGCAGAAGTCTTGGCATCATCTTTTATTTGCTTGCCATCCAATTTATTTTCTCGAAGATTGTTGCTGGCATTTATCGAAGAAATGCGGCCATTATCGTCGAAGCTATTTATTACTCCATCGTGGATTCTTATGGCTGTATCATTTGGCAATTTTCTAGCTTCAATGCTTTGATTGTTTGCCAAACTGCTTGTAATTTGGCCTGAAATGTGACCAGCGACTCCCATTGAATGTTCGTTCGACGTCGTGTTGTTGCCATTGTCCTTCAGTTTCGCGTTGTTGGAAATGCCGTTGGAAATTTCGACGGCGGGAGCGTTCACTTGAATTGAATTCTCGATTTCCTCCTCGTTGGATTGATTCAGGACACTAATTCCATTTGATGCTATCGCTTTTCGCAATTTCGTTTGCCTTGCGACGGTTGTCGTTTTGTTGAATTGCGTTTCCAACTTGTTTGATTGCAATAACAAATTTTTCGTGACACTCGCACACAAAGGACGAACTTTATCGGGTGGATTTGGCTTTTCATAGATGCCAGGACACGGATGCCAGGTCTTTGGGAACCCGGTCAGGTAGTTATGCATTTCGATGAAAGCGCTTTTAATTCCGTGTTCCTGGTCCAAGTATTGCCGCTCCGGTTGCACTCCTTTATCGAACTCCATCGATCTACTTGTCAGTCCAGTTTCCCGATTCTGACAAGGACTCGCCCATTCAGCAATGCCCATTAGTTCTGTGCATTTAATCGGATTCCCATCTAACAACAAATCCCGCAGTTTCGGAGATGTTTTCACCACTGACTGACTTAATCCTTTCAATTCCGAGAATTGCAAATTGAGTACGAGAAGCTTTGGTAACGGTAAACCCGGGATGTATGATAATTTATTACGCGATAGATCCAGGGTTCGTAAATTTGCCAGTTGCTGTAATGATTGTGGCTGGATATCATTGATTTCGTTATTGTGGAGGAAGAGATTTTCGAGGTTGGTTGGAAGACTGACGGGGATGCGTTTTAGGTTGTTGTGATCTAGGAAAAGAGTTTGAAGCATTTCCA
Organism: Odontomyia ornata; assembly: GCA_963969285.1. Lineage (NCBI taxonomy): Eukaryota > Metazoa > Arthropoda > Insecta > Diptera > Stratiomyidae > Odontomyia > Odontomyia ornata. Next base: position 144,971,797 of record OZ017739.1, read on the forward strand.
AACGGCCAAGCGCGTCATCCTCGATATCCATGATGTGACTGTACGATAGGTCCAGGTACTGGAGTAAGGGATAGCTATCCAAATCACCGCATCGTATAATCTGTAAGAGAAATGATGATTTAAAATTTATTATTATTCAATATGAAATGTAATAACGTAAGAGTGATTATACCATTATATACAATAGACATACACAGAATTAGAAACACTAAAGCATAAAGAATTTGTCAATAAAAGCTGTAAAAAACTCATATTTTTAGACCGTAAGTACTCGTGATTGCGTCTACAATCAAGAAGAAGTTTTAGTAGAAACAAGTAAAATACAATGTTTAATAATTTCTTATCATAAAATCATCGTTTTATTAACCAAAATAAAATTCTGTGTCAAAGAAGTTATCTGTAAACCTCAAACTTTTTTGTTATATCGCCCGCGAAATGCCATAGTGGCACATCTTCGAAAATCACAAAATTTGAGTTATATCGTTAATTACACTTCCAGTAGCATACCCTATAGTATGAATAAAATCGGCACTAAGAAACTTCAATAATAAGTCGCCAGGTGGCACTTGTGCCACTATTGCGTATGCATGCTTTTTTCTTTTCAAACAAGTCTATAGTGGCATAACTTATCAGTGCATTCTAAGCCATCGGCATTTTGACGCGTGTTTAGTGAGAAGTGTATATAATAACGGCAGATTTTGAGATATACCAGTAAATTGAGTTTATATTGTTTTATTTTCTTTTAGACAGAGTGAAAGGCACTTTGAAATGCATGTTTTCTGCAGTTTAGGCATATTGCATGTTAAGCCATTTTGATGTTAAAGAATACATAGGAAGTTAGAAGATTATTGGAGAGTATATTTTTTGCAACTAGAAACGAAAATGGAGTCGATAAGCTAGAAAATGTTGGAGATGCTAAGAATTAAACTGAGAAAGAGAACTCCAGAAGCCGCTTCAACGTGGGAAGTTGCTGAAAATCTATCTTCAGGACCATCGAATGCTGAAAACGTATTGTCAGCTGTTAACTATGAAGAAGCCGATTCCGATTTTTCTTCTGATGATTCTACAGCAGACCCCAATTATGTATCGGAAACCATTCCTTCACCTTCGGATGACGCTCATAGCGACAAAGAAAACCGTAAGACGGGTGAAACTGATCAGATGGAAGAGAAAAATTGTTTATCGAGCAAGTGTCGTTCATCTAACCGCAGCCATCATACTCTACTCCACGGTAACGTAAAGAATTCAGGTATCTCTCAAAGATCTCATCAGTCGACTGAAATTGAAACTCCAACAACCGGCGAACATTCGTCGCTGATCGGTCAAACGAGATCTAGACATCAATTGTCCCGCCTGGAAGAAGATGCTCAACCCAACAACGTTATTTTGGGTACTGCTATTATCAGAGTCAAATCACCTGATGGAGCTTCAGTCGAATGCCGAGCGATATTGGACAGCGGTTCTCAGCTGCACTTTATGACAGAGAGACTCGCCCAGCAACTTCGTTTACGACGAGAAAAAACTGATGTGGCTATTAGTGGAATTTGTATGACGACATCCCGATGTATTTCGAAAACCGTTGCCACCGTGCAATCACTACAAAACGATTTCAGGTCATTGCTAGAGTTTTTCATCGTACCAAATTTCGTCGGATTGCACCCATTGTAAAGGATCAATACATCAGACTGGAATAATCCTGAGAACACTCCACTAGCGGACCCTCATTTCGATATACCTCGGAAAGTTGATATTTTGATTGGTGCTGCCTTGTTTTTCAAATTACTTGCTGTTGGACAGATTGATTTAGGTGTTAATCGGCCTATCGTGCAGAAAACTCTTTTCGGCTGGGTGGTTTCGGGGCCATCCAGTACTTCATACAACTCACTCAGTGTAAACATTAGTGCCGACAGTAACAGTCAACCGTGCGAACAAACTTTAAATAATATCGTCGCTAAGTTTTGGGAGCTAGACCACTGTAATAGTGAAATAGACAAAAGGTCAGCTGAGGAGATTGCTTGTGAAGAACACTTTCGTGTCAATACAATTCGTGATGCAAACGGTCGGTTCGTTGTGAGATTACCCTTAAGGCAAGATGCGTCAGTGCTTGTTGACACATACGAAATCGCATTAAAACGATTTTATAGCCTTGAAAGAAAACTTGAGAAATGCCGTGAATTACGCGTCAGTTACTACGATTTTATGAATCAACATTTATCGTTAGGACATATGGAGGAAGTCATTGATTCACAGTGTATGTTACACAAACCTCATTATGTACTCCCCCATCATTGTGTTGTAAAGAATTATGGCAGCAGCACTAAATTACGCTTAGTCTTTGATGGTTCTGCGAAATCCTTCAGTGGTGTATCCTTAAACGATATTCTAATGGTAGGACCCACAGTTCAAGATGACCAATTCCGATCTTACTTCGATTTCGTTTCCATCTTTATGTAATATCAGCTGACATGGAAAAAATGTATCGGCAAGTCATAGTGCATCCCAGTGATAGAGACCTACAACTAATAGTTTTTCGTAATTCAAGTCATGATCGTGTGAAGCTCTATCGATTAAAAACAGTTACTTATGGCACTGGGACTGCTCAATATCACGCAGTATAATCTATTCGTCAAGCGGCAGAAGATGCTAGGAGTAAGTTTCCAGTAGGAGCATTGATTATCAAGCGAGGTGCATATGTCGATAACGTATTGACTGGAAGTGATGACTTGGATGAAATTGCAAAGGTCAGAAACGAAGTTACCGATATTCTACTATCAGGCGGCTTCCCCCTTAAAAAATGGGCATCAAATGAACCATCGTTGCTAGAAAAAATCGATGAAAATGACAAGGAAGTAATGACTCGACTAGATGACAAGGATTTCATCAAAACTTTTGGCCTAGCCTGAAACCCAACTGCCGATGAATTTCTGATTACATATCACTCGCCAGAAATACGAAGTTCTGTGATCAAAAGAATAGTGTTGTCGGAAACTGCTCGATTCTTTGATCCATTAGGATTACTCAGCCCAGTGATTGTTACCGCCAAACTCTTTCTACAGGAGTTGTGGAAGCTTAATAATGATCGGGACGAAAGCTTACCCATCGAGATGCAAACAAGATGGCAGTCTTTTCGCTCGGATATGGCCAAGGTCAAAACTTTAGTATCCCACGACATGTTTGTTTGTCGAATTCCAGCCTTCTAATCCATGGATTCGCTGATGCCAGTCTACGCGCTTATGGAGCTTGTGTATATATTCGAAGTGAAAATCCTGATAAGAAAGTATCGACAAACCTGCTTTGTTTGAAATCCCGTATAGCTCCATTGAAAACTACTATGGTACCGCGTCTAGAGCTCTGTGCAGCCCTAATACTTTGCGAGCTCATAGAACGTGCTACGAAGATTATCCCCCGTGACCTCATGGATGTCGTGTGTTGAAGTGACTCACAAATCGTGTTAGCCTGGCTAAGTGAACCTTCGTACCAATGGTCTACATTTGTAGCCAATCGTGTGTCCAAAATTCAAGCTGTTACATCCGTTACATGGCGCTATGTTCCAACGTAGCATAACCCGGCAGATTTGATCTCGCGAGGCGCTAAATCAGAAAGTCTACAAGGGTCCAACTTATGGCTGCATGGTCCAAGCTTTTTATCCGCATCGTCATCACAATGGCCATATCATGAAAGGTTCCAGATCAAATCGATGTTCCAGAATATCGCAAGCTGAACTTCACAGTCTTGTCATCTTATGCAGTGGAAGACCTAGTTAAGGACACAAAATATATTAACTCATACTGGAAAACTCTTCGAGTATTTGGATACGTTAATCGATATCTCAAATCATTGCGGTTGCGAGCACGTAGTTGAACGAAACCTAGCTTTGCGTTACGAAGCTTTACGGTGTCAGAGTTAGAAGAATCAGTCACGGTTATCGTTCGTTGCATAAAACGAGTGTATTTTAATCGTGACTATACTGACCTCCTTAAGGGTGCATCCGTAAATGCGAGAAGTCGAATTTTACCTCTACGTCCTTTCCTGGATGGAAACGGAGTAATTCGAGTCGGTGTACGTATTACGAAATCTGATCTACCCTTTGATGCGCGCCGTCAAATGCTTCTTCCGCAAGCGCATCCCTTTACAAACGCATTGTTAACCTTCTTGCATGTTATCAACTCACATGCTGGCTGCCATACCTTGGTTAACATTTTTCGGCAAAAGTTTTGGTTGATCAACGTAAAGTCGGAGGCTAAACGAGTTATTCATCAGTGCACGATATGCTTTCGAGCGAAGCCTCGCTTCTTTCAGCAAATAATGGGAAACCTGCCATCGAATAGGCTGAAAGTATCACATCCCTTTGCGGTTACCGGTGTAGATTTTTGTGGACCGTTTTTCATGCGAGCTCACCTACGAGGAAGATCTCCAATCAAAGGCTACTTATCGGTTTTAATATGTTTCGCTGCCAAGGCTGTACATTTTGAACTCGTTTCATATTTATCGACAGCAGCATTCATTTTATGCCTTAAACGATTCTTCGCTCGCAGGGGAAAATGCAACAAGCTATACTCGGACAACGTTACTAATTTTATCGGTGCCAATAACCAGTTGCGAGAGTTAAGAAAACTTTTCTCCACTCAATCCCATATTGACCAAGTCCAGCAAGCTTGCCTTCTGGAAGGCATTGGATGGTGTTTCATCCCACCGCGCTCCCCACATTTTGATGGGTTGTGGGAGGCGGCGATGAAGAAGGCAAAATTTCACCTCACCAGAGCAGTCGCCAATGCATCGCTAACCCACGAACAAATGCTTACGGTTATCTATCAAGCGGAGGCGATTGTTAATTCTCGACCCATCACGGAGATGTCATCAGATCCAACTGATTTGGAAGCCCTCACACCCGAACATTTCTTGATTGGACGACCAATTACATGCTTACCCGAACCAATCATCACACAACTTAAATTCGATTCCTTGGACAACTTTCGAAAAATATCCTTCATCCAGCAATCCTTTTGGACTCGATGGCGCAACGACTATCTTCACCTATTGCAGTCGCGATCTAAGTGGACCTCAGTCATTAGCAATGCCAAGGTTAACCAACTTGTATTAATGAAAGATGAAAATCTTCCACCTATGAAGTGGCCTCTCGCCAGAATTACCGATGTGACACGCGGCGAAGATGATAAGGTTCGAGTTGCTACAGTACATACAGCTTCGGGAATCTTCAACCGGGCCATTGTGAAGCTATGTCCATTGCCTATCGAATAATTGGATGAAAACAGAAGTTTTCATGGTGGGGAAGATGTTCAGTCTTCTCATGACAAAGCAGCGTCGAGCAATACTATTATAGTTCCAGCCTCATATACATACACACATACATATAATTTTGCATCATGTACAAGCTACTCTCAGTACTGGCATCACCCCAGTACATACTTACGACAACAGTAAATCTTTTTTCTATCGGGAGTGATGCTAATACTGCGATTAGTCTTCACTCTGTTCAAATTAGTCGTTATCATAGTGCGGACATTGGCAATTTACCCTTTTCGTTTGTAGCCTTTTTCTCGGCCTTTGTTCCGCTTGCATTATCGATTTAACTTTAAATAAATTCTCGAAACAAATTTCAAAAACGCTTGAAATTTCTACAATGACAATTGTAAATTTAAATGTTGCGCGAAATGTTTGCAAAATGAACGATTGGGAATATTCGAAAAATACTGGAGTCTGACTGATATCAATAAGCAGAGAGTGTTTGTTGCCACTCTCATGGATGAAGTGAATTATAATTATCGACGAGAAGCGGCGCGATCCAAAAAGTGCATATTATCTTTTTAAATGTGCCAGTAAATTCAGGGTCTGCAAGTTATTTTTTATTTCAACCTTGTGGGTGACTAATCGGTTCATAAGGACCATTAAAGCAAAAAGAAAAGAAGGCATATTTTAAGACATGCGGGGAAAACATATGAAGAAAGCTTTACCAGAATGCGTGAAAATGATGTGAGAGCACATATTTCTTCTTTACCCAGAATTGAGAGTCACTACACTAGAACCCACTCTGAAAAAGAGTTTATTGAAGGTGGTGAATCCCCTCGCGCAGCTGCACCGTGACTTCAAAGCTTAACATGAAGCTCAAAGCAAAAAAATCGCTGGTTTTGGGACGTATAAAAACATATTTAATAATGAATTTAATTTGTCCTTTTCCTCTCCTTAAAAGGATCAATGCCAGAAATGTGTTGAGTACGAAAACGCTGATGCTGAAGGAAAGATAATAAGATAGTACTAGAAGAAAGCTATTTGCGACATCAGACAGAAAAAGTATTAAGCAGAGAAGAATAATTGAAAGATTAAGGGAAGCTTGCCGAGAATCATTCATACCTTGTTGCATGTTTCGACTTACAGGCTGCACTGCCGACCCCAAGAGGAGATGTATCTACATTTTACTACCGATCAAAACCGCCGGCCTATAACTTTACTGTGTGTGACCTGGCAGAAAAATGACAAGGGACAGTTACCTGTTTTATGTGGCATGAAGGGCAAGGAAAAAAGGGCCTAAGGAGATAGGTAACTGTTTGTTTCACTACCTGTAGCTAAAGAGTGACCCTTACAATGGTAATGAATTTAAAGTTGTCTTGTATTCGGACAATTGTGCAGGACAATAAAAAAATAAAGTACGCAAGTATTGAATCTATTACCCATAAGTATTTGGTAAGTGGCCACACTCAAAACGAAAGTGACAATCTCCTGTCTCTGATTCAAGAGAACATTAAACGATCCCTAAAGGCTGGCCCAATTTATGCACCCAAAGATTATCTCTGTATAGTCAAAACCGCAAAAAAACAAGGGCGGCTGTACAATGTTGTCGAAATGAGCTATGATGATTTCTTCGACTTAAAAAAAATGCATTCTGAAATCAGTTTTAATTTAGGGAACGACACATCTGGCCAAGTTGTTAAATTTTGTGATGCAGCGGTATTCAAAGTAGAAAGACAGTATCCTAAGAAATTTTTATATAATGTTTCAATATTTTGAATCCGAATTCAGAGAAGTTAATTTACTGAAACAAACTGGAAGGTCAGTTGATTTAAAAAATGTCGAGCTCAAAAATGCTTACGAAGATGCAATTCAAATACCAAAGAAAAAGTGCAAAGATTTGATGTGTCTTGTAAAATCGAATGTGATTAAAAAATATCTTGAATATTTTTATTGAAATTTAAGATTTGAGGATCACTAATGAGAGAATGGGAAAGATTTATAAATTTCTTCTTCTTCTTAGCCCTACAGCCCCTCTCGGGCCTTCACTTCCTGCAAATAGTGCCTTCAACTGTCTCGGTCCATTGACCACGTCCTCCAATTTCGAAATCCGAGCAGCGATGACCTGTCTTCGTCGACCGAGTCAGACCAGCGTTTCCTCGGTTTCCCCACTGGTTTCCGGCCTTCAGTTCTCCCAACGAATACCTTTTCGGGTATCCATTGTTCGTCTATACGATTCATGTGGCCAGCCCATTGCAGCTTCCGCAGCCTTACAATTGTTGAGACCTCTGGCTGGTCAAAAATTTCATAAAACTCATGTTTATACCGAATTTGCCATTGGTCCCCGTTCAGTTTCGCTCCAATTATTCGCCGCAAGACCCGTCGCTCAAAGGCGTTCAATAAAGTTGCGGATGCTTGTGATGGGGTCCAGGTTCCACACCCATAACATAGCACAGGTCTCATCACAGATTTGTATTCTTGGAGCCTCGTTTTGCTGTGTATGCCGCTGGTTTTCAAGATCGGGCAATGAAATGTAGTGATTAAGGTAAAATCAAATGTCCGTAAAGGACTGCAGCGATGGCCTGCTGCCTCAACAGAAGAAGGTGTCAATATCTGCCGAGAATGTCCTTGTCTGGGGTCGCGTGCATGCGCTGGCAGGCTAGCACTGCGGTGTCGTGGGGCGGGTTCATTCCCCCAGCACAAGGACCCACTACAAAGAATTTTGCATTCACGAATTTCTGGGGTCGAACAAAAGCAAGGCGACCGAAGTCGCAAAAATTGTAGGCAACCACACCGAGAGAAAAAGGACTTGTTCCGAGAACAAGTGAAACAAGGAAAAACGGGCGACTTAGGGTAATTTCGTCGTTACCCGACGAGGCTCATGGCCCACATATGAGAGAGGGATAACCAGGTGGTGATGGAGCCCCTGCGCACGCTCGTAGATAAATCGCTTTTCTAACCGTATTCTGGCTACAACAGCACTCCGCGACGGCAAGAGTGCGCTATTCCAAAAATTCCACTTTTCGGACAGCGCGACACAAGAAAAGTGCGTGCGGCTCACACGAGATATTTGCGAGGAACACCACGATGGCGAGTCCTGCGCTAGCGCTACTCCACAAGACGTGCCCAACTCCTCTGGCCGCACTCAAGCTCAAAGCACTCTTCCGCCAGCTGATTGTCCGCGGAAAGTCCTTTGAAGTAGTTTGTTTTCGCGGGGAAAGATGTGACGACGTTGATAAAAGCATAAATATTAGCTTGAAACGCGGCAGAGGCGTTTTGGTTTCATGTGTGCAAGATAACACGGCAGAACCGGTAAAGTGCGATGGGAAGCGGAACAGACACTTCCGAATTCAAAGAAGGATTCACCACGGGCAACACCGGAGAGAGATAAATCGCGCAAATTGGGATTGTAAATAGCACTTTTTTCGCGTAATGGCACACACGTCAAAACTTTCAAGCTTATTTTCGTTGCGCCAAGTACATTCGGTTCGATTGAAGTTCAATCCTCTTCCACTGTCCGACATTCCCGAATTTGTGCAGTTCAAGCTTCTAGCCTCGCGACGGACTTCCAAAACAAGAAAATTGACTGACATACGACGAGTCGAAATTACGTTCTGCCTTGCAACAGCATCCACGCTCGTGCACAATCCCGAGCAGACTTCCCTCAACAGCTGCACACAATTCCAATCCTTTAGCAATCTTTTTCCCATTTACATGGAAATCGCAAGTAGCGTTAAGGAGATGGTTCACTCTTAAGAATTGTTGCGGTGTTCTATGAGTGTAAATGTATTTTTTTTCTTTTTTGTTGTATGGCTAAGTTTCCGATGAGCTGAGCGAGAGAATGTGTGTTTTACATACTTTCTAGTCATAACCGGATTTTCTAGATGGAAATGATTTGCTGGTTGTGTAGTGATTTAACAGGTTTGGCCTGTACTATGCAGGATTCCCTTTAACCCTTTGCCTGCGCCGAATTCAAATCGAGCAGTTTTAGTTATTTTGAATGTAAAAATATAAACTCTACAAATTGATATAAAAAAAATAAAATTTAAATTTTACATGAGATTATCAAATAATTTAAAGAAAAGAAAAAAAAATATTAAATTTAACTAACTGCTCGATTACTACAGAAAGAGGCGAAATACGCCGAAGAATACAGCTCGCAAATAAAATATTCTATTCAGTATTGACAATATTGAAGACCAGCTGCATACACAGGAGAACAAAGCTCCAAGTATTCAAATCTGCGATAAGACCTGTCTTATGCTATGGGTGTGAAACATGGACCCTAACCCAAGCATCCGCAAATATATTGAACGCCTTTGAGCGACGGGTCCTGAGGCGAATAATCGGAGCGAAGCTAGACGGGGACCAATGGCGAATTCAATACAACCATGAGCTGTATGAAAATTTTTGACGAATTATAAATTTAATTTCATTAATTTCACGTGAGACTGAAAGTAATTTTGTATTTAAGGAAGAAAGTTAAGAGTGAATAACATACTGAAAATGTTAATATATAATGATCTTTATGTATACAAGTACGTAATTTGTTTTGTTTTTGTGTCTAAGAGAATGAGCGATTTATAAAAACAATAAAACTTAAAAACAATGTAATCGATTGAGTGGTTCGTTTAAAATGGCACATCTTTGATTTTCACATCTTTTACTAATTTGTGCAATAGTGGCACACCTTGCAAAATTTCAATCCTATAAATATACTTGGAAATTACACTTAAATCTCTATTATGGCTGCAAAAGGAGCAGTGATTCTAGTTTAAATACCAGCTGAAACATCGACATATATTTTTCACTATTTTTTCAAATGCAATTTTCTCGATATTACGCAAAGATACGATGCGCCACTATTGTATTTCGTGAGCGATATATCATTAATGAAAGAATTCGTAAAGAGGCAAATAATTGTGGCTATTGAGTTTGGCTATAATCTGAACTTGCAAATCCCTCTCTCCCACCGTGAGATGCAATTCTCCATGATTAAGTTTTTTCAAATCCATATCTTGTGTAGAGTTTACGGTTGAAGCCATTGGTTCTTGTAAGGCCCAATGAAGTTGTGCTTGAAAATATCAGCTGAAGTTCTTCTCCCAGGAAATACTTTTAGAGTGTTATTCCAAAGTTCATTGGACAGCTTATATAATTTGCACGAAGACATAGCCTCAAAGTGCAAAATGGAGAAGTTGTCAATTAAATTGAGAAAAATTAAGAGAGAATGGCTAATAAAGTACAAAAATAATTATAGGCCCTGTAACGTTACACCAAGCGGTTCCGGTTGGGGGCCTTGGGGTTCCCGCTAACTCGTGGAGACGGGATAGGGAGGCGCCGCTCGCCAACCCTTGAACTGCCCCCAGGAGCTAATTGGCAAACTTGAGGCTCCGCGGAATGATTAGGACACTATAAGACACCGAGTTGTGTCATACACACCAAGCCTACACCTTGTCCTGACTGGCTAATTTTCCCTAGCCGCTAACAGTTCTTTCTCAGCTTGTTGAGCCGCTTATCAATACTTCTACAAAAACCAACTTGAACCCTCTCTTCACAATCACCACCTATATAATTCGGAATCTCCAACGGGAAGGAGTTTTGCCACTCCACGCATAATTTACGCTTTCCATCAATACTACACGCTCCACGCGCGATCACACTGGCTGAAAACACTAATCGTATGCAAAAGATTTCAAGTTTTAGTCCAAGTTATTGTATTTTAAATATTTGCCCTCAAAGGGTAAAGATTCACAAACTTACAATTTTCTTTAAATTTCTTACGTTGAGGGCCCCGTTGATGGTCAAGCTGCAGTTCATAAAATCCTAACGCCTTCCGATTCCTCCACTTCTTCCGCTCCTGCCCAATTTGCGCACTTGCGACGGAACTCCAACGCTGTTCGCTGACCAATTCAGTTATCGTCGTTGTTTGCTCCTAATACTCGTGCCTGTTGGTTACTGGTCGTGGTGACTATCATTCCACTCGTGATTACCCAATTTGCAGCAGGATCGTCCTTCTCGTCGTTGAAAGAATCCGTTAAAGATACCGCTTGGGCCGTCTCGCAACGGCTCTTTCTCTTGAGGTGGAGAACCTAGATTTAAGGCCACAACAACCACCACGGCTGCTCAACATTACAACGTTTTCTTTGGATTCGAACCCAGTTTTTCTTGGTGGCCATCTTTCTTTCACCCACAATCATCTGCATTATCGATAACAGTAATATCGACTTGTTTTGGTTATAATGTCATTTGTTATTTGGATCTTCTTCTTCGTAGCCCTACAGCCCCTTTCGGGCCTTCGCTTAGAGATAGTTAGAGTATCTCATTATCATGATCTAATGTATCGGCTTTCCACAAGGTGATATGATCATTATCACGCTTTTGCCGTATGTCCGTCCACCCAGCTGCGATACGTTCTGATTTTTAAACCAGCACGTATCATAACTGAACAGGCTTATAGTCCGTCCGAAGAACCACTCGAACTAAATCTCGTTGACGCCAACGAAACTTGAACCAGAGACCTTCAGCTTACGGGCTTAGTGCTCTAACCACTAAGCCATGCGGAATTTGTTATTTGAATGCTTGTAGAGTATTTACTTGCACGATCGTCATTCCGATGCTAGCAGTAAGTTCTTCATTTGGTTGTCCTGACGCGGAAAATGTTGCAAATATTTAAGCCCATCGCGAAATGTTGTAAGATAAAGAAGGTACGCGTTTATGGTGGCGTATTTGGTTTACACTCTCAGATTACAGTGGCTCTCTTCGTTGCCTGTGCCATCATTGTGTCCGCGAAGGAATATTTCGGCAAAGCGATAGACTGCTTGTCGGACGAAAAGATCAAGGACTTCGTAAGTACGTTTTGTTGTGATTGTACCAAATATAATTTGGTTTTTAATATCGTCTTTAATCTCTGAGATACAACTGCTTTTATCAAGCATATGATTGGGGTGTTCAACGTTAACCTCATAAGCTGTAGAAATTTATACTATGGTCGTATATTGATTGAAGAATAAGCCCGTTCGGACAGTCGTAGATGTTACGATACTCTTCCTCTTGATAACGAATTCATTGCTACTTCTTGCATTCGCAAGACAATTGATGCGATTTTTGAACAGAATTTAAATGCATCTAGCCAGTAAGATTTGAAATCCACCATAACTGAGGCTTCAATCTGACAGATATAGACATTCATTTCGTGCCAGAAGCACTATTGAATCGCGCAGATCTGCTGTTTTAAGCCATAGTCCAATTCAACCAAGATCTGCAATACGACAATCAAGCCCCACTCAAAATTAAACTGGCAGCAAGAAGAACGACACCGAATAAGAAGAATCTCTGTGTGTGATATGTCAAGAAATTGTTGCAACCGTGGAAGTCACCGCAGTTGCAGACATTAAGTTTTAGCAGAAGGTTGTGTAGTCCAGAGTAGCGTACTGAGGCCGGCTAGCGCTCAGTCGTGGAGCCTCCGGGACACCCTCTGCTCGTGCTGAGCCACCTAACATAAAAACACTTACACGGCGGGATAAGCAATGAAAGATTATGGTCTTAACGCGACATGGCCGTTTTATTTAATTCACAGATTCTAATCCAAATCAAATTATATGAAGAATAATAATAGAAAAAAACTATTAAAAACCCCCTTCGAAATTTAAAACAACTTAAAAAATAAGCTAAAATATAGCAACATAAACTAATTCAATATGATAAAGAATATAATAAAAAAAGCTACTGTGAAATATTATAGTTTATAAAATATTAAAAAAAAAGAAAAAAAAAATCAAATTGGTACTCACTTCTTTCCTTGCAAAACTCCGAGCGCCCGGTGAAATACAACAAAAGAAGCGTTGCGTCACTTAAAAATTAGATTGTAAAGTTAAAATCACAAAAATAAAAACGCAACGGTAACTTTCATCAGCACTATCTGTTTCTTCTGCTCTGTCTACTAGCGGCGAATTCAAAATTCCGCACTTGCTTTTCGAATTCCCACTTCATTCATCAGCTATCTTTGTTATAATTTAATAAACGTGACACCTGATACTTTCAATATTGTGACTTCTTTATCACACTTGATTTTTCTTCCACCGCAATGTGGGTGGTTAACTTTCAAAAATATATTTAAATTTTAGTTAATAGTTTCTAATGTCTTCCTCACTTCACTCCGTTCACTTCTGATTTTTATCTACAGAATTTCAATCTAATGTTAGTTCTGTTTTTCCTTTTTTAATCACTTCCAAACTTCCGACATTAAAAATTCTATTCAAAACGTTGGCCCACTCACGATCCCACTTTCGTCTCAAAACCCAAATCAAGACTTTTTGTTCCCGCACTCCAAATTGACAAAATCTTTTTCCGACACCGCACAAAATCAATCTCTCTTATTCTCAAAGTCCAATACTGACTGCCCTCAATTCAAGAACTCAATCCCGCAATCCTTTTATTCTCCATTACCGCTGCCGCATCTGGGTAACGTAATCGAAGTTCATAACACTTCGATTCCGCTACCCACACATCTTTTTCGTATCGACAGACGCAACAATTTCCGTTTTGCATATATGGCAATTTGCATAACCATAGAAGCATTTGATTAGATGCAAATTATCACGTATATACGGAAACAATTGCTTTTGCCGATACTCCAAAAAGAGTTCTTTCCTGCGCTTGGGGAACTTGAACCCAGGGTCCCAGCAGACCCCCGGTCGAGAACCCACGACGCTACCAATGGAGCCACCTTCTCTTGATTTCCCATTCATTGTATCAGCAACTTCAACTATTAGGATAACGTGAATGAATTTTGTTAGTATGAAAATTAAGATTTGTTAGTGGGAGCTAATGAATAAAATTAGTTAGTATGAAGGAAGGAATTAGTTTTTGTTAGGGAAAATGTATCGAATGAAATTTTGTTAATGGGAATTAATGAATGGAATATTACTAGTGAGAATATTAAAATTATTATTATATACTATTTTTTTTGTAATTGAAGATAAGGGTAAAGGCTAGGATGGAGATGGTGGGGAAGTAAAAATTGTAGGGAAATTGTTAAATGTTAATAAAAATAAATAAATTTACTGGGGAAAGGTATATGTGCCCAAAAGAAGGTGGAGATGTTACGGCGGCAATTGAAGTTGCGAATGGGAGAAAGTCGGTACGCCGGCACTCGCAACAAAAGATAAACACATATCGTACTGTCCTCTATGTACGATTTATATTAAAAATCAACAGAGAATTTATGTATCAGACTGGTATTAATTGATTATAAGTTCGATTGGATTTTACGAAGGAATATTTCGACAAGGCGATAGACTGCGTGTCGAACGATAAAATCAAGGATTTCGTAAGTACATTTTGTTGGCGCGAAGAACTTATAGCACGGAAAACTTTCATGAAGAAATCGGGCTGCAAGCCGCTAGTCTAGGTGTGACGTGGGAAGTGTATGGGGATCGGGCTCCAAGAGTGCCCATGAGAAGCTACCAGCGGTATTTTCCCTGGATAGTGTTATTCCTGTTTTTTCAAGCGAAAACATAAAGCTTTTCGTTCTCGTTTGCCATTGTGGCTTGACAAAATTATCGGCGGCTAAATGCTCAAATCCACAATTTGTGATTTTCAATTCCTTGGCCACTGGTCGCACTACTGACTTAATTTTGTGTCATTTTGTATGGTTTGGTCGAGTTTTTGTTAGCATCTTAATTTAATATTTAGTGTGTTCCGAATACTTTGTGATTAATGGGTTTGAGAATTTCGATGCACTCGTCAGCGCTTTTCAAAGAATCACATAATGTTGAAAGTTACGCCAGCATATCTTCCAGAAACAGTGTTTCTAAAGTTGCACTTCCTTCGTGTGGTCCTAGGCAACAGATATTTGTAGATTTTCCATTAATCCAGAGGAATTCCTATGTGTTTTGTTTCGTATATGCTACGAGCATATCTACTAACTTATCAGCCAACCATGCATTAACCATCTAGAAGCCGACAGAGCACTAGAGGGCCCCGAGCATATGCTACGAAAATCGAACTAAAATAGCCACACCATAGTGTTGGATATCTTTGTGCACCCTCGAATCGGTCTTTGGGAGGTTGCGTTTCCCTACCAATCCTCGCCATGTCAGTGGAGTTGAACTTTGGTGGCCAAGAATAGCTGCTTCGTTTTAACTTCATCCCCAACTTTACTTACCACTAATAATTGCATGGTCTTTACTTATATTAACTCTACTTGATCAATTAATCCTTTTTACCAGTCCTTCAGCGCGTGGAGTGGTTCCTTGACAATATTCCGATTAAAATGTTGGAGTGCAAGGAATCCTTCCCTTCGAGGAGTGGCTCCGGGGTTATTTTTGTTTGTTTTAATTTATATTTCATAACATCCCGGGAAATCAAGAGTGAGCATGAATAAAGCAATTTAGTCAGTATTTATTAGTCAAGTTGGTAGGTTATAAACAAGGATAAGTTGAAAAATTGAAATTGTTAAATATGATGTAATATAACTATTTAATTTATCTACATATATTGTTTACTAGCGATACCCGGCGCACGTTGCCACGCCCAAGGAAAAACATGTATTTAATGTGAAATTAAATTTTTTTATTTTATCTTAATGCTAACGGATAAACTATATTTTTCGTCGATTTAGTTGGTGTATAAATGTATGAATTTTTTGGATTGCCAACTCGAGAGCAAGCAAAATACAATTGAATCAGTAGTTTGAAGAAGGGAATAAGTCACAAAAAATGCTGATTGGACATTTTGAAGAAAACGCCATCTGCAATCGAAGACTTATCCATTCGCTTCAACAACTTAACGAAAACCGGTTTTGATGTAATGATGTAGGAGGTCCTAGATTGTAATAATTTTAAGAAGGAAATGAATCTCGGATTTACTCCCTTCCTCAAATTAATTTACATCATCAAACTCCTAGCGGTGTATCAATCATAACGTCGTATATCCGCCATTGACAGAACCCTTCGTTTGTTGTCTTAAAAGTTGAGAGTGTCTAGTAACGTTGAGTGCGCATATAACGATCAACGCAAAGAGGGCAAATTTACCTGCTGATACGGTCGCTTCCATTCATGGTTAGATTGTTCTCAGTGAAAGAATTGCACTATGGCTGCAAATGTATTTAGCATTTAGATGCTTCACTTAACTTCAAGTATCACGAGCAGACTAACAGAGTTAAATAGGATTTTTACAGAAAGAACTACAATTCTAACTAGGAGTGCAGATTTGAATGACTGCAAGCCAATGTGTGAGGAGCTTGATGTCATAAGCATAACCCATTTCTCTGTTATCCTGCTTTGGCAAAATCCTAGAACGTATTGTGCATTTGAGGATTTATGATGCTTTACGGCTAAATTTCTCCGATAAGCAACATGGTTTCATAAAGGGGCGTTCCACTGTAACCAATTTACTTGAAATTACAGATACTATTGCCTCTGCACTTGACTCAGGTGGTTAAGTGGATGTGATTTACACAGATTTCGCTAAAGCATTTGATAGCGTAGATCACAACATTTTGATTGCAAAACTCCAACAATTTGGCATTAGTTGCCCCCTCCTGGCATGGCTGGACTCGTTTTTCAAAAATAGATCCTGTACGGTGATTTGGGGTGGACAAACTTCATTTTCTTTCAGTCCCACTTCTGGCGTTCCACAAGGCTCTATTCTAAGTCCTCTCCTCTTCAATCTATTCATTAATGATCTCCCATCTATTTTTACTTCTAAATCCCTATTATATGCGGACGACCTGAAAATTTTTAGAGTCATCAGCTCAAATCAAGATTGCTTGGATCTTCAAAATGACTTAGACCTCTTAAACTCATGGTGTCTAAATAATCGACTCACTCTTAACATCTCTAAATGTTATTGGATGTACTTTTCCAGGAAAGCAAATCGCATTCCTTTCGCTTACTCAATCGACCACTCCGTGCTCGTTTGCGTCGATAGGTTTAAGGATTTAGGCGTAACGTTTGACCCCCATCTGAAGATCGACATCCACATACTTCTAATGACATCTAACGCCTCTAGAGTTGCAGGCTTTGTTTTACGCTCTTCTCATAAATATTTCAGTATTCAAACCGGAATACGTCTGTTCTCTATGCTTGTGCGCCCGATTCTAGAATATGCATGTCAGGTGTGGTCACCGCACCTTATTTATCTCTCAGACGCAGTGGAATCTGTTCAGCGCAAATTCACACGCACGCTCCTTACAATGACCGCCTATGTTTCCTGTTCATGCCTTCGCTTCAAACGAGGAGGCTCTTCCTCGACCAATGCTTTCTCTTTAAACTTGCCAGTGGCTTACTTTCATCTAACGTAATCAACGCGATAAGCACACACCTACTTTCCCGAACCAGATCCTTTCAGTACTATATAGTACCGTACGCTAGAACAGAAACGTATCGTCAGCCTCCGTTAGTTCGAATGGTTAGAGATCATCATCGTCTCCAGCTTGATCCTCCTTTAGACTCGATTGCGAGCTTCAAATTAAAGCTGCGGAGAATACTCTGCCATCTAGAAATTTAATTCTTTTTTGTCTTTTTATAATGTAAGTATCTCTTTTTCCTTGAAATGTGCTTAATTTTTATGGGTTTTTTCTTTTTAAAGTTCTTTTTTCTTATTAAGAAACTACCTTGTAATTGGAATTACATTCTGTAAGATACTTTTGTAAATAAATAAATAATTGAATTTCAACGCTAAGTGCCCTGTAATCGCGAAAAAGATGAAACACCTGAAACACGCTAAGAAAAAAGGAAACTACAGCATTATGCAATGTCTGGAAATATGTTGGATCAATTCTTTTGGACACTATCCAGAATCTGCCATTGCTATAGATTTCGGTTAAGGAAAACTTTTATCTCCGTAAATTTTTGGCTCTACATCTTTTGGGTCCATGATTCGAAAAAAGCGGCCAACTTCTATATGTATCATGAAGGAAAGTTAAACGAGGGCCTGACAAAGTGTGCAGCTCACTGTGGAAGACCATCCAAAATATGGATCCAGCTGTTATGGAGCCTCTTTATAGCTGGATCCATACAGTGATGCTTGTGAGGGACAAAATAGGAATAATACTCAAATTGGGTCAATTTAAGAAGATACACCAGTACATCCCACAGCCGGAACTAGAAGAGGCAGTCCTTTCAAGTTTCAGATGGTGTTCCAGCTAAGATGTTGCAACTTGTCTATCACCATTGTCCTGACTTGCTGTTCAGCACATTCAACGCTTGCCTACGGGAGGGGTTTTCCCGGTACGATAGAAACTCATCAAGGGAAGACTTACTGACGCAATTCGTGCTGCCTATCTCCTTGGCTGTACGGCTTTAGGGCAGGAATTTTCACCATTCATGCGATTGCACAGAGTCTAAAAGACAAAGACATAAAGCCACGCCAAGTGACGGATCGTCCTGTTGGTAACACTCGACGTTAGGAACGCCTTGAACTCCACTAGATGTGTGGATATTCTGGATACGCTGGAAAACCATTTTTAATTTCCAGAATATCGCATGTGGCTATTGAGTGACCGAAGCTTGCTTTACGACACGACACAGGGCCAACAAATGATAGAATTTACATCGGTTGTGCAGCAGTTGAGAAGGCTGCTTCGAGAGTATCGGCTCTGAGACGACTTATGGCCAACGTAGTGGGACCCAGCCTATCGAGAAGACGCCTCTTGATGAATGCTGTAGGTTCAGTGCTACTGTACGGAGCAGAAATATGAGGCGCCGCTCACAGTAAAGAGGTAAACCGAAAACATATGCAGAGAAGAGGAGCACTGAGAATTGCATCTTCGTATCCGTCAGTCTCTGACTCAGCAGTGAGAGTTGTTGTGGGCGTAATATATGTTGCTCTTCTTGCTATCAAGCGTCACGCTATTTAACTACGTCGAAACCAGGACGCGAGGGAGATGGATGTCCATGAGGAGAGACAGCGCTCACTCATTCGATCATTGGCAGCAGTCTTGGGTGTATTGGACGAAGAGGAGGTGGATTGCGCGCCTCATCCCGGATTTGAGACCGTGGCTAAATCGAAGGCTTGGTGGGACTGACTTCTATCTTACACAGCTTTTGAGTTTTCAGTGTTACCTGCGCAAGATTGGTAAGTCACGGTCGCTCAATCGTCAATTTTGCCCAGGAGAGGAATACAATGCCTGCCACACATTTTTTGCGTGCAAGGGGACTTCTAAAGTGAGACGGGTGAGCTCACCCTGGATTGTATGGTCGCGGTGATGTTCGAATCGGTTGGCAATTGGAACCCGGTGATGTACTGTGTAACAAGTTTTTAATGCCACGTTATTTGTATCCTACATTATTAGATATAGCTGTAAATGTTGTTTAAGTCGTTAGAGTAATTTGTAGGAGTCATGGGGATGGAGTGGAGTCTCTGCACAATCGATATGTGCGCTGCTAGTTTGTGTTGTGCGGAGTGATTAGATGTTACGTGTGGTATGGCATGATCCGTTATGGTTGGTATCCTGTATATTTTGTAGTCTAATCGTGTTTGTTCGCGTGTCACGGTTAGGTTCATATAGTTGAGTTATCTGTTTGTTTCTTGTCTGCAGTGAAATTACTATTCGGCTAAATTTCATTCATATAAGCAAGTAGTTCGTTTTGTTTATCATCTTGTGACTTAATAACGATGAAACAGTCATCAACATATCGTCTGTAAAATATTAACATACATTAAATCGTTTGACAATTTTGGGCAAAAAGGCTTCTTTCAAAGATTGTAAGAATATTTCTGACATTGACGACATTGGATGTCCCGTACCCAGACCGTCCTTGCCAATATATGTGTTGTTATTGAACCTAAAATAGTTCTGCTTGATTGTGGTCTTTATGAAATTGAGTAGTTGATCTGTGAATCGTCGGCTATTGTCCAATGAGAGTTTTTCTTTTAGTATGACCAGTGTTTCATCTACGGGTATAGACGTATAGAGGTTTTCTTGGGACAGGGAGGTGTATGCCATTTATGCACAGAGTGCGGGACTCCCGTATGCGACTGGACTACCCACTAAACACCTCCCCTGTTAACCTGGGAACCCAGCCTGGAACCGTTTGACACATTACTTCGGGCCAGGTCTCGTTTTGCTACGCCGTGAGGCGCCTTCAAGCTGGGGAATCCCTTTTCTAGCGGGAGGGGAGACGCGAAGAGGAAGTGCCAGAAAAGCGATGCTCCAGCCCCAGCGGCCCCGGCTGCTGTGAGTCGCTTTTATATTTTAGGACTGCCCGAGCATAATGTGCCACCTGGTTCCATTTTTCAACCGAGTCGAGCATCACCGCAACTATATTATCCGGGGTGAGCTCTCCCGTCTCCCTGTAGAGTTCCCTTCGCAGCCTGACCCATTTTGTGCACGCAAAAAATGTGTGATAGGCATTGTCCTCCTCTCCTGGGCAAAACCGACAATCGGGGGACCATGACTTACCGATCTTGTGCAGGTAAGACTGAAAACACTCAAGCCCGCCCAAAAGCTGGATCAGGCGTATAGAGGTTGGTGATGTCTAGTGATACAAGTAGAGTGGTGTCAGTCAGTGTTAAAGAGGTGGTAGAGTTCGCCAGATCACGGCTGTTCATTAATATGCATTTGTCGTCAAGGTGCATGAAATCAGCCATTATCGTTGCCAAGTTACCGTGCCAGTTGGTATGCAGGAGCTAGACTTTAATTGACGGCAGGTATTGGGTTCGTGAAGCTTAGGTTGTGCTTTAAGGGGTGGTGTTGATGGATTTGGGTTTATGTAGCGGTGCTTAGTTTTAGGAAGAATGATTAGTGGGGAGTGTATAATAGCAGTACGTGGCTGCTTGGAGCTTATTGTTGAGGTCTTTGTAAACCAGTTTGTCCGTTCGTCCGTCGATTATGTCCTTTATCAGCCTTTTTCACTGTTAGTAGGATATCCGTAAGTTTTTCTCAATGTGTCTTAATATCTTATGGTCTTCGTGGAAATTCGTTTTTCTTATGCTAGTCTGTATATTTTGTAGTACGAAGTGTGGTGAACAAGTAAGATGACTTTGTATTTGAAGGAAAAATTTTTTATTAATCGTCAATATTGACAGAAAATTGAATAAGTCCGTAGGATAAGTAAGAAAAAAACAAAATTTTGACAAAACTCGATTTTATTGTTCAACAGAGTTTCTTTCGAGGGCAGTACAACGAATTAAGTGATTTTCCAAATTTTCGAAACCACTTTTACAGTACGGTTTCCCTTTTTCATCAAAATAGGCCTCAGTTTCAGCGATTACTTCATCATTGGACTAACACTTCTTTCCAGCAAGCATTCTCTTCCGATCTGATAACAGGAAAAAGTCGCTGGGCGCTAAATCTGGAGAATAGGGTGGATGGGTAAGCAACTCGAAGCCCAATTCATTCATTTTTGCCATCGTTTTCATCGATTTGTGACGCGATGCATTGTCTTGGTAAAACAACACTTTTTTCTTTAGCAAATGCGGCCCTTTCTTTGCGATTTCAGCCTTCAATCGATCCAAAAGTGCACAATAATAGTCGTTGTTGATGGTGGTTCCTTTTTGACAATAGTCGATGAGTATTATTTCGTTCGCATCTTCAAATACAGGCGCTATCACCTTACAGACCGACTGTTGTGGCTTTGCTCGCTTTGGATTCAGTTCGTCGACTGCTGTCCATTCAGCTGACTAGCTTTTGGATTCCATTGTCCATTGTCACATATCGACGATGGAATTTGATTTTATTGTCATTTAACAGCGCCAAACACTCCTCCGAAGCATCAATGCGTTGTTATTTTTAGCCGACTGTGAGCATACGTGGCATCCACTTTGTACAACGTTTTCGCATTCCCGAATGTTCATGTAAAATGGTAAAAACACTACCATCTGATATCTTTACAATGTCAGCTAGCTCGTGCACCTTCAATTTGCGATCGTTCATCATAAGTTTGTGGATTTATTTTATATTTTCTGGAATAACCGCCTCATTTTGGCGCCCACTGCGCTCTGTATCATTTGAACTGGTACGACCACGTTTAAATTCAGCAATCCATGTCTTTACCAGTTTTTTCGTTGGAGCAGAGTCCGTATAGCGTTTATCAAGCCATTTTTTGGTTTCCCCTCTTTTTTTTCGTCAAAAAGCAATGCTTTATCAAAACGCGAGGTCCTTTTTTTCCATTTTTTTCTGTCAATAACAAAAGTTTCTTCGCACAACATGCTGTAACTCTCAAATCAATAGTCCGATTGCTGTCAAATTTATACACATATCGTTCGAAGGTTAGTACTAATAAAAAATCATATGGAAATAGTTCTAGTAACGCCATCCATGTGTCATCCTACGGACCTGTTGAACGGACTGTTATGTTGTATCCTTCAAAGTAATCAATACACTTGTGCCAACGCTTTTTCCAATCCTCGAAGCACTTCTCCTAAGCACTTTTCGGTATAGTCTTCCAGCGAAGCAGTCTTTATCTCCTCAATAATTGCAAATCTTCGTCCTTTCATAGGTCTCTTCAGTTTTGGGAACAAGAAAAAGTCCCATGAGGCCAAACCCGGTAAATATGGTGGCTGAGGCATGATTGTGGTGTTGTTTTTGGCCAAAAAATTCTTGATCTTTGATCCATTTTTTTCGATAGCAAAAAATCGCCGAGCAGGCAAAACACTTCTAACTGTTATGCCTCTCACAAACAAACTAAACATATTATATAGCTGAAATTGTAAATATATGTTTGTGACGAGTATACCAATACAAGAAAAAAAATCAATAATCGAAAGTACATTGCTCGCGAAATTTGAAATGTCACTTACTTTTTGTACACACCTCGTATATCTACTGCAGTATGTCTTGCATGTGTCTGTTGTTCCTGCGGCAGTTTGTTAATTGCTAGTTCAGTGTCGATTACTAGTTGTTCTAGATCTTTGCTACAGTTGTGTTTCAGTCCCTTATCTAACAGCGCCGTTTCTTGTGTTGTAAAAGGCGTATCTGATCGGTTTACAATCTGTGGATAGAAGGCTCTGTTTGCTGTGTTGTGTTTTGTTTTTTCATCAATTTGTCAAGTTTTTTTATCATGATCTCTTATTTAGCTTTGAGCTGACTATCAATGCTTTGTCTCAAGTCCTTATAGAACTGTAGATGATTTTCAGTTTGTAAATTTTAGTTTATTGTAAGTGTGAATCTAGTCGTTGTCGGTTGATTTCGTCCTTTTAGTGTTTTGTAAAATTATTTTACAAAACCCTACTAAAATGCGTCCTGTCTGTCCGTCCGTCCGTCCGTCCGTCCGTGTGTCATAGCACTTTTTCTCGCAAACTATTTATTGGCCTCCGGGTACCAAATAAGCAAAATAATTGAGAAATATCTGTAATGAATCATGCGACGCCGCTGGTGACCACTACCAACACACTCTGCTGCTGTGTGGCTTGTCATTTTACGTTGGTTGCGACCAGTGCACATCCCACGTCTATTTTGTCGTGGGATGCCAACAGAATTTGACAGCCTCATGGAATTGAAGTGTGGAGGTAGTGGCCGCCACCAACGAGGTAGTCCCGGAGTGTGAAAAGTGAAACGGAAAGTGCAAGACCTGATTCCACGGCGATTATAGTGCATGGTGGCGATGTCGTAACGTCGATAAGAAATTGCGATACGGAGGAGAAACGACGATAACGAAGTTTTCAGTGCAAACAATGTGGGAAAACATTCAAACGCCCAAGTACATTATCAACTCACTTACTTATACATAGTGATACACGGCCATATCCTTGTCAATATTGTGGAAAGCGTTTCCATCAAAAGTCGGATTGCAGGAATTGGGAAAAAGAAGAAGAATACGAGTACGAGCCAACCGAAAAGGTATGTAAGGTAACCTAAAAAGTAGCATTTTAAATACGACTCCATTAGTGAGTTTTCGTTTCACCGCTCTAATAGTCTGTTTTTCCGGATTCCTCCTGCTATTTAGGAACAGACTATATGCGCAACGAATGGTGCCGTTTATTATGCCGCTACTCGACCGGCTCCGATAAGCAACATACCTAGAGATCAGTTTGCAGCAGTTTACCCACCAGTAGTTGTGCCAACAATATACACACCTTCAATGCCGTACCAGCCGTTTTAGCAGTACTACAGTGTGCCAATGAATGTTCCCACCATTTGGCCTCAGAACTACCAAGGTAATTAGATTTGCTTGTATAGATGATACGACAGTTAAATTGGAAACGTGGGATACGGCCGAACAAGGCAGGTATCACAGTGTAGCGCTAATGTATTATAGAGGAGCGCAGGCCGCAACATGTATTTGTAAGGATTACCAGATTAACATTTGAACGACCCCCTGAACGATTACACAATGGCGATATCGAAGCATTATTTTCTTTAATGGATCATGAATTTACTAGATCATTGTGGAATTATCCATTTCGAATAACGTACCGATTAATACTACGTGAAAAAGAACTGCACTTTCATATCGGTGTTTACAACCCTAGTAAGGAATTAACCTTTTCATTCAATTTACTCCTACATACCTACCTGAAGGTTCCCAAGGTGCGGCGATGCCAAATAACAGGTTTACACGGTTGTACATTTATTGATAAGACTAGAGATGGTGCTACCTACCAAGAAGGTCTTGAAGTTGTTACAATAGGCGAATGGACAGATATAATATATCAACATACACCACCAGAACAACTTATTGCGAATGTTGTCTCCGGGCGGAAGAGGAGGCTGCAAAAATACAATTTCCTCGACACAGTCATTTGGAATCCTTGGATAGACCAAGCCCGAGAGATAGCAGATTTTGGAGACGATGAATATCCAAATATGTTAGGCGTTGAATCTGGACATGTTTCAACTCCAGTTATTCTGCTGCCTGGAACAGCCTTTGAACTAGCTAAACCCTACAGATTATTATCGAAGGTAACGTCAGTAGGAAATCAAAACGGAGTCACTAACCATCGAGGAAAAGGGGCGTTCAACCGAGCTAAAACGGATTAATTATAGATTTTGCAGTTTGTTGATTTCTGCGATTCAACTTGGTACTGCAAACTGTCCGTATTCTTAAATCGTAAAACTCAACTATCTTTAAACTGAACTTGACTAGCTCATTAACTCGCTCCAATTTCGGCTTATTCCTGATGGAAATCAACTATGACATTGTCAGCATACATGAATCGGAACACGTTTTTTTATAACTTTTAAATATACCTAAGGGGAAATCTGATTAATTAAATGCATGTTATAATTTAATCCCTCTACATGTTCTGGTGCCTGAACTTAATTATCAAGAGTTGAAATGATAGTCTATTCGTTATTTAGAAAGCAAATGGAATCAATATTCCTTGAGAATACAATATGCGGTTAATAGATAGATAAATGATCAGTTAAAACAAAGAAAAAAATGAAAACTAGAAAAAATTGAGGATAATAGGGTTTTAGTTGTACTAAAGAGCAAATAGTTAATTTCTATTGAACTGTACAGTCAATATAAAAATAACGAGATCTTAGGACAAAGAAAATGGTGGTGAATCAGAACTCTCACGTAAATTTTGAAAGGAAAAATTAGCCTCCCTAATGCTATTCACCGCTAAAACGAAAAAAAAAGAAAAAACTAAAGCAACCCCGAATTGCAATTGGCGAGAAAATTTAGGTTTGATTGTGTTATAATTAGTCACAGTTTTTTTGTGCCCGTTGAAGTTTTTAAAAGGGAAATTCATGAGAATTCCTTGTAGAGTAAAAACGTAAAGAAAAACTATTTAATGTAGGAAATGCCCTGTTTTGAATATTCGTAAATGTTTTAGAATACAACCTGCGTTGTATTCTTCCAATCGGCACCTTTGAATAGTTCACAAAATTCTGTTCATGCATTTGCTTAGATAATTTGTATATATTATTTTGTATTGCCTATTCATAAAGTAGATTAAAAAAATTATGAACTGCACGTCTGAGAAGGAGAACTGTATTAGCCCAGCACAAGTGTAATCTCATCATGTTTTAATGCGAGGAATTAATCTTGAAAAGATCTCTTTCGATAAAATTTTAATACCATAGAAAGGTTTCTACCGAATCAACTGCAAAACTTAAGTGGGCTAATTGAGGCTTTCATTTTATCAAAAAAAAAAAAGGAAAAAATCCCTACCATTCCTGCTGTATAAATATATTTTTTATAAACTATTATCTTTCTATTCCTCTCTCTATCAGTCAATTTAATAGTGGAATGCACCCATTTCAATTATATTTTTTTTATATCGGAATTAACTTAATACTTCAAACCAACATGAATATCCCCACCAGTAATAAATTCAATGGCGTTTTTTTTCAAAAATAATATATTTCTTTATTGTTAGCCGATAATTTTGATAAAGTGAAAGAAATCAATTTCCTTTTGTTTCAAAAACACAACAAAAAGAACACGTTAATTAAAACTGCAATTTAAGAATAAGAAACTTTTAGTATAATTATTACAAAAGAAAAGAGGACAAGAATTAACGATTTAGATTTACTTGATAATATTCAACAATTATTTTTATTATTCAATCACATTAAACTTTATGGTTTTCTTCCGTGATTACTATGAAAATTTTGAACTGAAGAAAATATTAAAACTTGAATAGAATTATTATCAAAAAACTTAAAAGTTAAATCAGAGAATAAAAAAAACTATGTATTGCTAACCTTACAACGACTTTCCTTTCCAGTGGTTCTTCTTTTCAGCGGGAAATGAGGTGCAAGGTAGGTATGCCGTCGCGAGGGTAGGGTTTGAGAAAATCCGCTGAGGTCGGTTTCGCGTCGCGCGCGGTACGCGGTACCTTTGTTGTTTTGCCGTCGGGTTGAGTTAACGTAGTATACTTTTCGGTACCGCGTCGGAATTTCGGGAACGCGAAGTAAAAATAAGATTTTGTTCTTTGACTGATAAAAGAAGAAATACGGAGTAACGTAAAGTAGGTTTCCTCTCCGTATGGTTTTGTTTTGTAACGCGTTTGAAAACGGGCATGTATAGGTGGCTGAATATTGTGAATGAGCGTAACCCATTCGGAGACCCGCGACCGAAATCCTCTCCGATCTAGCTGGCCGACAAGCAGCCACCGCGTGAATGGGTTACGGTGCACGGATTGGTTGACCGGTTGGTACCGCCCGTTGGCACTGCTCAGACTTAACGTCTAGAACCGATGAGAGGTCGGTTCCGCGTTCGCACTTAGACATAAAAACATTACATATCTTTCTTGTGAATAATCCAAACATTAACATTTCACGAAGATTTGTCAAAAACGATAGTTTGATGAACATTCCTCAAAAAATAGTTTAGAATTAGTTTGGCGTATTAAGATCGTTTTAAGATAATTTTAGTTATAGTTTCATGAGAGTCTTTTGACAGTTTTATGATTATTTAACGGTTTGCTTACAAAAAATGTGTTTTCTGGGCAACCATTTTCTTCACTTTACGAGTAAAGTTCTAATTAAGGCGGTGATGGGCCTTGGCTAAATAGTTCCTAATTTTCAAAGGGGTTTAAGGGGGGTCTCCCCATATAGGGAGGTGACCCCTCAAAAAAAAATTTTCACCATTGATAGTCGAGTAGGGTGTCATTGGAAAGGTCTTGATGAGATCTTTTCAAAACAAGTCTTAAAATTGCCTTATGGGTACCGAGGGGGGCAGGGGAAGGGGAAATGTACGAACTTTTCGCGTACCCCCCTCGCGATCGGACACCTTCCATCCGAAAAATCTGAAAAAAATCATGAATGTAGGCCTTAATGAGTACAACAACAACAAATACATGAGAAGTCGAAATTCACTCATCTCTGTTAGTAATAGTATGATTTATCGATTTTATGTTTTCTTGAATAAAATCTAAACGATACCCTTAAATTCAATAAAATTTAGCAAACAGATGATTATTTATAAGATTGATCTTTTCTGAAAGTTTCATAAAGATCGAATAGTATTTTACGAAGTTGTAGCGATCTGAATTTTCCTGCATTATTATGGAACAATATGCCCTGTATTACGATGGAAACATATGGCTATGGAGCCATATGCGCTTTTTACCGACTTAGACACTACAGCTTCGCTAGGATTTGCATGAAAATTGCAGGAATGATAGGTATCATGAAGATGAGTACATACAATTGAAACAAGTCGAAGAGGCAGGAGAGAGCTCCTAGCAAAAGGGCTTTGTAACCATTCTAGGATTCGAAAAAATATGCCATGAATCGATGATAACAGTACAGAGGGTTGCCCCCAGAAAAATAATTTGATGAAAGGTAGCCGACATAAGTATCAGCTGAAAGTTCTCTATGAGAGCTTTTCAAAACAGTTCTTAAACTGACCGTTTTTGCTTCAGTGGGGCACATGGGGGAAATACATGAAAAATGTGTTTCCTCCCTCGCGAATGGACACCCATGATCTAAAAAATCTGAAAAAATTATTAAGGGAGATATTTATGGGTATGTCTATAACAAATACCCCGGAAGTCAAAATTCTTTCAACTTTGTTAATAATAGTATGATCCTCGAATTTCACATTTTCTCCAATAAAATCGTCTTTGACATGTTGCTTGATTTTATTTGTTGCTGGTTATTGCATTTTGTAAGTTGAGTACAAAACCCGTCTGACATGAGCATAGGTCTGTCTACTAGGGATGTTCGTTGATTCAACGAACCTGTTTTTTAAACAGTTTTCCTACAATTAACTGATAATCTGTTTTCTCATTATAGAAAAACAAGTTGATTCCATCAACTGTTTTTTCAACACATTCATCAACTGTTTGCGCAACGATCAACGAACAACGATCAAAACGAAACATGAAAAAAAATTCAACAATGCTTCTCTCATCCCATAGCCATGCTCACATCAGATCTAGTGAACCGCATCAACTGTTTGTTTCAACGATTGTTCAACTACATTCATTGCGAAACTAGTTGATTGCATCAACTTCTTTTTTAATAAAAACGAAAACCATTTGAACGATAAACGCACAGAATCTATCAACCGTTTTTTCAACGATCAAGGCTCGTTCGTTGATCGTTGAAAAAACGTTTGGTCGGCAACGTTTGTGGCAAAATTAATTGAATCGTTGAATGCATCAACGAATTTTCCGAAAGATAAACGTTGACCGAATAGAAGAAAATGTGTTAGGTT
The DNA here is from genome assembly GCA_963969285.1 of Odontomyia ornata. Classification (NCBI taxonomy): domain Eukaryota; kingdom Metazoa; phylum Arthropoda; class Insecta; order Diptera; family Stratiomyidae; genus Odontomyia; species Odontomyia ornata. The sequence goes on from OZ017739.1 coordinate 145,001,103, forward strand.
GTATGCTCATCTTTACTTGTGCGCTCGAGCTACGACGCTTGTTGGCGTTCAGTATTCAGTTAATATTTGCGACTGAAGAAGTTTAGCGAAGTTTATGAAAACAAATCGTTTTTTGATTGTGCATTTTTTTTTTTTTGATTGAAGAAATTAAGTAGAAACTAAGTGCATAGTTTGTAGTGGAAATTTGTAATTAAGTGATGGTAATTAAGTTAGAATCAGTGTGTAAATTAATTAGGAATTTAGTGACAGGAATTAAGTTAGAATAACTAAAGTTAGAAACACTTTAAAAAATAATTGTCAAAATGTCGGCGGAAGCGCGAAAGAAATGTAGTATCTTGTGGCGCCATTTCGAAAAAGAAAATGGTAGCGGAAAGGCAGTTTGCAACATTTGCAAAGATAAAATTAGTTTTAAGTCTACACCTGCAAATCTACGGAGTCATCTGAAGCGTGAACATATTTCGACCTTCACATCTCTTGCATCAGAGCAGAAAGGAAGTTTTCGAGACTCCTCACGAGCTCCTGAATATGAAATTGTTTCTCTGCTCCTCTGCCAGCCGCATAGTAGCAATACCGTAAGTATACCACCGCCGGCTCCAAAGCGTCAAAAGGTAATTGACACTTATATACAAAAAAATGTAAGTTCAGAGCAAAAAATGCAAATAGACCGAGATTTGTTAGACCTTTGCGTAGATGGATTTCACCCATTTTCGATTGTAGAAGAAAGGTCTTTTAAGAAATTCTCAAGGTGGATACCGGGGTATTCTCTACCATCTAGGAAGACCTTGTCGAACTCCCTTCTACAAGAGATCTATACACAGACTGACCATCAAATCAAAGAAAAAGTTGGCCAAGAAGTTGATAGTATCTGTATTACAACAGATTAATGGACATCATGAGTGACAGACAGTTATATAGCCGTTACGGGCCATTACATAACCATGGAGCTTGTTTTTAATACAGTTTTATTAGGGTGTTGTCACTTTTCCGGTAATCATACTGCAACGAACATTTCGGAACAAATCAATGCTTTGATTGATAAGTGGAACCTTAAAGGCAAGGTCAACTTCGCGGTGAGTGAGAACGCGGCAAATATCAGCAAAGCAATCAAAGAAGGTTTAGAGTGGCAGCATTTTGGTTGCTTTGCTCATACATACATTGCGTTGACACTTGCTAAGCCACTCATCAACAAAGTAAAAACGGTCGTTTCTCATTTCAAAAGAAGGACCGTGTCCCCGGGAAAGCTAACAAAATATCAAATACAACAACAGCAAACATCGAAGCGCTTGATACAAGATATCGAAACAAGGTGGAATTCCACATATTACATGCTACGGCCATTTGAGGAAGTCACTAGCATGATGAGCGGTCATAGTTACTTAACGGGAAGTTATGTAATAGTTTTGACGCGATGTCTTACCTATCAAGCAAAGTTGTTGAAATGGCACTTTTATTGAAATCAGGCCTAACAGGAAGATTTAAACATGTGGAACAAAGTGGAAGTTTTTCTGTAGCTACATTCTTGGATCCCAGGTTTAAAATGCAAGCTGTTTCAGACCAGGACCAGGCTATTATTACAAAAGAAAGAGTACAAGGTCTCGTGTCTTCACTGATTTCTCAAAAGCAAAGCGCATAAAAATTCCGCAAACATCAACAGAAACTTCGCAAACTAACGACACAGTTATGAAAGATAAGTTTAGTCCGTTGCAAATATTTGATTCATTGATTGTACAAAAAACAACTCAAAGCTCACCAGAGTCAATGGCAATAAAAGAAGTCGACATGTACTTCTCGGATGAGGTCCTACCGAGAAAAACTGAATCTGGAGCATGGAACTGCCCTTTAGAAAGGTAGGAAACTCACCGATATGTATATCCGAATTTGACAAAATTATTCATTACACACTGCAACATAGTCGCAACTTCAGTTCCATGCGAACGTTTGTTTTCTAGGTCTGGGATCATTATCAATCAACGAAGAAGTAGATTAACAACAAGCAAAGTTGGAAAGCTTATGTACCTAAATGTGAACATGGATCCCAATAGATTTAAATAAAACAATTAAGCAGAGAAAAATTTTAAAAATATGAAGCAAGCGCAATATAAAAATCACAAAAAAAATTTACCCATGTAAATATTTAAAAAGGAAAAGATACATAAAAAAGTAAAAAAACTTTAAACTTTAATAACCATAATGAATTTAAAAATGTATATAAAATGTAAATAGACCTTGCTTGTCCAGTCAGTCCTAAGCCTGGAAAAGTATGAAGGGAAGTTTATTTCATTCTGTAAAAATACACAAATTCATCCACCTTGCCGTAGTATCAATCAGTTTAATGGAGGGCACAATTCAATCGATACTCACTTGTATGAACAAATAATTATTCATTTAACTTTTTTTCAAACCAGTTAAAGACGCCAACTGATTTTTTAACTAGTTAACCGTTTGGCGTAAACGGTTTCGTTGCGTTGAAGTAAAAATCGTCAACGACCCATCTCTACTGTCTAACCAACTTATCAAACGATATTATCGCGCATTATTGAACACTATTTACTGTGAGAAAGGAAACCTTAAAAACTCAATTACAAAATTTTAAGGAAATAATTAATCCGGAATTTAGTCACTATCTAATTCAATTTAGGCTTTCCAATTGTGCTGAAGACGGTCGATTCCACGGACAATGGCTTCACGATTCTTGGAGGTAATCTATGCTTTAACATCCTTCACTAAGTTATCGAAATCCGTATAAGATTTGTTCACCTGGCAGTTTTTTTAAGGGATCGATCGACGTGATAGTCGGTAGGCGCTTTTGTGAGAGAATACTGCGGATGTGGTAGGCCTCAAAAAACGCCTGATAATATGCACGAACCCAACAAAAGAACAATTTACAAACAAAAAAAAAAGTGATAGCATTAAATCTCAGATTCAGCATATTGCAACAATCGTGAATTTTAAGTTTTAGAGTTTGGACCGGAAGTGAAATCCTGAAGTATCAATTTTCAGTCAGTAGTCGGATGAGAACAGCACATAACGATTAGCTCCCGGACTGAAACACTTGTTAGGTCAGATGATATGGTCAAATTCACTTTAGTCGGTGTAATTTTCGCTCAATTTGACATTTTCACTTATTGTAGCAAATAAATCGTAGCGTAAACAAAAAATTTTTCCATCAATGAGATTTGAACTCGGAACCTTCTGCGCTGTAACGACTACGCAATATAAAATGTCTATTAGAATGCGCATGCATATATGGAAATGAGTTTAAAAAAATTACAACTAACTCCTGAAAAAAGTTTATCTTTATTAGTGAGTCGTACTTAAAAAAGGGACCTAGAAAATACTCGAGTTCATATGCTCCTAAACTCCATATTCAGAATAGAAGGGTTTAATTGGACGTGGGCGAAATGAAGTTATCATAGATCTTTTGCATAGTTCCGAAACAGAATACTTTATTCGGCCTTTTGCATCATGTCCTTTCTCGTCACTTCCCAAAATCCTTAACTCAATTCCTTTTTCATAAATTTAATAATGTTGTTTAAACTTTAAAGGAAATCCACTTGTATTAAATTTCATCCTATATCAAGCAAGGATCTTGAGAAAAACCTAAAAACCGGAAAACTTTTCTCCAAAGTCCATCCAAAAGGAACTGACTGGTATGCTCGGGTGTACACAGCAGCCAGGACAGCATCTAAATAAATAAGATATCTATCGCAAACAATCTTATTCGTCTATTCAACATCCCATTTCCTTTATTTTCACCCATCGTCAGTTGTGCAAGGTTTCAGCCGACCAAAAAATAGAAGTTGAAAATTAAATTTCATTTTATCCAACGAACTCTAGCCTAAATTCGAAGCAAACAGACAAAAAGATGATATACCAAAGCCGTTGACCATTTATATAATTAATGACGTAATCAAAAGAGGAAATGTTTAGTGTACTTTAAGAAATAATTTAATTTTGGAGAGTGGACAAGTTTTTGTGTGTTCTCCTGTCCCGATGTCAAAGAGATAACAAAGAATTGAAAAGGATGTTGACTTGGGTAGCTTGCGGATGTTTTATCTGGTATTTTGATTCGATTTTAAAGAATGTCTCTCCCTGAAGTTGAAGTGAATTTCTTTAAATGTCAGGATTTTATATTGTTCAGGTTTTTGTAGCCAGGAGTCTGCTTGAGAATTTAAGGAATATACCGCGTGAAAGGTCTCCTTCCAACTTAATGATTTATTGCCACAATTAAAATTTTCACGAACAATGAAGTTCGGCAGGCACAGCCGTAAATCCTTGAAAAATATATCAAACTAAATCTTTCACTCCCCGTCCTGATACTCTCTAAAGTTTTCGGCGACGTCGTCCGTATCGTCTCCGTTTGAGATAGATTGTGAATTTAACTGAAGATCACAGTTGGTAATAATGTTTTCGGATGTCGAAGTTTGTGGGATTTTCTTAAATCCTTGTCGGAAGTTGGGGCAACTAACCCAGGTCAACTGACAAAGACAACCAAAGCAAACACAGCACCAAGCAGGACTGAAACTAAGAAGAATCAGGCGAATATTGAGAGTGTTTCAGCTTTGGGTTAAGCCATGAAGATTTCCGTTTAAAATCTGCCCCTTTTTGCCTGAAGACTTTAAATACCAATTTGAATATGAAAGTTGAAAGTGTGACCACAATTGCCAAGACCAGAGGAGTGAGAAAGGAAAAGGGGGAGAGAAGGAAACGTGTATAAGACGGAAGTGTAGTTTTTACTTACAGTTCTGTTTAGTAGACTAAAGAACTAAACTTTAATCATGTCTCCGCTTAACCGTTTAGGGTGGTCAGGACGTTTTTTTTTTGATAAAATGGACTTAAACGTCAGATGATTTGGTCGTTGATGTCGGCGAGATGTACGGAATAGAGAAAAGTTTTTACAGCAAATTTAATTTGAAGTTTTTCCATTGAATCAGGAAATAGTTTTGATTGAAATTTTCATTAGTATAATTAGGTATTTCTCTGATGAAGTTTGGGGTAATTGAAAAGTTTTGGCTATTTTCACGGTTTTCTGACAGTTGAGTGATGATTTTGAAAGAGTAAAATTCATCAATTTATGATGCTTGTTTCGACAATCCTAGCGAGTGCCGAAATCTATGCTTGATTAGATTTCCCACCGCCACCCGATTCGAGAGGATTAGCACCTGCCGTGGTGAATGTTGGCAACACTTCTTTTTTCCGTCACGGAGAATAATATCGGATGTGACATTCATTTCGAGTTTCCTTGTGACAAGAGTACTCAATTGGCGGGGCATTCTCAGCCATTCATCACTGATATATTCCTTTTCAGATATGCGACAGTGTCTCTTATTGCTAATGATAGGCACGCTACTGTCGAAAGCTCCGCTACTGACAGATAAAGATATGTGTTTCAAAAACAATCAGAAAAGTAGTTTCTAAATTAGAATACTAGTTTCTAAATTACATTTATTTACCAACCAAGCTATACTATTTTTGTATTACATTCTACATGTCACAGTTTTTTTACAGCATAAATTTACATCTGCAGTGATTTTATCGAAGGATTAAGAACCGTGGGACTTGGATAAATTGGATTTGAATTGGGATCTTGATATGATTGGAGAATAAAGATGGCTCATTCTGTTGGAAAGTTTGACAGACTTTGTTTAGTTCCTGACACCCCTGAGCGTCCACCACGGCCTGATCCGGCAACATAAACGCTTCAATCAACTTGCATAGTTATTTAAGGTTAATTAGCACTGTAATAATTAGCCCATTCGTAATTAATTCGATTTATTTGATTGATTTATCAATTGATCGATCATTTTAATTCAATTCACCAAATTCATTATTTTAATCAATTGAGTAACCCATTTTTCATTCATTTTTAGGGTTTTGTACTAAAATACAAAACCCTATTGCAATCACGACCTGTGTCCGTCTGTCCGTCCGTCCGTCCGTCCGTCCGTCCGTCCGTCCGTCCGTCTGTATGTCACAGCACTTTTTCTCCGAAACTATAGAGGTTACAGCCATGAAACTTTGTGGAAAGGTCAGAAGTTGTGACCTCTTGAAAGTTCAAGGGTGAAACAATTTTTCAAAGGGGTTTAAGGGGGGTCTCCCCATATAGGGAGTTGACCCCTCAAAAAAAAATTTTCACCATTGGTAGTCGAGTAGGGTGTCATTGGAAAGGTCTCAATGAGATCTTTTCAAAACAGGTCTTAAAATTGCCTTATGAGTACCGAGGGGGGAAGAGGAAGGGGAAATGTACGAACTTTTCGCGTACCCCCCCCCCCCCTCGCGATTGGACACCTTCCATCCGAAAAATCTGAAAAAAATCATGAATGTAGGCCTTAATGAGTACAACAACAACAAATACATGAGAAGTCGAAATTCACTCAACTTTGTTAGTAATAGTATGATTTATCGATTTTATGTTTTCTTGAATAAAATCTAAATGGTACCCTTAAATTCAATAAAATTTAGCAAAAAGATGACTATTTATAAGATTGATCTTTTCTGAAAGTTTCATAAAGATCGAATAGTATTTAACGAAGTTATAGCGATTTGAATTTTCCCGTATTACTTTGGAACAATATGCCCTGTATTACTATGGAAACATATGGCTATGGAGCCATATGCGCTTTTCACCGACTTATACACTACAGCTTTGCTAGGATTTGCATGAAAATTTCAGGAATGATAGATATCATGAGGATGACTACATACAATTGAAACAAGTCGAAGAGGCAAGAGAGAGCTCCTAGCAAAAGGGCTTTGTAGCCATTCTAGGATTCGAAAAAATAGGGCATGAATCGATGCTTACAGTACAAAGGAGTGGCCCCTGAAAAAAATTTCATGAAAGGTAGCCGATATGAGTATCAAATGAAAGTTCTCTATGAGAGCTTTTCAAAACAGTTCCTAAACTGACAGTTTTTGCTTCAGTCGGGGCACAGAGAGGGGGGGAAATACATGAAAAATGTGTTTTCTCCCTCGCGAATGGACACCCGTGATCTAAAAAAATCTAAAAAAATTATCAAGCGAAATATTTATGGGTATAATTTTAACAAATACTTCAGAATTAAAAAATTCTTTCAACTTAGTTAATAATAGTATGATCCTCGAACATGACGTGTTTCTTAATTTTATTCGTTGCTGGTTACGGCATTTTGTAAGTTGAGTACAAAACCCTTCTGCATGAGCATAGGTCTGTCTACCCAACTTGTTTAATTTGTCAAAACCTTGAAACAAAAAGTTTATTCATTGTTCAATTGTTGGTTGGGTCGTTATATATTTAAAAAAAATGAAAGAAAGTATATACCCTTTAATTCTACTATTTATTTTAAATTTAGTATACAATTGTTTCTTTCTCTACTTGAGAACTTCCTCAGTACTACTATTCCTAAACTATAAGTGTCCTAATATTTATACTAAACTCATTAACGTATTAATATGAATCTCTAATTACATCTAATCCCTCAAAGTACTTTTACTTCATCTCAAATTACCTGATCCTTTAGCATTCAAAAATTTGTTTTTCCTTAATTACTACTTAACTACCTTCATTATTTTGTAAGCTTGAATAGCCTTCAGGGGAGAATTTTTTAAGCAAACACGTGGTGCTCCAATGGGAAACCCTCTTTCCCCGTTTCTAAGCGAAGTTTTTATGGCATTTTTGGAGGAGAAGTTAGCACAAGAAGGTAAACTGCCACATCGATGGGTGCGTTATGTAGACGATATCTTCACGATCATCAAAGAGGATCTGGTCCAGCAAATTCTCACGGCGATCAACTCAATACACAACAACATCAGTTTCACCCACGAGCTGGAGTCGGAGGGGCGGCTACCATTCCTTGACGTAATGGTATGTAGAGGAGCTAATGGATTGGAATTCGAAATATACCGCAAACCAACGGACACCTAGCGGATAATTCCTTTCACTTCGAACCATTGCCAACAGCAAAAATGGGCGACATTTAGCTGGCTTGTGGATCGAATGCTCACGCTTCCATTGAATAAGGAAGGCCTGAAAAAAGAAACGTCCCACATTTATAAGCTAGCCGAGTGGAATGGATACCCTACGGATGAAGTCACCAAATTGATAGCCAAACGAACGAAGTAGATCTTCAATAAAAAGTTCACAACGCTAACTGCGGAAGTCGAGCAACGGAAGAGGTTGGTTGTAACGTTTGACTCAAGGACGGAAACAATGAAGAGGGCTATGAAGAACGTAGACATCGACCTAGTTTATACGAGCCGGGCCACAAAAATACAGAACTTGCTTGGATCAACCAAGGACCCCATTCCCAAAATGGAGCGGAGTGGAGTCTACAAGGTATCATGTACGAAATGTAATGGATGTTACATTGGACAAACGAGGAGATCACTAGGTGTCAGATGGAATGAACACTTAAGGGAAGCAGTCAACAAAAACAAAAAGCAGGATGCAAAAAACTTCAAATCAAAAGTAGCAGAGCATATAGACCTTGAAAAACATGACATCACTGCGGACAACGTAAGCATGCTGAAAACGGTTAAAAACGGATGGAAGCTTGATAGAGCAGAAAGCTTGGAGATATTCAATCGGAAGACGCAGGACATTTGGAGCGGCGACCCAGGTAACGGATACACCTGGCTATTCAAGCTTACAAAATAATGAAGGTAGTTAAGTAGTAATTAAGGAAAAACAAATTTTTGAATGCTAAAGGATCAGGTAATTAGAGATTAAGTACAAGTACTTTGAGGGATTATATGTAATTAGAGATTCATATTAATACGTTAATGAGTTTAGTATAAATATTAGGACACTTATAGTTTAGGAATAGTAGTACTGAGGAAGTTCTCAAGTAGAGAACGAAACAATTGTATACTAAATTTAAAATAAATAGTAGAATTAAAGGGTATATACTTTCTTTCATTTTTTTTTTTATTTGAAGGTTCTACCAAAGGCGGAATATTTTTAACCGTTATATATTTTGCAAATAATTATCGTTGTTGTAATGATTCTTAATTAGCGTAATGGTGTTTTGTGTAGTGTCGTGGTATACCCGCGCTTTCTACGCGATGCCGAATGTGGATCGAGGACCTAAAAGGATTGGCTCGAATCGTCGAAGGCGTCATTTCAAACTACAAGAAGGATTCGCCCTCAAGGAAGCAGGCAGCCGGATATTATGTGGAGCGACTGCGACGACTGGAGGCCGCATGGGAGGATTTTGAAATAGGTGATAGTCACATCCGACCCCTACCGGAGGTTGCTGCGTGGCACGAGTATTTTACCCAACATATATACGACACTACCAAAGGCAACTAACTCTGTTACCAGCAGCACTTCTGCGATCAAATGCGTGCCAAAACACACGTGGACACGCCAACCAAGGTACCGAAACCAGAAGGACTCGAAATTCAGGATAGCGTGGACAAAGACTGCACTGCAGAAGCCTCAGCACCAAGAGATGCTTGTGTGGTCAGGATGCTACGTCGCTACAAAATCATGGCAGGCTTGTTGAGGAGGATCATCGACCGTTTGGACCAGAAGGAGGCCACTCGGACCTGGTGCAGGAGTAAGCTCATGACCCGCCAACGAGGTTCGCAACAGTTGGATGAATATCACCTGCAGATCGTCGAGCTCCATGACGATCCTGAAGCGTATGGTTTTCACGTGCAACAGCGCATTCATTTGGAAGAGCTTACCCAGGATTGGGTCATGCGTCTGGAATCGAAAATGGATGAATTTAGCGCCACACCTGCCTCAACGACTCTGCCTGTGACTCCTCTTACCATGCCTCTGCCGAAAATACAACTCCCCGCCTTCGATGGAAACTATTAACATTGGCAACAATTCCACGACTTATCCCTGCAATTGATGCATAGCCGACCGATGTCCAAGTGCCAGAAGCTATGGTACCTCAAGGCCGGTCTCACAGAAGAAGCGGAGTGTTTGATTCGAAATTTTACATTGTCGGATGACAACTACGAGGTGGCTTGGACAACCTTAAAGAAAAGGTACGACAACTGGCGATTATCGGTAGCGGCGCTCATCAACAAATTGATGAGTCAGTCATCTGATGCTAATGAAAGGCCATCAGTGGCAGCAATTAAGGCTCTACATGAACACCACACCAGAGTGTGTTAGAGGCCTGGAGAACTTGCAAGTGTCCACAAGGGACTGGGACCCGTTTCTGCTACATGTTGGATCTAGCGACTCACGCATCATACAAACAATCGTTATCCAACCCGCATGAGTACCACTCTTGAAGAGTTTGTTGGACTTCATGGAAACGCGTCTTCAGGCTCTCCGGATACTCGGCCATAAAACAAAGGAACCGGACATCAACCTAGGAAAGCCATCAAATCGACTGTGATCGCCACGTCCGCTTTTCGATGCTCAATATGTGAGCAGGATCACCTGCTTTAATACTATCCGGACTTCCTCAGGATCAATGCTGCAAAGAGACTAAGTTTCTTGCGTGCTAAGAAGCTGTGCGTGAATTGCCTTCGAGAAGGACATCAAGCTTCCAACTGCCCGGCCAGAAGTTGCAAGCAATGTTCCAAGAATCACAGCACCCTGCTACATCTGCCTGGAGACAACAAGCCCAAAAAAACCAAGACGATATCCTCAAGCACGACAACGCCGAAACAAGACTCGAAACCGCAAACAAATGCAGAACCGCCATCGCTCGCACAGCCGTCGTCAGGTTGGTCACCAGCAATGGGAAGACGACGGATTGTCGAGCTGTGCTGGGTCCGGGCTCACAAATAAACCTAGCCATCAGAAGAATCATCAAAAAATTCGGTTTATCATCGACACCACTTCTTGCCCTCATTGAAAGGGTAGGCGGTAGTACTGAGAAGGCATACCGTAAGGTGAACCTTACTTGGAGACGAAACGGAACAACGACGCTATAATAGCAGCAGAGGCTCCTAAAAGACACTTCATTCAGCAGATCCAACACGGCAACACCTTCAAGAGGCTGCAGCGCATAGTGGCCTACATGATGCGGCTTATCTGTGGTCTCAAGCCTGCAGTCCAGCAATCTCAACTGACAAATCTTGCGCCCACGAGCGATGAATTATCCACAGCTCTGGAGATCATCGTGAGGTATGTACAATCACAAACTTTTAACTGCGAACTTTTGGATATCAGGTCGGGGAAGCAAGTCTCCAAGCACAGTCCGTTGGTGGTACTGGCGCCAGTTCTGGATCCAGAGGGCATAATCCGTGTCGGTGGAAGGCGAAGGCTGCCAAGATCACGTTCAACGCCAAACGTCCCGTTTTATTACCGTTCAAACATCTTTTCACCAGACTGCTGATGATGGACATCCATCGCGATCACTACCATCTTGGTGCGCAAACACTACTTGCTACCACTAAACAGCGGTTCAGGCTAATTCGAGGAAAACAACTCGCGAGATCGATCGTTCAACGGTGCGTGTGGTGCACCCGAGTCAGGCCTAAGCTGTTTTCACAAGTCATGGGAAACCTGCCCAAACAGACCAAGACGATATCCTCGAGCACGACAACGCCGAAACAAGACTCGAAACCGCAAACAAATGCAGAACTACCATCGCTCGCACAGCCGTCGTCAGGCTGGTCACCAGCAATGGGAAGACGACGGATTGTCGAGCTTTGCTGGGTCCGGGCTCACAAATAAACCTAGTCACCAAAAGAAACATCAAAAAATTCGGTTTATCATCGACACCACTTCTTGCCCTCATTGAAAGGGTAGGTGTAGTACTGAGAAGGCATACCGTAAGGTGAACCTCGGCTTTAGACCCAGATTATCAGGATGTGCCGCGCGGTTGGAAGCCTACGTCATGGACAAAATTATATCACCGCAACCGTCTCAAAACTTGAACAAATCGGGATGGCACATTCCCAAAAACTTCTGGCTGGCAGATCCAGACTTCCATCGAACGGAGCGCATCGACATGTTGCTGAGTACCGAACACTTTTAGAGGCCTAGCCATTGGACAAATGAAGTTGGGCCCACAGCTCCCAGTGCTCCAGAACACGCTCCTAGGATGGATTGTAGCTGGAAGAGTGATCACACCTCAAGTGTCTTCCGTGACATTCGGCATCCTGGTAGAAGATAACCAGGTTAATCAGCTCATCAAGCGATTTTGGGAGGTCGAGGAAGTACAGGATCCGCAGCACAAGCTTACGTTAATTGAAAAGACTTGCGAAGCACATTTCTATTAGACAATGACCAGACGTCCCGACGGCCGTTTCTGAGTTAAACTCCCATTCAGCAAGGATCCTGAGACGTTAGGTGATTCCCAAGCGGTGGCCACTCGCAGATCCATTCCCTTGGAGCGTCGACTGGAGGGGAACCCTGATCTAAGACTTCCATACGAGGACTTCATAGAGTAGTATATTCGGCTTGGGCATATGGAGGAGGTGACGTCGCAACAGCAGGAGGAATTGCGATACGTCCTTCCACATCATTGTGCCTTGAAGCCTGACAGCAGTACAACAAAGCTGCAGGTAGTTTTCGATGCGTTAAGTAAGACGACCACAAACGTTTCGTTGAATGATGTCCTTCATACAAGGCCTACTGTCCAGGATGACCTTTTTTCAATACTCCTACGTTTCAGAATGCCTTGTTTCGTATTCACCGCCGACATCGAGACGACAAATCGGCATATAATGCTCCATCCTGAAGACCGTCGGTAGCGTAGCTTAATTTGGAGAAATAGTTCAACGCAACCAGTGCGATACTTTAAGTTGAAAACAGTAACCTATGGCACGACGTGTGCTTCGTATCTAGCTACAAAACGCCTGCAAGTTCTAGCACAAGAGAACTAGCAGAAAGGTCCCCCGTGCAGTTGCGCGTTAGAGGATTGCTATTTCGACGACGTCATGACCGGGGCAGACAGCTTAGAGGAGGCACTTCGCAAACAGGCGGAGCTTTGCACCATACTCTCGAGCGCAGGTATGCATTTGCGCAAATGGTGTGCCAACCATCCTCTACTGTTGAAGAAGATAACCTGAGGACCAACAGGTCGAGCCGGACTTCAGTAGTTTACACGAGGACTAAATTAAGAGGTTGGGAATCATCTGGCGTCCGCTGACTGACGAGTTCCAAATCCAAATCAGCCTGGATCCAACCGATGCGAAGTTCTCCAAGAGGACTATGGCATATGATATAGCTAGAATGTTCGATCCATTTGGCATTCTGGCTCCTGTGATAGTAGCAGCCAATCTATTCCTGCAGGAACTATGGCAATTGAAATTGGACTTGGATGCAGTATTACCAGTGGGGATCCATACCCAGTGGTCCGATTTCCGCAGTGGTCCGATTTTCTCGTCACATCAGTACAGGCGAGAAACAAAGTGAACCGGTTTCTTCTTTAATTCAACAACGATACTCGCCTTTTCACTGTTTACTACCTTTTTCGCTCCCCTTATCGCTTCTGGTATATAACTCATTGCCATCTTTTCTGTGCTTCCGATAGTCTACTCATTGCTGCTTTCGTTTCTACGATGATGTCCTCTATAGGTATTTTTGATGGTTTTATAGTGTAATTTAATCCCATGTTGAGTAATCGCATTTCATTTTCGTTAAAAACTACACTCGAATCGTTGACAACCAGTTCGGGGATTTCTTGAACTTCTACGAATTCTTTCGCTGGCTTGGATGCTTCTTCCAATTGATTCAACTTTTTCCGATGTATTTCCCTTTTGTTCTCTTTCTCACATTGATATGCTATGTCCGCTTTTTCCAGTAAGTCCTCCATATAACCTTTGCCACAGTGTTGAGATTCTCGCACACGCAAAATTAAAAGGAAGCTTTTTATCACTACTTTCAGTGTCCCATTTGATTGCTTTAGCAATGAAGTCTCTTCCAGCAAGCACGTTGCCATCTACGTTGAGACAGCTCCCTCCAAAGCGTTAAAATTGACTTGGGAAGATGATATCAGCTCATTCGGCGTTAAGTGCACACTAAAGAAGGTAGTCGCTGAGCACAGAATCCACACAAAACGATCCCCCCGTCCACAGTGCTTTGCCTGCAAATCACTGTGCTGGTTCCAGATGGCGGCAGCGCTAGTTTCATCAGGATAACATGATGCGTGGTTTACTCGCTGAGTAGCAAAAAGTCAGCTTTCGTATCCAACAACAGTTGCGCTTTTCCGAAGACTTTATTTACTACGTCGCAGAATGCTTCTTTCCTGTCCGCCTCTGTGCCGAATTCACCAGTGCGTGGCCTGACCGGGTTGGTTGTACTGCTTTGATAGCGGTGTTGGTGTCGGTGGGCCTTACGTTTCGCTGATATCTGGAACACAATGCAGAATTGTCATCTTGGGGATTTTATGAGCAGTGCCTGCTGCCGCGGTCTTCGTTATGGTTTTTTTTTGTTCTTTTTTCGCATGAGGTCTTTTTTATTGCTGAGCGTTCATACGAATTTTATTCACTGGCACGTTTTGAAGGAGTTTCTTGGCGACTAATATGGCGTTCCACGCCCATCAAGTGCCCCTTTTTCCCTTCTTTTGCCCCGATCTCCTTCAATTGAGCTAGACACCATTATTTTATTTGTGTTTGTTGGTCCAGCTATCTGCGCGTGCGTTTTTTTGTGGTTGGGAGGTGAATGCTATTTACGCACAGAATGTGTGACTCCCATGAAACATTGCTCGCGCGTACCGTTTAGGCTTAGCCCTCAGCACTTCTTTAGCCTTGTGTTGCTCTTCGGCCTTTAACCAGCACCTCCAGTAATGCTCTATGTGATCTACGGGCTCCACTAGTTTAAAGAGCTCATTCTTTACACATTTGCCGATTTTTGGTGAATCGCATATAGGTTTTATTTTTTTAGGACGTCTCCCGCTTTCCAGATTAGTCTTTTTTTCTCTAGGTCCCTGGACGGCAATTATACTTTGCGACGTCCTATCTTGGGAATGTTTATCGGCTTCCGTTTCCGAGTAGTGTGATGCAGCCCCATTTATGGCGATGGCGATGAAAACACACACGCTTCGATTACCTTGCATCTCCTTTCTTTTTCCTGCCGTGAGCCCATGATGGACATCGGGATGGTTCGTTATTATTTTGGTACTTAAGACCTTTGGTAGCGGTCGAGCAGTAACTATAGAATTCTCGATGCACTTTATATTTCCCTATACCGCGCGAACAACACGTGCATCCTACATATCTTCCTGCTCTTCTATTTCAGGACATTCTGGTTTTCGCGTCGTTGTTCTGCTGCATCCGAACGCCGTAGGAATCTTAGTTCGGGCAAGGACGTCCGTTGTTCTTTGTGTTTCATCCATCTTTGCTGTTATTATATTCGGCGTCGCGTATGTCATCGTTGGTGCCATTCTCAATGTGCCGTTAAATCGTGGCGTTAACTATTGGTTCGTCGTTTTTATTTTGTTTTGTTTTTTTTCACGATTGTTTTAGTTGAAATCGTTCAAGCTTATCCACCATTTGTGTGTGTAGTTGTCTTTTTGATCCATCTTTGTAGAGCAGGCAGACCATGCGAGGGTTGGTATAAGCCCTTATTGCGACAACTGCTCAGAGCCAGACCAGCGCTTATCGGAAGTTCGTCTCGAACGAATTTATACCATCAACCCAATCGAGCGGATTTCGAACGTACTTTGAGGCCTGCCGAGGTTCTATCGGGGCTTAAACGATATGATAGTTAGGTTGGAGCCGTTCACGCACAAGTGTCACCTCGGCGCTACCGTGCAAAGCAATGGGCCAAAACCATCATGTTTGCCAGTCTAAAGCATAAATTACAGTTCATTTTCCAAAGCTTAATCGAGATTTAGTCAGGGTCGTTACTTTTAATCCCAGGAGGTACCTCTGGTCCAAGGAGGTGGCATTTCCCAAGGAATGCTAGCCTTCAAGAGTATTCTCCTGTCGACCGGGAAAACACTGTCTTTCGATGGATAGTAGGCGGCCTGCTCAACAATTTTCGAAGCTAAGCGAATTCCATAAGTACAACCACATGTAGAATGTACAGTGCAGACAGTCCCAAGCTAGATGCAAAGGCTCTAGAGATTAGAAGATAAGGGAAAACCTACTGTTACGATGAAATCTTAAGAACGTCACTGTGAAGCTCACTTTCAACATCACGTCAAGACATCCAATGTTGGGCGTTTTATAGTTCGGCTACCACTTGCAGACTATCAATGCATTTAGGCTAGTCGAAAAACATAGCTTTCAAACGATTTACTCAACTCAGAAAACGCTTGGCCAAAGATGCAGATGTCAAAAGGGCCTATCAAGACTTCACGAAGGAGTACCAAAAGTTAGGATGTATGACCGAAATCGAAATGCCAATTTTGTAACTTCGCACTTTGTGCTTCCACACCATTCAGCCCTCAAATCCGACAGCTCATCAACCAAGTTGCGACCTGTATTCGATGTCTGTGCAAAGTCTTCCACCAATTTAAGCTTGAACAATGCTCTCGACATTGCACCCACGATACAAAACGAGCTTTTAACGATTTGACTCAGATTTCGACTGTTCACATTCGTGTTCTTCGGTGATATCGTGAAAATGTATGGACAAATATCAATAAAAAAAGGCCCGTCCCTACCAAATAATATTTTGGCGGAATCGTTCGAGTGAAAAAGTAAGATGCTCTGAATCAAACACGTTAACTTATGGCACACCTTGGCACCATATTTGGTGATGAAATGCTTGGAGGAATTAGTTTTGGCATCAAGGCTTAAATTCTCATTAGGAAGTCTAGGAATTCAGAAAGACTTCTACATCGATGGCCTGTTAACTGGCACAAACAGCCTGCCAGAGAGGCTCCAAAAGAAAGAAGAGGCCCAACGCATCCTAAAGTCAGCAGGATTTTTCCAGAAATAGTGAGTGAATCATCCCAACCTGATTAAAAACATCAACCCAATAGACCGTGAAGTACACTATACTTTAAAGCATAACTCGATGGAACATGTGAAAAGTCACGTAGTTGCCCATCCAAAATGAACTCATAATTAGAGTTCCTCCATATATCCGCCCAACAAGAGCGACACAAAGAGCGGCACTTTCAACGATCGTTTACATATTCGAGCCATTAAGCCTCATGAGTTCAGTAAGGTCCACAGCGAAAATATTCTTTGTATGTGCCTCAAAAGTGGGCAAAGGATGGTAATGTTAGTAATCGCTTGACCCCCGAGTTAGTGGTGTATAAGACGGTAGAAGATATGATCCATAGTCCGAATTTTGAGACTATTGGAGAGAAACGTCAGGGAGTAATTCCGCTACTACGCTGGAGTTCCCTAGAGATGATATCGGAAAACATTCCCTTTTCGTGCTAAACCAAAAACTACCAAGATGTACCATGAATGCAAAGCCTTAAACCGCTCGCTCTAGCATTCCTAGTAAGATAGATAGGTTCGTGCATAGGCTACACCACGGGACATACAACAAAAAGACTTCCTGGGTATATGAAATGAATTATCATGTATAGGGTATGTAACGACTTCAAGAGGATTTAAAGGAAAAACTCATTTTTCAAATTTTCTTAAGAAATAATTAAAAAGAGGTGGCTTGTGTTTTCTATTCGAACAAGTTTAAGCTTCCTCCTCAAGATCTAGTCTTGTAGTCCGTTTTACTTAACAAGAAGGTGTCCAAGAAAGGCTGCGACTTCTGTATTCGAGAATTCATTGAAACGGGCGCTGAGATCTGCAGAGAATCGGCCAAAACAACCTAACCGTGACCGAGTAAAGCCAAGCTCCTGGTGGGCCTCAAGGATAAGTATATGGTTGGATGAATGACGCTCAGCCCATCACCGACGAAATCGAAACCCAAAGAACCGTCTCTCAGAGGTAGCCCTTACTTATAAGAGTAACAAATACTAATGGAACCTTATTCAATCCTACTTTATACACAATACTTAAATTCTTGAGACGAACATCATTGTAATGTCTATTTTGTAACCCAAAAGATAAAATGTTACTCACCTCAAACCAATTGTCAACCAGCACCAAAGTCCTCACTGACTGCGCCAAAGCTGAAGGTATACGACACAATCCAGTCCCGCTAGCATTCAACTCCTTCAAACTCCATGACGCGACAAACTCCTGCAGTGCATCGCCTAAATTTGGATTGTACGCAATCGACAGCCCTACTAAATCGGGTATTCCTTGCAACGCGCGAATCGACTCGGCAGTTATATTGTTGTACGACAAATCCAAATACTGAAGACTTGGCAACACCATAAAAGTCTCGGCGTCAATACTATCAATTTGGTTATGGGACAAAACTAAAGTGTCAATATTGATAAGATTGAAAAACATATCCTTGTGGATTGTCTTTAGACGATTTTTAGATAAATTTAAACGTTTCAACGCACGACCACTTCCCACTAAATTGGCATTCACGTGTGCTATCTCATTGCAGGATAAATCCAAGGTTTCCAATTCCAATACTGGAGTCAAGTTGAATTGATTGTTCTTCCAGTCGATTGTATCCAGACTCAGATTGTTATTTTGTATCGAAATCGTCTTCAACTTGGTGTCGTTATCTTCCACTACGAAGCTGTTGAGGCAATTACCCGACAAATCAACATCCTCCAGTTCAGACTCTGCATCTACTACAACCTGGCTCAAATTGTTATTCGACAAATCGAGCTCGCGCACATTCGACAGCGATGGCATGAGATCCTTAGTGCTAAATTCACTTATCAGATTATTCGTCAAATTTAAGCGGGTTATCACCCCTCTATCGTCTGATTGTTTAATTTGCAATTCTAAATCACTATCAATTACAAATTTCGTTAAGTTACTATTCACTAAATCTAAGGACTTTGTACTATTTTCACTACTACTATTGTTCAGTGGAAGAAGCATTTCTATTTCTCGCTTGGACACCTTCCGATGCATCGGCGGATCCGCGGACTTTTTCCAGCGGAACGTGACTCGATGATCCTCGACTCGAATGCTGGGATCTTCATCGCGAAGGATCCTATGAATTGTGTCGTACGATGATTTGCTGAAGTCGCTGTAGGAATCGAACTTTCGCTCAGGATTGTTTGCCGGCGAGTAGTCCGTGGATCCGGGGATTGGTTTCAGCACTAAATCATCTTCAGTAAATACTCCTGGCACTATTTCGATGGCTCCTCCCTTCACGGTCAAGTGGAGGAGCAGCAGCATCGGAAATAATAGAAAAACGTCACACAGTATTGAAAAATTGAGTCCTTTAAGCCCCCTTTGCTTTATTAGAGGCATCTTTTTGGCAATTATCGAATAATATCCTGTTTTAAATTCTAACTCCACCACCAATGACCTATCCTTCGAGTGGATGCCTCGTCCTAGGGTTGAAATTACATCGTCTCGATTATTTAAACGCCAATTTTCTATTCGAGCTGTTGATAGCTGCCTCAAGGATGTGAAATGGAACACCGCACCATCTAATGTCTGCGGTAATGTCCTGAATTATTCGTAATTGAATGCTTGTGTTCGGCTATTATCATTTTCGAGGTCACATTTTGGCTTGACATACCCATTTGCATTCCAAACAGCATTCAAATTGCCTTCGTCAATATCATCTGTTTATTTTCTAGTCAAATTAAATGCGACATTATCAACCCGTTCAAGGACTCCATGTCGACAGTACGTATGACAAAATGGCAGCTATAAATTCCGCCTTATTGCGTTGCTTCCGTTCCTACCTTCGTCAACTCGAAAGACATCAGGGCGTTAGAGAAAAGTCCTTGGAACACGCTGTCCTTGCTGGCGTGCAAGTATTCGTTTGAGCGAATTTCAAATAAAATTACAATCCTTGAAACTGTGTCAATTATTGCAGTACCTGACACCAACGACCGTTACTGTTGCCGTATTTCAACCTAGTCCTTTCAATTTTCCTCTGCTTCGAGATGACTTCGCGGATGGTAAACATTTTATTGTTTCGAACAAAGTATCCTTGACGTCAACGTAGCGTCGACAATGTCCTGATGCTATACAACAAAGCTAAGTGTAATTGAAAGTCCTGATCCCACGACCTCTTCTTATTCTGTTTTAAATTTACGTTGTCCTAGTTAAACACTTTTTCTTTGAGTCCTTTTTATTGCATTTATATTTCGTTTCATTCCTTGTTTCCTTTTCTGTTTACTTTTTATTATTTGTCTGTAGAACGAATTTGCGTTCTCTTGTTTAAGCAGGAGTAATTCCCGTACTCTATTGTGCCAAAAGCCTTTGTTTCGTTCGAATCCTTTTCAGTGCGCATGGGGTTAGTCGGTGGTTGCCCGATTTCGACTTGGCTAGAAGTATTGTTTAGGGGTAGCCGCATATATACCGTGAGGTAATGATTTCACTTCACCGCTACTTCTTTTCGGTTTTTTCCGCTTTTCACACTTTTCACGCTCTTCCTGCCGTTACTGCTGTAGTCGCAAGCACATTAAATTTTATGATTTTCCATCCTCCCGTTATTGTTGGCACGTAGCTGTTCTGCAATGAAAAAGAAAATGTATGAAATGAAGAATTTACTTTGCAGGGAGAATGGTCAGATAGCAAAAGAGAAAAGAAGTATTTATTTAATTGGAAGGATTTTTTTAATTGCTGTTGGAATATCAAATGGCGAAGATTAATTAATTTTTAGTTTATTTTGGGTGTAATTTCACGGCTGAATTGTACTTTTTCGTGTTGAAATTTTAGGATTGTGTTATGATTGGGTATTTAAAATATTTATTTATTTAGGAAACCTTTATGTACAGATGTAATCCAATAATGATATAGACAATGCCATGAACAGAAACATCGAGAGAAAAATTAAATGTAAAAATTAAAACTTATTATAAAATCCAAATTATTTAAAACTACATCGAGCTTTGAAATTAAAAGAAAATGAAGGCATAGAACCAAGACCATCACTATTGTGTGTAGTAATCGAGCAGTCGCCTAAGCAAACTGCTCGAATAATATTTGCGGAGAAAACACCATTCCCCGTACTAAAACCTTCCACTTCCATCACTATCATTACCAGAAGAATTGCTTCCCAATGAAAAAAAACAAACAAATTAAATAAAAATTAAAAAAAAAAATTTGATGACGGTGACCCCTTTGCAACGCAATTTAGCAAAGAATTGCAGTTTTATCTCGTAGAGAAAAAACCACCGTTGCCGCCAAGCAAGGGGCTCGCCGAGAAAACCTCCGCTGCCAGCATGCGGGAGTCTCGTCGAGATAAGCAACGAGTGTGCTCGAGGTGGCAACTGTGCTTGTCCTCACAAATCTTTTGATTTTTCTCTGAAAGCCGACGAACAAATACCACATCGAACTAATTTGATTTCGTGCATTTTTGTTGTATACAAATCCGAAACGAGACCTCGAATCGTTTTTAACGATAATTCTAAAACAGTACGAGATCCTGCTTACATGCACAAAGCGCCTGAATCAACCTGTTTCGATGGTAAAACCAAAATTAATCTCAAAGTACTAATTCAGCAAGAAGGCCTGCCTTTTGACGCCATATTTGTAAAATATCAAGAGCAGCTCGGACTTTCTGCTGACCAGGTAAAAAATGAGCTTTGGATGTGAGATCTAAGCATGTCTCTGTGCTCCAAAAAGCAAGAGAGGAGTTTAAAAAATATCATTCCTAATACTAACTTACCATTGAATGGTATTAAACTCTTTTACCATAATTGTAGCAGTATGAGAGGCAAAATAAATAAATTATACCTTAATGCTAAGTCCTGCCATTTCAATGTATTAACGTTCATCGAAACCTGACTACATGATGTTTACATAAACACAGAAATTCTAGACAGTAGCTGGACCATTTATAGAGCTGATCGTGACTACTCCACAGGCCTAACCAAAGGTGGCGGAGTGTTGATTGCGATCAAAAGTTCCATGCCCTCTGAAAACGTTGATACTACCTCCTATAAAACTTTTGAACATAAGGTGGTTCGAATACGCTTAGGCAAGTGGTTTTCATAAATAGGGGTATTTTACATTCCACCAAAATCTGACGAAACCTCTTACGAGAAGATATGTGAAATTTTAAATTCTATTGCTGCATCTCTAGAGGAACATGATCAAATTATAATTTTGGGAGACTTTAACCGCCCTAATTTATCTTTTACTTCTGATGAAACTGATAACCATCTTCTACCAGTAAACCTCTCGAATACCATCGATCTTAATCTAATCAATGCCTTTTATGGTAATGACTTACAACAAGTATCACTGACTCCCAAGCAAAACGGAAACTGGTTGGATCTTATTTTTACCAATGCTTATGACGATGTTGTGGTGAGTCAAACCAATGACAAAGAGGACCTTTTCTCTAACACACGAAACCATTTCGCTTCTGCGGTTGAACTTCCCGTATCTGATGTATTTTTTTCCCGAACGTACAATGACTGTATTGTATTTGATTTCTTAAATGCTGATTATAAAAGCATTAAATTTTATCTTGCCAATATTGATTGGAATTATCTTTCAAGTTTAGATTTAGAGGAAGCAGTCTCTTCGTTCTATAAAACACTCTTCGAATGCATTGAGACTCATGTTCCTAAAATAAAGAAAAAACCCAAAGTTTCCGAGCCCTAGCTGGATCGCGACCTTCGACATCTGCGGAATCAAAATAACAAGCTCTATAAATTAATGAGAGATAACAACTTTGACACAAGCCTTAAGATTCAATATGATGGGCTGGCTATGAAATTCACTATAAGATCTCGCAAAGCATATGATCGATACATCAATTCAACCGGGGAAAATATTATTCATAAACCCAAAGAATTTTTCAATTTCGTAAAAACCAAGCAAAAAGCCACAGGATTTCCACCATCAATGTATTACGGTGATAGTAATTCAATTTGCCCTCAAATTATATGCGGCCTTTTTGTCGAGCATTTCCAAGAGGTTTTCCGCCCGGCCACCAATTCTTCTAGCATACCAATTTGCCATTCAACGACAGCACCATTCATTGATGAAATGAGTTTGTGAAGTGAAGATATCGTAAACGCTATTAAAGAACTTCATATTAACAAGGGACCTGGACCTGACTCTCTTCCACCGAGATTTGTATTTGAGTGTATACATCAAATCTTTTCCCCTCTGTTTAGGGATGCATCAGACTACGACTATTTAGCCGCACTTCTGTCGCAAGTTACACATGGTTAAATGGAAGCCCGCACACTGCGATTTTCGACAATTTTGTCCAGGTCGGCAGTCGCAAGAATTCGCGATTTTTCCTAAAACCAGTTTAGCAGGTAGTTTCTATGATACTCGCGCAGGCGCACATCATTTGGACATTTGACGCTGACGTGCACGGAAGTTTCTTGCATAGGGCAGAAATGAGTTAGCGCATGGGTTCCTGGCAAAGACATACCTTCAAATGAGCATTTTAGTTCTGCGCATGCCTGAAGTTCCTTCGGAGATCTTGTCGCAGTGTGTTCGTATTTGCGTCTGAAAATCGCTGGTTACGGCTGAAGAATCGCAATGTGGCCGAACCCTTATTCTATTCAACACATGTTTATCACGAGGGGCTTTTCCAACTGTCTGGAAGTCTTCTCATTTGACTCCGATTTTCAAAAGTGGCGATAAGCGGTCTATAACAAACTATAGAGGTATTGCAATACTATCAGCTATTCCAAAGTTGTTCGAAAAAATTGTTTGT
Organism: Odontomyia ornata; assembly: GCA_963969285.1. Taxonomy (NCBI): domain Eukaryota; kingdom Metazoa; phylum Arthropoda; class Insecta; order Diptera; family Stratiomyidae; genus Odontomyia; species Odontomyia ornata. The sequence goes on from OZ017739.1 coordinate 145,024,645, forward strand.
GATAAGCTTACCACGTTGGTTGAACCACGTTTAAACGAACAGCAGCATGGTTTTCGCGAAAGTCGATCAACTACCACTAACCTAATGCTTCTTACCTCAACTATTCTCTGCGAAATGGGAAAAGGTAACCAGATGGACGCTGTTTACACGGACTTCACCAAAGCTTTTGATCCAGTCGATCATGGAATTTTGATCTCCAAACTTCTGAAGTTTGGCATCTCTGGGTCTTTACTGAGTTGGATTGCATCATACCTAAATAATCGAACACAGTTTGTAAAATTCTAGGGAACTTTTTCAAGAGAAATGATTGCCTCTTCTGGAATGCCATAAGGTAGCCACCTAGCTCCCATTTTATTCAACATCTTTATATCCGACTTGTCTGAAATTTTAAGTAACGTACCTCATCAATTGTATGCTGACGACCTCAAAATATTCCACACAGTCAATTCCGATTCCGAGGCTATTTTTTTGCAAGCCAAAATAAATTCATTATTGAAATGGTGTAACGATAACAGGCTTTATTTAGATGTTGGAAAGTGTTATGTTATAAGCTTCTCAAGAAAAAACTCAGTATTTGAGCACACTTTTAAGCTGAATGATTCCCCACTTCAAAAAGTTGACCAGATGTCAAACCTGGGCGTTCTGTTGGACGGAAAGTTGAATTTCCATTCTCAATTAGATACAATTCTTGCTCGGGCATGTAAGCAGCTCGGTTTCATAAAACGTCGTGCCAAAGAATTCAAAAACCTATGGGTCACCAAAACTCTATACACCTCATTTGTTCGCCCCCCTCCTTGAATATGGTTGTATTATTTGGAATCCATGCTTTGGGAATCACAGCATCTGCATTGAATCTGTGCAGGAACAGTTTATTCTTTTTGCCTTGCGTGATGCTTATGACCCAAGTGACTTCGCTAACTTGCCACCTTACCAGCAAAGATTAAATATTTTGAATCTTTCCTCGCTCTCATCTCGAAGAACTGTCCTAAGTTCTTGCTGTGTTTTGAATGTAATCAATGATATAGTAAATGTTGCATCACTTTCATGCAAAATCACGTTCAAGGAAACGATTAAACATACTAGGAACACTCGTCTGCTTCATGAAGACCAACATAAAACCACTTACGCAGACAACGAGCCAATCAATAGGTGTTGCAAGATCTTCAATTCTATGAGTAAACATTACTCTTCTTCTATCTCAATACATAACTTCAAAAAAAAAAGATTACTGACGCATTAAAATAAGTTATTATTAAATATATATTTACTTTTTTGTGATTTGTTTAGATATAAGTACTTTTTTTGTGATTGCGTTGTTTGGCTTATTAAAGAAATAAATAAAAGTGTTTTCTAGTGGTTTTTCCGGTCGTGTCCCATTGTGCTCGGTGAGGAAATTTTCCTAATCGGGGCATTGACAACAACTCGATTTAGTGCACAATTTGAATGTTTTGGTATAGCAAAGTGCATTTGTGAAAAAGTATTTTGGGTAGTACAGAAAATTCTTATCGCCGCCATTTTCGCCATTGTTTGCAATCTGATTTGAGTTTTATTCTTCCGCAAAGCGAAGGGAGTTGAGTGCGAGCATGAAACGGTGTGATTCATATTTTGCAATTTAATTTGTGGTTGTTGTGCGAATTTTCAGTAGTGGTTTTCGCCATCCAAAAACCTCGAGAAAACCATTGATAATGAGCCTGTATTTCCTGCCGTGAAATAGTTTAGTACCCATAATCTAGACTGGCCACATATAACCCATAATAAACGAGCAGGAGAACGGTTTGCGGAGTGTGTCTGTTCGACGCGTTGCCGCTATTTCATTCTTTCGTCTATTGGTGAGCTTGTTCGTGTCCGTAGCCGCACAGCGCTCGTGCGATCTGCACTTCATACGTCGTCAATTCCTACGTGTGCCTCCAGGCAATGCTAAAACATCGGTACAAGGGGTACACAAATTGCTGTGAAGTACTTCTTTCCTGCTAGTCTAGCCCGATTCGTTCTCAGAGATAAAAAATATTATAATACGATGTAGTAAAATAACTCTGAGTTTATAAAAACTAGCTGTCTTTAAGTATCTCGACGTTAGGGTCTCAAATGCCCTAAGATACTGCATTTTCAATCCTTCGAACTTATCATTAATTTGAATTATTAGATGTTTCTTAAGTCTTTACTTAAAAACCAATAATGAGTTTGCGTTTGCACCGCTACCACCTGGATGCCCACTCTTATTTGGCGGCTGCAAGTATACATGATTAAAACGAGATCCCCTTGAGTCTCGTACGCGTTCGCCAGGCCTAGCCGTTTTGCTTTGACAACGCATCGTTTCAGTAGGTTACCTCGCTCTCGACAACTGTCGATCCGAATCCTACGAACAGTTAATTCGTGAATGCGAAATTTTTTTGTAGTGGGCCCTTGTGCTGGGGAAAAGAAACTGCCCCACCATACCGCAATGCTAGCCCGCCTGCGCATTCACGCGCCTTCAGACAAGGCCAATTTTAGCAAGCACCAATATCTTTGCTCACAGAGACAGCATACCATCGCTGCAGTACTTTACGGACATTTATATCTACCTTATTCACCACATGTGGTTGCGCGGTAGCCGTATAAATGGTGAATTTGCAAAGAACTCAGTACGACAGAGATCTAAGATTGTTTCAAAGATAGAGAAGACATTCATCCAGGAAAATCCTACGAGACTAATGGAACGCACGGGAAAAAAGTTAGAAGGTCACTAAAGGAACAGTCTTAGATAACATCATCAATATCGTTATTAATACCGCACAAACCCATTGCGTGCATCAACATCATCATCAAGTAAAATACTATCACAGTTAGGAACACAAGTTCACTAGAGGGGGAAAATTTACTATTTTTCAAAAAATCTGGTTAGCCCAAAATCTGCTTGAGCAGTTTACAAAGGACATGAAAGCCAACTTTATGCTCCTGAGCGAGCAACAACAAGATAAAAGTTCGGCATCAGGGTATCCTGATGAAACTGGACTGCCGCCATCTGGGTTCGGAACAGTGATTTCCAGGTAGATAGCTGTGGACTGGGGGATGGTTTCGTGTGGGTTTGGTGCTCAGCGGCCACCTTCTTTAGTGTGTACCTAATGCCACACGAATCGATATCATATTTCCAAGCCAAGCTAAATGCTTTAGAGGGCACTGTTTCCAACGCAGACGGCAGCGTGCTCGTTGGGGGAGATTTCAACGCTGGAGCAATCGAATGGGGGCGTACCTTCAATAAATCCGCGGGAAAAACGAATCCTGGAAATGGCGGCCAGGACCGCGCTCGTCGTACTAAACCCCGGAAGCACGCCGACTTTCCGCCGTATTGGCTGTGAAGGAACTATACCGGACGTGACTTTCACCTTGGAGTCCTTAGCATGGAGGATATACAATAGGCGAGTATTAGAGGACTACTCTGCCAGTGATCATCAGTGCACTCTGCTTGAGATCAGTGATTTTGTCTCCCGACGTACATGCTCTCGGCCTTCTACAATTCGCTCCAACATCGATAGGATGGACGTCGAAAGGTTCGTCGAGGTGCTCACAGCAGGAACCCTGCTGCAGGGAGATTCAAAGGGGACGGAAAAACTGGCAGCCTTCATCACGATTGCTTGCAATGCTTCTATGCCCCATCAAAAACCCCGGCACGGCAAGCCCACAGTGTACTGGTGGTCGCCTAAAATCGGTGAAAAGCGAAGAAAGTGTCACGAGCTATGGCGTGAGGATCAAAGGGCACGAAACCCTGACGAGGCATGCAACCGGTTGCCAGCATATAAGTTGGCCAGGAAATGGCTTCAGAAATTGATGAACAACAGCAAGGTTCACTGCTGGCAAGACCTGGTGGACAGTGTGAACAAGGATCCGTGTGGCCTTAGCTACAAGATAGTTATGCGGAAGCTTGGTGCCCTACGGAAACCTTGTATACATGATGCGGAAAAGATGGACGAGTTGTGCGGGCATTCTTCCTCGTCCATCTCGTCCGTATTGATGCTGACCATGGTGAAACAGTAGTCGAGTGTCTACCCTTCACACAGCCGAAACTAGAAGAGGCAGTCCTTTCACTGAAAGCGAGGAAGGCTGCAGGACAAGATGGTGTTCCAGTTGAGGTGTTGCAGCTCGTCTATCACCATTGTCCTGACTTGCTTTTCAGCACATTTAACGCTTGCTTACGGGGCGCGGATTTCCCGCTACGATCGAAGGTGACGAAGCTCATGCTGATCAGTACGGCGAAGGGAAATCCCGGATCATCGCTTGCATACCTCCCGTTATGCATGCTAGACATTGTTGGGAAAGTGCTAGAGGAACTCAACAAGGGAAGACTTGCTGACGCGATTGGTGCTGCTGGGGATCTATTCCTAGGCAGTACGGCTTTAGAGCAGGATGCGATTGCAGAGGTGGTGAACGCGGGTCAAAAAGCAGAGGCATATAGCCGTATCAAGTGACGGCGCATCCTGTTGGTGACGCTCGACGTCAGGGACGCCTTCAACTCCGCTAGATGGGTGGATATTGTGGATACGCTGAGGAATCCTTTTCATGTTCCAGAATATCTAGTGCCTGAAAGATTGCGGTCTGCTCTATGACACCACACAGGGCCAACGAATGATGGAAATTATATCGGGTATTGCCCAGAGATCTATCCTTGGTGCAGACGTGTAGAACGTGTCTTGCCATGGGCTACTAAGGCTGGAGATTACAGATAAATCACGCTTGATCGGCTATTCGGATGATGTATCGTCTGGACACACCAGCAAAAAAGCGCAAGTTAGGCTAGGTATTTTAATGCGGCGTGAGTTCTTTCTAGCACTCGAGAAAACCAAAATGGTCATCTTGACAAAAAATAAGAATCCCTGGAGTAAGGACGATCAGTATTGAAGACATACTAATAGAATCAAAGCCAGCGGTGAAATACCTGGGGCTACTGATTGACTCAAAGATGAGTTTTTCTGAAGGCTGCTCGGGGCATCGTCTCCAAGTCAACTTATGGCCAACGTAGTGGAACCCAGCTCATCAAGAAAACGCCTCTTGATGAGCGCCGTAGAGTCAGTGCTACTTTATAGAACAGAAATATGGGGAAACGCTCTCAGTAAGGGGGTATACCGAAAACGCTTATCACAGGTACAGAGAAGAGGAGCACTGAGGATTGTATCTTCGTATCCCACAGTCTCTGATTCGGCGGTAAAAGTTATTTCAGGCGTGATACCTGTAGCGCCGCGCTATCTACCTGCGTCAAAACGAGGACACGTGGGAGATAGTTGTCCGCAAGGTGAGACAGCGCTCACTCAACGATAGGCAGCAGTCTTGGACGAATTGCACGAAGAGATGGTGGACTGCCCGCCTCATCCCGGATGCAAGGCCGTGGCTAAATTGATTTGACTTCTATCTGATGTAGCTTTTAAGCAGACATGGGTGTTTTTAGTCTTGCTTACACAAGATTCATAAGTAATGATCCCCTGGTTGTCGGTTTTGCCCAAGAGAGGTAGACAATGCTCTGCCACATATTTTTGCATGTACAAAATGGGGCAGACTACGCAAGGACCTCTACAGGGAGGCGGGAGAGCTCACCCCGTATAATATAGTTGCGGTGATGTTTGAATCGGTTCACAAATGAAACCGGGGGGCACATTTTGTTCAGGCAATCGAAAAAGATAAAACGGACTCACAGCAGACGGTGGGTATGGGGCTGGAGGATCGCTTGTCTGGCATTTTATCTCCCCCTAGTAGAGGGATGCCTTGCTTGAAGGCGCCTCTTGTCGTAGCAAATCGAAAAAACCTGCTGTCAACATTAATCAACCAAGCAAATACAACAACAACAAAAATGTAACAGTAATTTCCACCAACAGCAAAAACCCGAATATTAACACTACTCACAACACCGAACCATTTGTTACTAACAATATTGTTAACCTTCCAGATCCTTTAGATAAAGGCTGATGTGAGACAATGCTATTTCTTATATATAAATATCGGTTCTGCAGAAACGAACAAAAGCTCAATTTCTGAATTTAACCCTATAAAACCTCCTTCCTAATATCCGAACTTTGTAAGAAGTGAGTTTCAGACCTCGTCCCCTAATTGTGTAATTGAATTAACTAGCACATTCAAAAGCCCTTTGAATGAAAAACAATCCTTTTTAGACCCACTCGTACCTCCGATTGTAAAAGCGACAATAAACTCTAGCAAAGATCTTCAGAGCAAGTATCTACTAAGACTGGGTGAGCACAGATTATATGAGTTGATTCGACTCTACCTAGCTTACATGCATAAAGCACCAGACCCAACACGTATTGACCAATATAAAAGTAATGATATCTTTATAGAGACGATCGAGACTATCTAAGCACTGGCCTAACCCGAAGAGGTGGTGTCTTAATTGGCATACACAACGCTTGCTCGAGTGATATCGTCAGTACCGCAACTTTCAAAACTTTTCAACATGTTATAGCGAAAATCAAAAAAAATAAATTTTATTTGTACGTTTGTGTATTCTATATTCCCACAGAGTCCAGGGAGATAATCTATACCGAGGCTTGTGGAGTTGTCTTTGCACTTGCTGAACTCTCGAAAGAAGAAGATAAAATTATTATCTTTGGAGATTTTTACAAGCCCAATTTAAAGTTTGTAGTTGACGAACTTGACAATCGTCGCATTCCATTGAATCTTCGAGACGATATTGATTTCAACCTAGTTTCTACATTGTACGGCAATGATTTACAGCAAGTAGTTCTGACACCACATTCCTCTGGCAATTGGTTAGATCTAATTTTCACGAATGGTTATGACGAGGTGGTGGTCACCATTACGCTTTTTCAGTTGATTATTCCATCTCTGATGGCACAAACAGCCTTCCATGCAATAACTGACTACGATAACATTAAGAGTTATATTTCTAATGTAGACTGGAGTAGTAGGCTTTCGACCCTAGATGTAGATGATGCAGTAAACTCTTTCTACCAGACCTTATTCGAAGCCGTTTGAAGTCATACACCTTAAATCAAAAAGAGGAATAAACTGCCTGAGCCATGGTTGGACACTAGTCTTCGAAATTTAAGAAACAGAAGGAATAAGTTCCACAAAATTATATGAAAAAACCCAATGTCACTAATGACATCAAAAACGAATAAAATAAACTGGCAAATGAATTTAGATTGAAGTCACGCGAGGCCTGTGCAATGTTTGTTAATTTTATTGGCGAAAACATAATCTTAAACCCAAAGAAGTTCTTTGATTTTGTGAATATTAAGCACAAAGCTCATGGTTATCCTAAACAAATGATCTTTGAAGGCCGCAGTTCCTCTGTCCGGGAAGAAATCTATAATTTCTACGTGGATCATTTTCAATCAGTGTATTCCTAATCAAACACCTCACCTCATGTAGATAACACTAACGCCGTTTTTGAAACAGCGCTTCAGGAACTCTAACTTTCGGGAGGTGATATCATTAATGCAATTAAAACACTTGATCTGAACCATGAACCTGGCCCAAATTTACATCAGCCATTTTTTCTATACCAGTGCAGTGAAGTATTAGTCTTATCTCTCCATATCATTTCTAATAAGTTACTCGTAACCGGAAAATTTCCAATGCACTGGAAATCTTCTCACCTGACTCCAATTCATAAAAGCAAAAGCAAAGGGAGTGTACAAAATTATAGAGGAATTACCATTTTATCCGCCATCCCAAAATTATTCGAGAAAATAGTATGCTCTAAAATATAGCCCGTCATAAAACAGCGTCTCAATGACCAGCAGCATGGCTTCAGGAAAAACCGATCCACAACCACCAATCTAACAATGGAAAAGGTCATCAGGTCGATGCAATTTATACTGATTTGAGTAAAGCCTTTGATCGCGTCAATCATACGATTTTGTCAGTAAAATTACGCAACTTTGGAATTACTGGCCCATTATTTGGCTGGCTAAACTCTTACTTCAAAAAGCGGACTCAAAACGTTAAGTTTAAAGGTATATGTCCAAAGAAATTCAAGTCTACTCCGGTGTATCTCAAGGCAGTCATCTCGGACCTCTTCTTTTCAACATATTTATACCAGACCTTTCTGATGTGTTATCCGATATGCCCCATTTATTTTATGCGGATGATCTCAAATGATACTATGGGATAACATCCCACAGCGATTCGATATTCTTACAGAACAAGATAAATGCTCTGCTTGAATGGTCCAACACAAACCACCTATACCTGAGCCTCGAAAAATGTCAGGTGATTAGTTTCTCTCGCAGAACTTCAATTTAATCACCTCGGTAATACTAATCTTTCCCGAAAAGACAGCATAGTAGACCTCGGTGTCTTCTTAGATAAGAAACTCCGTTTTAATTTGTATTATGATGAGGCTCTCTGCAAGGCTAATAAAATGTTAGGCTTCATTAAACGGCGTGCTAAAGAATTTCAGAATGTGTGGGAAACAAAGATATCGTACATATCATTAGTCCGCCTTATTCTCGAATATGCATGTGTTGTCTGGCATCCTGTTTCTGATGTTCATACAAAAAGATTTGAGTCTGTTCAAAAACAGTTCCTGCTATTTGCTTTACGATCCCAATTTGACCCACGTAACTTTCAGAGCTTGCCTTCATATGAATATCGGTTATCCATTCTAAATTTATCTTCCCTTGCCTTCCGTAGAATTATGTCATGCTCTTGCTTTGCGTTTGATGTCCTCCGTGGTACCATTAAAGTTCAATGTATGATTGACAGGGTATCCTTGAAAGAACCAGTAAGATTTACAAGACATTCACGTTTGCTGGTGGAAAGTTGACATCTTACCATCTACGGTGAAAATGAACCGATTAATAGATGCTGCAAAATATTAAATAGCCTGAGCCAGTGCTGTTTAAAACCAATCTATAAAGGTTCCTCTCTTCCTAGTCCTATATTTTTAACTTGTTTGGTAAATAAATAAATAAAAAAATAAAATGTTGATTCGATGTTGAAATATGAACACTTTTCCAATTTCAAGGTAAAACCTGCTTCGTTCAATGCATTCAGCAATAATCCTAATATTTGGGAAATCTCCTCCACTGTCTCGGTAGTAATTAAAATGTTATCCATATATACGACTTTCCTGTACGGAATAGAGGGCATAATTTTCTTCATCGACTTAACAAAAATGGCTAGAAGTAAGCCCAAAGGAAACACGGTTATGTTCATAACGTCTTTCAAGTGTCACGAAGGCGGTGAATTTACGGTTATTTTCCTCAGCAGCAATTTAATGATAACCACTCATTAGATCAAGGCATGTAAAGTACTTCGTATTTGCGAGCTAATCAAGTGCCTCTTCTATGTTTGCAAGGGGGAATATTTCACGCACCGGAATTTAACTTTCGAAAGTCGGCACACATCTGATAATCACCATCCTGTTTTTTTTTCACGAGAAAAACCGGACTTGCGTTGCCGAATCAGATTCTTTGATAGTATCTAATTTGAGTAGTTCGTCCATCTTTGCCCGGAAAACTTCTTCTTTGTACCTGTCTTCTGGTTTGTACCTATCAATATTCACTGTTTTCAGTTTAATTTTCATTTCGACAATATTGGTTTTACCTAGCTCTGCCATATTTTTCGCAAAACATACTCTAAATTTATTAGCAATTCTGAACAATTTTTGTCTGTCCTCTTCTGTCAAATTAGTTTTTATTAAAATATTTTCACTGATGTCACCTGAATCACGATAATCTATGCGTTAACTATTTCCCAGAGCTTTGGAAAATTGAGCGCATGTGTGCATCGGACCTATCCAAAAAGTTCCTTCCAAGAATTATAGGTTTCATTTCTATCACTAAAAGTTCGATTTCGAAGCTAATTTCTTCGAAACTTACGGTTTTTATGGTCTTTCGCCTCGCACACGTTTCTGTCATACCAAACCCAGTTACACAGTTTCCCACTTCTTGTTTTCGATGACAACGCTAAACCGTGGAACACGTACTTCCTAAGTATAAAAAAAAACCTAATTAGCACTCCATTTGCTAAAATTAGTGGGTAATATTCATCTCTGTATATAGGTTTTATGTTGTTCATTAATTGTCATCGTGTCTAATCACAGTTCTTCGCGACATGTCCCGGCTTATGACACTTGAAACAATTGGAAGTACGAAGTGGGCAGTCCCTGTATCGATGCCCTGTTTTACCGCACTCAAAACACTTTAACCCACTTTTCTCTTTATCTTCCGTTTTCGATTCACCCCTCGGCTTGCTTCTCTTTTCAATACGATTTCGGGGAATGCCGTAACGTCGATATTTCGGTAGAGCAAGTTCATTGGCGTTTTCATAGCTCATTTTCTTGGGAAGAGAGTTATTCCTTTGTTTCAGCAAGAGGTGACGATGTCTTTCCTGTTGCTTAGTTGCATCACTTTTTTCATGAAAACTAGCATCTGCTACATATTTTCACAATTACTAACGGTTAGCATATTGCATATTTATCATGCCCTTGTCTTCCATGCCACATATGATACAAGTAATCGTTTCTCTTTTTGAGAGATTGATGCTTTTAGCTGTAATGTGATAGAAATATTCTTCAACTCATTCTGCGTTCTTCTTTTCACGTAGCATGGTCTTCATAAGAATTATCAAATTCATTCCTGGTGGTCGGAAAACTGCAGACAAGTTCCTTCTTAAATTCTGGCCAAGTAGCAGCGTCACCGAGCCATTACGACTCGTTTAAAAGAATGGTGCGATCATTTGTCACGGGAACGATTTGCACCTTGTTGTTTATTTCTTTTCTCAGCGGTTGTTAAAATACCACCCGAAGCCAAGGTTAATATTAAAAAATAGAAATGTTAAAATAATAAAATAAAAATGTCAAAAAGATTAAAATAAAAATGTAAAGTAAAAGAAAAATAGGCAAAAAAGAAAAAAAAAAACGAAATGTGAAAAGAAAAGTAAAATAAAAATGTAACGTAAAAATAGGGAAAAACGAAATGCGAAAATAATAGAATAAAAATATTAAAAGTTTAGAATGTAAATGTAAAGTGAAGGAAAAATGGGCAAAAAAAATGAAATGTGAAAAGATTAAAGAAAAAAATGTAACGTAAAAATAGGGAAAAACGAAATGTTAAAATGATAGAATAAAAAGATTAAAAGTTTAGAATATAAATGTAAAGTAAAAGAAAAATAGGCAAGAAAACGAAATGTGAAGAGATTAAAGTAAAAAAAAAAAATGTAACGTAAAAATAGGGAGAAACGAAATGTTCAAATTATAGAATAAAAATATTAAAAGTTTAGAATGTAAATGTAAAGAAAATGGAAAAAAATAGACCTAATGTCTGGCGTGAATGCATTTTGTGTAAGCAAAGCGGGTGATTATAACATAATAATACAAACTCGTCATACATATGATGAACGGCTGCCAAAAAGCTTCTCTACATCAGATTCGAATCCTGTAATGATTCAAGCAGTCGCCCATAAAACTGGGATTCGTGTTTTGTCGGCAGAACGTAGTGCCGAACTATTTAAAATGCAAATTGAAGGAAAGAATGGCAAGGAACAAGTCACTCTAACGCTGGAACCTAACAAAGTAGATGGCTTTTATTCTTACAGATTCGATACTTACCTTCAAACTGATGAGATAATTACAGTAAAGCCACAAAGCAATATCATGCTTTTTAATCCAGAATCGAAAGAAATTGCAGGAGGCAAAGATGGCATTGTTATCGCTGTAAGCTTCGTTGCAACCCAAGGTCTTATAATCGAAGGTAGCATTAAACCTCCAATAGAAGGAGCAAAAATAACATTAAATTTCCCCAACAACCCCGACTTGAAATCGCTTGAAACCACTTCAACGACTGCTGGAACATTTAAATTTGGTCCAATCGACTCATCACTCCAAGTCGAACTTAGTGCTGAAAAAAAAAGTCGTATGTGTTTGCTGAATATGATAAAATTAAAAATGTGTTTGCTGAATATGATAAAATTAAAAATGTTTTCAATGCTCACAAATTATGTGAGATAATTGTAACTGTAAAGGATGGCGTGAGTGGAGATAAATTATCTGGTGTTTTGCTATCCTTGTCCGGAGCAGAAAGTTACAGGAAGAATTTAGTTACAGGAGATGATGGTGTTATTACGTTCCATTCACTTTCTCCTAGTCAGTATTATCTGCGGCCAATGATGAAAGAATATAAATTCAATCCCAACTCGAAAATAATTGATGTCAAAGATGGTGAAACTGTCAATATGGAACTGAGTGGAGAACGAGTTGCTTTTTCTGTTTTTGGAACAATAACATCCTAGAATGGCGACCCTTTCCCTAATGTCGTTGTTGAAGCAATTTCCAATGAAGAATGCCTTCATCACCAGGAAGAATCGGCAAGTGCAGCAAACGGTCAATATCAAATACGAGCATTGAAACCAGGGTGTACATATACGGTACGTACAAAACAAGGAGATGTCAATGCCAACGTTGAACGCTCTATTCCAACGCATCGTCAAGTCGCTATTGCAAAGGAGGATGTTCAAAATATTAATCTCATTGCCATCAGCCCGTATGGATTTGTTGATGTGAGAGTTCGTGTCACGGCATCTTCTAACGACTATTACAAAACACTCACCTTAGAAATGTATCGGAAGTACAACCGCCAGAGACCTCCAATCGTTGTGGCGTTCTGTTCTATGTTGCCGCGCCACGAAATTCACTTTCACTTTGTTTCACTTTGGTTCCGACGACACATCACCGACGAATTCAAACACATAGGGAAGAGGACGCGACCACGATTGCTAGTTTTTTTCCCAAACTCAAACATTTGGCACAATGTAAATAAACACGAAATTGACAGAGTGTCAGTCACTTTGACATTCTACACCTGTTGGATGAGTGTACTAAAAAAGGGAAATTTAGATTTCAATTGCCCCATGCACCCCAGTTGGGGGATCTGAATTGAACATCGAATCGCCCAGGGATGCAGTTAACGGCTCGCCGGTTGAAACCGAGCCGATGAAAAACCCAATAAGGAAGAACGGGTCTCTTTTTTTCTGGCGGGTTCGAGGCGACAACGTGGGCTAAGCGAGGATAGCATTGTGGAACTGAGAAAAATCAATCGAAAAAAGGAATTGCGACGAGGGAAAATTCAACAGTGGAGAGAAATATTAGTAGCGAGACAACTAAGAAAGATTGGCGACTTCAGGCGATAATAAGCGCGCCGGCAGAATATTGCAGGCAGAGTACTTCGGGGGCCCCCGCTTAGGTACAGTAAGTGGAATTTGTACTTTTAAATACATTATATTTTTAGCACTTTATGTGCATTTCGCAGTTAAATATATGTTAGTGAAATAGTGGAATATATTTTTTTGAGCTTCATTCGCATTTCGCATTCAAGTAGTGAAATAGTGGAAGTTTTTGTGTGCGTGTTGCAGGAAGTGCGAGTTTGCCGCGCATTTTAATTGTACACCTGGCTCGGGTATGTCCAAAGGTAAATTTCCTTGCTGGGTTTTTCATTAATCTCTATAGCGAAAGTGTTCCTTTTTTTTTTTTTGTTTCTTTTGCTCGGTGTGAGTTACGTCTGAAAATCTGTGCCCGGCAAGCGTGCAACTGATCGCCCGGTGATAATAATCTGCCCCTATTAGGGAAGCGCTTAAAGAGCGTTAGTCCGAGTTGTGTGAGAGGTGTTCGGCGGCCGCGTTCTCGCTTGGCGGCTTTTTAGGACCAGGGGAAAAGCGAGTGGCGCCACCTACGACCGTCTTCGACGGCAAGCCGGGTCCGAGGTCCTTAGCCGAAGGAACTCCCACGCGGAGGGCAACTGGAGGTAACACATTCCACGAGAACACTTGCCAGTTGATCTAGATTCTTGATCAACCTGGCCGAATCAAGTGATCCTGTGGCCGAGTCAAACAGAGGTACCAACGTAGACAGTTCCGCAGTGTTAATCTTTAGCGCTGGCAATTCGATATTACCATGGCTTGAAGATCCCACTGCAGCATCGGCCGATTTAGTTATGGAAGAGCTTGAGCTCCGCAAGGCCAGCTCACGCTTGAAAAGGGAATTTTCTCAACGAAGCAATTTTCCTCGCTTGAGCGTTAGCCTGCATCGGTCTTCCGGAGTTTACGATTTCCGTGTGCAAGTCGCCGCGATGCACACTTCCAAGTACTTCACTCTCTGTGCCTGTTTACATATCACCAACTTCTTCACACTCACTCATTCTATAACTTGTGGAAAAAAAATCTTACCTTGCTCACAAATCAAGCATATCACAGTTTGAAAATCTGGAATTAATCAAGTAAACCACAAGTACTCGTTCTTTTCTTCAATATCCACCTTCTCACTTCATGATCTCCCTTGAGTTAATAAATTACACCACAAGCACTCGTTCCTTTCTTCAATATTCAGGTTATCACTTCACAATTTCGTTGTATTTCACCTTATCACGCTTTGGAGTATAACCCCACACATGAATTGTTAGGAACATATGTTCACTGAAGGGGACAGTTCACTATTTTTGTAAGGATCAGGTCCACTAGAAGCATAATTCGCTCGATTAAAATCAACTTGGTGATGCGCCCGTTGCCCGGTCAATACTAACTTATCACCAAGTTCTTTCATAAACACGTATCCTCGCATGCCCAAGCGCCCTATTTTTATTGTTTACACAAGTGCAGCATCTTCATGTAGCGATATGTTAGTTCTCAACGACAATGCTGAAAGGGTAAACTGACTACCTATGGTCTATTTATTGCACAGACGGGCATATTAGGCATGCTCTTACTTCTACAACTAACAACGAAATATCAAAACTAGAATGCATTCACACATATCATGCATTCTAAATGAAGGCGCATCTGCCGCCCACTTGTGCACACACTCGTTGCTACTTAGGCATGACGGACCACACCACCAAGAACATTTGAGTCGTTATCTCATCCTTTAATGTTATGTATTCGAGCTGAAATTTCGCTCATATTGCACACGATCAACAACCTGAACGGTCAACAACTAACACAAATACGCTCCGAATCATCAGCAAAATTCATCGATCAACAACCTGTATCCAACATCAATGTGCAACGGTCAAAGCTAAAAAGTAAGACATGTGGAATAACGCACTGCAAGTACAGCAATTTCATATGGAGCAACGCAGTGTAAGTCTGTAGCAATATTGAAATGCTGATTGATGTATAAATGTTGTAAAAAATAGAATAAATATTGTAAACCGTTAGAAATAAAATCCCCCTACAGGGTGCGGCAGCATAACTTCCTTTTTTCAAAAAAGGAAGTTATGCTGCCGCACCCTGTATTTTAAAAGATGTAGTACGATGTAATAAAAAATAATAAGACTCGGCAGCAGAGTTTATTTACTAACCAAAAACCCATTCGCTAATTATCCGCTTAACCCATCTAATGTATACAGGGTGTGGCAGCATAACTTCCTTTTTTCAAAAAAGGAAGTTATGCTGCCGCACCCTGTATATCACGAACCAACTAATGTCGTTTCATTGTCACTTTCATTCCAGAAGATTGGTCCATCGAGCAGGATATAGGATACCGATAATCAAAAAGGTTTCATCCGCTACTAGGAAAGAGGGCTCCAGGACACCTTGGGAGTAAGGAGGTTTCACCCGGAGCACCTTTATTGTTTTCAGTTGCTACAAGGAGAAAGGTTTCCAAGACAACCAGTGAGAATCTTGGTGGCAAGAAGGACAACCAGTGGACCTGCTGTTAGCAAAAAGGTTTTGCCCGTTTCTAGCCCAGAGGTTTGCAAAATTACCATTGGATATTCTGGTATCTAAAAGACCACCGCATCACGTTGACGGTGCTCAATCGCTTACAGAGGGAAGAGAGTCTTAAAAACTAGACATGGCCAACTTTATCAACCAGATCGTCAGGAATTTCAAGAAAAATGGAACAAGTCGGCATTCATTTGCATACTGCCAGACCAAGCTGGTTAGACTTGAAGAATTATAGAAGACGTATGAGAGTATGCATGCCAAAGCCAATGCACGGCTACAAGAGGAGAAAGGGGAAGGGTTGTTGTCACAGTACGTCCAAAATCACGGACACATAGAAGATCTCCAGTTCCAGTCTGATCTTTCAGGGGAGCCACAGCAAGTTACGTGAGGAAACAATTGGGTGGGACATCGGAAGGATGGACGTTGAGAGGTTGGTCGAGGTGTTCACAGCATGTGCTCCGCTACTGGGTGATTCGCAGGGGGCGGAACATCTGGCAGCCCAAGACGTGGTGAGCTCGTCTATGAGCATAATCACAAGTGCTTGCAACGTTTCTATGCCCCACCGAAAACTCCGGCACGGCAAGCCCCCAGTGTACTGGTGATCGACTAAAATCGCTGAAAAGCAAAGGGATTGTCACAAGAATCGGCGTGAGGCTCAACAGGTGCGAAAACGTGACGAGACATGCAACCGGGTAGCAACATATAAGTCGGCCTGCAAATGACTTCACAAATTGATGAACAACAAGCAGGCTCGCTGCTGATAAGATCTAGTGGACAATGTCGACAAGGATCTGTGGGGCCTTGACTACAAGCTAGTTACGCGGAAGCTTGGTGCCCTACGGAAACCTTGCATACATGATGCGGGAAAAATGGACGAGATAAAGCGGGCATTCTTCCCGCCCATCCCGTCCGTGTCAACGTTGTCGATGATGAAACTGAGGTCGAGTGTCCACTCTTCACACAGCCGGAACTGGAAGAGGCAGTCCTTTCATTCGAGGAAGGCTCCAGATCCAGATTGTGTTCTAGTATATCACCATTGTCCTGACTTGCTGCGCAGTACATTCAATGCTTGCCTACAGGGCGGGGTTTTTCCGACACGATGAAAGTTGGCAAGGCTCGTGGTGATTAGCCAGTGATAGGAAAATCCCGGATCGCCATCTGCATACCGCCCGTTATGCGTGCTAAACACTGCTGGGAAGTGGTAGAGAAACTCATTAAGGGAAGACTTACTGACGCAGTTCGTGCTGCTGGGGACCTATTTTCTCGGCAGTAAGGCTTTAGAGCATTACTTTCCACCATTGATGCGATTGCAGAGGTGGTGAG
Source organism: Odontomyia ornata (assembly GCA_963969285.1). Taxonomy (NCBI): domain Eukaryota; kingdom Metazoa; phylum Arthropoda; class Insecta; order Diptera; family Stratiomyidae; genus Odontomyia; species Odontomyia ornata. The sequence continues at coordinate 145,041,634 of OZ017739.1, forward strand.
CGCGTTTCAAAAGGCAGATGTATATAGCCGCACCAAGCGAATGATGGCCCTGTTGTTGACACTCAATGTCAGGAAAGCCTTCAACTCCGCACGTTGGGTGGATATTCTGGGTACGCTGGAAAAACATTGACAGGTTCCAGAATATCTGATACGGCTTTTAAGGGACTACCCGAAAGACCGAAGCCTGTTTTACTACACGACACATGACCAACGAAGATGAAAGTTACATCGAGTGTTGCCCACGGATCTATTCTTGATCCAGACCTCTAGAACGTATCTTACGCTGGGCTACTTAAACAAGAGATGCCAGATGAGTCAGGCTTGATCGGCTTTGCAGATGATGTTGCAGCTCTGATCGCTGGACACACTTTTGAACAATCGCAACTTAGGCTAGGTATACTAATGCGCCGAGTGAGAGACTGGATAACTGCTCGCGGGTTCAGTTTCTTCTTCTTCTAAGCACTACAGCCTTCGCCTCCTGCGAAAAGCGCCTCCAACTATCTCGGTCCATTGACTGCGTCCTTTAATTTCAAAATCCAAGCAGCGATTAACTGTCTTCGTCGACCGAGTCAGACCAGCGTTTCCTCGGTTTCCCCACTTGTCTCCGCCATTCAGTTCTTCCAATGAATACCTTCTTGGGCATCCATTGGTCGTCCATACGATTCATGTGGCCAGCCCATTGCAACTTCCGCAGTCTTCCAATCGTTGAGACCTCCGGTTCGTCAAAAATTGCATACAGCTCATGATTGTATCGAATTCGCGATTTTTCCCCGTCTAGCTTCGCTCTGGAGAAAAGCGAAGTTGTCATCGTGAAAAAAAAGAGTATCTCTAGAGTAAAAATGATAAGCATTGGTGACCAACTACTCGAATCGAAACCAGCGGTGAAGTACCTGGGGCTACGGATCGACTTGAAGATGAGTTTCTTGAAGTAAATCAGGGTAACGGCTGAGCAGGCGGCTTCGGGCGTATCGGCTCTGAGTCCACTTATCGCCAAATTAGGGGGACGCACCTCATCAGGACGGCGCCCTTTGATGAGTGCTCCAGGTTCAGTGCTACTGGAGGGAACAGAAATATGGAGCGGCGCTCTTAGTAAGGCGATATACCGAAAACGCTTGGCACAGGTACAGAGAAGACGAGCACTAAAAATTGTATCTTCATATCCAATAGTCTTTGATTCAGCGGTGAGAGTGATTGCAGGCGTGATACCTGTTTCCCTTCTTGCTAGAGAGCGCCGCGCTATTTATCTGCGTCGAAACAAGGACGCGAGGGAGTCAGCAGTCATGTGTGGTGCCTAATCCCGGGTGTGAGACCATGGGTAAATTGAAGGCATGGTGAGACTGACTTCTATCTGATCCAGCTTTGGAGCGGGCATGGGTGTTTTGAGTCTTACCTGCACAAGATTTGTAAGTCAATGTCCCCTGATCGTTGGTTTAGCCTAGGAGAGAAAGACAATATCTGCTGCACATTTTTTGCGTGCATGAAATGGGACAAGCTACGACAAGACTCATAAAGGGAGACGGGAGAGCTCACCCCGGATAGTACAGTTGCGTTGATACTCGAAGTCGACAAATGGAACCAGGTGGCACATTATGTTTGGGTGGTCCCAAAACATAAAAAGGACTCACAGCAGCCAGGGTCGTCGGGGCTGGGGATCGCTTGTTTGGCAATTTCTCTGCTCCTCTCCCCTCTCGCTAGAAGAGGGATTCCCCAGCTTAAAGGCGCCTCATGGCGTAACAAAATGAGACCTGGTCCGAAGTAATGTGTCAAACGGTTCCAGGCTGAATTTTCGGGTTGACAGGGGAGGTGTTTAGTGGGTAGTCCAGTCGCTTGCGAGCATGGGAGTTCCACACTCTGTGCGTACATAAAATTCACCACCCAAAAAAAAACAGTTAGGCATGCCCCATTAGGGTCCGCATTAGGCATGCCTTACTTAGGCACGCCTTACTGTTACCGCATTAGGCTCCACTCGACCCCCCGTATTTGCCAGATTTAGCCCCCAGCGACTACTGGCTGTTTGCTGATCTCAAAAAAATTTTCCAGGGAAAAAAATTTGGCTCGAATGAGGAGGTCATTGCCGAAACTGGAGCCTATTTCGAAGCAAAGGGTAAATCCTTCCATAAACATGGTATAGAAATGTTGGAAAGGCGTTGGAAAGATTGTATCACCCTAAAAGGAAATTATATTAATGAACAAAAATGATTTTTGAAAAAAAATGTTGTTTTCGTTGTTAGTCTCGGGACTTATTGAACGATGTGTTACTTTGGATAAAATTCAATGTGTTTGATTATTTTAACAGATATAATAAGACAAACCACGACTCTCACAACTAAAACAAACTGAACAAAATTCATTAAAAATATTTTATCTCTAGAATCTGTTCTTTTTACAGAAACAAAATTTACTCTCACAGCAATTTCCATTGTTTCCCATTCGTTACAAAGAACTCTGTGTTCAACTCTCAACATTTTCCACATTGAATGTTCTTCAAAAGGCAACAAAGAGACGTTTCGAGATTATCCGATTATCCAAAATCTTTTTCATCAGTCAATTCATTTGAGATGTTTTGTGTAGAAATTTTCTTGTGTTTCACCCGTTGATGCACTCCCACAACATTAACGTACACTAGATGAAATACAGAGGACTCAAAGGATGTCTGGGTGGAAGTTAACTTGGCATCATTATAAAACCCTGCAAAGCGCGACGATGAAATAAAGTTCAATGGATGAAGATGGGGCTTTTGTTTTTGTTTGCTTGTATATCGCTTTTCTCTTGTTTTTCTACTATTTTCAAACAACAGAAAAACGTTTGAGAAAACAATGGAAGTGGCACAATCATGGGACCAGAAAGGATAAGATTTGCTTTCAAATACTTCAAAGTCAAGTCGCATTATGGGATTTGAATGCTAAATGCAGTTTAAGTATGTTCCGAGCTTAATTTCAAATTCAAAGAAAACGTTTTCAAATTAGAAAGTTCTCAATTTCGGAGAAAAGATTTTGTGAATTTTAATATTCAATAGATGATGGGGATCAAAAGTCTTTTGAAGTTATGTCCAACTGGTTTGGGATGGAATTTTATCAGTAGATGGTACACGCGCTCACAACAGCAGCTTAAATTATCTAATCCTTGGCAGATTTCACGAAAATTTAAAGCTCCTTTTGGTTCAAGTAACAAACAACCCACGCGAAACAATCCTAAACTTAAACTTCTTACTCAAAAATAAATCTCAGGATTTATCTGGATACAGTTGAGAAATTCAATCTTATCAGGAATCCTCATATTTCTCTGGTATTGATAAAACCAACCGCCACCCTCGCCACTTTGCCATATTTACTTTTGGTGTTCCGCAACAAATAATACCAATACAATAATATATAACCTCATCTTGACACAAGAAGATTTCCGATAAGCCTGGCTGCCGAGAACAATTCATCATTGCATCCCCACCACCCCCGCCACTTGGCACGTTCGTCCTGGCAAGACGATAGCAAAGGCGAACAGACATTATTCCTGACAATAAGAAAGAGGGCATCATCTCGCAAGAAACGAAGGCTGGTTAAAAAATAATTGGCACATAAATTTTCACATAACTTTTTGGCGTGGCTTTGTCATCCCCCACACGCTCTTTCCTCCTCATAGTTCACCCTCTGGCTCGCTAACTTTCTCAGTTACCAATATTGCTTGGCAGAAAAAAAAAACAGTTCTATATTAGAGTGGCAGGAAAGGGCAAGATGGAAATTCTCGCTGCTTCTGCCCTGACTTAAATAGCTGTTGAACTTTCCACAGCAGAATCCCGAGCTCTAAGAACGCCTTTATACGCCCAAAATTTTCATATTGAATCCTTAATCCTTAAACGGAGAAAACCAACGCGAAACGACGACGATGAAGCAGTCAAAGCAGGCGACGACCTCCTTCGGCAAAATAACTACATCGGCTTCAAGTCGTTATTTCTCATTTTTTCCCAATGAATACAAATCCCATAATTATTTGGAAGTCATAAATTTTGCGTTTGTCGAAATAATCGTAAAGCAAAGAACTTGTGTGGCAACGGTGGGAGCTTAGAATCGCGTAACCAGAGCACAACGTTAAAACGGCGGAATAATAAAAAAATTGTGAATGGAATGACTTGAGTCGTAAAAGATTTTCGTGTCCTTAACGATCAAAAACATGTTTAATATAATAGATCCTTAAACGCGAGACAAATCAGCTTTTCTGATGAAATATAAAAAGAGAAAATGAATATTTTGAATGCGCTCGAATGGATTACAGCTTTTTTCCGCCATATAAAACATTACGCATATTGACTCAAGTGTATGCTTATTTTTAGGTGAATTTAGCAAAGAAGAATTAGTTATGCAATTTTCCATTTGATCAACTCTTCTATTGATTGAAATCTTGAACTCCTTGAAATTTTCTATTTCCTTGAACAATTAAGTCTTATTGCGTATGAATTCTAAAGGGTTTTTCATTTAGTCCAGTCAATGAGGGCAAAATAGGGTGCTATCTCCGAATTCTTTCCTAAAGCCTCGAGGAGAAGATTACGGCACTAAAAGCAAAGAGTGACCAGACACCGCGTGAATGCACCGCCAAAGTTGAAAATGTAGCGGAAGTACTGCACTCGGAAACGGAACGCGATAACCTCTCCCAAGGATGGTTGCAAGGTACAATTGCGGCCCAGCGATACGAAGAAGAAAGACTACTCCGAAAAGCGGGAGATGTTCTGAAAAGAATACAAGCTGCATGCGACTCCCCAAAAATCAGCAAAGCAGCAAAGGAAGGGCTCCTTGAACTAGAGGAGCTCCTAGATCGCATAGGGCACTATCCAATGAGCTGGTTAAGGGCCGAAAACGAACAGAAGGCTAAAGAGGCGCTTGGGGCGAAATCTAAAGGCGACACGCAGACAGCTCCACCATTAAACGTCAATAAAAGAATGGCGTCTAGCCCAATCAAAGGAGATCGGGATAAAAAAAGGAAGGAAGAGGCACTTGAAGGGCGTGGCCCACTAGATCAGTGCTTACAAAAGGAGCGAAGAAAACCGCAAAGAAACTCCTTCAAAAAGTGCCAGAAAGTAAAGTTCGCACGGACGCCAAATCAGAAAAAGGACCTGATGCAAAGCAGGAGCGGCAGAAGCCCCGACGAAGACCCCGGCAGCAGGCACTGGTTGTAAAGCCCCAAGATGGCCGATCCTATGCAGAGGTACTGCGGGACATCAGGGGAAACGTAAGGCCCGAAAACACCAATACCACCATTAAAGTAGTACGGCCAACGCGGTCGGGCCACATACTGGTCGAATTCGGAGCAGAGGCCGGCAGTAAAGATGCATTCTGTGTCGCAGTAAAGAAAGTCCTCGGCAAAAGCGCAACTATAGCCCAGCTCGAGCCGATGGCAACGATCGAAATACGAGACATAGACTGCGTGACGGATCTGGCCGAGGTAGAAGAGGCCATCAAAAAGGAGTTCCCTAGCGTGAGAAGGATCAAAGCCAGACTGACACCAGAAAACAACAGGGGACAACGCATGGCCACAGTTGACTTAACCGAAAAGAACGCCGAACAATTCCTGAACAAGGGCAAAGTACGAATTGGGTGGGTTGTCTGTAGGATACGGCGAAGAGCAACGCCTCTTCAATGTTTCAAATGCCTTGGTTATGGTCACACCACACAAGTATGCAAAGGACCCGATAGGAGTTCCCTGTGTTACAAATGCGGTGAAATGGGACATAAAAGAAAAGAGTGTACGAAGGAGGCACACTGTGTTCTTTGCAAGGATGCTGATCCAAAACTTGATTTTGGACACGTCTTGGGATCAGGAAAATGCCGAGTGTTCCAGGAAGCCCTAGCCAAGGCAAAATCAGAGCTCCGATGACCCGCATCTTGCAGCTAAACCTACACTGCAGTTCAACCGCAGTTCAACCGCCCAAAATCTGCTTGAGCAGTTTGCGAGGGACATGAAAGCCGACTTCTTGCTGCTGAGTGAGCAACACCATAATGAAAGTCCTGCATTATGGTACTCTGATGAAACTGGTACTGCCGCTATCTGGGTTCGGAACAGTGACGTTCAAGCGGAGAGTTGTGGACGGGAGGATGGTTTCCTGTGGGTTCGGTGCTCAGGGATCACCTTCTTTAGTGTGTACCTAAAGCCTAACGAGTCGATATCATCTTTCCAAGCCAAGCTTAATGCTTTAGAGGGCGCTGTCTCGAACGCAGAGGGCAAAGTGCTCGTTGAGGGCGACTTCAATGCTAAAGCAATCGAATGGGGCATGCCTCAGACGGATCCGCGGGGAAAACGAATCCTGGAAATGGCGGCCAGGACGGCCCTCGTCCTACTAAACTCCAGAAACACGCCGACTTTCCGCCGTATTGGCTGTGAGGGAACCATACCGGACGCGACATTCGCCTCGAAGTCCTTAGTACGGAGGATACACAACTGGAAAGTATTAGAGGACTACTCAGCCAGTGATCATCAGTGCATTCTGCTTGAGAAAAGTGATGCTGTTTCCCGACGTCCGTGCTCTCGGCCTTCTACAACTGGATGGAACATCGAAAGGATGGACGTCGAGAGGTTCGTCAAGGTTCTCACAGCAGGTAAGCCGCTGCAGGGAGCTTCGGAGGGGACGGAAGAACTGGCAGCTCAAGTCGTGGTGAACTCTACTATGAGCATAATTACGACTGCTTGCTGCATTTCTATGCCCCGTCGAAGACCCCGGCACGGCAAGCCCCCAGTGTACTGGTGGTCTACTGAAATCGCTAAAAAGCGGAGGGAGTGTCACAAGCTTCGGCGTGAGGCTCAACGGGCGCGGAACCGTGACGAGGCATGCAACAAGGTGGCAGCATATAAGTCGGCCAGGAAATGCCTTCGCAAACTGATCAACAGTAGCAAGGCTCGCTGCTGGCAAGACCTAGGGGACAATGTGAACAAGAATCCGTGGGGCCTTAGCGACAAGCTGGTCATGGGGAAACTTGGTGCCTTACGAAAGCCTTGTATACATGACGCGGAAAAGATGGACGCGATAGTGCGGGGACTCTTCCCCGCCCATCCCGTCCGTGTTGACGCTGTCCATGGTGAAACAGCAGTAGAGTGCCCACTCATTACAAAGCTGGAACTGGAGGAGGCAGTCCTCTCCTTGAAAGCAAGGAAGGCTCCAGGTCCAGATGGTGTTCCAGCTGAGGTTTTGCAGCTTGTCTATCACCATTGTCCTGACTTGCTGCTCAGCACACTCAACGCTTGCCTACGGGACGGGGTTTTCCCGGTACGATGGAAGGTGGCGAGGCTCGTGCTGATCAGCAAGGGGAACGGAAATCCCGAATCGCCGTCTGCATACCGCCCGTTATGCATGCTAGACACGGCTGGGAAAGTGCTAGAGAAACTCATCAAGGGAAGACTCACTGACGCGATTCGTGCTGCTGGGGACCTATCTCCTCGGCAGTACGGCTTTAGAGCAGGACGTTCTTCCACTGATGCGATTGCAGAGGTGGTGAACGCGGTCCAAAAGGCAGAGGCATATAGTCGCACCAAGCGACGGATCGTCCTGTTGGTGATACTCGACGTCAGGAATGCCTTCAACTCCGCTCGATGGGTGGATATTCTGGACAGGCGGGAAAACTCTTTTCAAGTTCTAGAATATCTAATGCGGCTTTTGAGGAACTACCTGGAGGACCGAAGCCTGCTCTACGACACAACACAGGGCCAACGAAGGATGGAAATTACATCGGGTGTTGCACAGGCATCTATCCTTGGTCCGGACCTGTGGAACGTGTCTTACGACGGGCTACTGAGACTTGAGATGCCAGATGAGTCGCGCTTGATCGGCTATGCGGATGATGTTGCGGCTCTGGTCGCTGGACGCACCGTTGAACAAGCGCAACTTAGGCTAGGTATGCTGATGCGCCGAGTGAGGGACTGGATGACTGCTCGCGGGCTGAGTTTAGCACTGGAGAAAACCGAAGTGGTCATCTTGAAAAAAAAGAGTATTCGATTTGTATATCTCCAATACTGATCATCCTTACTCTAGAGTAAGGATGATCCTTACTCTAGACTAAGGATGATCAGTATTGGAGATATACAAATCGAGTCGAAGCCAGCGGTGAAGTACCTGGGGCTACTGATCGACTGAAAGATGAGTTTCTCTCAGCAAATCAGGGCAACGGCTGAGAAGGCTGCTTCGGGAATATCGGCCCTGAGTCGACTTATGGCCAACGTAGGGGGACCCAGCCCATCAAGAAGACGCCTCTTGATGAGTGCTGTAGGGTCAGTGCTACTGTACGGAGCAGAGGTATGGGGCGACGCTCTCAGCAAGGAGGTATACCGAAAACGTTTGGCACAGGTACAGAGAAGGGGAGCACTGAGAATTGCATCTCCGTATCCAACAGTCTCCGACTCGCCGTGAGAGTGAAATACCGTATCCATTTAAAGGAAATTTTAAGGTTGATTGCCTTATTTCATAACCTTCAGGTTTTAAAAGGTAAAGGGTTAATGAGCGCAAGAAAGGTGGAACTGGCGTTAGCTACCTAACTCAAAGTCTCGATATCTCCGTCAGGTTTTACGCTATATAAAACAAAATTTTTGTTAAAAAAAACACGACATTTTTGTACTCAATTTTTTTTACGTATCTCGTATCATTTTTGAGTTATGCGAAGAAAAAGGCAGATTCTTCAGAAAATCGAAAAATGCGCTCTTTACTTTGATCTAACTAAAACAGTATTCAATTTTCGAAAAAAAAACTTTATGAAAAATTTCTTGCTTAAAATTAGGTCTTTTATCGCCTCCTGGGGTTATTTTCACCGAAAAATTTTCCACCCCCGAGAAGGGGTGGTAACCAGCCCCAAAATAAAAGGCATACTTCCGCATAAGGTAGACTTGCTTCTTAAGCTTCTTCCTACCTTCTGTGAAAATTTCAAGTAAATCGATGCTTTAGGACAGAATTCAGAGCCAAATACCCTCATTAACTGGAGTGATTAGAAACATCACAATTTTGTTTCTTGATATGAACGCATCCTTAAACTTTTTAAAGAACTGTCAATGTCAAAATGTTAGTTAAAGTGAACATTTTCATCATGGTCAAGTTCACGAACTTATCACAGATTTGTATACTTTGAGCTTTGTTTCCCTGTTTATGCAGCTGGTCTTCAAGATCGTCAAAACTCAATAAAATATTTTATTTGCGAGCTGTATTCTTCGGCGTACTTCATCTCTTGCATAGTCCGTTTTCGATATTTTGGCACCTAAATACACAAATTCACTAACATTTTGGGTGCTTTATTCGCCAAGTGTGATATTTTGTGTATTTGAGGTCCTTTCCCCGACTGCGTCATGAGCTTCGTTTTATTCTCATTGATTTGTAGCCCTACAAGTTTTGCTTCGCTGTTGAGTTTCAGAAAAAGTTCTTTGACAGTTGTTAATGCCCGTGACAAAATGTTGATGTCGTCCGCATAGGCTACTACTTCGGTCGACTTGTATAGTAATGTGCCTTATGTATCGACAGGTAGCTTCCTTATGCCGTACTCCAAGCCAAATTGAATAGAAAGGAGGCCAGCCCATCTCCCTGCGTTAGTCCGATATTTGTGTCAAAGGCATCGGTGAGTTGGTGATTGATGCGGACGTGCGAGGTCGTCGACATCATTGCCATTTTAGTAAGACGGACTAATTTGGCTGGGATGCCAACGCAAAGCATTATTTGGTGCAGTAAGTTGCGATCAATACTGTCATATGCTTGCTTGAATTCAACGAAAATTTGGTGCTCTTCTATATTGAACTCCAAGTATTTTTCAAGTACCTGCTTGACTGTGAACAATTGGTCCATTGTCGACCTATCTGCTCTAAAACCACCTTGATACTCCGCAATAATACTATTGGCGTATGATCCAATTTTATTTTCTAAGATCTTTGAAATTTTTTTGTACGCCGTACAAAGTAGTAATATGCCTTTATAATTTTCCCACTATAGCTTGTCACCTTTTTTGTGGATAGGGAATATAATTGATTAGCTCTACTCTTTCGGCAAATGTTCTTTTGCTAAATGTGCTGGATGCTATGGGTGTGAAACATAGACCCCAACCTAAGCATCCGCAAATATATTGAATGCCTTTGTGCGACGGGTCCTAAGACAAATAATCGGAGCGAATCTAGACGGGGACCAATGGTGAATTCGGTGCAACCATGAGCTGTATGATGTGGTCTAATGGTTAAAGCATGAGACGCATAAGCTGAAAGTCCCAGGTTCAAATTTCGTTGGGAGCAGCCTGATTTAGTTCAGGGGATTTCCGGACAGACTATGAGTGTTCGCTCAGTAGTGATGTGTTCTTATTTAATCAGATCATTTCATTGCTGAGCAGGCACACGAAAGCATGGTACTGACCAAACCAACTTCCGAAAAAATCAATACGGTTATGAAAATGAGAAACTCTAACCATCTCTAAGCGAAGGCCCGAGAGGAGCTGTAGTGCTACAAAGAAGAAGATGAGCTGTATGAAATTTTTGACGAACCGGAGGTCTCAACGATTGTAAGACTGCGGAGCTGCAATGGGCTGGCCACATGAATCGTATGGACGAGCAAAGGATACCCAAAAAGGTATCCGTTAGGAGAATTGAAGGCCGGAGACCAGTGGGAAAACCGAGGAAACGCTAGTCTGATTCGGTCGACGAAGACGGCTCATCGCTGCTCGAATTTTGAAATTGGAGGACGTGGTCAATGGACCGAGACAGTAGGAGGCGCTGTTTGCAGGGAACGAAGGCTGGAGGGGGGCTGTAGTGCTAAGAAGAAGAAGAAGTTCATGAACTAACAACGTTTAAAAATTATTAAAAATTCACTACCGAAATTCTGAGTCGGTGGTCGCATCTTTAAGAGCGCTTACTCCAATTCCCCGCCGTAATAATCCTCCCATCCGACAGGCTGTGCTGGTTATAGTGAATTAGTTCGAGTCCAACGTTCCAAGCTAAATATCGTATGCATTGATTCAAAATGAGCCAAATCAGTCGATTCCACGTCGTTGTCAAGAATTGGGCATCGCTCAAACGACACTGTGGCGTATTTTGCGAAAAGATCTTGGCCTACTTGGTTACAAGATCAAATTGGCTCAAGAATTAAGGCCACTTGATCATTCGAAACGCCGGAATTGGGCTCAGGCAAAGCTTGAAGATAATGAAGTATTTCATCGAAAAATCATTTTCAGCGATGAAGCGCGTCTCTGACTCAATGGCTTTGTGAATAACCAAAATGTGCGTTATTGGTCAGCAGCAAACCCACATGTGCTCCTTGAGACACCGTTACACCCGCAGTTTTCATGCCGGAGGTGTGGTTGGGCTGTATTTTTTCGTGGGTAAAAACAACCGTCATGTCACCATCAATGGAGATCGCTTTCGTGTTATGTTAGAAGCTTATTTGTGGCCAGAGTTGAATGAACTTGGCATCAACGATATGTGGTATCAACAAGACCGTGCTTCTAGCAATACAGCATGCCTCACAATCGATTTATTGAAAGGCTAATTTGGTGAACGTGTTATCTCGAGAAATGGTCCGGTCTAATGGCCGCCTCGTTCATGCGATATAACGCCATTGGATTTGTTTTTATGAGACTATATCAAGTCACTGCTCTATGCCAACAAGCCAGCAATTTTCAACGAGCTCAAAGACAAAATCCAACTCGAAATAGCCAACGTTCCGGTCGAAATGTGTGCCGGAGTGGTGGAAAATTAGGTACAAAGAATTGACCGCTGTGAACGGGCTCGCGGCGATCATATGATCGAAATCGTATTTCACTCATAAGATGAAATGCTTGCACTACACCCACAATAAATTTGAACTTAATATCTCAAATATTTCCATGTTTTATTAATAGATAAAATTGTTATGTCCTTAATGAAAAACCCTATATTTATAAGGTGGGCTAAATACAAGTTGCTTTTTAAAAATGCAACAAAACGAACTAAAATAAATTTTTTTTTTATATTTTGGCTTTATTCGCAAGAATAGATCTTCCCGTTAGTCGTGAAATACAATTTCATTCGTATGGCTGCCACGGCTGGCGTGACAGTAGGCCATCCTCTCAGCCCAATTTCCCAAGACATTCTTGATGATTTCGGGCCCTATCTGAGCACTGGTTTGTTGAATATTAAATTTCAATGCTTGAATCGATGGCGAATTTCTCGCATAACATAGATCTTTGAGAGCGCCCCATAAAAGAAGTTCAACGTTGTCAAATCGCAGCTTCGAGGCGGCCAATTAACATCGCAAAGGCGGCTGATTGCACGATTTTCAAATTTTGTGCGCAAAAGATCGATTGTTTGATGAGCTGTATGGCATGGCGCGCCATTCTTTTGAAACCGAAGGGAAGTCAAGTCTCAATCCTCAATCTCTGGTCACAAAAAGTCGGTTACCATGCCTCTGTAGCGCACCCGTTGATGAAAACAGCATTTCCAGCCTCATTTTCGAAGAAAAACGTTCCAATGATGCCACTACTCCAGAATCCACGCCACATTGTCGCTTGCTGAGGATGCAGTGGCTTTTGGAAAATCACGTGTGGGTCTTCCGAGCCCCAGATCTGTTCATAGCCGCCGAGATGAAAATATGCCTCATCAGAGAAGATGATTTTTTTGAGAAAAATCGGCATCCAGTTCGATTTCAATATTTCCCAACGTTGTTCAAGCGTAAATCGATTCATTTCATTCCGCGGAAGGTTAATACTGACTGACTAACATAATTTTGAGCAATAAACAGCTGTCAGTGTCAAATTAATATGTGATTTAAAAAGAAACTACTATATTGCCCACCCGGTATGGTTCATGAGCGATAAGACAATTAGCTATTGCTCACCTAGGTATCATCTAAAGATGATAAGTTAGACAGCGTACGGACCTACGTCTGAATTGTAAAACATTTCGACTTGGTATTCATTCAGAAGCTACGAAGACAAGATACTGAAGGAGATGAAAGCTATGTTGAGATGCGTTACAAAACGATTTAACACATTACTTTCCCTTCGCCAATAACTAATTGTTATTTTCTTTACTAATCTTAATATTTTATTATCTTCATTAGCAAATAATCTTATTTTTCCTTTTCCCCTTTATGTAATTCATTTCTGTTTGATCTTGTTGTTCCAATGCATTCACGAAAATGGGAATACAACTGTAAAATAATCAAACCTCTTATACAAACTTATTCATTACGATCATATTGATGCAACCTTTCTAATGCTTTGCTAAATTGAAGTTGAGTGTTGGATGCATGAGAGAATGTCGGAAGCTAGCGTATGTATTGGCGCTTTGGACTCCCAATCTGGGGTTTTACTGGAATCGTGAGATCGAATCCCATCGCGCGCAAAAAATGTTTTTAGTTTCGTCAAATGTAACTATTTAAGAGTATATAACGATTTGCATATAGCTTAGCATTATCAGCATTATCAATTATTGCATTTGGCGATAGTTGAAAGATGAACTGATGATGAGATGGACTTCAATTACGTTAACTCTGAACGGCAGCGGCTAGTTGGAATGGGAAAAGGGTTGCACGATGGGAGAAGTCACATGATAGCTAGAGTCGATAGCGGGAGTCTGTTGAGGACGATGAGAAGGAGTTCGGTTTGATTATGAATAAAAGAAAACAAGAAGACTTCGATACAAAATTGTGTTACGATTTTAAATGAAAAGGAAAGGCAAAAAGCCTGGATGTGCCAATTTTTTTTTAATTATGATAAGAAGGAACAAATAAAACAACATTAGATCTTTTTAGAAGAGACAGGATTGAAATCACGATGGGTTTAATGTACCAAGTACGCCGTAGACGGTCCCAAGCCCATTTGAAAATGAGGAGGGAACTCCCTTGTTTCCCCAGACTACAGCTTCCATGATTCTTCATCCCAAATCCCCCAATTAAATGGTAGTAAAGGCTCTCGGGGTGGCACATTAGGTTTACTGTTTCCCCAATAATGTGACGTTAACTGCCGAGCAACGCTAATAACTGTAAATATATCTACAGCTTTGCTACTAAATCCCACTTATACCACCTTTTAGGAGACGTAAGAGAGTGAACGCGAATCTTCCGCGCCTGATAACGGAATCGACGTAATAACCATGCCGCCCGAGAGCTTGGGCAACGGGCTCACTCTCCGACCCTGGAAAACCATACAATGTTTCGAAACTTGCAGATGGGCCTCAGAATGGATTGGACTCACGGCAACGACCTCGCAATCGAAAAAAGAACTATAGCATTGGATCCTGGAATGTCAGATCTCTCAATTACCCTGGTGCTGTTAAGGACCTTTTACAACAGGCCAGTCAATATAAATTAAAAATACTGGCACAGGGAACGAACGGGACTGGTAATGATATTTAAGACATGAGATCACACTCAATATTCAAAAATGGAAAGCCTACTGAAAAATGAGAATTCTGAGTGGCCTTCATTGTAGATAGGGAGTTCAAATCGCACTTTATTGAATCAGAATCAGGCGTAAAAAGATAACGTAGGTGGGAAAACCAGGATGAAGGCAGAACACTATGAAAATCTCAGAAGAGTAGCGAATAAGATAATTAGCATTAAGAAAAGAAAATAGTAAGACGACCAATTGAGAAGTATAGACGTGAGTTTAGCGAACAACAACACAAGATAAGCATTCAAAGTAGTGAAAAGCCTGAAACGTGGTTATCAGCCCAAAACCACGCTCTGTCGTGATGCGAAAATATCATCGCTGATGAAAACAAGATTAAGGAAAGATGGGCATCATATTTCAAGAACCTCCTTAATCCTCTGCATACCTCCAGAATATCGGAGCCTATAGATGTCTGCGAAAAGCCTCCATTGGCTCCACCAACTCTGGATGAAGTTTGTTCTATCAGCAAAGCCCAAAAGAATAATAAAGCGCCGGGCATCGATGAGATTCCAGTGGAGCTCACCAAATATGGTGACAGTAGTGTTCAGAAAGCTATTCACAAAGTCATCCAGCAAATTTAGCAACAACATATGCCGGAAGAGTGGAGGGTGACAAGTTGCACTGCAAAAATTATAGAGGCATATCACTACTATGTACGGCGTACAAAATATTTTGTAAAATCTTAGAAAATAAAATGGGACCATACGCCAACAGTATACTTGGGGGTGATCAAGGTGGTTTTAGAGCAGGTAGATCGACAATAGACCAACTGTTCACAGTCAAGCAGGTATTTAAAAATGCTGGGAGTTCAACATCGATGTGCACCAAATTATTGTTTTTAAGCAGGTATACGACTATCAATTTGGTTCTAGAGTTCGGCATAGGGAAGCTACCTATCGATGCACGAGGTACATTGCTATACAAGTCGAGCCAAGTAGTAGCGTATACAGACGACATCAACATTTTGTTAGGGTCATTAACAACTGCCAAAGAACTCGTCTAGAAACTCGGCAGCGAAGCAAGTCTAGTAGGGCTGCAAATCAGTGAAAATAAAACAAAGCTCATGATGCAGTCGAGAAAAAATACCTGAATTACGCTAAATATCACAAATGGCGAATACAGTATCGAAAATATTGGCGAATTCGTGTATCGAGGCGAGGAAGACGGGTAATGAAAGTGACGAAATACGCCGAAGAATACAGCTCGCAAACAAAATATTTTATTGAGTTTTGACTTTCTTGAAGACCAGTTGCATACACCGGAAAACAAAGCTCTAAGTACACAAATCTGTGGTAAGGCATGGGTTATGCTATGGATGCGAAACAAGGACTCTAATTCAAGCATCTGCGAATATATTGAACGCCTTTGAGCGAGGGATCCTGAGGCAAATAATTGGAACGAAGCTACGCGGGGATCAATGGCAAATTCTATACAAATATGAGCTGTATAGAATTTTTGCGAATCGGGAGTTTCAGCCATTGTAAGCCTGCGGAAGCTGCAATAGGCTGGCCACATGAATCGTATGGACGAGCAACGGATACTCAAAAAGGTATTCGCTGAGAGAACTGAATGCCGGAGACCAGTGGGGAAATCGAGGAAACACTTGTCTGACTTGGTTGACGAAGACGGTTCATCGCTACTCGGATTCCAAAATTGGAGGACGCGGTCAATGGACCGAGACAGTAGGAGGCGCTATTTGCAGAAAGCGAAGGCCTGAGAGGGTCTGTAGTGCTACGAAGAAAATGAAGGAGACGTTCAATCAGCTTTTTGTTGAAGCACTCGACGATATTGTCAGACTGGGGATAATGTGGCATGGTTTTTTTTCGTATTCTCAACAAATGGCACACTTCACTGAATACTCCGGACTGTAAATTTCGCCTTTGGTCAGAGTGCAACTCACACGCGAATCCGTATCGATAAACCCAGTGTTCCACCATCTGATCTGCAATGGTTGACCCTGCTTGATTGGGAATAGCTCATATTTCCGTCTACATGCTGAAGTAGTCAGCCACCACCATGGTGTATCGGATTCTTCGATCATTTTCTGGAAACCCACCACATTCACAGCGGTCGTCTCGAACGGGGTGCTCCAGCCACATACGCTACATGGCCCATTTTGTCTTCTTAGGCAGTCTCTTAACACTGGCACAATTCGTACGTCTGGGGTATTAGTCTTCCACATCGATCTGCCCATGCATCCAATAGAACCTTTGTCACACCTTTGCCAAAGTTTCATTGAAGCCAAGATGTCCCCCAGATGCTCCTTCTTATATTTCCTGCAGAACTTAGACAAATTCGCTTCGCGGGTAAACTAGCTGCATTGTAGTAGATGATCCATCCGGTGGTTCCTATTTTCCTTTCAATAGGCCATCCTTTACATGAGGCGAGTTCTACTGTGCCCAATAGCTCTTCATGGTTGGTCCATATTCCGACACTTCATGACAATTTGGTTTCTCTCCTAACTCCTTCCACAGTTGAACTGAACTGATATCACCATCATTCAGCTGAGCTTTGCGGATATCCACTGAATCCTATCCTTCCACAACTGACATAGTCAGCATTTTCACATTCCCAGCTTCCTTTCCCTCAGCTCGGCTGCAGTGCTTACATATCACTGGGCGCTGGTGGTATTATAACGCATCGGCATTACTATGGACTATACCCTTTCGATGGACTGTCTCGAAGTTATAGGTCTGCAATCGATCCACTCATTTTGCTACCTGTGCTTTCGGTATTTTAAGGGCATGATCTGTTCGCAGCATAAACTTTTGGTTAAATAAATATTTATGAATGCTTCGTCGCTTCGATTACAGCTAACAGTTCCCTTCTAGTTACGCGTTAGTTTCGCTCGCTTTTTGATAAAACACGGGTGAAGTACGATATGAATTTCTTTTCACCATCAATTTGTAAAGAAAGCCCTGCACCAATCCCGGTGTTGTTCACGTCACTATCGATAGCAAATGTTTCTGCAGCCTTGGGATACGCCAATACTTAACTCCTTTTTCAGCTTTTCAAATGCGATCTGGTATCGCTCATCCTATGCAAATGGCCAGTTCTTTTGGGTCAAGCAGTGAAGACACTTTACAATTTTACAAGTATTTCATAAATCGTCTGTAGTACATTGCTGGTCCCAGAAAACTACGAGTTTGGTGCTTATCCTTTGGTACTGACCAGTTCTTCCGTTTTCTCTGGAGTTGTTCGTATTTCTTCTTCAGATACCACATATCCCCAGTATCTAACCTTTTTGCTGAAAAACTTGTACCTCTTTGGACTCAGCTTCAAATTGGTTGCTCAAAGCCTAGTAAGAACTTCTTGTAAGTTCTGCAAATGTTCACCAAAGCTTTTGACCATAATGATTATATCGTCCAAATATATAAAGCAGGTCTTCCAGCTTAAATCACGCAGCACACTCTCCATCAGGCGCTCAAATATAGCCGGTGCATTGCAACCTCCAAAAAGCGTCACAACAAATCGCCATGGATCGGATCCAACTGAAAAGTTCATTTTTCACGATCGTCGATGCGAATTTCCGCCTGTCAGTATCCGCTCTTTAGATCCAACGTTGAAAATCTGCTAAAGTGTTCATAATATCGTCAATACGAAGCAATGGATAACTATCCTTCACCGTCGCATTATCTGTGGTCAACACAAAATCGTGTGTTCCCATCATTTTTCTTCACAAGAACTACGGGTTATGTCCATGGACTAGTTGACGGGCGACAACGCCTTATTTCTCCACGTCGCCGATCATTTTATGCACCTCGTTACGTTTGCAGGCGGTAATCATCTTGCTTAATTGGTTAAATTCCTAAGCTATCGATCCTATGCATGAAATTTTTCGTTCTGCCTTGATCACTGTCGTTGATAGAGAACACATCTCCAAATTGGTTGATTAACTGTAGAGCATGAGGTCGTTTATCGGTTGAAAAATGGTTCATCCCAATCACTGCTTCCGCCATGCCCTTTGTAACCACTACATTCTTCATTGCATGAAAGTGTGATTTGCGGAATACATCTTTCGCGGTTACTGAAGCGATAAGCTGGCAGCTACCCAGCAGGTCAACTTCCTTCACTTTTACTTTCCTCCCCAAGCGTTCATCACCATTATGGGCACACAGTTGTCATCACCGATCTTCATCAAAGTTCGCGCCACTATTAAATTTCTAGCGCCGGTAGTTATGCTGGCTCCATTAGGTAGAAAAAATAAGCTCCAGGATGCCCATCAAGCTTAGCTCGCAATATGTGCTCTGATGATTTCAGCACACCTGCACCCTCGGTAGATCTGCATTTTCCATATCGGGAACATCAGAAATGATTTCAACGTTTTGCCATTGTAGTATCCTTCTACCCATTCCAGGGTAAACCCGTTCGAGCTCACGAAGTCCATCCTAAGGATACGCTCATCCTTTATATCTCCCAACATGACTCGTTTCTCGATTTCTCATCCTGTGTCGTCGTCCCACCAGTCACCATTCGCAGCGCGAATTTCCCGCTATTTCTGAGTTGTACATCTCTCACAATGTCCGGTCTCAAAATAGACTTTGTTGCACCAGTATCAAAAGTGATAATGCATCGCTTGCCGTCCATCAATCCAGTAAGGCAAAATCTTTTTCTTCTTGATGCATCTACGAGGCAGTGATGCTAGTCTCTATGGCATTGTCTCTACAAGTCCACCTCTGCCCCGCAAAAGTTGGCTCTTACATATTTCCCAACTCCGCAGCAGCGGAGGTGGGTCGCTGAGCGCTTGGCCGATTGGATGGTCTGTTTCTTATTTCCGCACATTCTCTGTACCACGTATTTACTGGGCTTCCGGATTTGCCCTTATTGGTGGTAGTTCAAACATTTCAAGGAACTGCTATTGTGGTTATAAACCACTATTTGTTCGCAGGCGCATTCATCAGCTATTTGGCGGACGCGCACACTACTGCGAGCAGTTTAGTTTGTAGCCTCGAATGTCCAGCTGTAGGCAAGTGAATCTTTGATGGTCCACTTATTGGCTAGCCGCAATACCTGCTGTAGCTCCCGATCATAAAACGCTGTTGCAAAAATTTCCGCTACAATCTCGTTACGGAGCTCTAGATCGGGTAGGATCAGAAAGCAAGTGCTGTTCAATATCCTGGACCAGCTGTTGTAGTGCTTCTCCTGCCTTCTGCGTACGATTCCAGAGTATAAATCTGCTTCATGTGGTAATTTCCATACCGTACATCCGATGCTTTCAAAAGCTCGGTATATGAGCTATGCAGTGTGTTTGGAATGGATTGTAATGTTTCTGCAGCAGGTCCTCGCAACGCTAAAAGAAGAGCTGTTGCTCGTTTGCTCCCCGTCCAGCCATTCGCTACTGCAGTGGTCTCGAAATGAGTCTTGTATATGCTGCAAGGCGTTTTCCACGCATTTCTCGGTCTTGACGATACCAGATATTTTCAGTCGTTCCAGGTCGCTCTTCAGTTTTTCAAGTTCATCAGCCACCTTCTCGACCTGGCTGTCAATGTCTAAAATCGGGATCGAATTTTAAAGAGTTTCCTTGCAATTTGTTGTCGATAAATTTTGGAATCCTAGCAGACTGCTGTTTTATGCAATTTTCCATTCTTTTTGACGATTCCTCAGATTTTTGTGACTTCGTTTATTTTTGCGTTCATCGACATTAGCAGCAGCATCACTGGATCCATTATCGCTTGGCTTTGTTCCGTGTTTCATTCCTCGACTTCTGGCGTTTAAAGCGGCAATTCCAGTATATCCGGATCTGGTCCACTCGTAGCTTTTACTTCCACCAAACGAGCATGCAGTGCAGCCTTGCTACCAGATGTCGACGCATTCCACTTTTTGGGTTCTTGCTTTAACTCTTTTTGCCTACGCACAACAGCCTCTTTTGAGTCTCCGCTTGGTGATAGTTAGAGTAGCTCATTATCTTGATCAAATATGTCGGCACTCGAGAAGGTGATATGGTCAGTACCATGCTTTGGCCGTTGATACGTCCGCCCTGCTCTGATACGTTCTGATTAGAATCCACAACGTATAATAAGTGAACAGGCTTATAGTCCGTCCAAAAAATGAGCCAAAACAAAATCCCGTTGTCGCCAACGGGACTCGTACCAGAGATGCTCGGCTTATGTAGCGGATACTCTAAACATTAAACTACACGGGCTCTTACTTTAACTCTATAATTGTTTAATCCGCAATTGTACGCAGCATACGTAAAGTTCACCTTTCACAGTTTGCCTTTTCCAGATTACTTACGAGTAAAAGCAGGGCGTCCAGAGGACACAGAGATTCTGTGTAACTAGCTTATATCCAGACACCACAGGTCTCTTTTCAAATCGTGCACGAGATTTTGACAGCTTCGGTCTTCATTCCTGTTGGCAAACTTAAGAACGTACTTCCTGGCCGATTGGTATGCTGAAGTCTGGTACCCGCCTCCACGTATGTCCGCGGGGGTTGGGTTTTCCGTCGAAGCTTGTTGCGCTCGCTTTCGTGTTCAACGGTTTCAAGTGACCACCAGTACACCTAAGGCTGAAGTATGTCTTGTTCTTTGATGGAGCAGCTCACTACATCCACAGTTGTCGATCGTCCACTCTTCGCTTCCAATAGCAGTGTATCCGCTTTGACGACGACAACAAACCTCTCCACGTTCGTTTTCCCAGCATTCCACCCAATAGTGGAAGTTAGGGGATTTATATGCCGAAAAGCAGCTTTGCAGACCTCGAGTCGCTGCTGATCAATGGCTGTGTAGTCCTCTTGCACTCGCCAATTGTTTCTTCTTAGAATTAGGGACTTTGAAGCGAATATCGTATTGGGTATGCTTTCTCCAACACTCTAGTAGTGGAAAGTAGGCAATATTTAGCACAATTGCTGTTTTGGCCGGCATTTCCAGGGCTCGCTTTCCTCTCGGCTCAGATTGGGAAATGCCCAACCGAATGGCTTTCGCCCCAACGAAATCCAGGCCCTCTGTTTTCGAGCCAGCGTTATCAGAGGCATTGATTTTGGCTCAAAAGGATGGCATTGGGTCATTCGGAATCAGATAAACATTAAAAAAGGCTGTTCTTGCACATGGAATTCATACAAAAATCTCTTCTTACCCATGCCTCTGCACCGTGAGGCTAGTACTGTTCCAAACCCAGATGCTGGAGGTGCCAGATTCGCCGGGACACCAGACTGGCGTCCGTCTTCCATGCTACTCGCACTCAATTCCATCACACAATATTTTGAGCATTTAACTTTAAATGTCAAAAATGACACTGCATTATTTTTTCTTAAGTTTGTTTTATCAAAAAATCATAAGACACATTTTCTCAATAAGCAAATGAGAATTTTTATTGATTGCAATTGATTTGTTTCCAAGACATTTTTAGAACCTTAAAATAAACTTCTCAAATACATAAAAACTCAAATGACACACAGGTGTCCTCAGAATTATGTTCAACCACAAACCACAATATTCACCATCACTTAGTCCTCATCATCCAATTTTGTTAAGTTCTTCTCAAATTCCCAATTCACTTATAATATATAACATCTCACTCAATACAAAATAATCTTGAATTTATCGACAAGGACATGTTGAATGAAATATTTATAAAAGCACTTTAGTCTGTCAGCTATCACAAGGAAATTTCGACATTATTGGTATGAGACAATTTTGTCTTTCAATCTTCTTAATGACATCTACACTCTCCTAACATAGAACCTACACTCATCTCCATTGTAGCGTTTCTGACATTGGTATGCCTAAATTCAAATTCTGTTCTGAATTGAAAAAACAACGTTCCTGGCCCTTCTGCCTGCTTTCCCAGAACTGGAGCTGAAATAGACGTAAATAATTCTCACTCTGTGCAAGCCTCTATATGTTGCCAGGATATACTCGTACTTATGATGCACCTACCTTCAATGTCAGGTGATGGTTACAGAAGAGTTTGTCATCTACTTCGCTCTGAAGTATTCCCACATTCCTCTTTGTGATATGACAGTTTTAATGTGAAATGACGCAATTAGGCGCTTTCAGATGTTGGTAGGCAGACACAATTTGGTATTGTTTTTACAGTAAGCGAAGTTTGTCTGTGTTTATTCAGCTACAGAATTTAGAACAGCTGAGGATGCAATGTGTTGGCGCGATAAATGATGATGATTAGAGCTATTAGGCATAATGGCAATAAGAAATGAAAGCTTGAAATTGAATGGTGACGTGGTAATTGCAACAAGTTTCATTCGTCCGATACACTCAGTGGAATATACTTTCGAAAAAAAGCGAATGTGTGTCTGTCAGGAAGGGTTCCTAAAAGTACTTGAAATGAAACCTTCGTGTACCACTTTTAGGGCTTTGTTAATCAAATTGTACAAAGACTTACGAAAACGGTCCGAAAAGTACTTGGCCTACAAAAGAAAAACGAAAATTTTGGAAAAGCGGCGATTTATTTCTCCACATAATCTCCTCTAGCTCGATACACTTGACCCAGCGATGCTCCAATTTCTTTAACCCGTCTGAAAACTACGTTTTCTCGAGGTATGCAAAGTAGACCTCCGTGGTGGCGATGACTTCCTCATTCGATTTAAATTTTTGCCCGGCGAGTGACTTTTTCAAGTTTGGAAACAAAAAGAAGTCACACGGGCCAAATCTGGGGAATACGGTGGATGTGGTAGTAGTTTGTGGCCCCATTCGACTAATTTGGCCGTGGCGATGGCGGAAGTGTGAGCCGGTGCATTTTCATGGTGGAAGAGTACTTTTTTCCTCGACAAATGGGGCCGTTTTTCTGCGATTTGATGTCGAATCAATAATTCGGCATAATAGAGCCCTGTGACCGGTTTGCCCTTCTCGAGGTAGTCGATATAGATCACACCTTGTAAATCCGACAAAACGGTGGCCATCATTTTTCCGGCCGAAAGGAGAGTCTTCGCCCTCTTTGGAGCATGTTTGCCGGGTGAAGTCCACTATTTGGACTGCTCCCTGGTCTCTGGTGTGTACCAGTAGAGCCAAGTTTTGTCGACGGTCCACGAAACGACACGGAAATTCCTTCGGATTGCGCTTGAACAGCGTCAAACACTGGTCTAAAGTGGTCGCAGTGTTGCGTTTCTTGTCCGGAGTGAGCAAATGTGATCCCTTTCGCGCCGACAGCTTTCCCATGTTCAAAATTTCATGCAAGATATGACCCATGTGTTCTTTTGAGATGCCTTCTGTCTCAGCTATCTTGCGTACCTTCAATCGGCGGTCTGTTAATTCGAGCTCGTGGATTTTTGTCACGTTATTCTCCGTGGTAGCCGTTTTCGAGGCACCTGGGCATGGCTCATCAAAACCAACGTGTGACCACGTTGAAACTCGTTAAACCAATTTTTTACGGTCACCATCGCGGGAACAGAGTCACCGTGTAAAGCATTCAAGTGCTCTTTGATTTCGCTTCGCGATCTCCCTTCCAAAAACAAGAATCGAATCACCGACTGATATTGCTCTTTCTCCATTTTACTAAAATTCGCATACACACCCGCTTCCACACGTGGTTAAAACAAAACTAAGAGTCCGATTCGGCTGAAATTTTGACAGTAACGGACTACGAGAATGTATTACATGATAGTGGCGCCATCGGGCGGTGAGGCTAAGTACTTTTTGGACCGCATTCGTACTAGTTTACGTCCTGCCTGTCTGTGGGTTATGGTCAGTTTTCCCAACAACTATAGAAGCTGCAATCACCAAACTTTATGGGAAGGTCAAAAGCGTAGGGCTTCTTGAAAACTTCAACGGTCTTTAATGTTTTATGAACCTATTAAAAAAAACCCCAGTAGAGTTTACTTCTATATGTTCCCACTGTAAACAATCCGATGCTCCGTGGCTTATCATTGATATATGTACAACCCTCGAAAATGAAGCTAGGTAAATATTCCAGAACTGTTGGTCTGCTGAAACTCGTGTAGAATATTCCTTAGCTAAAGTTGAAATGAACCGAGCAGTAAGAAATTATGTTTATGACCCATTAAGCTTTCTGGTAATACTTTGCATGAAGTTCTTTCTTATAGGGCCCACAATATGTTTTTTTATATGATTCGCAATCGACCACCCCAAAAATTATCCTCACTTTATTTTTCTCCTCAACTTTCGATGTCCCTTTGTCTAATGTTTCAAACTTTTGCCATCCACCCATCCTGTCTTCCCTTTCTTTTTTGTCTGCATAAAATTGAATCAATTATCCCCACATTAAATGTATCAGTTGTTTCTGGTTTGGAAGGACGGCTTAGTCTCTTTATCGATTCCTTGCGCAACCGCGTATACGGCATCGCCGGTGGATCACGCACTAAGTCTTTGACCTCGTTTCTGTGTTTCTTAACCAATAACAGTGCGGCATATGCGAATTTATCATTCTCACTGTTATAACACGCGGTCAAAAAACACTGATCTACAATCACAAACCACGTTTCTGGATCTTCGGCATCGACAGGTGGGATGCGAACCGCAAAATGGCTAGCCATAGCCATCAGTGGTTGAGTTTGATGTCTTTGCTGTGGCTGATTTTGCTGGCGTAACAATTTTTGTTGTTCTTGTTGGCGCAATAAGTCCTCTTATTGTTCGTCACGTGTTACAACCATGGCGGCTTCCACTACACCACTATTTTACTCTCCCTCATCATACACACTGAGTCAAATTGGCTGCGTGTCACCCAGTAAAGTTGGCTGCGTGTCACCCAGTGAAGATGGCTCCGTGCTACAGATGGATGTCGTCATGGGGCGTTAGGACCATGTGTCGCAATGGGATGCGGTTACACAACATCCATGGATCGTTCATCGTTCGAATCTCGAACATTCTGCCCGGCTGATCCACCGCTACCACCATATTGCATAATCTGTTTACCCATTATGCGCTGGAGATGCTTCTTCATAGATCGGACCGCTGCTTCCCACAGTCCACCATGGTGGGGCGCAGACGATGGGTTAAAATGCCAAAGCACGCCAGCATCGCAGCTGTGCTGCCTCAGACAATCGCTGTTCCATCGACGTAGATCCTTTCGCATAATTCGATCAGCACCAATGAACTGGGTATCATTGTCGCTATTATAATTCACGCAGTAGCCTTACCTACTGACGAACCGGTCGAATACGTTCAGGAAAGCCTGTATGGAGAGGTCTTCCGCTAACTCGATGTGTACTGCCCGGGTTCACATGCATACAAAAATATCAGCATACGTTTTGACAGTTGTCTTCGCCCGTTTGCCTGCTTGGCGAATGGTGAATAGGCCGCAGTAATCGACCCCAGTGTTAGTAAATGGAGGTGCGACCATTAACCGTGTTCGTTGTATCGAGGCCATTGGCTGCTGTAGCGCGCTGCGGCGGTGTAATCGAGAGGTAACGCATCGGTGGATGTACAATTTGACAATCGCACGTGCATGTACTATCCAGTACCGACCTCGGATGAACTACAGCATGGCTTGGATCCCACCATGCACTGTGACCTTTTGTGCATCGTTAACTATCAACTTGGTCAACGCACATGTTCGGGATAGAATGATGGCATTCCGTTGGTCGTCTGGGATGGGTGCATGAGCTAGGCGTCCTCCAAGCCGTAACACACGCAACTCGGTTAGAAACAAACTGTTTTCTGGTTTCAGTTGGCTTCTTAAGCCAGCACAGGATAATGCCCGAATCGCTGTATAACGTATAGTCAACGTCGGACAGTTGCGGCGCTTCATGGACTTTGATCAAAGTAGTAACTAGGAGATGTGCGGCTGACAAGTCTAGCCTAGGGGTAGTGACCGTCTCTTCCTTTTCCTCCTCATCGTCCTTCCAGATGGGAGCGACTTTTGTACGTGCAGTGACAAGGGCTGTCCGCGTGCGGCCCTCGTTGTCAACACTGCTCACGTAAATGACAATAGCGTATGCTCTTCTAACTAGCATCGCCGAAGCCGTGCAGACTGGTGCTTAAGATTTCTGCATACGGAACCACCGTGGTATGCGAATGTCACTAAGTTGCTTGATTTCATTGCGAAACTTCTGCCATTCATTCCCTAAGTCAGGAGGCAATGAAGTGTCTCAATTGTATCCCGCTTTCTAAAGGGACTGAATGAGAAGTTCTGCTCGCACGATAACCGGTGCTAAGAGACCTGTCGGATCGTAGAGTTTCGCAACGTCGCTCATTATGATTCGTTTAGTCGGTAATGTGTCTGTATCCTTGATATCGGTCTTGTAAAACAACTCATCCTGCATTGGATTCCAATGTATATTAAGCCGCGCACGTTTGTGGTAATGGAATCGCTAAAATCGATGTCATCTGACGACGTCGTTGTCCCAGTAAGTGCCTCAAGAGTCTCCAGGTCATTACAATTCAATTTGCGCAGTCTGAAATTGCTATAGCTGAATATCCTGTCAATATCGTTGACTAACGTTCTTGCATCATCTGGCGTTTCAGCACTGTCCAAAAAATAGTCTACATAGCAGTTATTCAATATACTGTCCTGAGCAGCAGCTGCCCGGCACGCGTTCGGGACAATCTCTGAATTGTCCATAGCACACTATCGGAGTGCCCGTATAGCATTGTATGGACTACTAGCCATACCATAAGTTACCGTCGTTACCTGATATGTCAACAACGTATCCGTTTGGGATTCTCGTATCCGTTGTATTCGTTGCCAACGGATCGATCTCGACCTGTCGAAACATCTTCCTGACATCTACGGTGAGAGCGATGCTGTATCGTCGGAAACGGAGAATTATCTGCAGGAGCGTATCTTGCAACCTCGGTCCAACCAGCTGCGTATCATTAAGCGATACTCCATTGTCCGTTTTGGCGGAGGCATTAAAAACCACACGGAATTTAATCGCGTGAGGCGGAATGTAGTAACATGGAGTGTCATCACCCTCATCAGGAGCAAGCTCCATATGTCCCAACGAGATATACTCCCGCATGAATGCACAGTATTTGTCCCGCAATGCGGAGTTGTTTGACAGTCTGCACACAAGCTAATGAAACTGTCGTAAGGCTATCCCATGAGAGTTTTCCAGTACTGGCTCGTCGGGGCGGAATGGGATCTGCACCCTGAAAGTGTCCAAAAATGTCCGTTCGCAAATGGTTTGATAATTGTCAGCTTTCGAGGGTAGTTCCTCGACTTCCCAAAATTTGCGAAGTAAATTGTCTAGCTCTTCTTGTTTGACACATTTGCAAGCATGAAATATGTGCTGCTTCATTGGGCTTGTTGTGCTGGCTGACGTTGGACCGAACACAATTCAACCAAGGCGAGTCCGTATTCCAAAATGTTCTTTCTTACCAGCTCTGATGATATTTCCTCAAAAATCATACCCCATCAATACCACGAGGGACGTCAAATGCCGGATCAGCCAGCTCTAAGTTGTTTAAATGGCTCCAAATGGTGGCATCTACCGTGGTCAGCGGGGTGGTCGACGCGACAGTGCGCAAAATAAATACTCAAATTGCAATCCAAATGTGTTGTCAAATGTCGATCATATGATGACATCTGTTTGACCACAAGTACTTACGGCTGTGGTGGAACCAATACGAACGAACGAATCGCGGAGGTTCAAATATGTAGCAAACTGTTCTGTCAAAAGGCTTAGTTGAGACCCGGTGTCACATAATGCGGGGCAAAGTTGAGGCGTTCCGTAAATGTCCAATAATATTACGTATGCAGTCGCGAGCAGGACAATAGCGCCGTTTTGTACCATAAATGACTACAGTGGGTCCGTCAGTTAATGCCGACCGAACTTTTGTGGGGCTCTTGACTTCGTAGCGGCGATTGTCGATCCGGCCACGTTTTCCGCAAAACCGGATGACACAGCGTTGTCATTATATACACGAATTACGTTTTTGTCCACAGACCATACACCCGCGCGAATAACAATTCTGTACACTATGTGTTAAGTCAAGACTCCTTTGCCTTGACGGTTGTTCCGCTAATTATTGGCCTTGTGCGTACAATCAACTTAACAGGTACTGATCTTAACCGCTTGGTGGTATATCGGCTGAGACTGTTTACATAAATGGGTTGTTGGTTCCATCCAGGTGCAAGACGTATACTCTTGTTCTGTTAATGGATAGTATTAAGTAGCTAGAACTGGGAAGTATTGTCATAAACCGGTTGTGTTGCAATGTTGGAATTGGAAACAGCTTGAACAGATCAAAGGTAGCTATGTTGATAAGTGCAATTTCCAATTCAAATATAACAAAGTCTTTCATAATTTTTGTATCGATTGATGCCATTTTAAATAATTGTAGGTAGTTTTCACGGACTATCGGTAGACGCTGTGTCTCGGGTAAGTGTTCTTTTATGTTGGCTATTTCTTCGTTCAATTGCTGCTGCGAGAGTAACAACGGATTAAATTTTTCGTATTATGTATCAGTGATTACGTTTATTATGGAAGCCTGGATTCTTTGTAGATTGAAAGTGACCAAAGTCATTTGAAATGACAGAGTCATGATCAGATTAGTGACCTTATCTTGGCTGGACTCACTATTGGCACTCCTCACTTCATTGGCCAGTCTTTATTGCCATGAACCTTCCCTGGATGGTTTGCTCACTCTTCCCAATTATATTTATTGTCGAATCGATGATGGATGTCTGATTTTTTAAAAGTGAAAACAATTTCTGCTGATTGCCCGTTACACTGTTAATTGTGTGCAACATCTGATTTGCATACTCCTCGTCTAGTGCGTCGAACAAGGATTTGGCCCTGCTTCCTACTATATTGAACGCTCCTCTTTTTTGGTCTAGGCTTGAACAATTTATTTATAGTTACAAGCTCGCCTTGTTTGTGGCTGAAATGGGCCATTAGTTGTAGGCAACCAGTCTTGTGGTTTTCTCGATCGCAGAGTTGTTGCATCAGCTCGGTCCCATTTTGTAATACCGAGAATTCGGCCCAGTATGGCTGTAAGTCATAATAGATCAACAACCTCCATTCGCTCGATGATAGATATGCATGACTGGAAATTAAAACCTGGATTAGGGCCAATAGGTGTTGTTTTAATCTGTTCCGTGTTTACCAGAGGAACTAACAGACAGGCCAACAAAATTGATATAATTGATGTTCTCTTGATTCGTTTTTTAGCTTGATCCCTGAAACTACCTACTTCCATGTCATCTTCTAAACATGATCGGTTAGGTTGATCCCTGGCCTCCCACAACCCACCAAAATGAGGTGCACGAGGTGTAATAAAATGGAAGTCAATGTTCTGGTCATTACAAACAGCTGCGATTTTTTCTTGGGCTTTATCGGAGTATAAGGACAGGGAGAGTTCTTTAAGCTGATGATGGGCTCCCACGAAGTTGGTTACGTTGTCGCTATAGAGATTTTTGCAACGGCCTCGTCTGCCGATGAATCAGCTCTAAATGCACCATCTTTATGGCAAAGCAACAAAATACTGCGGTCGCGTTCCTCGGCCACGATATTGAA
Organism: Odontomyia ornata; assembly: GCA_963969285.1. Classification (NCBI taxonomy): domain Eukaryota; kingdom Metazoa; phylum Arthropoda; class Insecta; order Diptera; family Stratiomyidae; genus Odontomyia; species Odontomyia ornata. The sequence goes on from OZ017739.1 coordinate 145,071,369, forward strand.
ACAACATAAATCCACAGAAATCGACGCCTGTATTGATAAAGGGCCTTGCAGGCTGCACACGTGTAGGTGGTAAATTTCCCATAAGTTAAGAAAGTAGCTGCGGGTTTGGTCTATTGCATCGTATGCAGTGCCCCACAATAGATCCCTTTATTGGCCAGAAGCACTGTCTGGTTGTCGCGAGTAATGCTAGTGGGCCAAGATGACAATTGTCCCGGTGAATATCAGCCATCAGTAATTTAGTCAGCGGATGTTTGTATGGTATTAGCATTGGATGTTTTACATCAAATGATAGGTTTGATGCCTCTAGTCTATCTCCAACACGCAGTATTGTCTTTTCGTCAAGAAAAGTTGTCAGGTCGACTATAGGACCATTTCTGTGGAGCTCTCTCTGATGAAACAAGTCCTTCCTCTAGCTTTATTTCATCAAGGAATTCATCTTGCTGGACACACTTTACGATGACCTTCAATGCGCTAGATAACTCGTGACTTATGAGTGAATCTGCCAAAGGTGTAGTCGACGAGAGTCTCTTTCGAATCTGTTCTGTGTATCTTAGCACATATGTGACAATCCGCTGCAGCCTTTTGAAGGGATTTCGATGATGAATATCGCAGCGAAATTGGATGCCGTGACAAGTGTTGTCACCGATGTTAGTTTTGCCTTTGTTTGTAAGTTACATGGTTGTCGCTTTGTGTATTCTGGCGGCCATAGTTTTTGAGCTCTATGCAAAAAAGGTGGTCCATATAACCGCATCTTACATCTTGCCAGTTCTGTAGGTGCAATACCACGAGAGAGAATGTCAGCCGGGTTATTTTTTGAGTCCACATGTCGCCATTGTTTTGTTACCGAAAGGGATTGAATACACAATACCCTATTAGCCACAAAGGTATTGAACGTTGAAGCTGTTGCGTTTATCCAACCTAAAACAATTTCTGAGTCAGTCCAGAAGTAATGTAGGATCTCCTCCACTTTGAGGGCAGCTTTGACTCTTTGGGCAGGCTCCGTGCCTAATATTGCGGCACAAAGCTCCAACCGAGGAATCGTCATTGGACGAATCGAAGCCAAACATGATTTTGAGCACAGAAGTCGCGAGATAATTCTCCCATCCATCAGGGTTGATTGAGCAGCGCCATATGCCTTTTCTGAGGCATCTCAGAAGATATGAAGCTGGAATTGTTTGGGTTTTTCTCTCGTAAAAACGTGGCGAGGAAACTTATCCTTTTCTAAAGCTTGCAAGCTCTTGTGAAAGTTTAGCCACCTAGTCTACATTTCTCCTGGCAAGGCTGCGTCCCCATCCAGCCCTGAGCGCCAAATGTCCTGCAGAAACACATTGGCGATGTCTATGACCGGGCCCATAATATCTAGTGGGTCGAACATCATAGCGATGTTGGAAGATACCGTCCTCTTCGTTATTTTTGTGTCCCTCGTGGTTATATTGATTCGTATTTAAAATCATCAACCTTAGAAAGCCAAATTAGGCCAAACGTTTTAATGAAGTCATCAGTCTGACTGCTGAAATCCAATAGCACTTCCTTGTCATCAGGGGCTATATTGTGCAAACGGCGAGGATAACTGGCACACCATTTGTGGAGCTTCATACCGGCGCCTTCTAATATTTTGATTAGTTCATCTTGTGCTTGAACTGCATCTGCTAAGCTCTCTGAGCTCGTCATGACGTCATCTACGTAAAAATCTCGTTGCACGACATTAGCACTAAGAGGGTAACGCTGAACTTGCTCCTGAGCAAGTTTTTGGAGACATTTAGTTGCCAAATATGGAGTACAGGTCGTTCCATATGTTACGGTGTTTAGCTGGTAGTAACGTAGTGGCTGATTTGGTTCATTCCTCCAGACCAATAGTTGATATTGACGGTCATCAGGATGCAGCACCATCTGACGGTACATCTTTTGTACATCAGCTGTAAAGACATAGCGAGGTAGTCGGAAACGAAGCAAAATAGAAAACAAATCGTCTTGGATTGTTGGCCCAGTATGCAGTATGTCGTTCAAAGAGATATTTGTAGATGTTTTGCAGGAGGCATCGAAGACTACCCTGAGTTTAGTTGTGCTGCTTACAGATTTTAGTACACAATGGTGTGGAAGAAAATAATGTGGGCCTTCACACGATTGCAAGGCTACCTCTTGTATATGACCAAGGTTGATGTATTCATTTATGAACTCCTTACAGTGTCTCTGCTGCTCGTGGTTTCTTTGAAGCCTCCATTCTATTCCGAACAATCTGCGAGTGGCAATATCCTTAGATTCGCCTCACTTTTCGGTATCGTCATTGAACGGTAGTCTCACCATAAATCGGCCCTCGTATGTTCTTTGCGTTGTCTGGCAAAAATGTTTTTCGTAAGATTTCTCCGCTGACGTATACAGCGGTTTGTTCTCCGTCACTTCCTCTAGCTTCCAGAACCTTTCAATTGTATCATTCAGCCTTTGATCTTCTGTAAGAACTCCACAAGTAACAGAAGCGATATGATCAGTGCGAACCTTGCCAGCCACAATCCATCCAAGAAGCGTGTTTTGCAATACTGACAATTCGCTTCCTACCTTTATTTGGCCAATGGATAGCAAGTCATAGAAGTGTTCAGCACTTAACAGAAGATCGATGCGTTCCGTATGATGGTATCAGCTAGCTTCAAATTTTTTGGTATTGGCCACTGCGACATGTTCAGATCCATTGATGGCTGAAGAGATATTATTTTGTCGAGTACATCTGTCTCTAAGTGCGTGGTGTATGCATTTAATCGGAATTGCAATACATGTTTACCCTTTTCTGGGTCCTTTAAGTAGTGCCTCCAACCTTTTCAATGGGCGTAGAGTGAGACTGAGAAGCCAAACCAAGTTTCTTTACAATGCGTTCAGTTATTAGATCGACTTGTGATCCGGGATCCAAGCTAGCTCAGCGCTCCATACTCTTTCCATTGCTGCTTATGAGCTTTATAATGGCAGTACTTAGGAGTACATAGCCGGTCGTCTTTTTGTTATTGAGAGTAGTCAGAGATAATGAGGTGGTATTCTGATGTTGTTTCACTTCTGGTTTTGGATAACTGGAGATCTTGGGTACCTCCGTTTTCTGCTTGGTTTCGCTGCTCAAGTGAAACGGGCTGTTATGTTTTCTTGAGTATTCGTTACATCCTCGTGATGTGCAGACAGCAGCTCGATGGTGTTCCTTGAAGCAGTTAACACATATTTATTTATTTATATATTCCATCTTACAGACTAAATAATCCAATAACAAAATGGAACGCAAAGAATAATTACAGCAATATTTAAATGAAAAAGAATAATAAAATGTCTATAATTGAAAGTTAAACTAGTAGTAAGTCTCTTAGTTTTTTCTTAAATGCTATGTAAGAAGAGGGGAAAGGACCAAGCTCGAGATTATTATGATTTCGTACGATTCTTAAAATTGGCGAATGGAAATATAAATTAGTTCTAGCATATGGGATAACGAAATAAGAATTCATCCGAGATGAACGAGATGTTTGTCGGAAACGCAGGTCAGAAAAAATATTTAACGGGACTTGATTAACTTAGTCTGGGCTATTTTGAGCCTTCTAGATGGAGTAAGCTATAAAAACTCTAGACAGTAATAGATCGGTAGGGTTTGATTGCAAATTACACATGAAAACATTGCCAGTGCTGCAGCTGTAGCCTTTGTAGTTTTCTTCCGAGCTTCCTCAATGCCCTTGGTTTTGTTGCCTAAAGCCTCCAGTGCTTGAAACCGCATTTCCAAAAATGATAAAAACCCTTTTATTGGTTGTAGACTGCTTGGATTGGTCAATGATTGCTCATACATAGAATGAGTAGTAATGTCCAACATCTTTACCAGAATGTGTAGAAGCATTGGATCCCATCCTCCAGTATTTATGTTTATATTTTCTAGACCTCTGATGCATTCTTGGGTCGTGTCATGTAGTGACCTTACGGATGCAGCTGATGACTTATCGCTTGCGCAAGATGGTTGGCCCAGTAGTTTTTTGATGAGAACAGCAACTAATAATCTCCGATTATCATATCTGTCGTTGAGCGTCTTCCATGCTGACTCGTAATTATCGGCAGATAATTCATAATTCCTCAGGAGTTTTCTGCTTCTTCTGTCAGGTTAGCTTTAAGGTACCACATCTTCTGGCAGTTCAACATCATTTGGTTGTGGACCATCTGTACGAAAAGTTCGTGGAATTGACGCCATTTGAGATATTCGCCATCAAATTTAGTGAGCCTAATTTTTAGATCTACTAGTAGTACCAGCGCGAGCTGTCTCAGTTGATTCCTCGTGGACGTCTTCAGCTGCATGCCGTAACGCCAGCAATTTTTCCTTGAAGTGCGCTTGAAAGTTCTCGAAATTTGTTTGCGTTGTCTCATATAACTCACTCAAAAAATAATCGGGAGTCATTGACACATCCTTCACCGCTCGGATTTTCGAATCCGTTTCTTCGAAGATATCCCAGGATGCCTCTTTTCTTTAAAGCCGCTGCTCAAAATACTCCGGTCTTTGCTTTCAGGCACCGGGATCCTTTTTATAATTAGCAATGATTCCATCTTTTTCAGCGGCTAAGCACGTCTGCTGCTCGGCTAAGGGATCCATGTTGTTCGATAATGACGTGTCTCAAAAACGATAGATTAACTCCTGTTATGATCTTGATCACGTCGGAGCCACCAAATGTTGAATCAAAACCCCTTTTCCTTGATGGTTGTTCCGCTAATTATTGGCCTTGTGCCAACAATCAACTTATCCAAGTGCTTGTACTAGGATAAAAAAGTTGCACAAGTGCGTAAACTTGTACAAGTTGCTTGGATAGAAATGCGATGTCGATTTTGCACAAGTACATGAAGTTGTACAAGATAATAGTGTCGACTGAACAAAATCTATAAGACGCGTTTTTTTTAAATTTATTTATTTAGAAAATCCTATTTACAGATTTACTTAATCCAATTACAAAATAGGCGAAAATAAGGAAAGTACAAAAACAAAATTAAAAAAGAAGGCTACGTTGACCATTAATATTGCGAGGATTCCGTACTGTTGATTTAAAAAATCGCAAAGAATGCGGTGGAGGACCAAGCTGAAGATTATTGTAGGCTCTTATAGATCGCACCAAAGGCGAGTGCAGATACGTGCCGGTTTTTGCAAATGGAACGATAAAGTGATCGGATGGTTGTGTCCTTAATGGCGCACGAACATGTAATGCATTGCATAGGTCCGATGCTAAGAGGCCTCTGAAGATCTTAAAAAGGAAGCATAAATCTAAAAATTGTCTTCTAATGTCGAGAGGTGGGATATGAAGGAAATTTAGACGTTCACTGTAGGAGCGATACGCAAGGTTATATTTATATAAGAGAGTGCATGTGAACTTGCGTTGGATCGATTCGACAGCTTCCGATTGATAAATGAAACGGGGTGACCATACTTGACTGGCATACTCGAGAATGGAGCGAACCAATAGGATGAAAAGGCGAACACAGGTATGAATACTGAATGTTCTATGAGAGCATCGTAGTACAAAACCAGCGATTCGCGATGCTCTAGAGGTTATGTCAGCTATATGTACATCAAATTTTAAATGTGTTTCCAGTATAACACCTAGGTCTTTATAATGATCCACCGTTGATAGCAGTGATCCGTTAATTGAATACGCATTGGCAAGAGGCGTACGCTTATTGGTGAAACACATATGCAGACATTTGGACACGTTGAGAGGAAGGCGATTCATAGAGCACCATCGAAAGAGGGAGTCTAAGTCAGATTGAAGGTCACTACAGTCCATTTGTTAATAGGCGACTTTAAAAATTTTTAAGTCATCTGCGTAGAGCAGACAATCTAATGTCAACACAGTTGGTAGATCATTTATGAAAACATTAAATAGAAGAGCGCTGAGGATTGAACCTTGAGGTACTCCAGAAGAGGGAGAGAAAACGTAGGAAGAACAACCACACCAAGTAACCGATGAAGAACGATTTGTCAGAAAGGAGGATAGCCATGTAAGAAGAGGGCCAGAGAGGCCAAAAACCTCAAGTTTCTTCATTAATAGACTATGGTCTACCATATCAAAGGCTTTGGCGAAGTCCGTGTAAATCACGTCCATTTGCTGACCTTCATCAAGTGATAGGGCAATCGCATTGGTAAATTCAGCCAAATTGGTTACCGTTGACCGTCTCTTAACGAAACCATGCTGTTGTTTAGCGAAGTCATTGGAGATTGCATCGTATATTCGGTTATGAACAATTCTCTCAAAAATTTTTCCAAAATACGAGAGTAGGGATATAGGCCTGTAATTAAGTGCTAAGCTACGGTCCCCTGATTTGTGAATTGGAAAGATGTTGGCTCTTTTCCAAATTGCTGTGAATGTCCCTACAGTCAGGCTGATATTAAATAATATTGACAAGGGTAAGCTTAGGGATGAGGACAGCGTTTTCACAAAAACGTTCGGGACTTCATCTTTGACTGCTTGATTGCAAGTGCACGTTTATTTATTCCTCATGTCTTTATATCTTAAAACCAAGCGCATCGTAAATTTGCAATTCCCACGCTAAAAACTGCAAATACAACGAGATTCATCTATTCTGAAATAGATAGATCACGTTGCATCCGCATCTGAATCTTCTCCAGCGCACATCGACAGGACATGTCGAAGCGCTCTAGACAAAATAAGCGTCAAATTGCAGCTCCACGATGCACGTACAATATTATTTGCAACTTTAAATTTCAATTACAAAGCACTGATGGTATGTCTGAGAATCAACATTCGTGATGGATAATTGCAGACCAGAATATTTGATGTTGATTCTCATATACCTCACTTAACATAGGAATTTGCCATGATGATAAACTTTCGATGGTGATATGTATGAGAATCAACCTTTATGATGGATAATTGCTGATTAAGATGTTTAATGTTGATATTACTTGGAATTCGTTACACTATGTCCGTCACCAAGAAAATTATAGCTAAGCTTGAGCGATTTCACGATATACCACCGATGTTTCACCACCACCGTCATTCGATGTCGCTCCTGCCAGTATCGGCACATCCTATTCTTCAATTTATCACTGAGAATGGACGATCGTGATAAGAAAGCGGCAGAGGTCGCAGGCAACAAGGTTGTCATCATCAAGTGTACTGCAGCCGCCCTCTTCGTACTCCGACTTGTTACATATGACGTCGTCTGGCTGTTACTCATGGCACTCGGCATGTTCCAAGAAAAGTAGCAAATCTTACAGCGGTGGTATGTTGTTTGATTGGAGACTCATTCCCCAGTCGCCAGGGTGATACTGGGAAGTTTCGGCAGAAGAACTTGTACTGTCAAAACATCCAACTTGTCGACGGGAAGCTCCATCACAGAGAGTGCCCGCAGAGAGTTACGGACAAAGTTAGCGACGTCCCGCAGTGTCCTTCGCCTGTCCGGTGAATTCTCCTGCAAATTGAAGATTTGCCAGATGTGGGTTTTCTCGAGCAGACGAGGGTTGTGCAAACGGCGTTTGAGTTCGGTCCAGACCTCTTCGTACCCTCCCCCCCACCTGTACCACCAATTAAAGGGACACTTTAATTGTTCCCCTCGTTTGTATTTCGCAGATAATTTCGACCTCGAGTGAACCCTCGTTTCAAACATATCACGAAACCTGAGCCAGTTTTGTGAAAGTCCGTCAAAGTTCTGTATCGCAACAGGCTCCAAGGGCATATCCGTGACGTACCCTTTAACAGATGTATCACATTCCGATTTGACACTGGTGAACATCCGACGTAATGTCCATATCTTCGAACATAGAGCCTCCACTTCTACCTGCAGCTGTTCATGTGCCGGTAGTTCTTCGACCAGCGCAAAATGATTCTCACAGAATCGCGAGTAGTGCTGCTCCAGTAGCTGTTGTTGATGCTCGATCTCCACAGGATCGGTATCATACAGTTCGGAGGCCCCAATCCCGTTTATCTGTACCAGTTTTGCAGCCGTTCTCAGATTTAAAGCGGCCGTATTTGTCCAAGGCGCACGTTTACAAACAATGAGGCACAACACTTTCCTCTCAGGAGGCCCCAAACTCTACGAGTTTTGTACACACGATAAGTCCATTTACGAGAGAAAACACGCAGTCAACAATTCACAGCTTTATTTTCAAAATGAGACGGCTACAACAATAATAGTTCAAACGAGAAACTGGAGGTCCGCTCACGCACGTTGTCTCGGTGAAAACTTCAAATCCACCAGTCCCTTGTTATAAGACGCGAATGTTCCAGTTCGGCGAAGTCTCTCATCAGACACATTTGAGTAAAATTGGCTTCGAGTCACCCAGTGAAGATGGCTCCGTGCTACAGATGGATGTCGTCAGGGGGCGTTGATACGATGTGCCGCCATGGGATGCGGTTACACAACATCCATGGATCGTTCATCGTTAGAATCTCCAACAGCGCTATTATTTTCCTCCGATTTCCATGAAAATTCAAGGAATAGTGCTTGATTTGAATTGGTTGAAATGGCCGAGCATTCTGAAAACTTATTTATTCTGGGTAAAGGTGGAGGCTGTTAAGTGCTTATGAAAGAAACTCTGCATATTTTCGATCGATTTGAACGGTTTCTTCTACTAGTATTGAATGAATAATTCAAGCTATCAATTCATGCCATCAGAAAACTTATTTAAACCCTCTGATGCCCTTCTGGTAGGATCGCTCTCCTGCCTGCTCAACTTGCTTTGAATTTGAATTGACTGCTTATCCCCTGCATACTTCTTTGTCGTTCTCGGCAAAAATTGATGTTCTTAGAAACCAGGGCGGATGTAATTAAACTAATCAACTCCATATCCTGTAAGAATTTTTCATTTTTGTTAAATCTGTTCCACCAAAAGAAAATTAAAGCATTTTCACAGAAATTCATAAGAACATTTAACCGATTTCCAGGAAATTTCTTTTGCTTCTATTCCGATCTTTTCCTTACAACCTTATGGCATTCAGCCTGTTACCTTATTCCTCGTTTTCGCGGAAATCCTACCTATGTAGTCGACATACGCGCAAGCAAAACATAAAAGGATTCCCAAATGAGATACGTGCTCGAACCACACATTTTGTCATCAGCCCCCTCATTCTCACATTTGTCACCAACATACAAGAATACGAGTATATGGTAAGCTGGGTTGCTGGATAGGCCTGGCGAGCACATATCGTCTAAGGAGACTCATCATTCTGGAATTCATTCATTCACTCGAGTCTAGGCATACACCCGTGTCATATGTGCGTTCTTTCGCATGTTTATGACAGTTGAGGGAGTAATGTACTTTTGTCAACTCCCGGGCTCATTGTCGCCTGTAATGCGGTTGTTGTAAGCCAGTCAGGGGAGTGTTTATTCGCGTATATGAGTGTTCTCCCACACACGCTGGAGAAAGCCGCCTGAAATGGGTTACATGCTTTCCATTTGGAATGTAAATATGCATATTCTTAAGGATATGTGAGCCTTCATATGTTCGCTCTTTTCCCTACCCTCGTATAAGCCTGCGATTATATTTCTGGTGTTGTTATCATTCTCATCTTGATATCACTGGTAAACATTGTTCGCTTTCGACTTTTATAACGTTTTTATGATGATAATGGAGGCGTATAGTGGTTTTTAGGTTGATTGCATTATTATTCTTACACAGGATATTTATGGAGGAATGTAGATGTAATTTTAATGATGGAGAAAGGCAATGAAAGGGAAAGGATGTAAGCAATGTTTGCATTGTGACTATAATAATAAGCGCATCCATTTTGAATCATTGGTTCTATTGACAAGCGTACGAGTATTTCCAGGATAATGTCACATGAGGGAATAATACATAATAGAACGTATCCTGGGTATTGAATAATGACTGATTTCCATTAATTTCACATTATGCTCAATGAAATTGTCTTTAAACATAATAATTTTGATGAAGCTTCAAAACCTGCTCATACCTCTGTAAAAATGTTTTGACTATATATATATATATAAATCTTTTTTTTTCAAATATTAAATGGCCCTATTTTTCTTTCAGGTAAGATACTTTAAGAGTGACAATTGGATTTTATTCGATATTTGTCCATCTGCACGAAGAAACCTCAAGTTTTTCAAAATTGACATCGATATCCATCTTGACAAGGGTGAGTTTGAAACCATCTTGAATTACACAACCAGTAATACTAACATTTCTTTCCAGTCCCCGCAAGAAAAAGTAGAAGTATAATCTTACCTTTCCACTCCTACTGTTCTCTCAACAACTCCCAAAATAATATTTCACTTGTTCTTTATTTTTGGTCTCTTCTCTGGTGGGAAAGAATCACTTCGATCGATGAAAAAGTTCAAGAGTTTGTTGAGAATGCGTTCACAACTTTAAAACAAAAATGAAGAAAATAATGGAGAATGGGACGAAGTCAGTGCAAAAAAACCGAAAACTTGATAACGACTCATTTTTGTTACAATAATGTCATCTTGGTAACATGAATCTATCGATGAGTTGCTCCAGGAAATTTGTTGAACATAAATGGTTACCAACCTGCACAATGTATGCGATACGGCTTAGTTTGGTCGGTCTATCTTTGGATCAGAAATTGCGCGGAAACAACATCAAATGACAAAAGCTTTTTAGAAAATTGAAAAACTTTTCATCCCGTGTACAATCGAGCGAAAGTATTTTCGTGTTGATATATTTTTTCTAGATTTTGTCATCACATAAGTTTGTTTGAAACAATTTTTATGGTCTTCTGTTTTTTTAAAGGATATTATTTTTTTATCTTGCTCGTATCATCCAGTTTCCTGTTAAGTTAGAGTAGGACTTTGGGGTGTTGAAAAACAAATTACGAAATTGTGAATCGCTGTAGCTGTTTCACGTAAAGAAATTTTGAACTCATTGGTAATATATATTCATATCCAAGAAGACTTAGCAAGTTATTATCCATAAAAAATTTAATTAGTCTAATTCAATACAACAGACATATTTTAATTATTCTCTCAATAAATGAACCTAAGATTTACTTGCACCCAATGTACAGAACCGTAGTTTCTAATAAATAGCAATAACGATGAATAGCAATGTCTACAAAGTGCAATATGTTACATTGTGCGAGATTCGACAACACTTTTAAGCTTGTTTCGGGTAGGGCTTTTTGTAATAGGCTGTTTCATGCTGCCTGCATTAATGCACCCAACGATTGTTACGAGCCATATATAGATGACCACTTTATATGTTTGGATTGCCAAAATACGAGAAGGCTGTTGAAATCCATTTGTAACATCATAGACCAATTGATACAAGACAGCTAAACTTGTTTCTAGGCATCAAGCTCAAACGCGAGCTAATGATGAAAGCTTCGCAGAAATGGCTAACTGCTTCGACGATCTAGATAACGCACTTTTAAGCCTGGCAGTTGAGAGAATATTATATAAATTCAAAAAAAAATCCCTACGCAATAGAAGATAAAATATCTTCTTTGAGTAAATCGATGGTGTCTTCGCTTCCCGTCACAATTCATCTATTCACAACGAAACGGATCTTGAAAATCGCAAAATAGGAACTTGTCTTCGCGTCGTTTCCTATATTAACGAAACATCTTAATTTTGGAAAATCGAATATATTATTTATTGAGCGCACAGAAGTTGATCTTTATCGTTCGGAGTATAAAACCAGAAGAAATTATATACGTAATAATTTAAGCTATACATATTAAAAAGTTGTTCGGCATCTTTGACCTAATACACGAAGAGATGGCGCTTTGCTGCTTTCAGTGTAAGGCACTGCCGTGTTATGTGCTGCCACCTGAATGTCACATCATATTATTTTCAATAATGTTTAATATCGTTTAGATTTAGATTGTTATGATTTAGACGCCATCGCGACCTGTTGATATTTTATAATAAACTTAAGTTAGTAGTAAAAATTGTGTTTTCATTATTACATTGGTGACTTCGTGCAAAACTAGCGAAGCGCGCAAAATGCCAAATTCTCCAGATAATAAAACCTATCCCGCGACACCCGAAATTGCGCGTTGTTCATTTGAAAACCTTTAAGGCAATATTGAATCACTACAGACGCTTAAGCTGCCGCCATTTTGGCAAAGACGGCCAACTTTGTGGTTCGTGCAAGTTGAAGCACAATTCGCGACTCATAAAGTATTAAGTGATGCTAACCGTTTTAACGCGATAGTTTCATCAATTGATTCTGCCATTCTGGAGCGAATCGCCGCTTACATCGGACGCATATGTGGCATTAAAAAACGCGCTTATAGCTCGCTTCACAGACTCGCCTGAAAAAGCGTTAACAAAAGTGCTCACGGACTTAGAACTTGGGGATAAAAGACCATCTCAACTGTGCCGCGAAACGAAATCTCTCGCAGGAAACCAGCTCGGGGAAGATGCTGTGCGTGCTCTTTGGCTACGTCGCTTAACACCGCGAGTGCGTGCAATATTGACAGTGACTTCTGAAATTGGAACCGAGCCATTAACATTAATGGCGGACAAAATTTTAGAAGAAAGCGGAATGGACTCGATAGCCGCCGTCGGGAATAGCGTATCAAGCGTTAACGATGATCTACGAAATTTAATTGCGTCTCTCACAAAAAGGCTTGAAGCGTTCGAAATGCGCAACTCACGCAGAAACAATTCACGTTCTTCCTACCGCCGGAAACAAAACCAATCGCGATCTCGGTCCCGAACTGTTTGCTTCTACCATCGTCGATTCGGTGCAAAAGCGCAAAAGTGTCGAAAACCGTGCATTTTCGTGACGGAAAACTAAAATGCTCGTCGTCATGTGCGGTAGATGACGACGGCCAATACCAAAACCGCCTATCATAAGAGAATGCGCAGCGGAACTCTATTTTTGGTCGACACAGGAGCTGATGTGTCTGTAATTCCCCCTGAAAAACACTGCCTTCGTAAAACACCAGCGCCTCTAAAGCTACACGCAGCAAACAACACCGTGATCACCACCTACGGTGAACAACTGATGGATCTCAATTTCGGATTACGACGCCCGATGAAATGGTTCTTCACAATCGCAGACAAAGCACGTCCAATTCACGGTGCAGACTTTCTTCGTAAATTTAACATAATGGTGGATTTAAGGAACAAACGGCTGGTGGATGGCAACACGCAACTCTTTACTCTCGCAAAAGTTTGCAAGGATTCAGGGAAAATTACAATTTTAGCCCAGGATAATCAATTCCGCGAGCTGCTATCAACATACGCTGAAGTCACATCTTCCTCAAATTTCAATAGTTCTCTGCCGCACAACATCTCCCATCGAATACCCACAACAGGTGCACTAATAGCTGAACGAATAAGGCGGCTTCCACCAGAAAAGTATGCAGCTGCCAAATCGGAATTCGACTACATGGTCTCGATGGGAATTTGCCGTCCATCTGACAGTCCTTGGGCCAGCCCATTACATTGTGTCCAGAAAAAATCCGGACTTTGGAGACCATGCGGTGACTACCGTCGCTTAAATTCGATAACGATTCCCGATCGTTATCCCATCGCTCACATCAAGGACCTTGCGAATCATTTGTACAACAAGACAATTTTTACCACTTTGGATTTGGAGCGCGCATATCACCAGATTCCGATACATCCTGATGATACACCAAAGACTGCAGTCATCACGCCATTTGGATCTTTCGAATCTTGTCGAATGACTTTCGGCTTACGGAACGCTGCGCAAACGTTTCAAAGATTTATCGACACCGTTTTGCGTGGACTGAAATTCTGCTACGCCTATCGCGACGATATACTTATAGCGTCAAAGAACCTAAAGGAACGATTGAAGGCATATGGCGTCAAAATAAATACACCCAAGTGCGTATTCGGAGTAAAGGCAATAAAGTTTTAAGGCTACTCAATTTTGAATGACGGAACCGAACCCTTACCGGATCGAATAGCAGCCATTACGGATTTCAAACAACCAAAAAATCGTTTGGAGCTTCGCAGGTACTTAGGAATAATCAATTTCGATAGGCGATTCTTGCAGAATGCAGCAGACGTTCTTGCTCCCCTAAATTCTTATTTGAGTGATAAAAAGTCAAACGACAAAGAGCCGATTATTTGGAACGAAACAACCAAGAAAGAATTCGAAGATAGCAAAACGATGATTGGAAATGCCGCATTATTGGCTCATCCGAACGACGGAGCTGCTTTGACTCTTCGAACGGACGCATCGGAAGTAGCCATTGGTGCTGTTTTGGAGCAAAAACAAGGTGATGCATGGATACCACTAGGATTCTTTTCGAAAAAATTGAACCCAGTGCAGACAAGGTATAGCACGTATGACAGGGAGTTATTAGCTATTTACAAGGCTGTCAAATATTTCAGGTTCATGCTCGAGGCAAAGAATTTTTCGATTGAGACTGACCACAAGCCTTTAACTTTTGCCTTTTCACAACGTTCGGATAAAGCTTCTCCACGGCAAATGCGACAATTGGAATTCATTAGCCAATTCTCGACGCAAATTTCCTACGTTAAAGGCTCACGGAATTTTGTTGCTGACGCATTCTCCAGAATCGACGCTTTCATGGAATTCAAAACTCCAAGTGCAGAGGATATTGCGAAAGGACAAGCTAACGATGAAGAGCTGCAACATCTTAATGCGAACACTTTGCTAAAGCTAAAACAATTTCCATTACGAGATGGAAATGCATCAATGGGAAATCTAAGATCATATATCCCAAAGAGTCTGAGGAAGTCCTTGTTCGAGAAAATTCATGGATTATCACACCCAGGTGAAAAAGCCACGTGTAAACTTGTCTCCAGCAAATATGTGTGGCCTGGAATGAAAAAGGAAGTAGTAATGTGGACTAAGAACTGCGTAGCATGTCAGCGATCTAAAGTTCATCGGCACGTTACTCTTACCCCGCGAAACTTTCCAACGACGGATCGCCGCTTCCAACACATGCACGCAGATATTGTTGGTCCGGTTGCATCGTCCTATGGATACACGAACACCTGAAACAATAACCACCGACCAGGGAACTCAGTTTGAGTCTGCATTGTTCCAAGCCATGTTACAGTTTATCGGCAGCAACAGGATTAACCACAGCGTATCATCCCGCTTCTAATGGAATGGTTGAAAGGTTTCATCATTCCTTGTAAGCCGCAATCATGTGCCACGAATCGTCACATTGGATTGACGTTTTGCCACCAGTGCTCTTAGGATTAAGGATATCTCTCAAAGATGACATCGGATGTTCAGCTGCGGAAATGTGCTACGGGTTGCAATTACGGTTGCCCGGAGAATTCTTCAGCGATGATTCGTCTCCTGATAACCCGCACATTTTCATCGAAAAGTTCCGACGGAAAATGCAAGCACTCAAACCGATACCTGTCGCACACCACAAAAAAAGAAGCGTTTTTGTGCACAAGGACCTGTCCAGATGCAGCCAGACAGAAATCGGGAAAAAAATCACTGCAGTAACCATACAGCGCTCCTCATGAAGTCATCGAGCGTTTAGATGAACGAGTCTTCAAAATATGCGCATAAGATCACAAACATTTCCATAGAGCGTCTAAAACCGGCACATATGGAAAACGACTCGCAGGATTTAGTTAGTAGACCATCATATGACGGAGCAGCAAACTTTCATCAACCCACAGTGCTCAAAACGTATGAAAGACCTAAGTCAAAATTACGTCAAGTGACATTTGCTAAATGAATAGTAATATCGTTATCACTTGAAGTAGACTGCTGTAGGGCACTGCCGTGTTATGTGCTGCCACCTGAATGTCACGTCATATTATTTTCAATAATGTTTAGATATCGTTTAGATTTAGATTGTTATATTTTAGACGCCATCGCGATCTGTTGATATTTTATAATAAACTTAAGTTAGTAGTAATAATCGTGTTTTCGTTACTACAGTAAAATCAGTAAAAGAAGCGAATTCACTTATGATCTTCAAGAAAAGACTCAGGAACTATTTAATGAATAGCGATTGAATCTCAGCGCAGAAACTTTCAACATAGCATCTTAGGGCAATTTTTTTTATCCTATCATCGAGATGCCTCAAGACACAGCTAGCCTTATGATTTATTATTATCTGTCCAGTAACTTCAAAATAGCATCTTAGGGCATTGTTGACCCTATCGTCGAGATACTTGAAGAAACAGCCATTCTTTTAACTCAGAGTTTTTTTTACTGCGTCGAATTAATATTTTTTTTTTACCTCTGAGAGCTGTTAACGAATCGGACATGAAAAGATTAACAGGATGACTTCACATATTTTTTGTGTGCCCCCTTATACCGATGTTTTAAACATTGTCTGGGTGGCACACCTGTAGAAACGACGAAATGTGAAGTGCAGATCGCACGAGCGTTGTGCGACGAAGAAAGTGTGATGGAGAGAGTGGAAGGGAAGGAGGTATTTAAAAAAAAAAAAAAAAAAAAAACATCAGGTCCGCTACAATACTTCCCCCTCTAGTTGTGTCAACATCGAATGTGACTCTCCATTGCTTGTTTTGATTCGGACCCGCGTACGTTTTCGCAATTGGAAGTCTTCGGCTTTCATAGTTGGAAAACGGTAATGTCGTCGGTTCTTCAATGTTTGGGCTTAAGGCCGGTTTCAACCTGTCGGTTGATACTTGCGATGTCTTACCGTCCATGAGGATTTTGAAGATTTTATCGGATGTACGTTCAAGTACGCGAAATGGACCAAGATACGGCTGCTGCAAAAAATTTTTTGCCGCGTTAACTCGTACAAAGACGCGACTGCATGTTGCCAAGCCTTTGAAAATAAATATGCTGCTATGTCGATGGTGTTTGATAGGTGTTGGCCGCAGTCGTCGCATATCTTACCGAAATTTAGACACAAATGCTTTCTGACCGCTCCTACCGTCCGTATCCTCAACTAAATCTCCTGGAATCCGGAGTGTGGTACCGTATACAATTTCCGCTGCAGTACATTAAATGTCCTCTTAGTAGGCAGACCGAAGCCCGAGAAGAACTGTAGGCAGAGCTCATGACACATGAGTGCTGCCTTTAAAGATTGATGCCAGCGTTCCACCATTCCATTAGCTGAAGGATGATAAGCAGGCGTCCTTGATTCGAATTGTTGGTTACGCAGTGCCTTAATTTGTAGCTTGGAGATTTTACTGAGAGTAGAATATTTTGGCTAGGATTAGAGTAGGTTATGTCTGGCACCGCATCGGTAGGTAGATCGGGAACGCGTGAGTTGGAAGTCATACTTCTTTTAGTTGTTGGAAGCGTCGGGAAGGCTACAGTAGACTAATGTCAAAACTTGTCATCAAAAGATTTCTGATCGCGTTTAAAAAGACAATTTTAATCGATAGCTGAACGATTGTATTCGAGTGTAGTCTACTCGCGTCAAGACCCACGACCATAACTCCTCTCTGAACCAGCTGGCCTACATGTAGCCACCTTGGAGTAGGCTGCAAGCATACGAACATGCAGGCCTTAAGAGGCACAGTTCATTGAACTGCCTCAAGACTTCAATTCTATAACCGATGAAAGATCGATTTAGATTTCCTTCGGCAAGTCATTAACGAAACGACGAAGGCAAAGAAAATGCATTATAACTATTTATTCGTAGTCACTGACCATCATGTGAATATTCATTTATTACAACAACAATATTCGCTTTAATCAAACTAGACGCTACATTCATATCAAAAGCTTCTTAAAAATTTCATGTAAGATTGTTACCCTCAGCGCGAGAGTTCCTCCGGCTAGGGAGTTCGGACGCGGCTTGCCGTCGGAGACGGCCGTAGAAGGCGCCACTCGCTTATCCCCCGGTCCCAAATAGCCGCCAAGCGAGACATGCGGCCGCCGAACACCCCTCACACCGCTGGAAATAAGACCTACTATTTTTCTCTAAAAGGGGAGGATTAGTCAAAACCGGGGCGACCACTTTGCACTATTTCGCCCATATCAGTTCACCCGACGAAACCCGCACTGGGAACCCGAGCTAAAATCTAAAACACACCCGAGCTAAAATCCAAAACACACCCAAGCTAAAATCCAAAACACACCCGAGCGAGGTGTACAATTCACTTCAGAATCAATATTTCTCTTCTAATAAAATCCACAATTTTATAAATAACAAAACACCATTCCCAAGTAAAGATATGAATTTTAGTTAACCAAAAGCTCGATATAAATACAAATCTTTAACTTACTTCTACTGTTCCTATTTGGGGGCCCCCAAAGTTACTTGCGTTGCGAAGTTCTCCTTCCAGCGCGCTACTTGTTGAACTTCTATCGCCAATCTTCCCTTTTTTTGATGTTAATTACTTCGCTGTCGCTGTGGTAAAGTACGTCCCTCTGTCGCTATTGCAATCTATTCCTTCAATGACTTCCATGATAAAATTTCTTATTGCTCGTCGCAATCGATCCTCCGTCGTCGATCCTTGTCCACCAAAAAGAGAGACCCGTTCTTTGTTTACAGGTTTTTCATCGGCTCGGTTTCAACCGGCGAGCCGTTAATTTTACTTCAGGGCGATTCAACGTTCAATTGCGGTGCGGGCTTGCATCAGCGATCCCCCAACTGGTGTTCATTGGGCAATTGAAATCCAAATTTCCCTCCATCTAGTACATTCGCCCATCAGGTGTAAATGCCAAAGTGACGGGCTATCTATCATTGTTGTGTTTTGTTTTGGTACGGGCGATTGCTCGTAAGTTTTGTTTCTCTTCTTCTATTTCAATGTATTTTCTGCTAATTTAGGGTTCAAGAAATGTATTAGTTTTAAACTCTTCGACGGGTTTAAAGTAACCGGCAGGGATTTGATCAACAACAGCACAAAACTTTTCGAGTAGTTCAATGTAAGTTGCTTACAAAATGCTAGATTGGTCTTCAAAGCGATTTCGTCTTTCAGGTCTTTGCTCGTCGTTGCAGATGCTTTCATCAAGTCGCAGAGGTAGTCTTCCATATTTTCATCGAAAGTCGCATGAAAATTTTTTTACCTTTTTGAGTCATTAATACATGCTTCTTGGGTTTGAACCAAAACACTGGCAGTTTCTTTTCTCTTCTTTGGATATGTGGACAAATCGGTCGAGGTAGTTCGAAAATCTTTCAAAGGAGAGTTCTTCATTGGAACTGCAGTTTTTTCAGTAACGGCTTTAACATCTTTCCTACCATTATTTATGTTCTGTATCCATTCTATTTTTTGGCTATTTCCTTTTCATTATTGATGCTGTCAGCAACCTTTTTGGAAATATTATTTTCGAGTGGCTTCACAGGAATTAATTGTACTTTGTACTTTGTAGCGGAGATATTTGGGACGATTTAAAAAGACTCGAGATTATCTTTTCCATAGCAAATTTATACTTGTTATCCTGGCATCTAAATTATCCCAACCAAATTTTCGCCGCGGTATTGCAGTCGTGGCTTGAGGATGAATACTTTTAATTGACACATTTTCTTTGCCAGGGGTAATTACGGAAGTGTTTTCTAAAATTGTTTTCTTTGCGCTTTTTGATCTGTAGCCAATACACTTCCCTAGAAGTGGACGCTTTAGTGATTTTTCAAAATCATTGCTGAAGATCCTAAGTTTACAGTATCAACGGGCTGCAACTTCTTTATAGACGAACGATTTTCTGTTTAGATAAAATGCTTGGAGATGAACTTGTTTCTTTGTGAGCTTCCTTCTTGGTCCTGTCTGAGTATTTATCTTTTTCAGCTTCAGTTCTGTGTCTTCTAACACTTTTGCTTTCCACTTTTCAAGTTAAAGTTAATTAAAATTGCTTCTTTAGTTACTAATCCACATTGCTCGGAACATGTTGATAACGTTAAGAGGGAGTTTCACTTTGCATTCGAATCGATATTCATTTAGATGTTCTATTTGGTACTTTGTTTCTAAAGGCGTGCTCATCTTCGAATAGAGATTGGATGTCACCTAGAGCTTTCTCGACATTTTGTGTGAAACGTTTGTAGCTCGTCGTTGAACAGCTCAGTTTTGAAGAAATATGGAAGAAAATCAAATTCTCTCCAGTTATAATATACGAAAAGCCGTAACTGTCATCAGCAACCGGTCCGAAACCAACGCCTGGACTGATATAGTTGGGGTTTCCCTTCAAATCAATTTTCGGTGTTAGACGATGGGGTGTTTGACTAGTAGATAGACGCCATGGCTCGCTAAGGACTTCATTCAGGAATGGTGATTCGACTTCGAGATATTTTGAAACGACGTACAAGTAGAATAGATGCCGATCGATTCCTTTGCCACACATGGCATCGTGGTATAGAAGTTGATGTTGTTGACAGACCCTACGCTATAAAGCTACTCGTTCATTGGTCGAAACATTAGGGTCATCCATTGACTTAACGTATTCGCAGGATACCCTAGTACACGGACGAACAGTTTCCGTTCAACCTCCAGGATACAATCAAGTCATTGAAGCTTGGCGTCTCAGTAATATGCTAATTGTATAGCCATTTGAATATAGGCATCAGGTGATACTCTATGAATCTTCATAGAACTTTTGCCGTATTTATTGTGTATACTCGGATCGATACGTAAATCAATATCATTTAACAATTTAGTGGCATCAAAAGTAGCTTCCTCAATTTGATGAAGACATTATGTAAGGTCAGAATTCAGCCTAGTAGGCGTCGGCGGAGTTAATTTTAGGAGTTCCTTTGGTATTTCCATTTTCGTCTGAGTTTCCTTAAGAATCTTTCCATGTATCTGTGACTTCGAACTGTTGTTGGGTAGATGTGAGGCGTTAGAATTGACATTTAGAGATGTATTCATTTTATCCTTCAATCAATCTCCAACCTATCGAAGATCATCTCCCTACAAACCAGTTTCTATATACGAGTATTGGCTGAAACTTTATTTCATAACCCAATTTTTTCAGCCGTTTTAATATAGAAACAAAAACATTCCTTTGATGAATATTCTTTTTCTAATGATGCTAATGAGACAGTGAGCCATTAAACTTAAAGAAACTAATCCAAGCACAGCGCAACCAATTCATCTTCCTCGACTCCTAACAAGAATTATTCTACTCTAACCAACTGAACTTCCAGAAATTCAGAACATGGTAGGCACATTAAAGCGTTTGGTACTTACATCCATTTACTCCATCCCACCGTCTCCTTTTTCTTCGAGACTTTGCTTTACTCACTTGTTACCTTCACTCGTGCACAGAATTTCTTATTTCCTTGTAAAGGAAGGCACACCTTCATCAATAATTTTGTCAAAATGTCAATTTTGAACGTTAGAACGCTGAAGCTACCACAAGCCATGTCCTTAACGCTCCCATCCCCCTTGTATTCCTATCTCTAATTTACACCAATTTTTTGAGTACAACTTCTTTATATTTTTGTATGTATGTTTGTGAGTTGTGAGACGATGGCAATGATAAATTCTCATGGGAAATATTGGTTGGAGTCTGTTACACTGAAAACGGGAGGGGACAAGAGTGAAAATCTGTTTTTCCCTTATTCTTCAATATCTTTGTTGGAGCTGTTGTACCTCACGACATATACTTTTTGCATTTCAACCCTCCCGTATTTGTTGATGTGTCGCTGCTTGTTGGTGAAATTTAAAGGATTTCGCCTGAATACAGGTACCTGCTGTCTAATATGTATATTAGATCTACAAAGAATGATAGACATTACCCGTTCGTCAACCTCCCTCTCAGTTGTGGATACATGACATGTTAACATGTCCTGGTACGTTACGTGTTCTCGGGGGTGGTGAATTACTAGTCTAAGTAATCGAATTTCATTTCAAGTAAGTTAATATTTGATCATTTTATAATGGAAAAGAGGATTGAATTAGAGGCAAATTAGGCTGTCTGAATAAGTGAAAGATATACGACCGACTAATGGAGAAAATTAAATATAAGCGGTACTGGTGGTGATTAGTGTCACTTGTTTGATGCAAGAGAGCCACCAGCAGTATCTCTTATGTTCATATTATCACAATTATATATCAGGATTTCCACCTATTTGAATTCGAGGGCTGCTAACTTCTGGTTTCGCTCATCCGCTAGCGTACGAGGATAGCCATCCTCAGCAGCTCCATGTGAATAATGCATACAAAACAAGTGTTAAAGGCGTAGTTAAACGCACAAGGCCAAGTATACGATCCTTTTCTTTCTATTGCTTAGCAGATAAGTTGCGTTAAAAATCTTTGAATTCGTAAATATTGAGTACAAGCCTCAAGTGTTTTCTAAATAAATGATTTATCAGGGATCCAACTCATATAACCCAGGGGATATCTGTGGACTCTTCGCTGACTACTTTCAATCTGTGCATTCTTTTTTCACTTCCTATTCCTGTACTTCTTCCGCGGATATGAATTTATCGGCACTAATTGAGGTTCCAAAACGGAAATATTGAAGGCAAAAAAGTAGCCTGAATTCATTAAAGGACCCAGGCTTGATTTACTAGCTTCCTGTTTTTGGTTTCCTGTAGAGAGAAATTGCTTTTATCCTTTTATATTATTCTTAATGAGTCCCTCTCTTTTGAAACTTTCCAATCACTCATTCGACTCTTATGCATTAAAAATAAATGCACAGTGTCAGTTGAAAATTACAGATAAGTTCCTATTCTATCAGCCGCCCCAAAACTTTTTTGAATAAATAGTTTGCTCGTAGATGTCTCCCGTGAACGAGCCCCGGCTTATCGACCAATAGTATGGTTTCCAACCAACGGCCAACAGCATGGTTTTCGCAGAAAATTGCTGATGACTCTTACTGTAGTAGTTTCTCCAGCATCCTCTATAAAATGGAAAATAGGCACCAAATCGACGCGATTTTCATTGATTTCAGCAAAGCATGGTATCAATCACAAAATACTGATACAGGAATTTAAACAAATCAGAGCCAGCGGCCTATTTCTAGAGTTCAAGTCTGCAAAATTAGATTCAAGACGCTAAATTTCAATCGATTTGTAGAAGTTGTTACACTCCAAAAACTCCAGCGGCGCGACCAATGGGATTTACCGGATAGCCTACGCAGACAGGCTGTGGGTGCCATATGCTTATTAACATTGCGCAATGGTCCTTTAGCTGATCTAAGCATAAGGAAACGTGCAGAGATGCCCCTTCACAAAAAAGAACCGCTCTCAGGAGATTCCGTCAATAAATAAAGAATCGCCTTCGCCGTATCATGTATTGGAAGCGGATTGAGTGTATGTGTCTTCCCATCTAGACGTTGAAACTCCGTCGATCAGAGATTTTTATTCTTCGCGAGTGAAGTGTGTGTGATCGCCGGCATAAGGTTACAAAATGTTGTTACCATTTCATCTTCTGCAATATACAAAGTTGATGCCCAAAGGGTGACAATATGCACATCACTATTGTGGATCCGAGGATCGGCTCATCGTTACAACCACCGTGTAGACCAAAAAATATTTCCAACAAATACTCCCACCTTGGCGACGTTTAAACATGACTTGGGTTTGTCTAACCAACTGCATGCTGCCCTCATCAGATGCTGGCTCCGTAGCATGCATCCGGCTGGGAATGGCATGACCAAGTAGAATCAAATTTTTGGCTCTTCTGTTGATAAAGGCAGAAGACCATCCAAAGATTGCAAGCTATAATCAATGGAAGTACTATTGCTGCAATGTTGTTGCCATTCCTCTCTTCTTCCAAAAAGACACATTGTTTCTTCAAGACCAAGCTGATTTTCTTTTGGAATCGTCCAAAATTAACCTGATTTCTTTACACTTCAAAAAATGTGAGTTTTTTTGTGATTAGAAGGTGAAAGGCGTTTACGCCCTAGCTCCCAGATCCCTCTGAATTACCCATTAAACAACTCCCCTGTTAACCTGGGAACCTAGCCCGGAACTATTTGACATCTGACTCCAGACCAGGCATTGTTTTTCACGGCAGGCGCCATCGAGTTGCAAGAATCTCTATCTTGGCAGGAAAGAGGAAGAGAGAGAGAGAGAGAGAGACGGAGCGCTAGAAAAAAAACCCCTCAACGCGCTTCTTAGCAATTAGAACAGCCTTAACGTAGCATGCCACCTGATTCAATTTGTCATCTGATCTGAGCATCTTTCCGACTAGATCGTCTGGAGCTTTTCTAGTTCCTTAACGAGGTCACTGTAGCAGATGTCATCGAGATCTTCAGCTCAGAAAACACAATCGAGAAATCGTGACTTGCCAATCTTACGCAGGTCAAACTGAAAATTTCCATAGCCGCTTAAGAGCTCGGTCAGATAGAAGTTAGTTTCAACATATTTACGATACAACCACGGCTTGCAGTCAAAAACGATGCGTGCGCCTCATCTCCCCTTCGTGTCATTCACCCAGGATTATAGCCAATCACTGAGTGAGCGTTGTCTCTCCTTGAGCGCAGCTGCCTCCTTATAACCTTCGTATCTGTATAACTTATTTACATAGATGGCCCTTTCTGACAAGGAGAACGATGGGTATCATGCTTGTGATAACCAGCATTGCTTACTCAGACTGTACAATATGCAGATGTCATTCTCAGCGCTCCTCGTTGCTGCGCCAAGCATTTTCGGTATAGCTCCTTGCTGAAAGCGTCGCTTCATACTCCCAATCCGTAGGATAACAAAGGCTGTACGGAACTCATCACAAGTCCCTTTCTTGAAGTAAGTTCCCCATGCTTGCCATCAGTCAACTAACTGCCGATACACCTGCTGTAGCCTTATCCGCCATTACACTGATTTGGACAGAGATAAAGAAATGAACCATTGGATTACAAGGAAATCACATTAGGCGCGTTCCTTGTATTAAAAGAGCTTTCGACAATGCAAGCCATGCAGCAGCGAGAAGTGGATTGGTGGATAGACAGGTAAGTATTATTCGAATCCATTGGCTGTTGCAATCTCTCGTGGCAAGAACCGTCACATATAAGATGTGAACTGCAACCATATACATGCGTACGACACAAAGTGGCCCACAAAAAGGGAGTTTATAACCTCTATTATGGATATTTGTGGCCGACGATGCTCTAAAAAGATTGTCTGTAAGTGACAGAATATGTCATTTATTCCCGAGGAATATTGCTTTTCTAGTCCCAGGAAAATCAAAGGAATGACGGAAACCACTTCGTCACGTCAGTAATTGGTGCCGAATATTTGTTTGAAACTTAACCCCGGTTAGAATATGCTGGTGCCGTTTAAAAGGAAGCAGAAACAAAAGCAACTTCACACCATTAGCTTCAATTTCATGATGTTAGATGTCAAGAGTGGATCGGACCTACAGCAACGACCTCGCAACCGAAAAAAGGAATACGGCATTCGATCTTGTTATGTCAAATCATTGAACAACTCTGGCGCTGTTAAGGGCCTTTTGCAACAAACCAGTCAATATAAATTATACCTGTACATAATGGCAATCCAGTTTCAAAAGTGAAAAGCCTAGTGGGAAGCGAGAATTCGGAGTGACCTTCATTGTAGATAGAGAGTTTGAATGACATGTTATTGATTTTAGGGCAGTTAATGAACGAATGTGTGCCATCCGTATAAAAGCGAAATTCTTCACAATTTGCCTGATAAACATACACGCCCCGACCAAAAAAGAGGATACACAAACCATGGAGGCATCCCATGATCACCTACAAATACTAGTCGAGTCATTGCCTACAAACGACACAAAAATTATTCTGGGTAATTTCAGCGCTAAGATTGCCAATAAGCTACCTGATCGGCGACCGACTGAAGAATGAAGCCACCACAATGAAAGAAATGACACCGACTAACGTCTGATTGACTTTGCATATAGCAGAAATCTAGTCATACGTTTAACTTGCTTCTCGTATCGACGAGTACAGAAAATGATATCACCGGATAGCGCCACAAAAAACCAGATCAACCATGTTCTGATCCAACAACGTTAAGCTTCGAGGATACTTGACGTTAGTATATACCAAGGAGCCAATTGTAACTCTGATCATTACTTGATCAGGCAGATCTATCGATGTCGTATGTCAAAGGCATGTTCGGCGAAGACCAGCCCGCTACAAAAATTCGACATCAAAAGGCTCCAAACGGCAAGTGGTGGCGGAAAATTTTACAGAGACCCTCAAGGATCAGCTGGCTCCCCTCCTATCAGAGATTTCGCTGAAAACGAGGTATGAGTGGAAGGACATCGGATATCAAGCCCGGCGCATAAGAAATGATTGGTGCAAATACAGTTTACAAACAATATTTAGGTAGGAAACCGAAAACTAAGGGAGAACATTATGAAAATCTGAGATGAGTAGCGAATAAGATTATTAGAAGTAAGAAAAGAAAATACTGTTATGGCCAATTGAGAAGAATCGATGTAAGTCAGCGAGCAACAACACAAAACAAACATACATAGTAGTGAAAAGCCTCAAACGAGGTTATCAGCCCAAGGCCACGCTCTGCTGTTACATCGGCAGCGCCATTGCTGATGAAAACAGGATTAGGGAATCATATTTCAATAACCTCCTAAATCCTCCACACAGCTCAAGAACAGTGGAGCATTTAGACATTCTCAGAGAGCTTCCATTGGCCCCACCAACTCTGGATGAAGATTGATCTACCATTAAAGCCCAAAAAAAATAAAGCGCTGGGCATCGATGAGATTCCAGTCGAGCTCATTCAATGTGGTGGCAGCAGTGTTCATAAAGCTACAAAGTCATCCAGGACATTTGGCAATAAGAACATATACTGAAAAAGTGGAGCTAATCCATTATATTCCATTATATTCCACAAGAGAGGTAACCAGCTGCAGGGTGAAAACAATAGAGGCCCAACACTACTTTGAACGGCGTACCAAATATTTTCAATGATCTTAAAAATAAAATCAGATCATACGCAAACAGTATTATTGGGGAGTTTCAACGGTAGATTAATTGTTCACTGTCAAGCAGGTACTTGAAAAGTTCTGGGAGTTCAACATAGACGTTTTCGTTGACTTCAAGCAAGCATACGACAGTATTGATCGTAACGTAATGCACCAATAAATGCTTTGCTTTGGTATCCCAGCCAAATCAGTTGATCTTGCCAAAATGACATCAGAAAGCGACCTGCCGATACAAGAGATAGGTTATTATACTAGTCAAGCTGAGTAGTAGCCCATGCGTAGGGTTACAAACAAATGAGAATAAAACAACGCCCATGACGCAGTTGAAGAATAATATCTTAAATACACCAAATATCACAATCATTAAATACCGTATTGAATATGTGAGTGAAGTTATGTGTCTAGAACCGGTAATAAGAGAGACGAAAAACGCCGACGAATACAGCTTGCAAATAAAATATGTTATTCAGTTTTGACGATCTTGAAAACCAGCTCCATACACAGGAAAACAAAGCTCCAAGTATACAAATCAGTGATAAGATCTGTGTTATGCTATGGGTGTGAAACAGGGACCATAACCCCAGCATTCGAAAATATATTGAACGCCTTTGAGCGACGAGTCCTGAGGCAAATAATTGCAGCGAATTTTCAACGATCTCAACGGGTGTAAGACTGCGGAAGCGGCAACGGGCTGGCAACATTAATCATATTAACGAACAACGGACAGCGAAAAAGGTCTTCGTTTGAAGAACTGAAGAGCGGAGACCAATAGGAAAACCGAGGAAATGCTGGCCTGATTCGGCTTACGAAGATAATTCATAGCTGTTCGGATTTTAAATTGGCGAACGCGGTGAATGGAGCGAGACAGTTGGAAGGGATTATGGTAGGAAGTGGAGGCCCAAGAGGAACTGTACTGCGACGAGAAGAAAGAAAAAGAAATCAAGAAGAGAAAAGCACGTACCTTGCAACACGTTTCTATAGCAAGCCTTACGTTGAACCGACAATTTGAAGTGGTAAGAACAAAGGCCACAAGGTCCCATCCCTGATGGTGTACAAGAATGCTGCAGGTACGTCTTGCGGCTGTAGCCCAACAGTATTACACTAGATTTATACTAGGATAATGAAATCAGTCATCGGCAGTGATTGTCAGGACGGATATGTTTTAAGAGTCTAGAGCGAGGCAAACATTCGATCAAGTGACTCGTCTAGCCTCTGTCTGCATTACGCCAGCAATGAAGGTAGTGATAGAACAGACGTCTAAATCTGGAATGACCGGGATATTCTGCCATGAAGTGAAGAGTGGCTCTAAGATTGAGTATAAAGACCATGTCGTATTATTTATTCTCTTCCGATATCTCCGTACGCCATTTGATGACATGGTCACTCTGTTCAGCTTTAATATACATAAGTGTTAGGTGCAATGGTGCCAGTCTTCTAAGTGAAAGAACCACTTGTTCTTCATCCGGGCCTCGTGGATGCTGGACAATGGCAGGTCCTGAGGATCGTCCGTCATCTTTGATGAAACAGCAGTTCAATATACATTTTTGTACTAAGCTGAGTTACAAGATGGATTGAAGCTTTTATTTCAATGTATGCCTCATAGAGCCTCAAGCAATCAAGTGGTAACCAGCCGCATCTAAGACTGCAGAGCTAATAGGAATTGGAACATTTAGGCTTGGAACTAAATACTATGAACCACTGGAAATGATGTCAAGCATCTTTTTGTTGGGGGTCTATGCAATCACGGTCAGTGCTCAATGGTGCAATACAAAATATACAAGGACAAAACGTCTGACAGCCTAGCAGCTTTTAAAGACCTAGAAGTCAAGCAGCGTACCAAGTGAATAAGTAAACTAAAAGCAAACCCCTCAGATCTAACAGCAGCGTTGATGTTTTCAATGCCAGGTTCAATGGAAGTGCATTGCACTAGCCTGGATTACAAAAATGGTGAATCAAGATGGGGCAAAATTTGATTTTTACGGAAGGCGCACCTGCAGATAAACGAATATATTTATTTACAAGAACATTATAAAAATTAGATATTTTTAAGACCACAAATCAAATCGGTAAAATAAATCCATGCTCCTTCTTTTTGAAACTGTCATTACTACTTAAGTAATGACGATGGAGCACAGAGGCAATGACTGATTAAAATTTGAAGAGTATATATTGAATATACAACTTAACAACTGGAATTTTTTTAGCGAAATTTGATACTTTATTGGCTTGGCGGCCAAAAACGAATCTATCCAATTTCAGATGCCTTGCTCTGAAGTGAAGCGTATTCTGGTGAGGGCGTTTTGGATCGAGCGAAATAAATGAAAGTCTGACGGAGCAAGGCCCAGACTATGAGGCGGGTAGGCCAAAACTTCCCATCCACTATTTTCCAAATAGTTTTTCACGGGTCTTGCATAATGCGGCCGAGCGTTGCCATGATGAAAAATTATAGCCTCGTGTCTGGTCACATATTCCTGGCATTTTACGATGATGGCACAATTCAAACGTATTAATTGTGTTTGGTACAGGTCACTTGTGATTGTCTGGCCCGATTTCAACAACGCATAATATACCGGTCCCCTCTGATCCCACCAAATACACAGCATAACCTTGGCGCCATGGATATTTGGCTTCGCCGTTGATTTGGCTGGTTGGCCGGGCTTTACGTCTGACTTTTTGCGTTTGAGATTTTCATAATGGATCCATTTTTCATCCCCTGTCACGATCCGATGCAAAAATGATTTCTTTTTATGGCGCTCAAGCAGCATTTCAGACATACAGAAGCGCCGTTCAACGTTTCTCGGCTTCAACTCATAGGAGACCCAATTACCTTGCTTCTGAATGTATCCGGCGGCTTTCAAAACTTTCGAAATGGCTTGCTGAGTCACTCCCAACGATTTGGCAAGTTCGTCTGGCGTTTGACACGAATCCTCATCGAGTAGTGTCTCCAATTCTTCGTCTTTAAACTTTTTTGGCTGTCCTGGGCGTTCAAAATACTGTGTTTTCGCTAAAGCATCGTCGCCATAAACTTTTACAAGCAAACGATGACTTTCCGCAGCAGTTTTCTTTGCAAAAAAATTACCCAACAGAACCTCCCGCAAATGCTGTCTTTTTCTCCAATTTTTGAAGTTATTCATCGTGAAAAATAATAATGATGCACACAAGATAAAACTGTTTTGTTGACTAATTTTGATAGCTGTCAAATGTATTTCAAAATGACATATATAAAAAGTTCGAGCTTTCTCGATATTTGTTAGTACGGATATCTAGCGTCAAATTCCTGTTATTAAGTTGTACACCCAATAGTTTTTGAGACAGAGGGCTAAGATGCATTTCATTATGTACTCGTAGTCATTGCACTCTTACGAAGCAATAATAAATATTTGTACGCAAAAGGGACGTGAGCGCGATTTGACCTAACAGGACAATGGAGCGAAATAAGTGACCAAAAATTATTAGGAAGGAACTGGTGGTGCCGCAAAATAGGAGTTATTCATCTTAAAATTATGTTTTTTATTATTGTTATGATTATTCGAATAATTATTATGATTATTATAATTATTATGTAGCGTTTGCACGGTTAACAGCATCTTAAAAATATGTTATGAGGCAATCTCTTGCGAGATTAAATTTAGTTTACGTTAGATAGATTCCATGGAGCCAATAAGATATTTGAAGTGCGAATCCCATGCTTCTGAATAATATCACTGGTCTACAAATTTTGACTTTGAAAAACTACTCCTTATATGAAGCAGCTTTTTTCATTTATTTTGACGTACTGAATACAAAAATAATTAATATACTACTGTGACCAAAAAATAAGGTGACATTTGAATTTAACTGCGCGCGTCGGAGGATTTGGAGAATTTTTTTTTTAGGTTGGTAGTACTGTCAGTGACATCTATGTCAAATTTACATGTCAAAATATGCATTAGTGTTTGAGATACGCGGCGGTTCCGGGATGGCCTTCAGTTCCATCTTCGCTGCGGCTTGAATCTCCTCTATCGTATCAAAACTGTGTCTCCGGAGCGGTCTTTTGAGCTTGCTGAACAGCCAGAAGTCGCATGGCGCCAGATCAGGTGAAAACGATGGTTGCGGAACGATATGGGTTGAGTTTTTGGCGAAATGATCACGAATTACGAGTGCAGTATGGGATGGTGCATTATCGTGGTGTAAAAACCAAAAATTATCTTTCCACAATTCCGGCCTTTTCAGGCGAATAGCGTTACGCAAATGACGCGTAACGTTCAAATAATATTTCTTGTTGACTCTTTGGCCCGG
Organism: Odontomyia ornata; assembly: GCA_963969285.1. Classification (NCBI taxonomy): domain Eukaryota; kingdom Metazoa; phylum Arthropoda; class Insecta; order Diptera; family Stratiomyidae; genus Odontomyia; species Odontomyia ornata. The sequence continues at coordinate 145,102,353 of OZ017739.1, forward strand.
CGGAAGGAATTCATAATGCACAACACCACGATAATCGAAGAAGAGAAGAGGTTGATGGTCGCCCAGGACGCTCTTCGTCCTCGACACGTTCACGGCCGGCTTGGAACTCACTGATTCACTTGTAAACATTTTTTTTAGACATAGCCTCATCACCAAAGCCTTTCTGCACCATCGTCAACGTATCCGCAGCCGAAAATTGATTCCGCAAACAAAATTTAATGCAAATTTCGACATCGCAAAAAACGAAAAAATCACTTTTAGCAGCTCGCAAAACGACGCGTATCCCAAGCACTAATGAATATTTTGACATGTGAATTTGACATAGATGTCACTGAAAGTACTACCGCCCTAAAAAAAACTCTCCAAATCCTTCGACGCGCGCAGTTTAAATTCAAATGTCACCTTATTTTTTGGACACAGTATATACAATATATATATATATATATATATATATATATATATATATATATATATATATATATATATATATATATATATATATATATAGTATATAGGGTTATTATGTCCCTACATAATAATTTCGTATCTTTATATGAACGAACCCTTAATGGTTTTTAATGAACTGTCAATGCCAAAACATTAGTTAAAGTCAACAGCTCTTTCATGGTGAAGTTCACGAAGCAGCAGTGTTTGGACATTGTTAAAAATTAGTACCAAACTTCTGAGTCAGTGGTTGCACCTTTAAGAGCACTTACTCCAATTTTCGGCCGTAATAATCGTCCCACCCGACAGGCTGTTCGTGCTATAGTGGATAAGTTTGAATCCCAATTTTCACTATTGGACATTCCGGTGCCAAAAAGATGTCGTACTGCGCGAAGGAAATATCGAAGCCGTTAGTGCATCGATTCAAAATTAGCCAAACCAGTCAATTCCATCATTTTCAAGAATTGGGCATCGTTCACACGACACTGTGGCGCGTTTTGTCAAAAGATCTTGACCAACATGGCTACAAGATCAAAATGACTCAAGAAGTGAAGCCTTTTCATCATTCGAAATGCCTCAACTTCTCCAATAGGGCTTTGGCAAAGCTTGAAGAAAGTGAAGAATTTCATCGAAAAATCATCTTGAGCGATGAAGCCCATTTCTGGCTCAATGGATTTGTTAATAAGCAAAATATGCATTATTGGTCAGCAACAAATCCACATGTACTTCTTGAGACTTCTTGAGTCATGCAAAAATACTGTTTGGTGTGGTTTTCATGCCGGAGGTGGGATTGGGCTATATTTTTTTCGGGGATGAAAATAACTGTAATGTTACCGTCAATGGAGAGCGCTACCGTGTTATGATGGAAAATTATTTGTGGCCAAAATTGGATGAACTTGACCAACAATATATGGTTACAACAAGACGGTGCCACTAGCCATACAGCACGCTTCACAATCGATTTATTGAAAAGCAAATTTGGTGAACGCTGTGTCTCGAGAGGGCGAATGGCTGCCTCGTTCATGCTATCGAACGCCATTGGATTTCTTTTTATGGGGCTATATCAAGTCTATGCCAACAAGCCAGCAACTTTAGACGAGCACAAAGACAACGTCCAATGAAAAATTGCCAACGTTCCGGTCGAAATGTGTGCCAGAATGGTGAAAAATTGGGTCCAAAGAATCGACCGCTGTAAACGGGCTCGTAGTGGTCATATGACCAAAAAAAATGTAACGCTTGCACTTCACCCACAATAAATTTGAACTCAATATTTTAAATATTTCTGTTTTTTATTAATAGATAAAATTGTTATATCCTTAATGGAAAACCCTTTATATCACAAGATCCAATAATAAAACTCAATTATTAAAGAGCCAGAGGCCAAAGGGTCTTCTTGTGTTTGTTTGTTTGTTTTGAAATTTGCAAAGTGACCGCAACGTGCAGGGATACATCCTCTGGCGTAGACCTCATAGCGTTGCCCGCCTTAGGGGCTTTCACGCCAAGGTATGATAGCCCCCTGAAGATGGGCCTAATTATCTGGATTTCGATCCGGTTGGGAGGGTGTGTGGGGGCACCTAATCTACTTGGTTGTCCATTTTTTTTATATAAACTAGCTTCCCGCTAGCTAGCGGGAAGATGACATCAGTAGTTTAGGCAGGAAAATACAAGACCCTCGTCGGTTTCCTTCAGGCCGCGTTATACCTAAAATGTAGTGTTGACTTGGCACTAGCGAAAAGGAACTACTCCATGACAACGCAGGAAGCGTCGTCAGTGAAGGTCGTTCCAGTGAACGCCGGAGTCTTAGTTCACTGAGGCAGTTAACATTGCTGCTGTCTTTCACGGACCAATAACACTTATTCATCCACTGTAAATCCTTCAATTGTCTGATAAGAATAATACGTGGTTGTCATGTATTTAAATTTGCCACCAGCTTGAATTTTACTAGATTCATTTTTCCGAGCAATTACAAGAACTTGTCAAGATTCAAAACCAACACTGAAATTTTCTTGGAAGTTCTAATAAATTGTTCATGTCCAAGTTGCTTCGAAACGATTACCTTCGCAGTATCGCAGGATATTCTTATTAGCTTTCAATTGGCTGCAACTTTGTTATTTATAGGTTGATTACCATACAATTTTCGTTTTATATTTTATGGCCAAAAATTAAAATTCACCTACATGCTGTTACTAACGAAATCCATCAAATTTTGCCTTTGTGAATACGTCAATAATTTTGCTTCATATTTTTCAGCTCAAAGATGTCCAATCAAAAGGGGAGACACAACACTCCCCTGCACACCTCAAGACTGTTTCCACCTTGTTAACACTTGATCTTAAAAGCTCTTGTCGAAACTTTTCATTTGATATCTTTATGAAACGATTTTTCAAGGGTGACTTCCGTGTACAAGTGTTTCCTTGAAAACCTTAAAAAAATTTTTGCAACAAAACTTTGGAGAAGTTACCATTTTTGACCTGCTTACGAAGTTTTGTAATCGCTTTTGTAGTTTCCAAGAAAAAATTCTGAGATGCACGGACAAACATACGTATCGGCTGATGGGCCGGCACAAGCTCTGATAAACTCTGTTTACTAAAACTGGTCCCAATTCGAGAAAGATTGTGTAGGAACAACCAACCACTAAAACTCGCAATCACAAATACTTGAGGCATTCAATCTGATCCAAGGGGGGAAATTGTATAAATGGTAATATGAACGTCGAAATTATATAAAAATCAATTGTATGTCTTACTAGCTCCTCTGGCAAACTAATTCTCGAATATCGTTCAAGCTAAATTGAAAACAGTCCGCGTGGCTTAGTGGTTAGAGCACTAAGCCCGTAAGCCGAAGGTCTCTGGTTCAAGTTTTGTTGGCGTCAACGAGATTTAGTTCGAGTGATTCTGCGGACGGACTATAAGCCTGTTCAGTTATGATACGTGCTGGTTTAAAATCAGAACGTATCGCAGCTGGGTGGACGAACGCACGGCCAAAGCGTGATAATGATCATATCACCTTGCGGAGTGCTGAAACAATAGATCATGACAATGAGATACTCTAACTATCTCTAAGCGAAGGCCCGAAAGGGGCTGTAGGGCTACGAAGTAGGAGGAGAAATTGAAAATTCATGCTAGATTTTCCTAGATAAATTCAAGATTCACTAGTGCTTAGTTATTTCGCATCTCAATGTCAGAATACCATCACTCTTCCATTAACTGTTGTAGTTCTTATCTTCAAAATCTCCTATCCCCTTTAAAACCGCATTAAAAATCCATTCCCGGACATTAAGTTCAAATGAGAAATCATAAAATCTGTCATAAATTAGGCGCAAATTGTCTGTTTTATTAGACCGAATTGTCATTCCAAACCACTTAAGCGAGGAATACTTTACGAATATAACTGTCCATCAAATCCGCCCCACCTCCAAAGTCATACAAAACCTCATCAAGTATTCAGAAAATAAGAAAAAACCACATCTGTCTCCCGCGTAGGCAGACACAGTAAATAGCAAACGAAAGTCGACGAAACGTCTCTCAAAAAATTAACATCTCAACAAATTTCCGAATGTGTACTTGTCACAATTTACAAATAGCTAATTTCGACGAGAAAGTTTTCCAAGTTGCTTCATTCCAATGTCCTTCCTCGGTTGTTAATGTTTGAAACTTTTTCCCTCTCAACTCGAAATACTCATCCATTTGCTGCGACCAACGACGTCATATTTTTATTATTTCCCTGGTGAATTTATAATCACTGTGCAAACATGCTTTGTAAATTTGCGTTTTGCCTATTTAAAAGTCAGTAAGGCGGTGCCGAGTGCAATCAGTCACAGCTTCAAGGTGGTATACCAACATTTAAACCAACTGGTGAAATCATGGCTGTAAGCGTAACAGCGGGTGGCATCCACTAGTAAACTCAGCAGAGTGTTCTTTATTATCATGCAAACAATATCATAAAAGTGAAAGAAAAGAAAGAGAAACAGACCGTTAGACAGAAGGCCTTGAGCATCACCGCTTGCCGTTAAACACTAAGGCAAAACGAGGCTTCCTTAGTGCCTGCTTGTCTGCCTTCTTGCCCAACTGGAGGCCGCACAACAATAGATACAAAGCAGCACCCACCCGCTAAGTTATCTAACGTCAGGCGTTCCTGCACACCAAGTGCGGAACTCGAAAGCAAAGTGGAGATGCTAAGAAGGATCAAGTGTTCCAGAGAGGCAAACGGATAAGCGAATTGAGCTTCTCCTGCTGCCAGTTTATTCCTGGCAAATTCGTGTACGAGATCTTCAGGAAATTTTCGAAAGTAACTTATAATTATATTGAAGCCAGATTTTACCTTATTTGCATAATCCTTCTCTGAATCCTTGTTCTACCACGGCAAACGATATGATTTGTTGTTTTCAATGGAGCGCCTGCTGAGTTGGCTGTTGAGATTGAACGACGGAATTTCAAGTTGTAATTCGCCTACTTTGCATTTGTTCGTGGCAAACGCTAACGAAGACGACGAAGAGTCCTTAATAGGTGAGCACTTTTAGTCAGATTTCAAAGAATTTTTTTGCTGAGCTGAGGGTTGACAACCCCAACTTCGAATCGAGCTTTGCTTCGGAAACCGATTGTTACACAACACAACCTAGATTGGGCGAACTTTTCAATCGATTTGGTATCAATAGCCTTTTTAAGCTCTAAAGAACACTTCACTCCGCGCTTAGTGTGAATTCGCACACTCTCGCCGCTGTTCCTCCAGCAAAACAATTTCAAATCACGAAAACCTTGACATTGATTCTACTACAAAAGAAACAACGCCTGCCATTCATTTTCACTACATGGGCTTCCTTCAGGCAACTTAGTTCAGTATTTGCTTTTCGTTGTTAACTCGTCCTTATATCCTTACGGCTAATAAACGTAGAATCCTCTTCTTTTCAACTATGCAACACAATTCACAAGTCACTTGAAGTAAGGGAGAAGTTTTCTTGTCCTCCAAATCCTTAAATAATGTCAAGGGAGTTCAACCCGCACCTAGAGAGTCCGTTATCGTCCGAGTACAACCGCTGACTACTACGTCCAGCAATAAGGACTGTCGTAATATAGACTTTGGTTGGATTCCTTGGGAGCTGTTCTGTTATCACTGGAAGAACCCTGACCGAGAATGAATTCCCGTTCACTAGACGTCAAGCATGCGCACCGTAATCAGCTGGAGTTCCTGTTCAGTTCGGGCTTCCAATACCGTACGTCGATATTGGAAGCCGCTGACAGTTCTAGCAAATCATTTGGAGTTCACCGAGATGAAGAAAACACTTCCTTGTTAGATAACAATTGAACACCAGTTGAGGGGTAAACTTGGCACAGTGTAAACACTGCATAATGAATAACAACAGCATAGATACGGCCATTTAAGACTAAAGACTCCTCCATTCACTAGTGGATCACTCACTTTGGTGCTGCTGGTGTTTACTTTTTTCATGCCTACCCACAGGATAAAACCCACAAATTTGTTGACACACAACAACATCACAACTAAGGGTGGTATTTTACTATTGAGCGATAGTTTACATATGACGACCATCCATCTAAGTAACTGTCCGTCTATCAGTCGTGTGTGCCTGCCTGTCTGTCTGGGGATAATCTTTTCAGAGGACATTGTTCATGTTCCTGTTTTTTGATGAGGGTACAAGGTGGTCAGGGTGGCGATGATGATGGTGGTGGGCCCTTCAATTGGACACATGCCGCCTGCTGCTTTGCCTGGTGATGATTTGTAGATAGGGGTAGGTGTGAATTCTGTTTAGAGAGAAAATTAAGTGTGCAAGGATATTGTATCGGAGAAAAGGATTATTTATTCCGGCGGAAATGAAAGATTCGGAGAGCATTAAGTAATTTGGATTTTTTTGTTCTGGATTTGGTTTTGTGCTTTGCATTTTATTCTGCTTATAAAACGTGATTGAATTATTAAAGACAGGACCCATTGCTAGTTAACACGCGCACTTGAAATAGATTGCCGCATTTAAAACAAAGATATGCTATATAATTGGGACTCTATGTCTACGTCAGACGTGCTTTTAACCGCTCCTATTAGTAATTTCAAAAATTAAATAATTTTTTACAAAAGTCAGTTGGAAATTAATTTTTTTAATTGAAAATCATCACCGTCGAATTATTCGAAATATTATCGAATGCTTGAAGTTTCACTTCTGAAAAAGTCTCAAAAAGCGCAACGACATTCAAGGGCAGTCCCGGTTTATGCACATTCCCTCTAATCTCACTGCAAAAGCAACGAGATGGAGGAGTCCGAAGGCTTCAGCCATCAAATAGAACAATCACGTCTATCGCCAACAATGACGGGCGATAAAAAGTTATAGCGAAGACCGGAGAACAATGAAGAAAAACAAAAACTAAAAATTTTATCAGTTGTCGAAATCGAACAACTAGTCAAAGCTAATGACAAAGTGGTGAAGTATAAGATTGAAAATGGGGAACTCAGACTTAGGATCGAGTCGCTGGAAGAGTTAGTTGGCAAATTAACTTCCAACAAGGAAAAACAAACCACCAGCAAAGAAAAAGAAGTAAATTCAAAAGCAACCGAAGAAGATGTCCTCAGCATAGACGGAGCAAACGTCAGTACAAATGATTATGCACCGCTAGCTGGACTAGACGATTTCATGAACATTGAAGAGGATGAAGGTAACAAAAATTCTGAAAATTGTTTTACTAAACCTGATAATAAATTCATCGAATATATAAAAATTAAAAATAGGGAGAAAACACAAAAAGTTTTGTCGGCTGGTCCGTCTGTCGACATTAATAAAAAGAGAGTAAAAGTCCCACCAATCAATGTTTTTGGGCAAACAGGAAAAGATATGATATGTGCTTTTGGCAGCCGAAAATAAATTAAATGACTTTGAAATCAAAAGAGTGCCAACATACTGACGATTAAAACTAAGTCACTGGTTGATTTTCACACAGCAAAACGTGCATTGAATTCTTGAGCGGCTCCGCACTTTACCTACATCCAAAGAGCGAGAAAAATCTGACCTTTTTGTTGCAGGGTCTGGACTGCGGAGAGGATATAGGCGATCTCCTTCAAGTGCGTCAAGAAATTGTACCAGAAATAGAATTTATTGCAGTGAAAGTCTTCGCAACAAAGTAATTGATTTTCGAACGTAAAAATTTGCCTACTTACTTAGTCCCAATTTCGAGCAAGAGTAGTCAAAGAGCCCGTCTAAAAGTAAGGTACTAGAACTTCCAAGTGGTGAGGTGGGAACGCCTACAGAAGAGCGAACCAGTGCTATAGGTGCCAAGGATTCGGTCGTTCGGCTGCTAACTGCGCCATAAAATACAGATGTGTCAAGTGTAAAGATGTCCACGCCCCCGGCGAGTGCATATTGGCTCAAACTGAGCCAAAACAAAAAAGTATATTGTATGAAGTGCGCTTTCTTTGGTCATCCATTATCACATCGAGGATGCGTCCGGTATCAAGATGCAAAAGTAAAATTTACTCCGAAACAAATACAAGTACACCACAGTGTGATACCTTCCAACTTCGTCAACCCCGGAGTGCCATTTACACTTGCTGCTAGAGGATCAGCAGACATAAATGTATATAAAATAAAATAATGTAAGTGACAATAATGAGCTGCGTCTTAAAATTTACCACCAACTAATTGCTTTATCAGAAAGAACCCATAAACAGGATTCAAAAATCAACTTTGTTTTTCAGCGTTTAGGGCTTTCAAATGTCTCAAAATAACTTATCGTCCATTCACATTCCCATTCAACGTCAACTCCATTGTGAGTCTAAATCGACGTGACTGTCTCTTGGAATTCCTTGTCAAGCAAAAGCCTAACATCATGCTTGTCACTGAAACCGACCTCAATTCATGACGATCCATGACATTCAAGGATTTTGAATTCGTAAGAAACGGTACGGTAAACGGTGATGGGGGGAGTGGCACCGGGATATTAGTTAGAAGACCCTATTGTTTGCAAATATTGAAAAGTCGAATCCCAAAACGTTAAATCTTTTGAACTATCCGTTATCAAAATCTCACTGCCAGGTGGCGATAACGTCTTAGTTATATCTGCCTATTTAACAGGTCAAAATGTTCTCAAAACCAGGAGGAACTGAATTCCTTGTTTGAAATACTCGAGTTGAACAGGTTGCATAATTGTCCTTGCCAGTTACCTGAACGCCTGATATACATCATGGCTGAACGCCACCAACAACCCAAAAGAGCAAAAACAATAGATGCATCCTTTCGTTAGCGATCATATTGCAATCGTTGTGGAAATCTATCATCAAGGGGATGATGTTTTCCTCATTCCAGTTTAACATGAAAATCATCGGTTGAATTTCAGAAAAAACGGACTCGGGAAAGTTCCAAAATAAGTTTAATCGAGAGTACCAGAAGCATGGCAACGCTTGCTCAATGGTTCCTGATGACAGGAATTTAACTAACGATGAAATCGATCTCTAATTGTCGAAGTTAGAGAAACTAACGTTGGAAACGATTGATCCCAAGATTAAACGAACGATCCCAAGATAAAACATCGTAGCAAAATGGAAGGATATGAAACACCAACCTTCGCAAGGTTAAAATGATTGAAAAGCTTTCTCACCCGCGTCAATGATATTTATCGGCAATTTCTGGACTGAAACCATCCCTCATTGGCTTTATTGAAAATACACCTCAAGAATGTTCGTAAGTTAATCCGTTCACACGAGTACTGTAGGAGTGAGACCAGCACTCAATGGGCGGAAAAACTGAGGGCATTAGCATACAGGATCCAGATGGCGTTTTCGTGTAAGTGAATAGCATATTTCGAAAGGAATCTGGAGTGAAGGTATCGAATCTTGAAGTCGCCAGTGATGAGATGAATCATCTCGATAGGGCTGGTATTGAAATTGATGGTACGACTCCGGATAGGAGTAGAAACAGGATTATATGTGATAGATTATAGAAACTTGCCCTGATTGGAACACATTTTGGATTACTTCATCTGCCAAACCTTGAGAGAGGAAACCAAATATTTTCAGACATCGTTGAAGCAAAAGTTTTCGACTTCAAATCAAGCCTGAATGGCAAATCTCTTCCTCATTTCAACAAAAAATTCTCATGTGACCTCATACAAAGCTTGAATCGTATTGATTATTTTGTCAGCTATGAAGACTTGTGTTTCATATTTGGCAGGATAAACAACAAGAAATCGTGTGGTACTGATGGTATTCCAAGTAAAGTTCTCCGGTATTTGCCTGAGGTTGCTATTAGGAATTATTACATATTGTTTAAAAACATGTTGAGCACATCATATTTCCCAAATAAGTGGAAAAAGGCCAAGGTATTTCCAGTCATGGAGAAAGGAAAAGAATCTTCGTGCCCTAAAAGCTATCGCCCAATCAGCTTGCTGCCTAACATCAGCAAGGTGTTTGATACTAAACAAAGTATTAAACGCCCACAATGAGAAATATGAGTTTAGCCGGGTTGCCAATTTGGTTTTCGTGCCAGGTATTCGACCATACATGCGATAACGAAAGTAACCTCAGACACCTGTTGGCAGCTAAACTACAGGGAATGTGTAGGAGCGTGTCTCATTGACATGGAGAAAGCCTTCGATATGGTGTGGTTAGATGGACTAGATTTTAAACTCCTTCAGGACAGGATCCCCAGACACCTTGCCGCCATGATGCGCAATATATTGTAGGGGAAACCATTTGTTGTAACTGATGGAAATTTAACGACAATGCACGACTTAATGGTCTTGAATGGTCTACAGCACGGAACAGTTTCTGCGCATCGCTTCTTCTCAATATTCATTCGTAAGCTATTGAACTCGCCTCTCGCCTACACGATTATGAGTAGTGTTTCCTGATGATCTGACCATCTATACGGAAGACCAAAGAGCTACAATAGTTCAGACATGTACACTGACAATTGGCGAATTTAAATGATTACGCAGAAGTTCGAAAAACTTTTGTTTCGGACAACACTAGAGGGGGCCAGTCAAGACCTGAAATTTAATTGAAAGTATTTTCACATTATGGCTGGTGAGGGTAGTTCAGAACGGGTTCGACATAAATCCTGTGTTCGATACATCCGTGTTCATCTCGACCAGTATCTGTATTATACTGAACATGTCGGAATCATGCTCAGTAAAGCGCAACAAACATTTGTTTTGTTTTTTTCAACAAAAAAAACATGTTTCGAAACCTGTAAACGTCCCCCGGAATGTATTGGACTCACGGCGACGACCGCACAAACGGGAAAAGGACTATGGCATTGGATCCTGGATTTCCGCATCAATCAATTACTCTGGCGCTGTTAAGGACCTTTTACAATAGGCCAGTCAAAATCAATTAAAAATACTGGAACCGAATAGGACTGTAAACGACAGTCAAGACATGAGATCGCACACAATATTCGAAAGTCGGAAGCTTACTGGAAATCGAGAATTCGGAGTGGCCTACATTGAGAGTAGGCAGTTCAAATCACACGTTATTGATTTTAAGTCGGTCAATCCCATGGTGAAACAGCAGTCGAGTGTCCACTCTTCACACAACCGGAACTGGTGGAGGCAGTCCTCTCATTGAAAGCGAGGAAGGCTCCAGGTCCAGATGGTGTTCCGGCTGAGGTGTTGCGGCTCTTCTATCACCATTGCCCTGACTTGCTGCTCAGCACATTCAACGCTTGCCTACGGGACGGGGTTTTACCGGTACGATGGAAGATGCCGAGGCTCGTGCTGATCAGCAAGGGGAAGGGAAATCTCGAATCGCCGTCTGCATACCGCCCGTTATGCATGCTATACACGGCTGGGAAAGTGCTAGAGAAACTCATTAAAGGGAAGACTATCTGACGCGATTCGTGCTGCTGGTGAACGCGGTCCAAAAGGCAGAGGCTTATAGTCGAACCAAGCGACGGATCGTCCTCTTGGTGACGCTCGACGTCAGGAACGCCTTCAACTCCGCTAGACGGGTGGATATTCTGGATACGCTGGAAAACTCTTTTCAAGTTCCAGAATATCTTATGCAGCTTTTGAAGAACTACCTAAAGGACTGAAGCCTGCTCTACGACACGACACAGGGCCAACGAAGGATGGAAATTAGATCGGGTGTTGCCCAGATATCTATCCTTGGTCCAGACCTATGGAACGTGTCTCACGACGGGCTGCTGAGACTTGAGATGCCAGATGAGTCACGCTTGGTCGGCTATGCGGATGATGTTGCGGCTCTGGTCGCTGGACGCACCGTTGAAAAGGCGCAACTTAGGCTAGCTATGCTAATGCGCCGAGTGAGAGACTGCATGATTGCTCGCGGGCTCAGTTTAGCACAGTAGAAAACCGATGTGGTCATTTTGACAAAAAAGAGAATCCCTAGAGTAAGGATGATCAGTATTGGAGACATACAAATCGAATCGAAGCCATCGGTGAAGTACCTGGGCTACTGATCGACTTGAAAATGAGTTTCTCTGAGCAAATCAGGGCAACGGCTGAGAAGTCTGCTTCGGGAATATCGGCTCTGAGTCGAGTGAGGTACAGAGAAGAGAAGCACTGAGAATTGCATCTTCGTATCTGACAGGCTCTGATCCGAGGGTGAGAATTATTGTAGGCGTGATAACTGTCGCCCTCCTTGCTAGAGAGCGCCGCGCTATTTACCTGCGCCGAAACGAGGATGCGAGGGAGATGGTTGTCAACGATTGGCAGCAAGCTTGGGTGAATTGCACGAACGGAAGACGGACTGCGTGCCTCATCCCGGATGTGAAAGCGTGGCTAAATTGAAGGCACAGTAAGACTGACTTCTATCTGACCCAGCCTTTGAGTGGGCATGGGTGTTTTCAGTCTTACCTGCACAAGATTGGAAAGTCACGGTCCCCCGATTGTCTGTTTTGCCCAAGAGAGGAGCACAATGCCTGCCACACATTTTTTGCGTGTACAAAATGAGTCAGGCTACGAAGGGAACTCTACAGGGAGACGGGAGAGCTCACACCGGATAATATAGTCGCGGTGGTGCTCGAATCGGTTGGCAAATGGAATCAAGTGGCACATCATGCTCATGTAGTCCTGAAATATAAAAGGGACTCACAGCAGCCGGAGGCGCTGGGGCTGGGGGATCGCTTTTCTGGCACTTCTCCTTCCCCTCTCCCCTCCCGCTCAGAAAGGGATCCCCCAGCTTGAAAGCGCCTCACGGCGTAACAAAACGGGACCTGGCCCGAAGTTATGTGTCAAACGGTTCCAGGTTGGGTTCTCAGGTTGACAGGGGAGGTGTTTCGGGGGTAGTCCGGTCGCCTTTTTGCGAGCATGGGAGTCCCACACTCTGTGCATAAATATCATTCACCTCCCTACCACAAAAAAAGTATATCTCCCTCCGGGTTGCGCGCTACTTTATATAGGGGTCATGGGCGGGACATATAGCTCATAGCTGTTTGCCGCACTTGCCCACGCAGAGAATTCATCACCTGCATAAAGCGGGTCTCCACTTTGGAGCGGGTCAGTAGTGCAAGAGCTACATTCATGAGAAAACGACGTCATTTTATGACAGTAAGTTCAGCGCCCTTCGTTGTCCTCAAATTTTGGTTTGGTACCGACTTCAAAAACTAAGTAAATACTCAGATAATTATTAATTTTCTTTTTATTAAGTTTTATTGAGTATACGGAATATCAAAAGTATGGACAGAAATAAACTTTATTCTAAGAAAACTGTAAGAAGCTAAAGCGTCTTGCGTAGGTACACTTTTAAGCGTTAATCAAGATGTGTTTCTTTTAATTCCAAGTTTTGACAAATTAAAAAATGAATGAAAAATGGGTTACTCGATTGATTAAAATAAAAATGTGGTATCCGAAACATAAAGTATTTTTGCTTTGTGGCGAACTGAATTTGAATTGGTGAATTGAATTAAAATGATCGATCAATTGATAAATCAATCAAATAAATCGAATAATTACGAATAAGCTAATTATTACAGTGCTAATTAACCTTGAATAACTATGTAAGTTGATTGAAGCATTGATGTTGCCGGATCAGGCCATGATGGGCGCTCAGGGGTGTCAGGAACTCAACATTCATCCCCCGTTGAACGGTCCGTTCAACCTCCTCCAAGGTGTGCGGTAGGCTGTAGCGTCTAGGTAACGGCACTGGCGGTTGGACATGCAGGTTGGATTGTTGTTTGTAGGATCGCCAGCGGAGGTAGATCACCAGTATGACGAATCCGAGAATGCCCGGGTAGCCGACGGTGTACTGGTGCATGTCGTGGTCGGTCACTTGATCGTAGTTGTCGTCGCAGTTCCTCGATTTCAGGTGCAGGCTCAGTGAAATGAGTGAAGTCGTTGAAAGAGTCCACAAGCTTCATCCCGTTCTGTAGAACAGCCAATTCTCACCAATACGGTCGCAAATCGTAATAAATGAGCAACTTCCAATCGCTGGGAGATAAGTAGACTGGCCCTAATGGTTGAAAATACAGACCCATATATGGTCTATTTGTTGAGACTTGTGTTGGAGAGGCGTGCGCTATGGAAGCTAGCAGGCACATCAAGAGGAGCGTCACAATTGACTTGCCGGCTCGCATCCGGAAGCGGTTTTGACATTAGTGACTCGTACGAAACCATCGGTGCCTTCGTAAGTTTGGATAGTTCTTCCCAGTGGCCACTTCATCGATGGGGTGTTATCTTCGTGTCTGATGACCACTGTTCGCAGGGTCACATTGGGGTGTGACTGTCTCCTCTTGACACGATGCTGCAACTGCGCCAAGTACTCGTGCGACCATCGTCTCCCAAATTCGAGTTTGAGGTGATTGATTAGCTTCCACCGGGCATGGAGACCTCCGGCGACTGGTTCTGCGCGACCATCCACCATGGCTGTGAGGGGTTTTCCGATGAGAAAGTGTGCTGGAGTTAAGGCTGCCAAATCATTGGGATCGTTTGACATCGAAGTCAGTGGTGTAGAATTGAGGATAGCCTCCACCTCAACCACCAAGGTATGCAGCTCCTCGTAGTTGAGAGCCGCCGACAAAACGCCTGGACGGATCAAATTTTCGGCTGTTTAACCGCCGCCTCCCACAAGCCGCCAAAATGAGGCGCGCATGGAGGGATGAAATGGAAATCGATTCTCCGACTGGAGCACGCCGTCGTTACTTTTTGTCGCGCTTTGTTGGAATATAATGATAGCTGGATGTGAGCTCCTACAAAGTTGGTGGCGTTGGCGCAAAATAGGGTTCGACAGTGTCCTCGTCGTCCAATGAAACATTTGAGAGCACAGCTTAGATCGCTGACTCACTTCAGATGGACGGCCTTTGTGGCGAAACAGCAACATATGGCTAGGTACTCTTTTAGCGGTCAGGTACTTCTATCTCGGTAATGGATCTTAATAGGCCCACAGAAATCCACACCGGAGTCGATGAGCGGACGTGCTAGCTAAATACGTGCACTCGGCAGGTTTCCAATGACTTGTGAAAGCAGCTTAGGCTTGACTCGGGTGTACCTCACGCACCGTTGAACGATCTATCTCGCGAGTTGTTACCCTCGAATCGGCCAGAATCGCTGTCTAGTTGTAGCGAGCAGTGTTTGCGCACCTAGATGGCAGTGGTCGCGATGCATGTCCATCATCAGCAGTCTGGTTAACGGTAATAAAATGGGACGTTTGACGTTGAACGTGATCCTGGCAGCCTCCAGTTTCCCACCGACACGGATTATGCCCTTTGGATCCAGGAATGGTGCCAGTCCCACCGACAGACTCTGCTTGGAGATTTCCCTCTCCGACCTGATGTCCAAAAGTTTGCTGGAGAAAGTTTGTGATTGTACACACCTCACGGTGATCTCCAGGGCTATGGATAATTCATCATCTGTGGGCGCTTAATTTGTCAGTTCAGGTTGCTTGACTGCCGGCTTGAGACACAGATAAACCGCATCATGTAGGCCGCTATGCGCTGCAGCCTCTTGAAGGAGTTGCTGTGTTGGATCTGCTGAATAATGTGTGTTTCAGGAGCCTCTGCCGCTACCATAGCGTTGTTGGTCCATTTCGTCTCCAAGTCGCAAGGGCCCCCACTCCGATACTCGGAAGGCCAAACTGATTCTGCACTCGATAAAAATGACGCTCCTTGCAACAGCGCCTCAATCCATCCGGCGCCATCCCACGTGACAGGATGTCAGCTGGCTTGTATTCAGACGCTACGTCTCGCCATCGGTCTGGCCTTGAGAGGGTTTGTATGGCCGAGACCCTGGTCACCACAAAGGTATTGTACGATGATGCAGTAGAGTTAATCCACGGCAAGACAATTTCGGCATTGGGTCAGAACAACCGAAAAACCTCCTGCAGATTGAGCGCTGTCTTAACTCGTCTTGTGAGCTCAGCGTCTAATTTCGCCGCACACAACTCCTGGTGCAGAACAGTCAGTGTTTTGATCGGGGTCACTCTTGACTTGGGGCGCGGCAACCTGATGACTACTTGACCGCTCCTCAGGGTTGACCGCATGCATATCGCTGCGCCATATGGCTCTCGGAGGCATCACAAAATGTGTGCAACTGTACTTGCACGGGTTTCTCGCCTGTACTGATATGACGAGAAAATCGGGCCTGCTGCAATAATGGCAGGCTACTGCGGAAATCGGATCACTGGGTATAGATCCCCACTGGTAATGCTGCATCCCAGTCCAATTCCAATCGCCATAACTCCTGCAGGACTAGCTTGGCTGCTACTATCACAGGAGCCAGAATGCCCAATGGATCGAACATTCTGGCTACATCAGATACCATCGTCCTCTTCGAGAACTTCGCATCGGTTGAATCCAGGTGGATTTTGATCTGAAACTCGTCAGTCTTCGGACGCCAGATGATTCCTAATGTCTTAGTATAGTCCTCATGTAAACTACTAAAGTCCAGCTGCAGCTGTTGGTCCTCAGGTGTAATCTTCTTCAACAATAGAGGATGGTTGGCACACCATTTGCGCAAATGCATACCTGCGCTCGAGAGTATGGTGCATGGCTCCGCCAGTTTGCGGAGTGCCTCCTGTAAGGTGTCCGCTCCCGGTCATGACGTCGTCGATATAGCAATCCTTCTTCAACGTGCTGCTGCCCAAGGGACCTTCCTGCTGGTTCTCTTGTGCTAGAACTTGCAGACATTTTGTAGCTAGATACGGGGCACACGTCGTGCCGTAGATTACTGTTTTCAACTGATAGTATCGCACTGGTTGTATTGAACTATTTTTCAAAATTAACCCATGGTACCGACGGTCTTCAGGATGGAGCATTATCTGCCCATACATCTTCTCAATGTCGGCGGTAAATACGAAACAAGGCATTCTGAAACGTAGGAGTATCGAAAAAAGTTAATCCTGGACAGTAGGCTGGGTATGAAGGACATCATTCAACGAAACGTTTGTGGTCGTCTTACTAGATGCACCGAAAACCATCAGCAGCTTGGTTGTACTGCTGTCAGGCTTCAGGACACAATGAAGTGGGGGAAGTATCCTAATTCCTCCCGCTGCTGCGACGCCACCTCCTCCATATGCTCAAGCCGAATATACTCCTCTATGAAGTCCTCGTATGGAAGTCTTAGATCAGGGTTCCTCTCCAGTCGACGTTCCAAGGCAGTGAATCTGCGAGTGGCCACCGCTTGGGAATCACCTAATGCTCAGGATCCTTGTTGAATGGGAGTTTAACGAAGAAACGGCCGTTGGGACATTGTCTAATAGAAATGTACTTCGCAAGCCTTTTCAGTTAACGTAAGCTGCGGATTCTGTACTTCCTCGACTTCCCAAAATCGCTTGATTAGCTTAATTAAGCTGGTTATCTTCTGCCAAGATGCCGCATGTCACAGAAGACACTCGAGGTGTGATCACTCTTCCGGCTACAATCCACCCTAGGAGCGTGTTCTGGAGCACTGCGAACTGCGGGCCCAATTTTATTTGCCCAATGGCTTGGACCTCGTAAAAATGTTCGGGTACTCAGCAACATGTCGATGCGCTCCGTTCGGTGGAAGTCTGGATCTGCCAGCCTTATTTTTGTGGGAATGTGCCATTTGATAAGTTTAAGCTCTGAGACGGTTGCGGTGATATAATTTTGTCCATGACGTAGGCTTCCAACTGCGCGGCATATCCTGATAATCTAGATCTTAGGCCGAGGTTCATCTTATGGTATGCCTTCTCAGTACTGCTGCGTACCCTTTCAAGGAGAGTAACGTGTGGTGTCGATGATAAACCCAATTTTTTGATGATTCTTTTGGTGACTGGGTTTATTTGTGAGCCCGGATCCAGCACAGCTCGACAATCCATCGTCTTCCCGTTGCTGGTGACCAGACTGACGACGGCTGTGCCCAAAAGTACATGTCCGTGGGGTCGGAACTCCATCAGAGTCGTTGAAGCGAGCGATATCGGTTCTGCATTTGTTTGCAGTTTCGAGTCTTGTTTCGGCGTTGTGGTGTTCGAGGATATCGTCTTGGTCTGTTTGGGCTTGTTGTCTCCAGGCAAATTTAGCAGGGTGTTGTGATTCTTCGAACACTACTTGTAACTTCTGGCCGCACAGGTGTAAGCCTGATGTCCTTCTCGAAGGCAATTCATGCACAGCTTCTTAGCGTGCACGAAAATTAGTATTTTTGCAGCAGTGATCCTAAGGATATCCGGGTAGTAGTTAAGCGGGTGATCCTATTCACACATTACGTACCGAGAAGCTGTCGTGGTGGTTACGGTGGACTTGGTGGCTTTCCTACGGTTGATCTCCGGTTCCTTTGTTTTATAGCCGAGTGTCTCCAGGGCCTGGAATCGAGTTTCCATGAAGTCCAATAAACTCTTCAAGAGTGGTAGCTCGCGCAAGTTGGATAACGATTGTTCGTACAATGCGTGAGCCGCTGGATCCAATTTTTGGATTAGCACATGTAGCAGCAACGGCTCCAAGTCCCTTCTGGACACTTGCAGATTCTCCAGGCCATTGAGACACTCTTGTGTGGCGTCATGTAGAGCCTTCATTGCCGCCACTGATAGCCTTCCATTAGCATGAGATGGCTTAATCATTAATTTGTTGATGAGTGTCGCTACCAATAGTCGCCGGTTGTCGTACCTTTTCCTCAAACTTGTCCAAGCCGCCTCGTAGTTGTCATCCGACAATGTGAAATTCCGAATCAAATGCTCCGCTTCTCCGGCGAGACTGACCTTGAGGTACCATCGCTTTGGCACTTGGACATCGGTCGGCTATGCATCATTTGCATGAACAAGTCTTGGAATTGTTGCCAATGTTAATAGTTTCCATCGAAGGCGGGGAGTTGTATTTTCGGCAGAGGCATGGTAAGAGGAGTCACAGGCAGAGTCACTGAGTTCATCCATTTTCGATTCCAGAGGTATGAACCAATCTCGGGTAAGCTCTTCCAAATGAGTGTGCTGTTGCACGTTAAAACCATACGCTTCAGGATCGTCATGGAGCACGACGATCTGCAGGTGATATTCATCCAGCTGTTGTCCACCTCGTTGGAGGGTCATGAGTTTACGCCTGCACCAGGCCCGAGTGACCTCCTTCTGGTCCAAACGGTCAGTGATCCTCCTCAACGAGCCTGCCATGACTTTGTAGCGACGCAGCATCCTGGCCACACTGGTATGTCTTGGTGCTGAGGCTTCTGCAGTGTAGTCCTTGTCCTCCATATCCTGGATTTTGAGCCCCTTGGGTGACTGTTCCCCGGTTGCCGTGTCCACGTGTGTGTGGCACGCATTTGATCGCGGAAGTGCTGCTGGTAACGGAGGTAGTGTCGTATATATGTTTGGTAAAATAATCGACCTCCGTTAGGGATTGGATGTGACTATCGCCTAGTTCAAAACTTCCCACGCGGTCTCCAGTCGCCCCAGACGCTCCGCATAATACCCGGCTTCCTGCTTCCTTGAGGACGAATCCTTCTAGTAGTTTGAAATGACGCCTTCGACGATTCGAGCCAAGCCTATTAGGTCCTCGATCAGGCGATCCACATTCGCCATCGCGTAGAAAGTCGGAGAGCGGACGGAAATAGAAAGCGCGGATACATCACGACACTACACAAAACACCACACAGCACTTTACGATCTGTTCACCGGGGAAAAACAATTTGTATTTAGTTATGCACGGCAAAATAAATACCAAGTGCATCTCGCCGGGGCCTCTAAATGTTTGGGCCGGGACTCTTTTGTCCCGAACTTTGATTTTATTATTTAATACATTCGGCTAAAGGCGCAATAATTTGTTAAGAATCTTTTAATAAAAGTTCAGCAGCTATCATACAGACTAACCAACTATTGAACAATTAACAGTCTTTTATTTCAAAGAAAAATTAAAAAATGAATGAAAAACAGGTTACTCGATTGATTAAAATAAAAATGTGGTATTCGAAACTTAAAGGATTTTCGCTTTGTGGCGAATTGAATTTGGTGAATTGAATTAAAATAATCGATCAATTGATAAAGCAATAAAATAAATCGAATTAATTACGAATGGGCTAAGTATTACAGTGTACTACGTAAGTTGATTGAAGTGTCGATGTTGCCGGGTCAGGGCGTGATGGGCGCTAGGGGGTGTCAGGAACTCAACAAAATGGCTTGCGTCATTTATATTAATTGATAACGGAGTATGTCCGGACTCGACTTGATGTAGATGAATAGTCAGTGGATTTTGAAAGCGATGCCCTGACAGCGATTCTGCAACCCCGCTGCTGTGGTCAGTGGCTTCTACTTGTCGTATATGTCGTGACCGCCACAGTACTCCCCCCTTAGTGATATCGTTGTGGCAACAGGATATCACGAACAAACTCATAATACGGTATGGCAGCAGGTGATCACGTTTGTTGATGCGTCGGCATCGGTTGGGGTAATGGCAGGTTGATGCTGCGGTGGTGGCTGTCGATCGGATGCGGGTTGGGGCAATGACTGTAGCATGCAAATGCAACAACGCTGTCGGGCACGTGATACGACATTATCGGGTATTCAATGCCGACGGAATTCCGCGTGGCACTGCACTCGGGGTCACCGATATTGAGTCTACGAAATATCAAAAATATTAACTCTCATTTGTAAACAGAAATAAACTTTATTATAACAAAACTGTTCGGAGCTATAGCGTGTGTACACTTTTAAGTATTAAGCAAGATGGCTAGTGCCATTTATATCAATTGATTACGGAGTACGTTCGGTACGTCCGGACTCGACTAGATGTAGATGAACAGTGCGTTGATTTTGACAGCGATTCTGCAACACCACTGCTGTGATCAGTGACATCTTCTTGTCGTATATGTCGTACCGCCATATTTTTAATTACTTTTTGGCAGAAATATGCTTTACGGGGTTTGAATAGAGACGGGATAGGGACTGAATAAGAATGGGGTTCAGGTGTATACAAACTATTTTGTACTTGCCAGTAGGCTGGTTTTTTGAAGGTGGTTTGCTTTTCTCTAAAAATGATATTAATTTAAGTTATTTGGAAAAGAAATCAAATTAAGTTATCATTTATACTCTGGTTTAAAAAAAAAATTGAATTATCATATTTGTTATGTTTTGTTTTATTTTTAAGTTTTGGATATTTTTTTAATTTTTTTTATTTACTAAGGTATTTGATTTTTTTTTACGGAGAGAATACATGACGCGATTCAGTGCCAAAGAGTTTAGAAGAACATGTCCCATGAACCTGCCCATATGATACCGAAAAATGTAACCGTAATTTGTTGAAATTTTTCGTAGCTTTCACTGCGCAATATTTTCCACACAATATTATATTTAAATTCATTCAATCCAATCCAATTTACAATTCATTTCGATATAATAAACAAGTTCGGAGCGCGCATAAAATAAAATCCTCATCAAAAACGAATTAAACCAATTAAACAATGTGTAAATCTGCTGCGAATGTTATTGTTACATAATAAAGCAATAAAACGCCAACAGTAGTCTGTGTCTGCCCGAAGGAAAATCACGAAAAACGAGTGCTGTAAACATGAAAGGATTGCCATTGCGTCCGTATTGAACTGATTTGAGCCTGCGGGGCGGAAAGCATCATGCCTGAATTGATCTGAATCACTTCGCTGGAACCAATTTTAAAAACTGTTGGTTGGCGCACTTGGTGCATGGGAGGTTGTCGTATTCAATTCACCATCCATATCTCCTTCTCGAAGCATGCACAGGGAGCAAGGGAAGACTCCTGCATGGAAATTGCGGCAAGGACGACCAGGGAGGTGTGGCTGGAAGCACCATCATGGTCAGAGAGATATTGAACGTTAGCTGAGTTGTAATATTTGTAAAGTCAACGTCAAATGCGATAAACATGCATGATTTTTTTGCAGTACCCCGGCATCTCGTCCGCCCCCTCCTCCACGAAGGGATGTAAATGTGCAATACATTTTTCGGTATTGAAGGATATTAGTTTCATGATTGTATGCTGGCACGAAGCAAAAATTTGGTTGGGAAAGACTGGGAGATGGGATAAATTGCATGTGTCTATATTTTCTAAAAAGGACTCAGGGGTTTAAATTTGTAATCCGTCAAAACGATGCTAGATAACGATAATGTTGCTATACACTGAACAGAATGTAATCTCTTACTTTGGACGGAGTTTATCAAACTTGACGTTATTCATGTCTGAATTCTGTAAAAAAAATTATGTACACACATTTCGAGTACAATACAGTCCATGCATTCACACGAATCCTTGCGTTCATTTATATTATTTCTGGTGGAGAGAGATTTATTTGCAAAGGTTGGGAAAGACACACAAATTTAAATGTAAGCAAGGCCTCAAAATTTTGCTTGTCTGGTTTCTCTGGAATTGCCGAACTCCACTTGCTACCACACAAAATCCAAGTCAGAAAGAAGCGCGTTGCTCCTTCTTGTGTTTGTTTAAAGTTTTCCTCCCTTTCCTCATTCCTCGTGAATGTATGAATTTTCTGAAGAATTATACACACATTCACAGAAGTATGTAGTACATCTACTCGATTTTCTTCAGTCAAAAGTTTGATAATTTACTGCAGACAATTAAGATGGAAACGTCTAGGAAAATGCTATGGACATTATTTTTGGTCGAATTTATCATGTAAGGTGGTGGAAATTGTGATGTTGGATGTGGCGTAGGATTTGGAATGGGCTCAGTTTGTAATGAAGATGAAATAAAGCCTCAGTGGTATTGTTGTTCAACACAGAGACATAATACAAAACACAGAAAGATTTATTGCACTTTTTGACCTACGAAGACGACCAGATACAAACAAATTGGAATAGTTGGAAATTAAGAAGGAAAAGCGATTTTTCTATTGTCAAAGAGATGGATGTAAGTGATTTATCATGAGATAGTGAGAATGAATTTTGTTAGTTTGGTGAAATAAGTCCAATTGGATGTAATTAATTTGTAGAGTTAATTTCTATTTAAAAGAACCCTTTTGATCTATATATAAAATGAAATTAAATAAAAAAAAGTTTCTTAAAAAATGGTTCAAAATTAAAAATTTAATTTTTGAGACCAATTATCCATCTGTTAAAATATTCCTTCGAAAACATAGTGGTAGCTATTCCCAGTCATCCGACAGGTTTGATTATATATCACCTGATTCACACGAAACATTAAACATTAAATTATTCTGTTTGCTTGTATGTTAAATAAGCAGCCAAGTGAGGAAATAACCCTAAGTAGCTCAATAATTATTTCTAAAAGATATTTTAAATGATTCACCCTTTAAGGACAAAGATTGGCAAATTCGAAACAGAATTAAAATAACCAAATATAAATTCGTGCCCTCTAATTGTTGAAAACATTATTGTATTACGAACTAAAGGGCTCCGAAGGTAAATAACAGTAAGTTTAACCCACAACTTGAAACAGTTCAATTAAAAAAAATTCGTGCAGCATCCTGATTTAATACAAAAACTGGACTATCAGTTTGAATATTAGCATTTTCATCAAATCGTCTCGACTCTTCGCCATTATGGCCACTTTCATCCTTTATTCCATATGATGATCCACCAGAAGCCATTAATTTTGGTTCTACCACTATCTCATCGCCAGCCATATTCATCGCAATCATAGCCATCGTCCCCATTGTTGGCAATTTCTATTTCTATCGTCACCTGAATTTCATCGCTTTAATAAGATTTTTCAAATTTGAACTACGGTTTGTCTTGTTGGTTTGCCCTCCAAGACCAATCACTAGAGCTGTTAAAATAGAACTTTTACCGCTACCATTACCTCCAATTGACCCGATTGCTAACAACCGTCACATATATGTGACACAGTGGTTTCTAAATACAGTCCAGCGTCACATATATTCGACGATTTCAGTCAATTTATTAAATAATGCTGAAACAATTTGGATTTTGCTCAAAACTTTCCAGTTCTAGAATGGTCAAAAGTATGGAGACTGCCCTTGGTCTGGGATTATAAGTTAATAAAAACAAGGAGTTCGAACGTTAAAAAATATATTTAAGGGTCTTCAGACCCGTCTTCACTTATTGAACAATTGAATCGAACTGAACTAATGCTAATTACACAAATGATAACTAAAGCTAATTGTAACAAGAGTTTCCGGTAAACGATTGCAGCAGACGCAAGATCAGCATTCACCTGAAAATCGAATAGAAATTTCCATCGATTTTCCCGATGTAAGCAGCTCGTGGCAGGTAAGTTGAGTATGGGTTGCTTAACTCTTCCCGCCTTAAGTGCAGTTGTCCCCAAGTGCTAAAAATATGGAATGTTGTTGATTCTCGGTGGTTGTGGCCAGTCAGATAAATTTTGGGATGGTGCTGATGGAGATTTTGCTGTTGATATTGGTTCTTGCAAAGGTGGTGTGTAATGATTTTAAACTTTTCAGATCGAACGCGGAACCGACCTCTCATCGGTTCTAGACGTTAAGTCTGAGTAGTGCCAACGGATGGTACCAACAGGTCAACCAATCCGTGCACCGTAACCCATTCACGCGGTGGCTGCTTGTCGGCCAGCTAGTTCGGAGAGGATTTCGGTCGCGGGTCTCCGAATGGGTTACGCTCAATTACAATATTTTCAGCCACCTGAACTTGCCCGTTTTCGAAACGCGTTATCAAAAGAAAACAAAATCATACGGAGAAGAAACCTACTTTACGTTACTCCGTATTTTTCTTCCATTACCAGTCAAAGTACAAAAATCTAATTTTCGTTTCGCGTTCCCGAATTTCCGACGCGGTACCGAAAAGTATGCTACTTTAAATTAACCCGACGAAACCTACTCTCAATAACCGACAAAACAATCAAAGGTACCGCGTACCGCGCGCGACGCGAAACCAACCTCAGCGGATTTGTCGAAACCCTACCCTCGCGACGGCATACCTACCTTACACTCTCTGTTCCCCCTGAAAAAGAACGAGTCACTGAAAAGGAAAGTCGTTAGTTAAATTAGCAATTCATTTTTAACATTTATTTCAAGAACCGGAACATAAAGTATAATTTCCTTAATACGTATTTAAAGTGTTTTTTTGCAAGAATCGAGCGATAATTTAATAATAATAATAATGATAGTAGTTATAATAATTATTTTTAAAGACAATTACATACTAAGGTAAACCGCTAACAACTTGTTTCTTAGTTTATGTTCCACCTTTTATTATTTTTGAATATAAATTTGCGAACACAAACAAATTTTTCGTTTTACAATAAACCGCCAAATTAAACATTTATTTTTAATTTTTCTAGGTGGATTTAATATTGATTGTTCTTGTTTGGTTTCAAATAATTTAAATTTTGTTTTCTCAACACTTTCGTAAATTAAATATTTCTAAGTGGTGCAAGTACGCATTAGTGACGAATCTAATCGTGCGTCAAAATCAAGAAGCGAAATGGAAGCAGCAAAGATGGCTTATCCACGTATACAATAATTAATACCAAATCAGGAAACGATGCAAGAGATTTTGTATCGAAAAAAACGGAAGAATCGATTTCATTTTTTGTATTGCTTTTTATCTGGAATTTTCCACTTCTTTTACCATTTTTCATTCCCCTTGTACGGCGTTTAACTTTGAATATTATATAAAAATACGTAGCGGTGTAACAATATTTGAGCGTGATCTTTAACAATCATTTGGTGAGTACAAAATATTTACAAGCCAGTTTATTATTATTGTTTATCAGTTACTTTAATGTTTAATGCCTTTGAAATGTTTTTTTTTTTTATTGAAATAGTGTTTTAAAATTGAGGATTTGATTCACAATCAGTCGCTGCTTGAAGTTAATGGGAAGGTTACTGGAAACGATTGAACTAACCATGAATGATTGGGGGTGAGAAAAAAAAATATTCGATTTTCCATTCTCTGCGACAAAAAGCAATCCCTCCATTTCTTGCAATATTTTTACCGATATAAAGCACACTGTCCAACGTACACAAAGATTTAAAAGTAGGAATGACGTGAAAACTATAAAAAAACTATCATATGTTCTAGATAGAAATCAGGACCGCATCATTCATATCGTTCAACTAACGTCCGATTTAGCTAACGCATTTTCTTACAAAAGTTATTACGCTAAGAGTTATTTTGTATTATCATCTTTTACTGTACTCATTACTATGGACAAGCGGTGGAATATAGAAATAGAAAAGTGTAAAATTACCCAATTCGTTTGTTTGCGTTTTCTTGTGTGTTTTTTTTTTTTTTTTTGGAGACTAAGATCCATACATGGAAAAATCAATTAGTAAACATTATTTAGTAGAAAATAATGGAATTACCTTAAGTAAATCAAACATGGAATCAAACGTAAATTGTACGATTCAAATCGAATTAATTACTAATTGCTATTATTGGTAAATGTACTAAAGAATGTTGTTTACGATATGCATTATTTTCAGAAATACGGTATTGGAGGAATAATTGTTCGTTTGATTTTCATTCAGTAACTTATTTCTGAATAAAATAAAAAAATAAAATAAACGACGTGCAAATACCTGAAGGTAAACAACCTGTCTTCGTAGATCGGCTAACTCCTGTCTAGGATCCTCGGCTATTGACGAAGCCAGGCTACTTGTGTCCTTATCATCAGCGGTCAATTGACCACTACTGTCCAATCCGCAAGATGTGAATAATTTCCCATTACTCTGCTCGAATGGGTTGAGAGTTTCAGAATCTTGTAAAATCCTTCGGAGACGTGTCAACTGTTTCTTAAAATATTGGACATCTTGAATCATTGCATTCCTAAAAGATTTATCTATAAACAGGAGAACGTCTGACGAGCTGACTATATCCTTGCCCGTCAGCGATGAACGGAGATGTTTGTGGGGAAGACTATCTATTGATCTAGGACTATCTGACCCGGTATTGCTGAGCGTGCTCTGTTGCACGCGGGACCTGTTGAGCAGGCGAGTTGCACGTGCGGGTAATTGTGAACTGATACTGTCTTTGCTTGAGCGATGAATTCGCAGGACCTTATTCCACTCGCGGGTTAAGTCCCCACTTTTGGCGTCAAGTTCTGTGAACAATTTCCTGTCGTCAATTCCGTTCAATGCCGATCCACTTTGGCTTTTTATTGAGTGAGATAACCTATCGACTGAATCCAAGCTGCTCGTCAAATCAACGTCTACTGGTTCCGATACAATTCACACTGCCTTCCGCTGCAGACCAGACAAAATATTGCTAACCTTTCTAATTCTTTATTAACTAAACTAACCTCTTTCATAATTTGCCTGTTGATCTTCTTTCCGACCTTGACAGAGCTTCGTGCTCCAGCCTGAGGCAATGCTCCGGTGAATTTCTCAAGTGTTTGATGTTCCACTTGCAGCCCTCTTGAGTACGCCTCTCTCCGACCGAATCCTACACACAAACGATCGTCAACGAAAGCACGTTAAGAGGCAGAAAAGCACTTGAAATGTTCTAGACAGCACAAAGCACGATCCGAACCATCGATCACCACAAAAAGTTCTTTGGTCTCTCCTTCGCCTCCATGTGGCTGTCAAAATCACCGGTTGTCACATCGGACAAAACATCTGTGTGTGGAATGGCACGCCATATGGCGGCAATGTGCCTCTCCAGTTGTCGCTAGTGGCATAGTTTTCTCGATGGCCACGGTGGAGGGGCATTTCCAGATGGATATGTCTCGAAATGTGCCGGGGTTTGGATTAATTCTATATTTCGAATATTTATATCCACAGATCTAAATATTTGGACAGAAAAAAAATATTTTCTGCGCAACGATATCCGCACGACAGATGAAGTCCGCTGGCACTTCGAGGACATATCCATCTGGCCGGTTGCAAGGGTTCGGGATCGGAATCACTTCGATTCCCGGGCGTATGCGTCACATTACAGGTGCTTAGATGGTAATTGTACGATCTTTTTTACAGGAATTCTGGAAGATTTTGCAAGCGATTAGAATAGAGAATGATATGGTAATTACCAAGATTGCTCCGAGTGATGAAAATAGTTGGATTTCTTTTTCAGATTTTAATTCTTCGATCCTTTGCGTGTTATTTATATGTAACTCGTGCATCGTTTCCAATGAGAGGAATTTCTGGTACTTTTCAGCTTCAGATGAGGGTTGGAGAATCGCAGGTAGCTCTTTAAAAGATGTCATTTCTCGGGACACGAATGTCTTGTTATTAGCCGTAATGCTGTTGTTGTGGAACTTGACGATGAATGTGCCATTAAGGTAGTGGGTAGTTTTTTCAGTTTGTAGCGTCCCGGAAAATTCGTTCAGGAGTACTACACCTGTTGATATTTCTTCCACGTCTAGTATGTGTTGGCTACCTATCTTTGTGCAGGATGCTGTCAGGCTTTTGAGAAGGTTTGGGATACATGAAGTCCTTCCAATATCGATTATATTGTTAGAATTACATATTGAGATCTGGTTGATAGTTTTACAATTTTTTTCAATGCCATAAATTTCTTCTTCATTTTGTAGAATGTTATTGTACATAATTTGATTTACAAAGTAATTTCTTTTAATAGGTTTTACTAAACATTTTTGATAAAATTTTTCTGTCGCTAAAGGAATATTTACAATGTATAAAAGTGAGGAGCTATTTGTGATAATTTTTATTTCGGCGAAATCTAACGCTTCTTCTATAGTAAAAAATGGTAACCTTTCTTTGTTTATAATATCAGTTGCAATTTGTATTTCGGATTTTGACAAAACAAGTGAATTTATGATACCCAATTTAGTCCAATGAATTGCAAGGTTTATATTTGTTAACTCCTCTTTAATCAATGCTAATCTAAATTTTACGTCGAGTATCATATCTACATTTATTTGTTTATTTTCTTTGAGTAGCTTTTGAATCTCGTTGGTAACCCTTGTAATTGTATTAGCTAAACTTTTTAATTGGATCATTTCACCCTTTTCACATCAATTTAATGTAAATCTATACGACAAATTTGCTCTACATTTGAAGCTTTATCTAACGTCGCGCGGATATCGATCACTCTTTCGGATGGCTCCGATAGCTTTTTTAAATTACTTTTTATGGAATTGTTTGCAGCTACATATAAATGAGTTGCATATTTTGAATAATAATTTTTCTGAAAAATTATTAGAGAAGAAAAATGTTAGAAGAAGGTGGTTTCGACGTGTGCACTAATTCTCCTCAGGCCATCACACTTAGATACACACCGGTGATGGCGACCACCATGCTCAGAGGTGAGGGAGTTAATTTTTAATTTTTCTACTTATGCAAACTCAATATGTTTTTGTATCTGCAAGTTATATTCAAGGTAAATTTCTCTTGTAAGTACTTGTATTAGCTAAACTTTTTAATTGGATCATTTCACCCTTTTCACATCAATTTAATGTAAATCTTCTTCTTCTCTAATAATTTTTCAGAAAAATTATTATTCAAAATATGCAACTCATTTATATGTAGCTGCAAACAATTCCATAAAAAGTAACCCTTGTAATGTTATTTATCCTTTCGTCATAAAGTCTATTGATAACTACTTGTTTGTTATTATTTCGCAATACATTTGTCGTCTTTTCCTTGATTGTTACGAAGTCTTCGTGGTCGGGGGTTCCCGCCAGCCATTTCCACGCGGTTCCGAGGAAGTTTAGCGATCTCCTGACTTTACGTGGTTTGAGGTTCTGAACGAGATTTCGAATCTGATGCAGCTCGTGTGATAGGAATGGAGAAAGAGGATGATGCTGGATAGCGGGGAGGTTGAAAGTTAGTTCGGATTGTGCTATGAGGTTTTCGTAGCTGTCGATGTCAACTGTATGTATAATCTTAAAGTTTCCGTTCGTTATCCTTGTTTGTCCTGTGTGAAATGTCACTATTTGTGAACCGGAGCAATCCAAAATTTGGACGTTAGATTGGCAAGTGTGGATAATGGATCTGAAATGAAGGATTAATTTTTTATGTTACTTTATGTATCACCTTCCCTGATTCCGTGACAATTGTAGAGTTATTGTTTTCTTTAACGATCTCTTGCTTATAACTAGGGGTTAGTTTTGAGCCTTTTCTTTTGTTTATTTTGACATAGATTACCTCCCCTACGTCGAACTGTCTAGTCGGCTGTCTTTTCTTGTTATGATTTTTAAGGTCTATTTC
The DNA here is from genome assembly GCA_963969285.1 of Odontomyia ornata. Taxonomy (NCBI): domain Eukaryota; kingdom Metazoa; phylum Arthropoda; class Insecta; order Diptera; family Stratiomyidae; genus Odontomyia; species Odontomyia ornata. The sequence goes on from OZ017739.1 coordinate 145,132,235, forward strand.
TTGTTTCCTCTTTAGTCTTTCTATATTCGTCAGTCGTACGTTTTCAAAGTCTTCAGGGTTGATACCAGGTTCTCGTCCAAAAAATAGCTCTACTGGTTTCTTTTCAGTTGTCGAATGTATGGTAAAATTGTATTCGTTTACGGCACGTTGCAATAGTTCTTCGAATGTACGTCCATGTCCTTCCTTTTTCAGGCATCTCATTATTTCAACGAGAGTGGAGTGCCAGCGCTCCACTTGCCCATTCACCTCACTTTTATATGGGGGTGTCTTATGAACTGTAACATGAAGTTCATCTTCCAGGAGGGAGGTAATGGAAGCTGACCGAAGCGAGCCTTCATTATCTATAACTACATACTCTGGTACGCAGAAGTAAAACAAGATGTCTAACAGTGGTTGCCTGATATCTTCGGTGGATTTTGAGTTTATGATTTTAGCTTGACCGAATTTTGTGAACTTATCTACTGCCGTTAACACCTGATGACCTTCTGTTGAGAACAGGTCCAGATAAATTGTGTGGCCAGGGTAGGATGGTATTGGAGTAGGATTTAAGAATGGCTTATTAGGATGCCTGTCGTATTTATTTTCTTTACATATTGTACAGTGCTTTACAATATTTTTGATCTTGGCCGACATTATTGGGAAATAGAAATTGTTCAGCAGTTGCAACCTATTTTCTTCGGCATTTCGGTGTGCTCTCCTATGCACTTGGAGGATTTTGTTATCTTGCTCCGCCTCGCTGGGTATGTCTTCAACCAGTTTGCGAGTGAATTTTGTTCGATAGTCCTTGAAGTGGTGCGGATAAATCTCTTGGATTTTTCCCATGATATTTTCGCTTGTGAGAATCCCATTGTTGGTATGTGGGTTAAGATATCTTTTCAGAATATTGACGATATCGATTTCGGAATATTGTGGTTTAATTATGATATGTCGTGTGTAGTTCTCGAAAGGTGTAACGATTTGGTAGCTATCTTCATCTCCGATTTTCAGTATCAACTGATTTCTGAAAGTATTCAGGGGGTTGTTTATAGATTCGATCAGGTTATGTGATGAACTCTCATGACTGTGCTCGGTAGGTGTCATCGAGTTCACTTGAGTCTCTCGAGGTGGTCGTGAGAGGGAATCTGCGACTACATTCGCTTTCCCTGGTTTATACTTTAACTCGTAGTTGTATTCCTCTAAGATGGATTTCCACCTTTTAAGTTTACTATTGGTATTCTTGTTGCTAAGCGCGTAGGTCAGTGGCTGATGGTCTGTATAGATTACTACTTTTCGGGAACCGTAGAGGTAATTCCTGAGCGAGTTTAGTGACCATATGATCGCGAGCATTTCTTTCTCATTAACAGCATAATTTTCCTCGGTCTTTGTTAATGTTCTTGAAAGAAACGTGATAGGTTTTCTCCCTTGGGAGAGGACCGCACCAATAGCATACTCAGAGGCATCAGTGGTCAGCTCGAATTCCTTTTCGAAATTCGGATGAACTAATATTACATCCTTTGAGATAAGTTAATTTTTTAGCATATTGAATGCTTTCATTGTTTTGTTATCTAAATTGATGATTTTGTTTTTAGACGAGTTTTTGGATACGCGTCCATCTTCCCCTCGTAAAAGGGATGTTAGGGGTTTCGCAATCTTGGCGTAGTCTTGGATGAAGCGGCGATAATACCCCGACATACCTAAAAATGATCGGAGATCTTTGAGCGTTTGACAATTGCTTCGACCTTTTTTGGGTTAGTCTTAATCCCGTCCCTGCTTATGATGAATCCCAGAAACTCGACTTCACTGTGAAGGAATTCGCATTTATCCAATTGTATTTTCAAATTTGCTGCTTGCAGGGTTTTGAATACTCTATTAAGATTTTCGAGGTGTTCCGTCTCGTCTTTACCGAAGATAATAATGTCGTCGATATAGACATGACAACGCTTTCCTATATGTTCACGGAGTACGTCGTCCAATGCACGTTGAAAAATAGAAGGCGCGTTTTTAAGCCCGAAGGGCAAGCGAGTAAATTCGAATTTACCGTTATTTACTGAGAAAGCGGTTTTCTCAATGTCGGATTCCCTTAAAGGAATCTGATGGAACCCGCTTTTTAAGTCCACTACCGAAAATACTTGGTTTCTTCCAAGATTGGCAAGAACTTCGTTTATTTCAGGTATTGGGTACCTGTCTGGAATAGTCACAGAGTTAAGTTTGCGGTAATCTACCACTAATCGATACTTTTTTTCTCCTGAGGCATCAAATTTTTTTGGGACAACCCAAACAGGAGAATTATACGGTGACTTTGATGGGCGTATTATTCCGTCTTCGAGTAGTTTGTTGATGTGTTTCTCGACTTCACACTTCAAAGCCATGGGGTAAGGGTATAACTTTGAGTAAACGGGGTCCTTTGTGGTGGTTCTTATTTCGCCTTTTACGTTAGTTACGAAAGTGAGTCTTTCGTCAGGTTCGGAAAACAAATTATCGTATCGACGGATAATGCTTTTAAGTTTAGTGCACTGGTCCTGATTCAAATGGTTGGTTCTTATGTCAATGTTGTTTACTGTTTCTGATAAATGTTCCTTTAATGGAACATGGATATTGTCGTAAATGGTCATGATATTTCTTTGCGTGTGTATAACTGCTTGTATCTGTTTTAAACTATCGTTTCCTAGTATGCCAGCGAAAGAAATCAATGTTGGTAGAATAAAAAATTTAAGCTTTTCTGTAATGGGGCCAAATGGTTGAATGTATGCATGATGTGTTATTCTAATGTTGCCGCCAATTGAATTGTCATAAAAACATCGTTCATTCGGTAGAGGGTTTCGAATATGCCGCGCCTGGACGTAATTTTTATTTGAACCGGTATCTATTAAAAACCTAAGGACCTCTCCACTCCTTGAAATATGTTCAAAGTAAGGGAGTGAAGAGTGCCTTAATCTAAAAAATAAATATCCTCCATTTTTCCAGTGTCTTCGAATTTCAGATCTTCCGATGAGTCAACGCAGTCCTGTAGAGTCTGGTCGAGTCCTTGGTCTTCCTTGGCGATTTTCTCGTCATATTGGTCTGTTGATATTTCGTCGCTTGTCCCGGGTTCAGTATAATAAATTCGTTGCAGTTTATTGGGGACCTGGAAATCTTGCATCTGGGGACGTTTATGAATTACTTGTTGATTTTTCGGTCTATTAGCATAGTTTACATGGTGTGTCCTCATGGATTGATCAATATCCATGGGTTCAGGGCGCGATTGCGGTTTCGGAGGGAGTGTTCCTCGATTCGGAAAATAATTTTGATGTAATTGCTGAAATTGTGGAGGCTGTGCGTTACGGGGATTGTGAAGAATTTCAGGGTAAAACTGATGTCTTGGAGCAGGTATAGGTCTTGGTTGCGCTGTAATGGGAATATTTTTTCGTGGCGGAATAGGAGGAGGACTCTGATGATGGGTTTTACGCATAATAGCTTGGGAGTTATTTGCATGTTGCGCTCTGAAATCCATGTTTTGAAGTTTTAAACACAGATGTAACGCTTGCGGGAGATCCACTGGTTCACGGATTCCTAACAATCTAGGCAAGTCGCCTTTCAAACCCCGCACAAATGTGTCTAATGCCTTGTCGCGGTAAGCTTGAGTCATTATGTCCAAGCATTCTTGGTTCATATTCATTGAACTCAGTCTATTGAGTATCAGGGAAAGATGCTGGTAAACCTTTTGATAGGGATAGGGATAGTGTTTGAACCCTGCACCAGCGTCGTCATTTGATACTCTAAAGTAGACAAATCCCTTCTGTCCGCGTAGTGCAAAGTAAGACATCTGGAAATTTTTTCCCAGTTTAGCGGAGTGTTGTACGATTCGAGTACAATATCCGCATATCCTATTATTTTGTTTCGCACTACGGTGAGTATGCCATAATACTTCGGTGTACCGCGAAGATGTTCGTAGATCCTCAGAATACGTTCTACGCTCTTTCTCCATGAGGAGAACTCTCCCGGTTCACCTGAAAATGTCCTTAAACTTTTCACTACATCAGGAATCTTGTCCATATCGGGTAGATTCCTGTCTTCACCTACGCGTAATGCAACGTCCCTATCAGCGTCGGCGTCCGCGGCAGGATTCATCATGGAATTAAACAATTGTCTTCCTTGATTTTGCATTGTTTCGGTAACTAGCCGCGTGATTAACTGAACTATGTCGCCGTTTACTTGATTGTTAATGGGAGGAGGAAGATGCATTGCAGAAGGTTCAAGAATATTTGCATCTAACTCTGCACTTGCTGCACTAGTAGCAGCCCCATCTAGTCGAGATGGTCTCAATAAATTGTTCGGGCTCGACATTTTTGTAGATCTGCGTAGTGCTTTTTATTCAATCTTTATAAATATTAAAGGAATTATATGCACGGATTTGAATTCACGAGTTCAGAACCACAAATACAAAAGAAAACTAACACAACACAATTTAATACCCGTAGAGAGAAAATCACAAACGTAGAATTTCTGTAAATGCTGAAAAAATATTTTTCCTCTTTGATCCTTCTTACCAGTGAAGGAATTTTCCGATAAAAGTGAACGATATATTGAGGAAAGACAACAAATTTGTAAATTCTAAAACGCTAAAGTGTCCTTTCGTCCTTCGGACTAATAAAAGGACTTTCAGCATACGTGTCTAAAAGAAACAATTTCAATAGAGTACCAACGAGATTTTTCACTTTCACTTTGGAACGTTTTCTCGAAACTCTTTGACACTTTTCACTATCACTTTCTTTGCAAATATAAACTACTTTGAAAGTAATTTAATATGATTGAAATTCTTCTAAATATATGATACTCGACTTACATGACAATTATCAATATCGATTCCATAGGGATAATCCTCTCAGATGCTGGATCTTGATTGGATACAAGGTATAGGTTCTGCTGGTGGCTGCTGTAGCTTTTCCAAGGAGGCAATCTTTCTCCGATATCCCGTTTATCCTTGCTGGTTTACTAGGGCACCTTCCTTGTGAACGCACACACGCCTTGCTTGGTTATCGCTTGCGTAAATCGTTGATAGCACGGATGTTCGTGAACTTTGATAACTTTGATACACTTTGAACTAGTTTCCGATCGCGATTAACTTTTTGTCGATTTACTATTAACCGAACTATTCAACGATTCCTCTGTGCGCGCTTGCTTGCAGCCCCACGTTGGGCGCCAGATAATAAAAACAAGGAGTTCGAACGTTAAAAAAATATATTTAAGAGTCTTCAGACCCGTCTTCACTTATTGAACAATTGAATCGAACTGAACTAATGCTAATTACACAAATGATAACTAAAGCTAATTGTAACAAGAGTTTCCGGTAAACGATTGCAGCAGACGCAAGATCAGCATTCACCTGAAAATCGAATAGAAATTTCCATCGATTTTCCCGACGTAAGCAGCTCGTGGCAGGTAAGTTGAGTATGGGTTGCTTAACTCATATTACATATTATATATTTTATACAGCAATTGAAGATGTAGGTTATGTAGGTCATGTGAAATAGTTCCCTTACTTGAGATACTTAAAAAAGGATCGCGTTTGAAATCTGTGTTCGCACCTCAGTACTAATTGGTTTGGGTTACGCTCTACTTGTGGGAAAATTCGAAAACATAAATAAATCTAATGATGGTATTTTATGACTCACAGATATTTGTAAAAAGTTTCAGTTAAGCCTTATGGCACATCACGACACAACTACCACAACATACGATTTTCAGCCGTAAGGGTTCGGCCACATTTCGATTTTACAGTCGTAACCAGCGATTTTTAAAACGCAAATACGAACACATTGCGACAAGATCTCCGAAGGAACTTCAGGCATGCGCAGAACTAATATGCTCATTTGAAGGTTTATCTTTGCCAAGAACACATGCGCTAAATCGTTTGTGCGCTATGTAAGAAACTTCCATGCACGTCAGCGTCAAATGTCCAAATGATGTGCGCCTGCGCGAGTATCATAAAAACTACCTACTAAACTGGTTTTAGGAAAAATCGCAAATTCCTGCGACTGTCGACCTGGAAAAAATTGTCGAAAATCGCAGTGTGCGGGCTTCCATTTAACCATGTGTAACTTGCGTCAGAAGTGCGGCTAAATAGTCGTAGTCTGATGCATCCCTAAATGTAAGCACACTATGGCAAGATTTGCTAAGTATCTCCAGGCATGCGCAGAACTGATATGCTCACTTGAACGTATGTCCTTGCCAGGTATACATATGCCAAGCATGCTATGATTGTGAGTATGAGTCTTTCAACTCATATTTGTACTTAGCCGATATACCTCCATACGTGACTACATCAAATTTCCAAATGATATGCGCATGCTCGAGGATTATGAAAACGTGCAACGTGTCATTCACCTTATTAATATAATCAACAAAATTCATGTTTTCAAGTTGTCGTGAAAATCATACTACTCAACAGTAATCATTTTTTTTATAAATTCATTGATTTAGCTTAAAGTAAAAATTTTGATTATATGACAATTAAGTTAAGTTTGCAATCAAGTAATTTTATTGTATAAAAGAAATTCAATGATAATACATTTTCGTATTCGAAAGCAAAGCGTGGACCAAGTCTATTTATTTTCCTACAGTGAGGCTGCTGTGGGGCGCGAGTACCTTAGAATACCTTAGATCGAGACTAACAATTGTGAAGTCTTAGAATTAGACAATTGGTGTTCCACTTATTGTGTATAAGATTCTATCTTCACGAATTGTTTCCTCGATTGCCCATTGCAGAAGCATTAGGTGTACCACTTAGTGCATTTATCTCTATCCACTTTAAGCATTAGGTGCAATACTTAGTGCAAATTAAACCCTATATTTAATTTGGTGATTCACCAGGTTAAACGTCGAGATCGGTGAAGACTCTTCTCGAGAAAATAAGTTCTTTCCTTAACATTTTGGTGACCCTGCGACTTGATACATTAGAAGAAAACAAAGATGAAGGCTTTAGTCAAAGCTCAACTAGAGCTGGGCAAAACTATTGAGCAAAATTTTGCCAACTTTAGAAAAGATGGCAAAGAAAGAAAAACCGAGGAGTACGTTCAACAACGGTTAGCTGTCTTCGAAACGAACGCAAAAATCTTTGAATCTAATCACAAAGTGCTTTGTGCCTTTGAAAGTACACACGCTGATCACTCCTACTTCGAAAAGAATTATTTTGGCCAGGTGCAGGAAATCATATCCAGACATTCTCAAGCACTTCAGGAGATGAGTCAGCCACTCCAAACAAGCTCCAGAGAAAAGACGTCTGAGGCTTATGGAGTTACACAATTACTAAAGCAAAGAAAAGGTTTTATTGCATGCCCGTCAACTGATTGACGACATTCAGGGTCGAATACAAACAGACCAAACAAAGCAATTTTGGGACTTTTGCAAAAGCAAAAGGAGCATTTCGACGAAAATAACTAATCCATATGGGAAGCATATGAAAGTTACGGTGATAGCGAAGATAAGGCAATTTATGACGAAATTGATACTAAACTTCAGGAGGCAAGCATTGCTATAAGAGAAAAATTAGAATCATTGCAACTTGGTAGCAAATCGACCAGTAATGTGAATGAAGCGGCCATGAAACTTCCAAAAATTTCGGTGCCAACATTCGATGGTAGTTACTTGAAATGGACCCAGTTTAAAGAATTATTCATCCAATTAGTCCACAAACAGCCAATAAGCGACATACAGAAGATGCACTACCTTATTGGTAACCTTAGTGGGGAAGCCCATGCGTTAATTCAACATCTGCCGGCGTCAGGTCAAAATTACTATGTGGCATGGGAAATCCTGAAGCGCAGATACGACAATGAAAGGTTGTAAGTTACGTCCTTATTAAACAAGTTGATGGGACAATCATCTATTCAAACAGAATCGGCTTACGCTATCAAGCGACTTCACGAAGGAATGTCTCATGCGTCTTGAAACACTAGGTGTACAGGTGCAACATTGGGACGCGATTTTAATTCACATTTTATGGACAAGTGTTAGATTTTAATTTTAATAGTGAAAATTAAAATTAGTGAAAGTGTTAACGGATTATTGTGCATTTTAGTTAATTAAATAAACTCTTTTAACTTAAATTAAAAGACATTGCGTTTTCACTTTCCCGGAACATCAAAATTATAGGCCGCGAACCAATAACACGCGACAATGGTGTCAGAAGTGGGATAGAAAATTTTGGAAGTGAAAACGATTAAACATTTTTGAAGTGCACAATTGTGGAAGTTAACGTGGAAAAATAGCCGAAACAATAAAAATGCCAGGAAATTTAAATCTAAAAATTAATCAATTGAGCATATCGGAGCTCAAAGAGGAGTTGGAACAACGAAATCTGGCTACACAAGGTACAAAGGCCATACTGATTGCACGCTTGTGTGATGCGATCGAGTCGGAAGGTGCGTATCTAGATTCGGGTGAGCCTACAGATGCAGAAAAAGGCGCAGAAGGTGGTGAAGCTGAAACAGCAAAGCCAAAGAAACCAGAAAATGCGCTGATGCAAATGTTGACGCTGATGCAGCAAGAGCAGCGACAACAGTCATCCAATTTAACTGCGAAGCTCAATGAACAGTCGTCCAATTTAACGACGAAGCTAAATGAACAGACTTCCAGTTTAGCTGTGAAGCTAAATGAACAGTCAGCGAAGCTAGACCAACAAGCGTTCGAAATCAAGGCAGACATCGCACAGAAGCTGGAAAAACAGTCAACCGGAATAAAAGCGGAGCTCAGTAGTCTCAACAGCCAAGTTAAATGCGTCGAGGAGAAGGTATACCAGGTCGAGGAGAGAATCAACTTTGAGATTAGCCAGGTCAACCATGAGATGGAAAAAGTGAAAAAGGACTTGGAAGCAGCGAAGGCAATAGTAACCGCCTCACCAGCCCCAATTATAACAGCAGCGCAAAGCTCATCTAGAAATGTGCAAGCACCAATATTCGATGGGCAAACGGTCTGGACTATTTACAAAATCCAGTTTGAAGCAGCCGCTAGGATAAATCACTGGAATGAGCAGGAACGAGCAACTGCGTTAATTCTTGCTCTAAGAGGCCCAGCTGCCGAGCTTTTGCAGACTATCCCCGTTGAGCTGCATTCAAACCCGGCTGCTATAATGAATGCGCTGGACATGCGTTATGGAGATGATCATCTAAAGCAGATTTACCGGGCGCAGCTACGGCATCGGATGCAGAAGTCTGGCGAAACCTTGCAGCAGCTAGCACAAGACATTGAGCGATTGGCACTTTTGGCTTACCCAGCGTACGACCCAGAACATCGAGATGACGTAGCAGCAGAAGCATTCATCAGCGCCTTAAAGGACAAGGAATTGCAACAAGCCGTGCGGTTAGCTCAAAAGCAAACAGTCAAGGATGCATTGGCTTATAGTTTAAATTTTGAGGCAGCCAAAAATGTGACCCGTACCACTGCTCGGGTTCGCGAGGTAGTGGCAGATAATTGCAGGTGTGAGCGCGTGGGAATTGAGCGAGAGCTGCAGGTGAATGGTGTGCCTAGATGCTGGAATTGCGGGGAAAAGGGGCACCTGCAAAGAGACTGCAACAAGGGAAGAAGACCGAGCTATTGTCCAGGGTGGTGGAGATCCAGACCGTGTCAGGAGCCTAGAATGGAGGCCAATCAAACTTCATGGGCCAACTTCATGGGGCGAACGTTGGCTAGGAGTATCGACATCCCCAGCACCGTGCCAAGGCAACATCGTGGAGAAGCAGACAGATGCCTTGCGGGTCAAGTTGATGAGGAACATTGCACCCTAACAAACGACACTAGTGCAACCCGATCGACGATCCGAGCAGACCTAGTGAGGCCCCAACTGCTTCACAAGGGCAGAGTTCATGGAATTGCTGACGCACTATCTCATCATCCATGTGCAGCTAACTGCAAGCACTGCCGGCGGATTGAGGAAAAGGAGCCGACCGTTGATCTGCGAGTGATAACGGCCGAATTCGATGAAGGTTGGTCATCGGAGGAGATTCGAAATGCTCAGCTAGCCGATGAAGACATCGGACCATTGCTCGTATGGAAGGAGACGACTGGGCGACCTGAGTGGAAGGACGTTTCAACGCATGGCGCAACCCTGAAAAGCTATTGGGCACAATGGAACTCCCTTCAGGTGGAGGGTGGTGTACTCAAGCGGAAATGGGAAACGGCGGATGGCAGCTCCTATAGGATGCAAACTATACTACCCAAAAGCCGAATCCACGATGTGGTAAAGGAAATGCATGAAGGATCCTCGGGAGGCCATCTTGGGGTTAACAAAACCTTAGCGAAATTGCGGGAAAGATTCTACTGGCTCCACGCTCGAGAAGACGTAGAGGACTGGTGTCGCAGATGCACAATTTGCGCTTCCGTCAAAGGTCCAAAACGACGACTGAGAGGACAAATGCAAACCTATAACGTGGGGGTACCGTTTGAAAGGATTGCTGTTGACATCGCTGGACCCTTTCCTGAATCTGAATGGGGAAATCGATACACGCTCGTTGTAGCCGATTATTTCAGCAAGTGGCCCGAGGTCTACCCCATTCCCAACCAGGAAGCAACTACTGTAGCCGAACAGCTAGTGTTAAATTGGGTCAGTAGGTACGGCGTACCTTGCGAATTACATTCGGATCAAGGCCGAAACTTTGAGTCACTAGTTTTTGGCGAAATGTGCGAGCTGCTCGGAATACGGAAAACGAGGACAACACCGCTGCATCCCCAATCCGATGGAATGGTCGAACGTTTCAACGGCACGCTCAATAAACACCTTGCCAAGATGGTTGACGAGAACCAAAGGGACTGGGACCGACATATCCCACTATTTTTGATGGCGTACAGAGCTGCCGAACATGCATCGACGGGCCAAGCCCCAGCCAAAGTCATTTTTGGAAAGACTATTCGTCTGCCAGCTGATATAAAGTTTGGAACACCCCCCGAGAAACCCCAAACGATCTCGGAGTACGCAAGTGATCTAAGACAACGGTTGAACCAGATACATCGGACAGTGCGAAAACACCTCGAATCGGCTACTGACCGCATGAAGACCAGGTATGATCTAAAGGCTAATTCTACTGGCTTCCAGCAAGATGACTTGGTGTGGCTATATAACCCGCAACGGCGAAAGGGTAGGTCTCCAAAGTTGCAACATAACTGGGAGGGACCATACCGAGTCACAAAGCGAATCAACGACGTCGTATATCGCATACAGGAACACCGTAAACCGAGAGCCAAAATGAAAATCGTGCATCTAGACCGTCTTGCCCCAATTACATCCAGGGAGAATTGACTACAACTGGCGACACATCTTTTCGGGGCGAAAAGAACTGAGGTGGGGGCAGTGTTACATGTACAAATAATTCTGCGAGCTACTGTCGCAATTGTTTTCCCAACAATGAAGAACACGAATTCACTCGAAACCACGAGAACCCAACAAGCATGATCAACATCTGCAAGTGACGTCACTCCATTCATCAATTACTCGAATCTACCAGGTACCTCTCGGTAGAACATTCGATAATGTACGAGAAATGGTTGAATAGGTAGAGACCCTATATAAAGGCGAGCTGAATGAATGGGGGGATCATCATTCATTCGACCGCGATAAGAAAACTGCGATATAGTGGAACGCGAAGTAAAGACAATTGGTTGTTTGAGTGCAAAGTGTGTTTCGTAATAGTGAAGTAATTTAGAAGACAATTGCGATAAAAAATTTATGGACAAGTGTTAGGTTTTAATTTTAATAGTGAAAATTAAAATTAGTGAAAGTGTTAACGGATTATTGTGCATTTTAGTTAATTAAATAAACTCTTTTAACTTAAATTAAAAGACATTGCGTTTTCACTTTCCCGGAACATCAAAATTATAGGCCGCGAACCAATAACACGCGACAATATGCTAAAATTCTTAGAAGTCCGTTTCCAATCGTTGGAAGCACTCAGTATAAGTCTGCAGAAAAATCCGAAAAACCCACGAAAGTTCGCTCTTTCAGTTTGCTTGCCAGCACAGACGGACTCAAATGCTATGTCTGCAAGCTGGCCCATCACTTGTACGCATGTAAGGAATTTCTTGAGAAATCAACTGAACAGCGACTGGAGGTTATTAACAAAAACCAATTATGCCGTAATTGTCTGAAGGCCGGACACAGAGCAGTCGCTTGTACATCAGGAGTTTGCGTCAAGTGCAGACAGAAGCATAACACTCTCCTTCATCGAAACCTTGAAGATAAGAAGCTTGGTCAAGAAGTCAGTAATCAGCTGAAACGCCAGCAACCTACAACGTCATCAACTGGCATCAAAACATCTTTGATGACACAAACTGAACCGCATGAGGAATCATACATTTTGCTTGGCACGATAGAAGTGGCAGTATTAAAAAGTGACGACCAAATCATTAAATGTCGCGCAATATTAGATTCTGGATAGCAAATTCATTGCATTACGGAAAGACTAGCAAAGAAACTCCAGGCAAAGGGTGTTGTATGCCCCATCAACATTCAAGGTGTGGGCCGAAGTACTGACAGAGCTTCTAGGAGGACTTCAATTTGTCTTCAGTCCAGGGAAATGACGTATTCTTTGCAACTTGAAGCGTTTATCCTGCCACAAATCACTGCGAATCAACCCTCAAGTTATTTAAATACAAATTCGTGGAGTCTACCAACTAACATCAAGCTTGCTGATCCACACTTCTATCAACCAGGCCCAGTGGATATCTTAATAGGAGCTGAGCATTATTACGATATAGTGAGGAGTCGGCGCATTAATCTTGGACACAATTTGCCACTTTTACAAAGTTCCGCGTTTGGTTGGGTTGTCGCAGGACGAGTGAAATTACAAGGCAGTGATGTAAATGTTGGCTGCTACATATGTACACAAGAGTCAATCAATTTGAACAACCACATCGAGCGGTTTTGGCAACTGGAAAAAATTGAGGACTTGCCAAGACAAACAACTGCCGAAAGAAATTACGAAACTTTCTTTAAGGAAACAACCAGACGAACCGACTCTGGACGATTTATTGTGAAGCTTCCATTTTTGAACGATTCATCAGCACTAGGAGACTCTAAAGACCTAGCACTTGCTCGGTTTGTAGGCATTGAAAGGAAACTTGCGAAGAACCCAAGTCTCAAGAAGGAGTATCAGGCCTTTATGGCAGAGTACAAAAACCTGGGTCACATGACAGAGGTGAATTTTAACGAAATATCAGGTTCTTGTTTCTTTCTTCCTCATCACTGTGTGTTGTCAAGCCAGACAGTGAGACTACAAAACTAAGAGTTGTATTCGATGCGTACGCCAAAACATCCAGCAATATATCATTGAATGATCTATTACATACTGGTCCGAAGATTCAGGAAGATCTTATGACGGTTCTGCTGCGCTTTCGATTGCCTCGGTACGTCTGCACGGCGGACATCGGAAAAATGTACCGGCAAGTTATAGTCTCCGAAGAGGATCGAAAATTTCAATTGATAGTGTGGAGAGAAAACCCGCAAGATTCCATCAAATACTTCCAACTAAATACCGTCACATGTGGAATGACAGCAGCACCATACTTGGCCATTAAATGCCTGCACACGCTAGCTGACACCTATGACAATCAAAAGGCCTTAGGAGCAAAAGTTATACGAAAGAATATGTACTCGTATGTAGATGATGCGATGTTTGGGGCCAACAGCATTGCAGAATTGCTGGAGAAGCAAAACCAAGTGCTTGAAATTTTGTCTAAAGGGGGGTTCAAGCTTCGAAAATGGTGTTCAAGTCATGCAGTACCTTTGAACTATATTCCTGCGGAGGACAAGTCATTGATATTCGAACTGTCTGATAACAACAAGCATCAAGTCAAAGCTCTGGGTCTTGCATGGTTGCCTATTGCTGACGAATTTCGAATTACCATAACGTAAAATGAAGCGGAATGATTCACAAAATGTCAGATATTGTCAGATATTGCGCATATATTTGATCCGTTAGGACTAATGGGACCGGTCACCGTGATGGCTAAGCTAATGCTTCAAAAACTGTGGGATCTGAAGCTTGACTGGGATGATGAATTGCCTGACAATCTGCAACGTGAATGGTATCAATTTCGTAAACAATTAAAAGCCCTGGCCACACTAAAAATACCACGACATGTTATCGCACACAAAACCGCACGCAATAAGCAGATGCATGTCTTCTGTGATGCAGCAGAAAAAGCTTATGGGGCCGCAATTTATGTTCGTACCACGGCCACAGACGGAACATTACTAGTAAGACTACTATGCGCCAAGTCACGGATCGCACCACTTAAACCAACAACATTGCCACGCTTGGAACTCTGCGCTGCCAAATTGGAATGTGACTTGATGACACATGTGTCTAAAGATTTAGCATGGAAAGATCGCGTTTATCTCTGGACGGACTCTGAGATTGTCTTGGCGTGGTTACGAGCGCCAGTGTCATCCTTGCAAAAGTTCGTGGCTAACCGAGTTGCGTCCATCCAAGAAGCATCAGTTCAGTCACAATGGCACCATGTGCTGTGACGGCAAAATCCTGCGGATCTAATTTTTTGAGGCATCTCACCCACCAAGTTCAGCAGCTGCCAACAGTGGTTTTATGGGCTATTACTTTTACACGGCAAGGAAGACATTTGGCCCAAAACAGAGGTATCACTAGAGTTCACTCTAGAAAGCAAGCAACCAAAGACGGCATTTCCAATCACTCTGAACCACAGCCTTTTCATCGACTCACTTGTTCACTGAAGCTCAATAATACGAATCAAGAGAACTGTTGCATATTGTCTTCGGTTTCTGAACAACATTCACAAAAAAAGCCTAACAATCTGCAAAGGAGAACTTACAGTTTTAGAGCTAGAAGAAGCCATGCGCACGACCATACGGGAAACCCAGTCCACATATTTCGCAAAAGACATAGACGATCCCATAAGGGCGTTGACAGCAGAAGCTCCATCTCCAACCTAACCCCGTTTCTGGATGAACGGAATATTCTTCGGGTGGGTGGAAGGTTAGAAAACGCAGATGTCACATATGAGGCCAAGCATCCCATTCTGCTTCCAAAACAACATTTCATTACGAATCTGATAATTAAACAAATACATATCGAAAATAGTCACGTAGGACCACAAGCACTCCTCGCAATCACACGTCAAAGATATTGGCCGATCAATGGGCAGACCTTAGCCAGATCAATCGTACAAAACTGTGTCCGCTGCGCCAGACTCAAACCTAAACTATTAGAACAAGTAATGGGTGATTTACCAAAAGATAGGGTACAACCAGCCCGCCCTTTCCTTAAAAACTGGTGTTGATTTCTGTGGCCCCTTTTATGTGAGACTAGAAATAAGAGGAAAGGCCCCGCAAAAGGCTTATATAGCCGTCTTCTGTTGTTTCGCAACAAAGGCGATCCATCTTGAAGTTGTAAAAAACCTAACTACCGAGGCTTTTATTCTGGCGCTAAGACAGTTTATCAGCAGACGGGGCTACTGTGAGACAATCTATTGTGACAACGCGACAAATCTCATCGGGGCTAACAATCAATTAAGCGAAATGGTCAACACCATATGCACTGACGAAGCCTCCCAAACAATAAACAACTTTGTAACTGAAAAACGAATCAACTTTAATTTTATACCATCACGCACTTCACACTTTGGTGGCCTATGGGAAGCTGCCGTAAAATCTACGAAGGAGTTATTTCACAAAACTGTTTCCGGCCCATTAACCTATGAAGAACTCACCGCAATTACGGTTGACATCGAAGCCATTTTGTATTTAAGACCACGCGTTCCAGCATCAAATGACCCGAATGACCTTGCAGCACTAACGCCCGGGCATTTTTTGATAGGTGGACCCCTTAATGCAACATTCGATCCGCTTGCTCAACCATACTGCCAACCACTCGTCGAAACTTCAAAGGAATTACAACGTATAAAAAATGACTTCTGGCCACGATGGAATAAAGAGTACCTAAGTGAATTGCAACAACGGAAAAAATGGCGGTCTCCTAGCGATAACGTAGAACCAGGCACCATGGTTGTTATTAAGGACGACAACACTCAATCATATAATTGGCCTCTTGCTCGCATCTTAAACACGTTCAAAGGAAAAGACGGAAAAGTAAGAGTGGTTGAAGTTAAGACGCCAACAGGCATTTTTTAACGACCGATTCATAAGCTAGCTCCTCTTCCAATTGCCATCCACAAAAACATTATTGAAAACCAACCACCAAGCGATCACATAATTACTTCAGATGCCGACAGGAAGTTGGAACCACCCGCTCCGAAAAGGCAAAGAAAAGGGCAGTCTCTGCTTTCAGCCCTACTGGTCTTATGTCTTATTCTCCCAACTCCAGAAGCAATTGATGTAAACATCACCTCATTCAAAACACAGCCAGGAATTTATTTTGAAAAATTGGGCTCGGTATCCCTAATAGTCGAAGAATGGAATATGGTTGCATATTACGATATGAAACCATACTGGATGGAATTCAATCTTATTCTAAACGGGACCAATCAGCTTAGACAATTTTGTAATCGCCTGATCGATCATGCATTATGTTTAGAGACAATTGATCACTTTATGACGAACATAAATGAGCTTAACATCAACAACAAATTGTTAAATCAAACAACAGGGTCTCGAATCAAAAGATCACCCTTGGATATCGTGGGAAATGTCGCCAACTCATTATTAGGTGTTCTTGATTCACACTACGCGGAAAAAATGTCAACTATAATAAATAATCTTAGTGTCAACGACAAGCACCTTCTCAACCTAATAAAAAATCAAACATCCATCATTGACTCGACAACAAATCTTATTCAAAAATCAACCGAAATGACCGCTCAGCAATTACAACCATTCCAATATTACCTCAACATAACTATGGACGCCGTCAATCAAGTCAATGAGGCAGTAGAAAACCAACGACTGCAAGAAATTTTCAACTCCCTCTCTGTACGACAGATTCCCGCTATATCCAACCTACAACGCGCCCAGACGGTCATAGTTAACGTTCTTGCAGACACGCAACACAGAAAGGTTAACCCGTCATTAGTACCACGATCGCAACTACTGCAGCAACTACAATTGATCAAAGAGCACTTACCACCTCATTTCCGACCACCCTTACGAGCTGATAATCTGCTGCGAATCTATGGACTGTTATCCATCGAAGGAAGGGTGTTTTCAAATCATATAATTTTTCGCATCAAAATTCCACTCTATACTGACATTAACTACGATTTATTGTCAGTAATCCCAGTTCCTATTATGAAGGGTGACACTTTCCTCACAATACATCCAACTTCACCGTATGCCTTGGTTAACTTTCGGAGGGATCAGTACTACCCACTCAACGAACAAAACTTGAGATCCTTATGCTCAACCATTAGAACCACCGATTGGACCTGCAACTTGGCCGATCAATCAACCAATTAACCGACAAAAAGCGTATTTGCGAACTAAACATTCTCTTCAACAGTTTCAATCTTTCCAAATGCACATTTTCCAGAGCAGATCATACGCAAAGGTGGACCCAACTCTCGACAAGCAACTCCTGGATCTACGCTATGACAGAAGTAGTCACAGTTAGCGTTATTTGTGACAAGCAACTCTCACAGCACACTATTCACGGCGTAGGTTCCATTACCTTTCCTGCTGGCTGCTCAATCAAGGACAACAACACCACACTTGAAGCCAGCCTCTTTACCAATTCCGTCGAAGCAGTAGTTATTTCAATCAAGGATATAACTCAAGGAATGCCTGATTCACCTCTTAACGAGAACTTCATACCTCAAATAGCTATCAATACCAGCCTATCGAACGAAATCGCCCGAATCATGGACAATATTCAACTTTTGCGTCAGGACTCAACTCTGCCACACATGGCAATCAACCAGCACGACATCCACCAGTATGCCGTATCGTACACAGCTTTGGGTCTAACCGCTGTGCTACAATCAACATAACACAAATTAAGGAACGTCAAATAACGTAGCGCACACATAGTTCGCCTAGATACGATTCGCGCTTATGTGATCTTGACAGATACGAAAAAGTGTCATTGCGGCAAAAGTAATTGAAGAAAATGGATGATTTCGAATTGATTTTGAATTTTTATGTTTTGGACAATGCGTTATAATTTTGTTGATGAAAGTCTTCAACGGCGTAGAAGAAATATTAAATTAAATTTCAATACCAGACTGAAATTGTGCTTAACAGGTGAGAACACCAGTTTTCTGCATAATTGCTCACAGCTGGATAAAATTTTACTCACCCTTTCAAACGGCGAACAACAATGTATCATTGTCACTTAAAGTAAACAATGTATTTGTCATACTGACATAAAAAGTTCGTTCGTTTTCAACTTTTCATGTTGCGTATGTCATCCTTATGTCAAATGTACTCAATGCCCTATAAAATGTTCGGGTTCAACTTTTTTGACATTTGCTTTATGTCTGGTTATGTTGATTGTAGCTCAGCCTTTATAGGCATCGCCCTAGGAATTTGTGCAGTACGACGTCTCATATCCTCCAGAAGGTTGCGCCAACTTTCTACGGCTCCGATACGTCAACGAAAAAACCAACATGACTCAAATTTAGATAACGACTTCTGTGTAACTATTTGACTTTGAACTCCTCCGTTCAAGGCGGGGAGTGTAATCATGTTTTAGGGTTTTGTAAAATAATTTTACAAAACCCTACTAGTTTCGCGACCAGTCTGTCCGTCTGTCCGTCCGTCCGTCCGTCCGTCCGTGTGTCACAGCAGTTTTTCTCGGAAACTACTTAAGCTAGAAACATCAAATTTTGTATGTAGGTGTAAAGTGGTGATCTCTTCAAAGTCCAACTACAAAAAAATTTTATAAGGTATTTAAGGGGGGTCTCCCCATATAGGAGAGTGACCCCCCGAAAAAAAAAATTCATTGAAGGTAGCCGATATGGGTATCAAATGAAAGGTCTTGATGAGAACTTTTCAAAACTGGTCTTAGTTTGGCAAAATTTGCTTTGGGGGGCACACAGAGAGGGGAAATACACGAAAAATTTGTGTCCCCTCCCCTCGCGATTGGACACCTGTGATCCGAAAAATCTGAAAAAAATCAGGGATGTAGGCCTTGGGGAGTACAACAACAACAAATACGTGAGAAGTCGCAATTCGCTCAACTTTGTTAGTAATAGTATGATTTATCGATTTTATGTGTTCTTGAATAAAATCTTAACGGTACCCTTAAATTCAATGAAAGTACGTAGATGTCTATTCATAAGATTGATCTATCCTGAAAGTTTCATAAAGATTGAATCATATTTAGCGAAGTTATAGCGGTTTGAATTTTCCTGTATTACTATGGAACAATATGCGCTGCATGTATTACTATGGCAACATATGGCTATGGAACAACATGCGCTTTTTACCGAGTCAGACACTACAGTTTTGCTAGGATTTGCATGAAAATTTCAGGAATGAAAGGTGTCATGTATATCTTTGAGAATCAGTTCAGCTAGTTGTATCAGTAATCGTAAAACAAGATAGTGGCTGTTTTAAATGCGAAGATTGAATAATTTGGAGTTATTTTTTCCCAACTTCAACGTTTAAGGTGCATGCTTTGAACACTTGATTCAATTCAATGAATGACTGAAGATGAGTACCTACAATTAATGCTCATAAGTGAAATAAGTCAAGGAGGTGGGAGAGAGCTCCTAGCAAAAGGGTTTTGTAACCATTCTAGGATTCGAAAAAATTGGCCATGAATCGATGATTTCAGCACAGGAGAGTGGCCCCTGAAAAAAAAATTCATCAAACGTAGCCGGTATGAGAATGAAATGAAAGTTTTCATTGGGGCTTTTCAAAACAGTTGTTAAACTGTCAGTTTTTGCTTCAGTGGGGGCACAGGGGTGAAATACATGAAAAATGTGTTTCCTCCGTCGCGGATGGACATCTGAAATAATTATCAAGGGAGATATTTATGAGTATAACAATACCAAAAACCTCAAAAGTCGAAATTCATTGAACTTTGTTAAAAATAGTATGATCTTCGCATTTCATATTTTCTCCAATAAAATCGTCTTTGACATGTTTCTTGATTTGATTCGATCTGGTGACTGCATTTTGTAAATTGAATACAAAACCCTTCTGACATGAGCGTAGGTCTGTTTACCCAACTTGTTTTTTCCTGTTGGTGAAGAAACGAGTAGCTCATAAAATTCATTAATGACTGGTGGAACGGATGATGATTACTGGCCCGAAAACAGTTATGGCTCCGATATCAGTGGCACAGTTATGTGGTACACGGTGATTCGGGTTAGTTTAAACACGATGTAGATCCTGCAATACATGAGTTCACTGAAGAAGAGGGACTAAATGTGAGTCTATCAAAAAAAACCGTCTAACGCTTTTTTATTATTATTTGACAATGCTTGTTGGGAAAAATCATGCAATGGACGAATACCCAAGCTCAAATTTTGACAAATCTAATAAAGTGGATTAAGTTTCAGAGGATGAAATGAAAAGGTTCGTTGGCCTTTGCATTATGATGGGTAATATTTGGATGCATTCATTAAAAAAATTAGTGGACGTCATCGCGTACGGACGTATATTTTAATCGCTTCGCAAAATATTAGTAGTCTTCTTTAAATTATATCGTTGCCGTGCTAGTTAAAAATTCGTTCGTCGTGCATGAAATTCTGAATTTTGTAGTTCTTGACCGACTTAGTGATTTCACTGTAAATTATGAAGTGACAATGATATCAATAATTAATCAGCAATAATCGAATATATAGTAAAAGTAGCAATTTGCTGATGACTATGTAATTTTCATGCGCGATATTTTTAATTCTTGACCCACTTATCAGTTTCACTGGGAGTGACTAAGTGACTATATCAAATGAAAGCAGAAATTTGCTTATGAATGCACCTTTTTAAAGTTTTTCTTCCCACAACGATTTTCGATCAATAGATAATACTACCCTCTTCGCATATAACTGGCCTTACCCTAACAAAAATGAGTGTAAAATGCAGTCTCGCAAATAGCATTGCGTTTGACAGCACCTTTAAGTATGTTATCTGCAAAGGTTTTTGTAACCGCAAGTTATATGGTGCCTGTATGGATGCAACACGTGATTGGTTTCATCCTTACCTGGATGAACATTTTATATGCTCAGATTGTCAAGGTGTTGAGCAAAAATCGACAACGATGTATGATGACATTACCGGCTACATCGAAAACCTCATTGAAGAGAAAAATCAGACAATCGTTCGAATACGATGTAAATTTCAAGCAAGTTTCGATGAACTACAACAGTTATAAACCTATTTAAGAGCGATAGGAAAATATTCAAAGCCCTTGAGATATTTGACAATCGACTAATCTCCATGAAAGAGCAAATCTCCAGCATCCAACCATCATGTTCAGAACCTTTCCGTGAAGAGGCATTCAGTGATATGCTTAAAAATATTACACAAAAACTAGCTAAGCGGGACAACTTGTTGCAGCTATCGGAAATTCTTTAAAAATTGGAAAACATCGATAAAAAGTGTATTATATTAGAAGAAAAAATAATGGAGCACCATAACATTGAAAACGTTTTTCCAGTTCAAAATAATGCCAGCCATCTGAAATCATGTGATCTAAATGAAGTGGCGTCGGTGCCTGCTTCAAATCAAACTTCTGAAATCGTCAGCCACATCTATAAATTGGGCACCTCTGGGTCAGAGGACGAATGGAAAAAAAAACTTGAGTGGTTGGAGAAGGCTAATGTGACGAATCATCAGAACATCGATTTCGAAATAATTTTCATTAAGCAAACACCAAAGAATACTAATACTGCTCGAGTTTGAAAATTCTTGGTAGTTAATCTATTACTGGAAGGTTGCAGAGTGGATGTAATTTCACAGATAAGTAAGAAAACGAAATCATTCAAAGTATACTTACCGCACAAATATGCCTGGCTATTTTCTAATCACACATCCAAAAACGTTAGTATCTATTGGAGTGGACTGGTCTTCAGGAAATGGAAATCAAGGAAACCTGCTGTCAACAATAATCAACCAAGCAAATACAACGACAACAAAAATGTAACAGTAATTTCCACTAACAATAAAAACCTGAATATTAACACCATAGTACATTCACCTAGTACCCACACCTTTCATTTACCCTGTGTTGCACACTTTTTGAATTTTCCCAGGGGCACGTCAGCTGATCCGGGGCACGTCAGCTGTTCCGGGGCACGACAGCTGAGTTCAGGTATGGCGCGCTCAAGAAACTAAGCAAAAAGCAAATCAAACTTCCGACGCACGTGTTCTTTTACGCATTTCAGAACATAGGAGTGCTGCCAGATCTTAATAAAAAACTTAAAGATTGCATGGAACGAATTTGTTTTTCTGCAAATTCATTGATTTTTTGAGATATGGTAATCCTGAAATCTCTCATCGAAGCACATGTTTATATTCGGGCCAATCCTCGCGGCAGCAGTTACCTACCTACCTGCTACCGAAGATTTATGGGTCGCTGTTCGGCGTGTGTTCGGATTTTTCAGGAGAGTTGATTGAGTGTGGATACTGGTTGAGTATACTATGATTAACACTACTCACAACACCCAACCATTTATTACTAATAACATTGTTAACCTTCCAGATCCTTTAGATAACAGGCTGATGGGAGACAGTACTATTTCTGATAATAACAAACCCAAAGAAAATATCGGTTCTTCAGCAAAGAATAAAAGTTCAATATCTGAATTTAACCCTATAAAACCTCTTTCCAAATATCCAAACTTCGTAAAAAGTGGGTTTCAGAATTCGTTCCCTAATTGTGTAATTGAATTACCTAACACACTCAATAGCCCTTTGAACGAAAAATAATCCTTTTCAGACCCACTCGTACCGCCGATTGTAAAAGCGACAACAAACTCTCGCCAAGATCTTCAGAGCAGGTATCTACTAAGACTGGGTGAGCACAGATTATATGAGTTGGTTCTACTCTACCTAGCTTACATGCATAAAGCACCAGATACAACATGTATCGACGGTAAAATGAAGACCAATATGAAAGTAATGTTCCAGAGAGAAGGTCTTCCGGTAGATGTTGATGCTCTACAAAAACCATATCTTAGATACCATGAGCAACTTGGTGTTACATCAGAACAAGCCAAAAAGATATTGAAACTTACGCTTCTCACGTAATCTCAAATTATATATCCTCGCTCCAAAGGTCACGTGAGCAACATCACAAATTTTTTCGTCCACAATAAGAGCTCTACCACAAAATGCCTCAAAATGTTCTACCATGACTGTAGTGCCATGAAAGGCGAACTCAACAAACTTTTTCTTGACGCTAAATCATGCCCTTTCAGTATCCTTGCATTCACAGAAACCTGGTTGAATGACTCCCATCGAAACGAAGAGATTCTTGACAGTTGTTGGTCTATTTATAGAGACGATCAAGACTATCTAATCACTGGTCTAACCCGAGGAGCTGGTGTTCTGATTGCCATACACAACGCTTACTAGAGTGATATCGTCAATACCGCAACTTTCAAAACTTTCTAGCATGTAATAGCGAAAATCAAAATAAATAAATTTTATTTGTACGTTGGTATATTCTATATTCCCCCAGAATCCAGTGAAACAATCTATACCGAGGCTTGTGGAGTGGTCTCGTCACTTGCTGAACTCTCGAAAGGAGAAGTTTAAATTATTATCTTTGGAGATTTTAACAGGCCCAATTTAAAGTTTGTAGTTGACGAACTTGACAATCGTCTCATTCCATTGAATCTTCGAGAAGATATTGATTTCAACCTAGTTTCTACATTGTACGGCAATGATTTACAGCAAGTAGCTCCGACACCCAGTTCCTCTGGCAATTGGTTAGATCTAATTTTCACGAATGCTTATGACGAGGTGGTGGCTAATTTAACTAATGATGTGGAAAATCTTTACAAAAATACCCTTGACCATTCCGAACTTTCTGTTGAATATTCCATCTCTGATGACACAAACAGCCTTCCGTACAATAACTCGATTGTATTTGTTTCCCGTAATGCTGACTACCATAGCATTAAAAGTTATATTTCTAATGTAGACTGGAGTAGTAAGCTTTCAACCCTAGAGGTAGATGATGCAGTAAACTCTTTCTACCAGACCATATTGACGCCGTTGAAAGTCATACACCTAAAATAAAAAAGAGGAATAAACTGTCTGAGCCATGGTTGAACAGTACTCTTTGAAATTTAAGAAACAGAAGGAATAAGCTCCACAACATTATACAAATGTCAGTGATGAAATTAAAAACCAATATAATGAATTTGCAAATGAATTAAGATTGAAGTCACCCGAGGCCTATGCAATGTTTGTTAATTTTATTGGCGAAAATATAATCCAAAACCCAAAGAAGTTCTTTGATTTTGTGAATATTAAGCGCAAAGCTCATGGTTATCCTAAACAAATGACCTTTGAAGGCCGCAGTTCCTCTGTTCCGGAAGAAATTTCTTCGCGAATCATTTTCAATCAGTGTATTCCTTACCAAAGACCTCACCTCATGTAGATAACACTAAAGCCGTTTTTGAAACAGCGCTTCACGAACTCTTAGTTTCTGAAGATGATATCATTAATGCAATTAAAACACTTGATCTGAACCATGGACCAGGCCTAGGTTTACTTCCGCCTTATTTTCTATACCAGTGCAGTGAAGTATTAGTCTTACCTCTCCATATCATTTTTAATAAGTAACTCGTAAGCCGAAAATTTCCAATACAGTGGAAATCTTCTCACCTGACTCCAATTCATAAAAGCAAAAGCAAAGGGAGTGTTCAAAATCATAGAAAAATTGCCATTTTAACCGCCATCCCAAAATTATTCGAGAAAATAGTATGCTCTAAAATACCGCCCGTAATAGAGCAGCGTCTCAATGACCAGCAGCATAGCCTCAGGAAAAACCGATCCACAACCATCAATCTAACAGTTATGGTCTTATACATACTTTGCGTGATGGAAAAGGGCACCAGGTTGGTGCAATTTCTACTGAATTTAGTAAAGCCTTTGATCGCGTCAATCATACGACTCTGTCAGAAAAATTGTGCGATTTTGGAATCACTGGCCGATTGCTTCGCTGGCTAAATTCTTACTTCAAAAACTGGACTCAAACCGTTAAATTTCAAGGGTATATGTCCAAAGAAATTCAAGTCTACTCCGGTGTACCTCAAGGCAATCATCTCGGACCTCTTATTTTCAACGTATTTATATCAAACCTTTCTAATATGTTATCCGACACACCCAATTTATTTTATGCGGATGATCTCAAATTATACTATGGGATAACATCCCACAGTGATTCGATATTCTTACAGAACAAGATAAATGCTCTGCTTGAATGGTCCAACACAAACCACCTATACCTGATCCTCGAAAAATGTCAGGTGATTAGTTTCTCTCGCAGAACTTCAATTTTATTGGCTGATTATCACCTCGGTAATACTAATCTTTCGCGAACAGACAGCATAGACCTCGATGTCTTCTTGGATAAGAAACTCCGTTTTAATTTGCACTATGAGGAGGTTTTCTGCAAGGCTAATAAAATGTCAGGCTTCATCAAACGGCGTGCTAAAGAATTTCAGAATGTGTGGGTAACAAAGATATTATACATTTAATTAGTCCGCCCTATTCTCGAATATGCATCTGTTTCTGATGTTTATCCAGAAAGACTTGAGTCTGTTCAAAAACAGTTCCTGCTATTTGGCTTACGATCTCAATATGACCCACGTAACTTTCAGAGCTTGCCTTCATATGAATATCGGTTGTCCATTTTTTTATTTTTTTTTTTTATTTTAATTCCAAATCTTACAGGCGGTTACCCCAATTACAAGATATTGAATACAATAATGATAAAAACCAAAAACATACTGAATGAAATTGTTGGAACTGTACAAATTATTCAAACATTAACGAATTACGTGTTAAATAATTTTTCTCTTAGCAAAGACTTAAAACTAAAAAATGAAGAAGGAAATGGACCAAGCTCAAGATTATTGTGGCCTCTAGGGAGGCGCACCAAGCAGAGTGAAAATAAACATCTGTACGTGCAAAAGGAGTGGCTAAGGTTTGACATGATCGAGTAGTTCTTGCAGGAACCCGAAAATGTATATTGTCTACAAGATATGAGTCGATCAGACGGTGGTAAAGTTTGAACAAGAAACATCCATCTAAATAAAGACGTCGCTCACAAAGAGATGCTAAACGCAAAAAGTTAAGCCGATCTGAATAGGAACAATACGGAATTTTAAACTTGTAAAATAAGTATTTAGTGAATTTTCGCTGAACTAACTCTAAGGCAGTAGTAAGATATTCTTGGTGTGGAGACCAGATTTGGGTAGCGTATTCTAAAATACTTCGTACGAGAGAAACGTAAAGAAGGGACGCAGTGTGAATATCACTAAATATGTGGACATGACGCAGCACAAAACCAGACATTTTTGTAGCCCTATTGATAACATGAGAGATGTGTCTCTCAAACATTAATTTAGAATCGAAGATGACTCCAAGATCCTTGCAATGTGAAACACGCGCGAGGGGCATATCGTTTATGTTATACTGGTAAACTATAGGTTCACGTTTCAATGAGAAAGACATTACGTGGCATTTTGGGATATTTAAATGGAAATTGTTAGATAAACACCAGTTGCTTAACGTAATCAGATCGTTATTCAAAATGCTGCAATCAACAGTACTATCTATTTGATTAAATAGTTTCAGATCGTCAGCATAAAGCAAAGATGACGAATTTAGCATAGGTGGGAGGTCATTGATAAAGAGGATAAATAGGAGTGGTCCCAGAATAGAACCTTGAGGAACTCCTGAAGTAGGACTAAAATATGGAGACAAATTTCTGTTCAGACGCACACAACACAACCGGGAAGAAAGGTAGGACTTGAGCCAGTATATTAATATTTCCGGAAAACCATAATGATTGAGCTTAATAAGTAGGATGTTATGAGGAACTGTGTCAAAAGCCTTGCTAAAGTCCGTATAGATAGCGTCCATTTGTGCCTGAGAGTCCAGAGCTAGAGCAACACTGTTAGAGAACTCAAGTAGGTTCGTAGTAGTTGATCTGCGCGGAAGAAAACCATGTTGCTGATCATGATAGCACAGGGATTAATTTGAGGTACATAGCTCTTTCAAATATTTTTGAAAAACACGATAGGATAGATATTGGCGGATAGTTTGCGATATCAGATGGATTGCCTTGTTTGAAAATTGGAGTAATGAAGGCAACTTTCCAACATTCAGGAAATATGCCAGCAGTTAAGCTAAGGTTGAAAAGAAAGGATAGGGGAAAAGACAAAGCAGTAGAAAGTGATTTGATAAAAAAGCAAGGAATCCCATCCGGGCCAGGGCCGACAGATCCATTTAGGTTATGGATAATTGATTCGATTTCGGACGGAGAGAACGAAAAAGAGGACTGGAAGGTTGGATGGAAAAAGTTTGGAAAATAATTACCAGCAGCTGAGGGGGCATTGAACGTTGAGGCGAAAAATTGAGCGAACAATTTTAAGATAATTTCTGGGGTGTTTGCGTGCAAATTCTCCAGAAACATTTTATTAGGTATAGGAGGAGAGGTCTTTAAGGATCGTATGTATGACCAGAAACGTTTAGGATGGTTAGACGAAATAGATTGCTCAATAGAGCAATAATAATTTTTTAGTGCACGTTTGACTTCGGTCTTCGCTAAGGAGCGCAATCTACAATACTCCAAACGAGCTTCCACTGAACAGGATTTCTTGGATATCAATCTGGCTTTCTCTTTATTTTTAAGGGCATTGTACACATCGGCAGTAATCCAGGGGGCATCAGATCGATTATTCGGTGAATATAAAGGGGTAAATTCAGTGATTTGTTCATTTAAGAGATCATAAAATTTTGCCAAAGCATCATCACACGAGAGATTATGAAAAAAATTGGGCCAGTGAATAGAGTTTAGGGCAATGGATATGGCTTCAAAATTAGCTCGATTGAAATTAAAAGATGGAGGTAAGAGTTTCTCTTTACCACGAGTTACCGGAAGATTCAGCTCTATACATAACGGAGGGTGATGGGGGTCAGGCGGGATATAAGGTTCCGCTGAAGAAATAGATATATTATTTGCCAAGGCCGGGCTGACGAAAACAAGATCGAGTAGTCGATCACTTAAATTAACAATGGAATTAATCTGAGAGAGGGACAAGTAGGATAGAAAAGACAAGAAATCGAAGGAGATAGGGTTGTTCGACGTGATAGGTATGGAGCTATCAAGGTTCCATAAAACTGAAGGTGCATTAAAGTCTCCACATATCAACAGAGTATCATGAGGAAATCTAGAGAGCACGTAGTTAGATATTTCATCAAAGAATACTGTGGAGGTTTGTAATGCAGAACTGCATGGTATATATGTAGATGATACTAATAGGTATGAACTTGGCTTTAGTGATACTCTCACCATGATACATTCAATAGGAGGAGATGGTTGAAAATCACAACAAATGGAGCTAGGAAAACATCTTTTGACACCTACCATGACTCCACCACCGTCTGATTTTGAGGAAACATTAGTGTCTCGATCACGACGAAAAATATTGTGCGTACTAGACAAATTGAAGTCACTCACGGAATCATTTAACCAGGTTTCGGTAATGAAGAAAATATCATCGTTGGCAATAGTGGAGGTGATTAAAAATCTAGAAAGTTTGGTCCTTAGCCCTCTAACATTTTGATAGTAGTATTGAAGACCATTTATACTATTTTTTGGAGGTTGGGCGTGACGCCTTTTCCGTAAATTCATATTACGGGATGAGATGAATTCTTTAACAAGCACACCATTGGGCCAGAACTCAGGCTTCATAATAATATCCGCTTTGGATGACGAAATATCAATTTTGAAGGAGGAAATGTAACGCTGCTCACCAGTCAACTTTCTGCAAGTAAGTATAGATGGAACATTACCTAGCTTTGATGTTATATGATGTTCAATTTGTTCGGAAGTCCTATGCGGCGCTAGACGAGATACGAAAACTCTTGAAGGTGGACTGATAGCCTGCAATGGCTGTGTGATGGAAGACTGGAGATCGGCATGCGTGTCAACTGGGTTATCACGATGTTCGGTAACTTCCTCTGTGAGCGCTCGAGATGTTGGTTGCTTATGTTGTTCCTGAAGATATTGATTATTTTGCGGGACCAATTGATGTAACTCGGTATGAGATTGAGTTTTAGTCTGCTGAGCGCTTCCCTTGCTTCTTGTAGTCATTGCATAACGAGCAGATGTCGCAAGAGTTGCTGATTTTGGGGAAGTAGATGGTTGTTCCTTTTGAGCGACTTTAAGCAAGTTTGATATCTCTGTTTTTGAGGCCTCAAGTTTCTTGTGTAAACTAGAGACTTCCGAAAGGAGAGAATCAATTGTTAATTGTGCTGCCCGAAGTTTAGAGATGTACGTTGGTATAGAAAACTTTCTGCAGGTATCACAGAACCACAAAATACCTGACTCGTTTCTAGTAATGTGATCTGCTACTGGACCGGATATTTCAACACATTTTGCGTGGAAAGATAGTTCGCACAAGCCGGAGCACGTCAGAATGTTTTTATTGTTTGTTTTATCGGTGCAAGATGATGACATGCAAAAAGTCATTGTATACGTATTAACGACTCCAATAAAAATTCACTCAAACAACTTAACTCGTCGGAATTAACTTTTGTACATGGAATAAATCACAGTTGATGAACAGAATAACGACATGGTAATTGAGTGCAATTTATTAAAATATTAGTCACCGCACAGATGGTACTGTTACTGTGTACAGGTGTTATCAATCTACACGGAAAAATGAATTTCACTTGAACTTTGGGGACATGAATGAAATGTTCACGCAATATGCACTATAACTGGATTATAAGATCGAGATATTCAATTCAGACTCCAACGAAGGATGCCGACGGCAAGATGACATCTGATTATGCAACGGATGAGTAAGGTTGCAAACTTAAATAAAGGGTTGTGAATACTACTGCGCAAATTTCAACTCAGCAAATAGGTGGCACTGAAACGCTGCTTTGTTTTCGTTTTACGATTATAATTAAAGTTTAAAGATACGAAACCCAATATTCAAAATGATATCAGGGCTGCATAGGGAACCGAAAACGCTCAATAATGAAGCAATTGCACCGTAGCTAAGGCTTGCACAATAAGATCACTTATAACCGAACCAGGAATCACGATATTCGCAAGATATTTAAAGAAAAATAAGACGTCGAAGTGAGCACGGTTGAAGGTGTTGACAGAGAGGCAAGTGAAGATAAATTCTGAATTTATCTTCACTTGCCTCCCGTAGAGTTATGTCATGCTCTTGTTTTGCGTTTGATGTCCTCCGTAGTACCATTAAAGTTCAATGTATGGTTGACAGGATATCTTTGAACGAACCAGTTAGATTCACAAGACATTCACGTTTCCTGGTGGAAAGTCGACATCTTACCATCTACGGTGAAAATGAACCGATTAATAGATGCTGCAAAATATTAAATAGCCTGGGCCAATGCTTTTCCCCAACCATATCCAGCCTTTAGTTTAAAACCAATCTATCAAAGTTCTCTCTTCCTAGTCTTATATTCTAAACTTGTATTTTTGTAAGTGTAACCTATATTTTTAACTTGTATTTCTTTGTGATAATTTATAATTTTGATGTGATACCTTGTTTGGTAAATAAATAATATAAAAACGTACTGGAGCCCGAACACACTTTATAATCACCCATTGTTTGGCAAAACTATGAGTAGAAATAGATTTGAGTCAATATTTCACTGCCTAAGGTTTTACACTGAAACAGACGATCAATCAAATCGCCTTCATAAAATCGATCAGGTATTGAGTCACGTGCTTCGTAATATTCCAAGTGTTCATCATCCGGATGAGAACTTATCCATAGACGAAGCTTAACTCTTGTGGAAAGGATGTCTGACATTCAAGCAAAATATGGAATCAAGATATACGAACTGTGTACACCCGATAGATTTGTGTTAAATATTTTGATTTACAGTGGAAAAAATACAGTGACCAATGAAGATGGCCACTTCTCTTTTGTTGTTTACAAGTTGTTGGAGAAATATTTAGGAAAAGGACATCCTATTTTTATGGACAAGTAATACAATAGTGTCCAGTTAGCCACCTCTCTTTACAGAGATAAAACGCACGTTGCGGGCACACCTCGCAGAAATCGGAAAGGTGATCCCAAAATAGTAATGGATAAAAAATTAAAAACGGGCGAAACTGTTTTTGCAAGAACAGGAAATATTTTAGTTTAGAAGTGGAAATACAGGGCTAATGCCTTAACAATACCTAAAAAAATCAAAGCGTCAGTCCAAGAAGTAGTATCAAAAAGAGGTCACACTGTAACTAAGCCGTCTCCAGTAGCTGATTAAAATAATAATATGTCGGGCATCAATGGAGCTGCTCAAATGACTTCCTACTATTCCACGCCTCGAAAATCAATACGCTGGTATTTAAAACTGTTTAGGGTTTTGTAAAATAATTTTACAAAACCCTACTAAAATCGCGTCCTGTCTGTCCGTCTGTCCGTCTGTCTGTCCGTCCGTCCGTCCGTGTGTCATAGCAGCTTTTCTCTACTTAAGCTAGAAACATCAAATTTTGTATGTAGGTGTAAAGTGGTGTTCTCTTTAAATTTCAACTGCAAAAAAATTTTATAAGGTATTTAAGGGGGGTCTCCCCGTATAGGGGAGTGACCCCCCGAAAAAAAAATTTCATTGAAAGTAGCCGATATGGATATCAAATGAAAGGTCTTGATGAGAACTTTTCAAAACAGGTCTTAGTTTGGCAAAATTCGCATCGAGGGGCGCACAGGGAGGGGAAATACACGAAAAATTTGTGGTCCCCCCCCCTCGCGATTGGACACCTGCGATCCGAAAAATCTGAAAAAAATCAAGAATGTAGGCCTTGGTGAGTACAACAACAACAAATACGTTAGAAGTTGCAATTCACTCAACTTTGTTAGTAATAGTATGATTTATTGATTTTATGTTTTCTTGAATAAAATCTTAATGGTACCCTTAAATTCTATGAAATTCAGTACACAGAAAACTATTTATAAGATTGATCAATCCTGGAAGTTTCATAAGGATTGAATCATATTTAGTGAAGTTATAGTGGTTTGAATTTTCCTGTACTACTATGGAACAATATGCGCTGCATTTATTACTATGGCAACATATGTATGGCTATGGAACAACATGCAAATAAAATTTCCAACGCACGTGTTCTTTTACGCATTTCAGAACATATGAGTGCTGCCAGGTCCTAATAAAAAACTAAAAGATTGCATGGAACGAATTTGTTTTTCTGCAAAATTATTGATTTTTTGAGATATGGTAATCCTAAAATCTTTCACCGAAGCATATGTTTATATTCGCGCCAATCCTCGCATCAGCATTTACCTACCTACCTGCTACCGAAGATTTATGGCTCGCTGTTCGGCTTGTGTTAGGATTTTTCCGGAGGGTTGATGGAGTGTGGTTACTAGTTGAGTATACTATGGTCTCGTGAACTCAAACTCGGAGGATACTTTATCTTCTTATCTGTCGCCCGTCTATATATGTTATATATGATTGGGACGCCGTCAGAATCAAAAACATATCTTTTCATGTCCAAGTACACGAATGCTTCTGGAGGAACGAAGCCAGTAGCGAGGCAAGTCGCAATATACCCGTCTGTAGGGTGTAACGGCTGTGAAATCCAAGGGTTTTCACTCAAGTTACAGATCTTGCGATATGATTCCGAAGAAGTTTCAATATGAAAATATCAACTCTCGTCACTTTAGCAATTTGATAAATTCTTCTATTAGATATATAATGCTTTCAATCCGTCTCAGGCTTTCTGTACAAACCAGTATACGCACGAAGACATTTCCTTGCAAAAACTCTTAAATTATCTATAGTAATAGCACTCTGGTTGTACCCGATCTGACACGCATCTGTCAAAACCGGTCTAACCAGGGTCTTGCGACAGATAACTTTGACTATTTGATCAATGTATCCGGAATGAAAGAGTCTTCTCAGGGCCATGACTACTTTTTGTGCTTTACTGAGCATGATTTTCACATGTTCAGTATAGTACAGATACTGATCAAGATGAACACCGAGGTATCAAACACAGGATTTAAGTGGAACCCGTTCTGAACCACCCTCATCAGCCAGAATGTGGAAAGGCTCCCATTTACGTTTCAGGTCTTGACTGACCCCTGCAGTGTTGTCCGAAACAAGATTGTTTCACACTTCTGCGCATTGATTTTAATTCGCCAATTTTCAGTGTGAAGATGAATATCATTGAACATTTTTTGAAAATTGCTCTGAACTATTGTAGCTGTTCGGTCTGTCGTATAGATGATCAGATCACCAGCAAACGCTAGCAATGATTGCATTGGCGAGACGTTAAAATCAAAGCGGTTCATTAGCGTGCGAATGAACTAATAAACACAGTCTTTGTTTAAGCCAATTCAAAACGTTTTCTGAATCTGATTCATCACGTATATTCTGAATTCTCTTATATTTAACAGACTTCACATTCTCATAAGGTGCCCCTCTACTACGTGTTGATACCGGAAGTTCGATAACCACATAACGATCATTTGGCTGCTTCTTTTTCACGATAAATGGTCCCTTATATTTCGGCAAGAGTTTCCGACTTTTACCGTCACCAAATGCGGTTTTTCCCACCAGCACAACATTGCCAACTTTATACTCCACCGCAGTTCTACGTCGTTTGTCGAAAATTGCTTTCTGCTTTTGTTGATCTCGCCTTATTCGTTCTATTGCCTATTCCCGTAGCTTGTGAAGTTTTACAACTGCAGGCCTATTTTCTTGGTCTTCTTTTGAAATGATCGCATCAGATGGACCTCTTGGTCTATAGCCAAACACGAACTCACATGGTGTGGCTTTTATTATGCTTTAAATTTTATTATTAATCGCAAACTGAATTTGGCTTACAGATTGATTCCATTATGTCTCGGTCGTCGCCGTAGCAGCCAAAGCTGAAAGTACGATTGAATTAAGCTTTCCGCTTGACCATTGGCTCTGGATGTTGCTACCGCTGTCTGTACATATTGGATCCCCTTTTCCGTGCAAAATTTTCCAAATAACTTTGCTTTATAATAAGTTCCTTAATCCCTTACTATCCGATTTGGCGTCCCAAAACTAAAAATCAGCGACTACAAAAAAATTATTACTGGTTGAGTTTGGGTGCTTTTGACAGCGCAAAGGCATGTTTATTTAGTAAAGCTTTCAACTATTTCAATCAAAAATCGATTTCCCCGTGTACTACGAATGAAAGGTCCCAAATGGCCCATGTGAATTGTATGAAACGGGGTCACTTCCTTCTGTATGGGGCTTAGCGATCCTTGAAATTTCTCTATCATCATCTTGTGGAGATGACATGATATACAACTCTTGATGTATTTCGTTACATACTGTCGCATTTGTGGAAACCAATACGATTCTCGGATTATGTCTGCTTTGTTCCCAGAAAAATGGCCAAAATCAACGTGGGCTCCTTTCACACATTGTGACCTCATCGATTTTGGGATAACCAATTGATTCCCAGCTTCGTCCACTTTGTACATCCGTTTATTTTCAATTATAAACTCTTGATGAATCGATCTTTCCTAGTCTGTTTCGGGTTCACGTTGAAGAATTTCATGCATCAGCTTCAATTTGGCATCACTCAACTGCCCTGCCAACCCAATCAGCTTCTTCAATCCCCAATATCTCGATTCCGCTTTCGTCATCTACCACATCGTTATCAACAGGACTCCTACTGAATGCGTCAACATGCTGCAAGCGTTCACCGGCCCTATCTTCGACTTCAAAAGAGAATTTTTGCAAAAAGAGCCACCACCTTGCAGTTCGAGGTATGATACCCATCTTGCTCGCAGCTCCTTTCACTGCACTGCAATCTGTAACAACTTTGAACAAATAAATCCTAAACTTCTTCAAAGTTTCCACCGCAGCCAACGTTTCCAATTCATTAGAGTGATATTTGGATTCTGCCACTGTTGTGTGCCTACTATGAAAAGATGCATGCAAAAGTTTATTATTATTTTGCTTTTGTAATGAAATTCCTGCAATCCCTGACTGATTAGTAGCCGTATGAACTTCCGTCTCAGCGCTTGAGTCATATATGGCTAATAAACGTTATTTTTGAAAGCAGCTCCTTCAGTTTTTCAAATGAGTTGTTCTCGTCTGCCGATTATTTCCATGTAAGATCCTTCTTGGGTAGATTGATTAAACGCCTAACCAAATATGCATAGTTTTTGATAAATTGTCTGAAAAGCCCCGTTTAATCCTAAAAACTGACGAACTTAATGAACATTTGTAGGTTTTGGAAAAGCAGTAATGCTTCTCATCTTATCCTTCCCTGGACGCATACCATCTTGGTTAATTTCAAATCCCAGATAATTAATTTTTCTTTGCCAAAAGTATCATTTTTTTTGGATTCAACGTAAAGTTTTTCTTCGTTACAGCTTCCAAAACTTGTTCCGACCGCATTAGGCCTTCCTCAAAATCTTCAGAAGAAATCAAAATGTCATCGAGTTATGACAGAGCTATACTGCCACGAAGAGGCCCAAGAATTTTTTTGACCATTTGCTGAAACACACTCGAGGCTGTCATTATTCCAAATGGCATGCCCTTTTATTCGTATTATCCATCGCAAGTTACGAATGCTGTTTTGGCTCTCGACTCCTCTGCCACTGGAATTTGATAATAACCGGAAGTCGTATCCAAGCTAGAGTCGCGCCTGATCGGCTATGCGGATCATGTTGCGGCTCTGGTCGCTCGACGCATCATTGAACAGGCGCAACTTAGGCTAGGTATGCTAATGCTCTGAGTGAGGGACTGGATGACTGCTTGCGGGTTCAGCTTAGCACTGCAGAAAACTGAAGTGGCCATCTTGACAAAAAAGAGAATCTCTAGAGTAAGGACGCCTCTTGATGAGTGCTGTAGGGTCAGTGCTACTGTACGGAGCAGAGGCATGGGGCGACGCTCTCAGTAAGGACGTATACCGAAAACGTTTGGCACAGGTACAGAGAAGAGGAGCACTGAGGATTGCATCTTCATATCCGACAGCCTCTAATTAGCGGTGAGAGTTATTGCAGGCGTGATACCTGTTGCCCTCCTTGCTAGAGAGTGCCGAAACGAGGATGCGAGGGAGATGGTTGTCCGCGAAGAGGGACAGCGCTCGTTCAACGATTGGCAGCAGTCTTGAGTCAATTGCACGAAGGGAAGGTGGAATGCGCGCCTCATCCCGGATGTGAGACCGTGGCTAAATCGAAGGCATGGTGGGACTGACTTCTATCTGACCCAAGTTTTGGACGAGCATGGGTGCTTTCAGTCTTACCCGCACAAGATTGGTAAATCACGGTCCCTGGTTTGCCGGTTTTGCCCAGGAGAGGGAGACAATGCCTGCCACACATTTTTTGGGTGCACAACATGGGTCAGGCTGCGAAGGAACTCTACAGGGAGACCGGAGAGCTCACCCCGGATAATAAAGTTGCGGTGATGCTCGAATCGGTTGACAAATGGAACCAGGTGGCACAATATAGATCGCTTTTCTGGAACTTTCTCTT
The DNA here is from genome assembly GCA_963969285.1 of Odontomyia ornata. Taxonomy (NCBI): domain Eukaryota; kingdom Metazoa; phylum Arthropoda; class Insecta; order Diptera; family Stratiomyidae; genus Odontomyia; species Odontomyia ornata. The sequence goes on from OZ017739.1 coordinate 145,168,829, forward strand.
CCCTTCTCCCCTTCCGCCAGGAAAGGGATCCTCCAGCTTGAAGGCGCCTCACGGCGTAAAAAAAAGAGACCTGGCCCGAAGTAATGTGTCAAACGGTTCCAGGCTGGATTCTCAGGTTGAGAGGGGAGGTGTTTAGTGGGTAGTCCAGTCGCCTTCTTGCGAGCATAGGAGTCCCACACTCTGTGCGTGAATGGTATTCAACTCCTAAACACAAAAAAAAAACCGTTAAAATATTTGCATCTGTTCAATTGATCATCAATACGAGGCAATGAAAATCTATCATTTCATTATTTTTCTGCCTTTCTTCCGACAAAACGGGTTAAGCAAAAGGTGATGCTGATTCGCGGATAATGTCAGCTTCTAATAAATCTTTCACAATTTTCTGAATTTTTCAGGTGTCATTCTGTATGACCTGTACACTACCGGTTTTTCATCGTTCAAATCCTTTTCCAATGTTGCAGCTGTTGTTTGTCGCAAATCTTTTAGTGAACTTCCGAATGATTTTTGATGCATCATAAGTAAATTCATAAGTTGATTGTTTTTTTTTGCAGATAACTCTTTCGATACATTAAATTGTATATTTGTATTTTCTGCAAAAAGACGGTCTGTTCTCGAACATTAGATGCGCCTTGCTGCCGCAACCATAACACTTACGCCTATCTTGGCAAGACTTTACGACACGCTGTTCCTGAATCGCCTTTGGAGAGCTTTTCCTCGTTGAATCGTCGGCCTCTTGGAAAATCGGACTCCCTCTGCTGCTCCGTCGACGACTCTCTACGTTACGGAATCGTTTTTAAATATCTCAGTAATCCTTCAGGATTTTCGTAGTTTCCCATTAGGGCAGCGAATCCCAGCAATAATGCACGAAACAGCCTTTCACCCATTTATCTCACATACGTTAAGTAAAGCGAGTTTCTCAAAATAAAATTTGATGATGGGTTCATCTTTTTACCACACAGGGGCAGTTATGGCCTCTAATTGCTGGGAGAAATCCATTTCACCAGGAAATGCACTAATCAGGATATTTTTCCAATGGTCGCGCGGGTAGTTGATGGATGGTAAACTGGAATACCACGTTGCGGCATATCCTTTTAACTTACTTGTAGCGTAATGTGACGTCGCGATGTCACTGCAATCATGAATTACCTTCAATTCATCTATTTTCCTCAGCCAACGTGCGATTACCTGTATCCCATCATCAGGACACTGCCTCACTGCCAACCACTGAAGCACTACGACTACGGTAAGTCCCGGATTTCTCCAACAATGACGTTATTAGTTTGGCCATATTGCGAAGTTCGGAACAATCTTCACTTCGGCCACTCCACTCGGTGGGGGTATCTTCACGCCACAATGCCATTTTTTTTGGATTCACTATCCGTATTAAAAACGTTCACAGCACAGGGAACAGATCCCACTTCTGAGTTAATAAACACAGTCTTCGTTAAAGTCTTTTCAAAACACAGTCTTTATTAAACTAAATCAAACACATAGTTTATCAAATTAAGGCAAAACAGCTTTAAGAGGAAACATACAGGCCTTACATCATTTGTTCCACTATTTACGCCTTTGCCACGATGAGGCTTCTGTCTTTAATTAGAAAACTGAGGGAGGTGAGCGTCATCACTCAGTAACCAGTCCAGGCATGCAAACATCATACACACACACACACAACAACAACCGCGATCTGCCATCCTTCTGCGACACACACGGAGATCCAGTCGCAAGGCAAACTCGGACTCACAGAATCATGATACTCATGGGGCTATTCCGATTGCACACATTCCACTGTCAACAGTGCCCACTTTAAATTCTGTCGCGATGCAGTCCAACTTACGAATGAACTTAAGTGAAATAACATCAGATAGGCACACTTCTTCGGTCACATCAATCGGGACTGCCATGCATACCATATTGCCATGCTTACCTTTCACCTCTTAAGGCTAACACAATATTGAGAAGAGCAGAGGCGCAGTAACTATTCCCTGCTGTAGACCATTCGAGACCTTGAAGCCGCGTATTGCCGTCAGATTTCCATCAGTTACAACAAACGATTTCCCGTATAACATGTTGCACATGATGGCGACAAGGTGTCTGGGGAACCTGTCCTGAATGAGTTCAAAAATTAGTCCATCTATCCACACCGTATCGAAGGCTTTCTCCATATCTATGAGACACGCTCCAACATATTCTCTATTGTTTAGTTTCCAACAGATGTCAAAGGTTACTTTCTTTATCGCATATATGGTCGAATGTGTTATTATGACTACTCAAAAGATGGAGTCACATAAGTGAAAACACTATGTCGGCAAACCACAAGCAAACAGGACGCTAGCACGGAGAACCCTTTCAGGCAAAAACCGCTGTTGGCAAGAACACCGATTAAACAAGTCACCGATTGCGGGGGGAGGCAGCAAACCCCAGAAACACTGTCAAAGTCAACAACACAGGTTAAATCATCGGAGACAGACCACAGACGGACTAACGAACGAAAGAAGGCAGAGTGCGTTGTGCAACCTGGCATCATTGCGGCCTTTGGGCGCAGTAGAAGGACTATGCGCACCCCGGAACGCCCAGTGCAAGACGTACACAATCCGGATCAAGCTGCGACACCAACGGAGGCTAGTGTAAGACTGGGGGAGGGAGAAGTTTTGCCGTTGGCCGACGCCACTTCAAACGCGACCCAAGCGATAGAAGCAAAAGGGCTAGGAAACGGGGGCCTCTCCCAAGAGGTGGCGCCAAATAACACAATCGCCCTTGACCGCGCCGAAGAGGAGCGGCTTACTCGGAAAGCGGGGAATATCGTCAAACAACTGAGGGCTGCCTGCGAAGTGCAGAAAAACATAGGCAAGAGTGTCAAGAATGGCATTCTTGAACTGGAGGAGCTTTTTGGCCGCATAACGCACTACAGGCGGAGGTGGCTTGCAACCGAAAAGCACCAAAAAGACACGCTCTCCCTCGAGGCATCAGTGGGTCCTAGTAGCAGCAAAAGAATGGCCGGTAGCCCAATTGAAGGCGACTGTGAGAAAAGGAGGAAGGACGAGACCATAAACGAAGTTGACACTCCAGGCGAGGAGTTTCATGTGGTGCGAAACAAGGCAGCGAAAAAAGCGGCCAAAAAGCTACTCCTAGAAAAAACAGACAAAGTGCTCAACCACGAAAAGAACAAAGAACCCCCCGATATACCGCAGAAAACAAAAAGCAAACCGCGGCGCAAACCCTTGCGAGAGGCACTGCTTATTAAACCCACTAACGGCCGAACCTACGCAGATGTCCTCTGTGAAATTAAAGGAGCGGTCAAGCCAGACGACACCAAAACTGCCATCAAAGCAGTTCGACCAACCCGGACCGGTGGCTTGCTGGTGGAATTCGGGCCAGAGGCCACAAACAAAGATGCATTCCGTGACGCGGTTCAAAAGGTTCTTGGAGATGCGGCAACGGTTGCCTCGCTCGAACCAATGGCCACCCTGGAAATCAGGGCCCTCGACTGCGTCACGGACAAAGCTGGAGTAGAGGATGCCATTAGGAGGGAGTTCCCCAGCTTAAGTGAAGTCAAGGCAAGATTGACACGTGAAAACACAAGGGGGCAACGCATGGCTATTGTCGAACTAGCTGATAAAGACGCCCAGCAAATCCTGGCGAAGGGCAAAATTAAGATAGGTTGGGTGATCTGCAGGATACGGAGAAGAGCGATCCCTATCCGCTGCTTCAGATGCCTCGAATACGGACACACCGCGTATGGCTGTAGGGGACCCGACAGGAGATCTCTGTGCTACAAATGTGGTGAAACGGGGCACAAAAGGAAGGAGTGCACGAACGAGGAAAAATGCATTCTTTGCAAGGATGCTAAGCTAGCACCCAGTGACCTCAAACATGAGCCGGGGACAGGGAGATGCTGGGTTTTCAAGGAGGCCCTAACTAAAGCCAAATCGATACTCAAATGATCCGTATCCTGCAGGTCAATTTGCACCGAAGCACAAACGCCCAGGACCTACTTGAGCAGTTTGCGAGGGATAAGAAAGCTGACCTCCTGTTGCTGAGCGAGCAACATCATAACAAGGACTCGCAAGCGTGGTACCCTGACAAAACTGGTACCTCGGCCATCTGGGTTCGAGACAGCGCCCGCCTTCAGGTGCAGGGTGGTTTTGTGTGGGTGCGGTGTTCAGGGATAACATATTTCAGTGTTTATCTGACGCCTAACGAGGCAATGCGATCCTTTCGAACCAAACTCGATGCCCTGGAGGACGCTGTCTCGAACACAGAGGGCCACATGCTGGTCGGGGGAGACTTCAACGCTAGAGCCATCGAATGGGGTATGCCACAATCCGACCCAAGGGGAAAGCAAATCTTGAACATGGCGGCCAGAACAGCGCTTCTTGTCCTAAATACTGGTAACACCCCTACTTTCCGCCGCTGGGGTTGCGTAGGAACCATACCCGATGTGACACTCGCTTCGGAGTCCCTGGTACCTAGAGTACACAACTGGCGAATACTAGAGGACTACTCGGCTAGTGATCACCAGTATATAGCTGTTGAGATTCACGACGGTGCCACTCTGCGTGCATATGCCCAAACTTCAATCCTCGGATGGAGGACTGGGAGGATGGACGTCGAGAAGTTCACTGACGCGCTTACGGCAGGCGCACCGTTGCTGGGGGCTCCGCCAGGGAGTGGAGGGCCTACAGCCAAGGACTTGGTGAACTCAACTATGAGTACCATCATAGCTGCTTGCGAGTCTTCCATGCCCCGCCGGAGACCCCGACATGGTAAGCCTCCAGTATACTGGTGGTCAAACGAGATCGCCGAACAAAGAAGCGAGTGTCACAAACTTCGGCGAGAGGCCCAGCGGGCGCGAACACGGGAGGAGGCAGACACTAGGCTAGCAGCATACAGGTCCGGCAGGAAATATCTTCGCAGGCTTATTAACAAGAGCAAGGCCCGATGCTGGCAAGACCTCGTGGACGATGTAAATAGGGATCCGTGGGGCCTTGGCTACAAGCTGGTCATGGGGAAACTTGGTGCCCTACGGAAGCCTTGTATACATGACGCGGAAAAGATGGACGCGATAGTGCGGGGACTCTTCCCCGCCCATCCCGTCCGTGTTGACGCTGTCCATAGTGAAACAGCAGTCGAGTGCCCACTCTTCACACAGCTGGAACTGGAGGAGGCAGTCCTCTCCCTGAAAGCGAGGAAGGCTCCAGGTCCAGATGGTGTTCCAGCTGAGGTTTTGCAGCTCGTCTATCACCATTGTCCTGACTTGCTGCTCAGCACATTCAACGCTTGCCTACGGGACGGGGTTTTCCCGGTACGATGGAAGGTGGCGAGGCTCGTGCTGGTCAGCAAGGGGAAGGGAAATCCCGAATCGCCGTCTGCATACCGCCCGTTATGCATGCTAGACACGGCTGGGAAAGTGCTAGAGAAACTCATCAAGGGAAGACTCACTGACGCGATTCGTGCTGCTGGGGACCTATCTCCTCGGCAGTACGGCTTTAGAGCAGGACGTCTACCATCGATGCGATTGCAGAGGTGGTGAACGCGGTCCAAAAGGCAGAGGCATATAGTCGCACCAAGCGACGGATCGTCCTGTTGGTGACATTCGTCGTCAGGAATGCCTTCAACTCCGCTAGATGGGTGGATATTCTGGATACGCTGGAAAACTCTTTTCAAGTTCCAGAATATCTAATGCGGCTTTTGAGGAACTACCTAAAGGACCGAAGCCTGCTCTACGACACGACACAGGGCCAACGAAGGATGGAAATTACATCCTTCGTTGGCCCTGTGGACTGCGCGCCTCATCCGGGATGTGAGACCGTGGCTAAATCGAAGGCATGGTGAGACTGACTTCTATCTGACCCAGCTTTTGAGCGGGCACGGGTGTTTTCAGTCTTACCTGCACAAGATCGGCAAGTCACGGTCTCCCGATTGTCGGTTTCGCCCAGGAGAGGAGGACAATGCCTGTCACACATTTTTTGCGTGTACCAAATGGGCCAGGCTGCGAAGGGAACTCTACAGGGAGACGGGAGAGCTCACCCCGGAGAATATAGTTGCGGTGATGCTCGAATCGGTTGACAAATGGAACCAGGTGGCACATTATGCTCGGGCAGTCCTAAAATATAAAAGGGACTCACAGCAGCCGGAGGCACTGGGGCTGGGGGATCGCTCTTCTGGCAATTCCTCTTCCCCCCTCCCCTCCCGCTAGGAAAGGGACTCTCCAGCTTGAAGGCGCCCCACGGCGTAACAAAACGAGACCTGGCCCGAAGTAATGTGTCAAACGGTTCCAGGCTAGGTTCTCAGATTGACAGGGGAGGTGTTTAGTGGGTAGTCCAAAGGTATCCTCCATGGGAGTCTCACACTGCCAGACTCGGCGGGCATAAATGCCTCCACCTCCCTACCACAAAAAAAAAAAAAAAAAAAAAATGTCGGCAAATTCAAATATATATTAACCGTATTAAGTTATTCGCACTCAATTTGTTGAATCAGTATACGGTTCGAGAAGTTATTTGATGTACTAATTGGCTTACAAAGCCCTTCTGGCAGGAGCATTCTTCTGTTATTTAACCTTGATGGTTATTAAACTGTGCCTTGTTTGACGAATAAGTAAATGAACACGGGTAGCTTAATGCGGTACATAGCCTTTTAATGCATACTCAGCGATGAGTCCTTGGAGTATTTCTGTGGAGGTATATCTGCTGAAATACTCGTATACTTGTATTTATAGTTTGATTTTTCCAACTTATTTTCTGTCTTTTAAGCTGTAAATCTTTCAAGTCATTGTAGTCTCATCCATTATAACGGGATAATTTCCCATGTACTCGTATGCCGTTCTGTCATCCATTAAAGTATCTTTTCGATGCATTCTTGTATATCCTGCCATGTTAAGTTAAGAGATGTGTAGATTATGCAGAGTATAAAAGAAAAAAACGAAACTCCCTTAAGAACGAACAAATAAAGAATCCTTCCAAATTCCAAACAATCCACGCATTGGTCCACAGCCCCCACCGACCGACAGTAATCTTCCAACATTGCCAACTAAAGGCGAAAAAGTTGGTCCAACGAGCCCTCAAATGTATTTATATCAAATGAATTTCACGTAACGCGTAGAGAATGTGAAAAAAAAACCGTTACACATTCATGCCGTTTTTCCTTACGTCAAAAATTCAAAGAAAGCGGCGAGGCAGGCTCGAAATGGAGCAAATGTAGTGCAGCGTGTAGCCATTTTTCGTTCAATATGCCATGCATGGAATACTAAATATGAGTTCAACCCCATGGAATTCGTATAAGTACACCACGATGTGAAAGATAGTCTCAGTCGAGACACCTTGCTGCCGACACCCTCCCCTGCCGCCGTGGATCGACTACTCAATCTATTCCAGCGAGAATTTCGGGTTTAGTTGCAAAAGAGTTTTTCATTGGAGCCATTCCGCAGCAACCGTGGAGGAGCATGATGTAATGGAGAAAAAAGTATTCGAGTAAATCCTCTAAACGAGAAAAAGGATTTCTCTAATGTACTTTTGCATGGCAGACTCAAGTGCCATTTCGTCGATTTGTGCTGCCTGGTATTTTTCGGTGGGGGAGTGAGACAGGTTATAATAACAACGCGTGTGGTATTTGGTAGCTATTATTGTTTGAGTTTCGGTGGTGGTGCGTTGTCTTGAAGAGGAGCTCGTTTGCGTAACATTTAGGGAAGCTGAATAAATTAAAGATCTGGCATGATAGTGGTGCTCTATCAGGAACGTTTGCTTAAAAATAATGGAAAACATTCCCCATTAACCGAAACAAGTGAGAATAATGGACGGTGTTAGCTCCTTCTTATTCTATACAAACAGCTGCCCGAAAGCAACTTCTGTTCACATTACAGGCTCTGCTAACGACCTTGTGCCCTGCAAAATAACCAAAATGTGCAGTATGGAATTATTTGAACTCCCTGCCAAGAAACGTTAAGGGAGAAAGAAATCATGTTACAGGTCATATGAAAATTCCGCGTCCAACACGCCTTGTTATCGCCTTCTTCCGAAGATAAACTCCGCGTGTTTACCCTTCCACAAAAAATCCGTTTTGTCCTTGTCGTTGCTCCCCGATATTTGCTTTGGTTTCGACAACAAATGTACCAAAAATTTGTCTTCGGCTTTGTCTAAGGCGAGCGTCATCCAAAAGATGAGGGAGCAGACTCCTTTCCATAATGTACACACTCTTTTGTTATACTAACTACGACCAAGACTAGACGGTTTCAACACTAGGCATAGAATGTCTGTCTGCCTGCAAAGAAAGGATATTGCATGCCATTATGATAAGAATACTCATATTTTCAAGGATTATATGAAAAAGGGATTTCGCATTTTCAGTAAACACCGTTGCCATCAACCGCCAATGTAGGATGTTTGGTGCTTCGGCATTGTCCTTCCAACCGAATTCAGCTCAAAGGAGTTACATACACACTTGCGCTGGTTCGTTGCTGCTTTCTGACGTTTTATTCATTGCATGTCGCAACGGAATGAGCGTCTATATGAGTTATAATATGCAGAAGCATGAGAGTCGTTACCGTTAGGCTATTTTGGGGATGGCGAAGCTTTAGGCGATAAGGTGGATGAGATGTGCGTGCAATATTTCGTAAGAAAAGGAAATGGAAATCATGTAAGCTGATAAATTTGATTGTTAGAATTTAAATAGTATTATTACCGTCGTAAAATGGGCTAATGGAGGCTATCAATTTTAGGATGATCCTTGAACGGTGCGGGAAGTAGCAAAGGATCTCCTTTGTACAGGTGTTGCATGTCAAATTTCCCGATTTGTTTAGCGTGTAGTTTAGTTTATTTTTTATGTAGGACATGTTTATGAATATTTTATGGAGCGCAGCAATTAAATTCAAAAGGGTTCTCCTGGTAGATGAATATGCGGTATAGCTGGAAAATTATTGTTATGATTATAAATGAGGTAGTAAGTAATAAAAGCTGCTTGACTGAAAATATCTCGTTCGTCTTCCATCGAAGCCATATAGTCTTCAGAGAAAATATAATTTAAATAGGGCTGTGCAAATCGGCTTGGCAACTCGCTTCCCCTACGGACCCCGTTTGAGCCGCCAAGCGAAAACGCAGCTCGCCAGAACTCGAGCAAATTGTTCACAACACTGTTATTCACTTCTAAGACCTTCTACCCTCGAATTCTTATTTCACTGGAATTCCTAAATGCGGACCGATTGTCCAGAGGAACACTCTTTAACGCAAGCAAGAGGAACTTCAATCTTGCAAAAACGCTCGTAAGATAAATTCCGCCAAAAAGTCAGAAATAGGGAAGGAAAAACCCCACCGGTTAAACTGAACCCCGGGTTTCTTTCATTCAAAAACCCGTTTCTCTTGGAAGCTCTTTCCTCTCGGTTTAAACCGGTTTTTCTTGCAAATTCAAGAACCGGATGCAAATAAATATAAAAAACGGGTAAGCAATTGTTTCACCATCCCTACCTAGGCAGCATTAATAACCATGGTCACCAGAGCAAAGCAAATTTCTATGTTTGATTGGTTCTTGGCATTACAATAGTTATTTGTTTCGTTTCAATGCGGACGACTTCACTCGAAGTGCGAAGTGAAGCTGGCACACCATACACAATAAATGCATAATGTTTGGGGACTGAACTGAAGGATCGTTCATCCTTATACTGTAAATGAATGACTGAACTTAACAGTAACTTAGGTTTCAATACGTTAATCTCTTATTTATATCACAAAAATGAAATATCCTTCAGCTCATTTTGATTTAAATTTTATGAGTAACGAATCTGATAACCATTTCTACTTAAACTTTATCGATGGACATAAAAATATACATCTTATTTTGATTCGAGTTTTTTTATTTAAAAATTTGCTAAGGAAAACACCGAAACCCCGGTTCTTCCGAAAACCGGTTTTTTGGCTTCAAAAACCCGCTCGGTAAAATCTATGACCTTTTGCCATTTTTTGGGTAGCGCCATTATTTCATCTGTGTAGAACTTCTGTGGCCAAGTGATTTTCACTGTCCCTTTTCGAAGTGAATTTCTTTCATTAAGGAAGTCTGGACTATACGGTGGATGCATCAAAACTTCCCAGCCAACTCTGTCATTTTTTGCCATCAAAGATGTGTGTGGTCTGGCATTGTCATGATGGAAGACAATGCCCTTTCAATTGATCAACTGGCCGGGTTTATTGAATTGCTTGTAGCAATCTGGTTGATTGCTGACAGTACAGAGCCGGATTGAGTGTTTGGCCAGGTTCAAGCACGTCATGATAAACAATTCCCTTCCAGTCCCACCATACACACAGCATAACCTTATTTGGTGTCAATCGCTTGTGATGAGTCACCTTTTTTGTGGACCATGATCTTTTTCGAACAATATTTCCGTATCTTAATCATTTTTCATCGCCCGTAATGATTTACTTGAAAAATGTCTCGACCTCGTTGCGTTTTATTAGCATTTCGCAAACGGAAATTCGGTCGATTAAATTTTTTTTGTGTTAATTCATGCGGCACCCAAACGTCGAGCTTCTTTGTGTATCCAACCTTACGCAAATGGTTCAAAACTGTTTGGCGATGGATCTTCAGTTCCTTATCAATGTTATGGCTGCTTCTGTGTTGGTCTTCTGCAATTTTTTTTTGTAAGATTTCATCGACTATTCCAGTGATTGGTCGACCTGAGCGAGGTGCATCTTTGACATCAAAATTTCCAGAACGAAAGTGTGCAAACCATCTCTTGGCTGTGGCTTTTGATTAATTATCTTGACCGTGGACACCACAAATTTATTCAAGAGCCTGTGATGCATTCTCACCTCGATCGTAGTGATATTGTAAAGTATAGGGTTTTCCAATAAGAGGTGTTATTTTGATATCAAAAGAAAAATGCCATTTTTTAATATAAATGATCGCATGTTTATTTCATTATAAAGAGGAAAGTATGCCGTATATAGTGAAAAATAACATCAGGCAAAGACCACCACGACCACGCTTACGGGACCATATTCTTTTCATGAAATTTTCCATAACCAAATCGCAAAGTATCTGCCCTATGTCCTCGATAGCCTCATGAATTCCATCTTTGGTGTCTTGAATCGACGCTGAGCTGTTGGCGTAGACCTTCTCTTTCACATGGCCCCAAAGGAATAAGTCGCAACGTGTTTAATCACAAGATCTATTCAAAATAACACCTCTTATTGGAAAACCCTATGTTACGAATTTTTTCAGAAATTTCACTCATTTTCAAATGAATACAACTTTTGACACGAATGACGAAAACCGGTTTTTTGGCTTAAAAAACCCGCTCGGTTAAATCGAAGATGAAAAATACCGAAAAATGGAAGAAACAGTTTCTTTACCAAAAACCGCCATACCTAGTCAGAAAATTGTGTTTTCCGTGTAGAATTACGCCCGCGTAGAAACACCACCCGAACCAAGATTCACAGTCTTAGTACGTAAACCTATCACTGTTCTAAAAAGTTAACTCCAAGGCTTACACTGCAGTTGTTTAGTTAGTAATCCATACTCAAAAAATTAAAAATGGATTAAAAACTTATATCTACTTACAACAATGGAGGCCCCCGAGAGTTTGTCGCTGCGGGCTACTTCCCACGTCGCTACCGAATGTTCTGCCCTCCGAAAATAATGATCCTCCTATTTTTCTCGTGATGCTTCCTCTCTGGATAAGGATTTCACGGAGCCACTAGCCAACTTCCTCCAATTTCCATAGCTTTGTACCCAATCGTTCAGTGCGAGTCAGGTTCCTCCGATTTCCTTTGCTTTGTAGTCAGTTCTAGAGTACGCCACTATTGAAAAGAAACAAGATCGGCAAGTAAAACGTTTTCCATTAAGGACGTAACAATTTTATCTAGTAATAAAACACAGGAATATTTGAGATGTTGAGTTCAACTTTATTGTGGGTGTAGTGCAAGCATTATCTCTTTTCAAAAATGCGATTTTGGTCATATGTTATGACCACCACGAGCCCATTTACAGCGGTCGATTCTTTGGATTCGAACGGAACGTTGGCAATTTCGCGTTTCATGTTGTCTTTGAACTCGTCTAAAGTTGCTGGCTTATAACAAGCCAGCTCCATAAAAAGAAATCCAATGGCATTAGATCGCATGAACGAGGCGGCCATTTGGCCGGACCATTTCTTGAGGTAATACGTTCATCAAATTCGCCTTTCAATAAATCGATTGTGGGGCGTGCTGTGTGGCTAGTGGCACCTTCTGTTTGAAACCGAATATCGTTGATGTCAATTTCATCCAATTCTGGCCACGAATAATCTTCTAATATAACACGATAGCATTCTCCATTGACGGTAACATCTCAATTTCATCCAATTCTAGCCACGAATAATCTTCTAACATAACACGATAGCAATCTCCATTGACGGTAACATGACGGTCGTTTTCATCCACGAAAAAATACGGCCCAATCACACCTCCGGCATTAAAACTGCACCAAACAGTAATTTTTTGTCGATGCAATGGTGTCTCAAGAAGCACATCGTTGAAGATGATTTTTCGATGAAATTCTTCATTTTCTTCAAGCTTTGCCAAAGCCCAATCGGAGAAGTTGCGGCGTATTGAATGATCAAGTGGTTCTTGAGTCAATTTGATCTTATAACCATGTAGGCCAAGATATTGTCGCAAAATATGCCACAGTGTCGTTTGAGCGATGCCCAACTCTTAAGAATGACGTGGAATCAGCTAATTTGGCTCATTTTGGAACGATGCACTTATGGCTGCGATATTTCCTTCGCCTCGAGCGGTACGACGTCTTTTTGGCACCGGAACGTTCAATCATGAAAACTTATCCACTATAGCACGCATAGCCTGTTGCGTGGGACCATTGTGACGGCCGAAAATTAGAGTAAGTGCTCTTAAAGTTGCGACCACTGACTTAGAATTTCGGTAGTAATTTTTAATAATTTTTAAACGTTGGTGGCTCTTGAACTCCACCAAGACGAAAATATTGACTTAAACTAACGTTTTGACATTGACAATTCATTAAAAACGTTTAAGAATGCATTCATATAACGAAACGAAATTATCATTTCCCTAATGGAAAACCCTATATCTTTGTTTTGGGATTATCTTTACACGTTACCACCTCTGATCGCTGCGCTGGTAAAATAAACCGCAACTATCACTCCGAGGTTCCACTACACCTCGGATCTACCGGGAATCACAATTAACGGTCGTCCCGGGGGAATTGAACTTTCGTTCCCTCGAGTATTACGAGCGTGCAACTATCAGTGGCTGTTTAAATGCAACGCACTTAGCTTTGGTGCAAACCAGTAGCCATTAATGCTGTTTAATGCGTTTTCCTGCAGTTGTTGCATTTTCAAGTGCTTCTCGTTTTCTTTTTAATGCGCGACGAGTGTCAACTGTTTATATTTACCCTTGACTTACATCGCCGCGAAATAATTTGAAACGCAATTATTTATTCCGTCCGGGATTGTTTTTTTTCGCTGGTTTTTCCTGCATAAAAATCCGCGGATCGTATCGCGACGTGAAGACGCGTGTGAGTAAGGAAAGTGCGAGTAGTGGAGCGGTTGTAAGGAGCTATTCGTTTGGCGTTTGGCGAAACAGTCGTTAGCAAGAATTCTTCTCCGAAATTAATGTATTGAACGATGCTTTAATATTATTGATATCATCAGCTCCGTCACCCTTATTTTTCTTTTGTGTCCCATCCAAACAAGATCCTTGGCGATTGTTGTTGTCGTTATTATTGAATAAGATCATTGTTGCTATTGGTGTCCGGGCATTTGTTATTGGTGATAGCGAGGTTTCGATAGTATTCAATTCTGGGGTTTTATTGACTTTTGATCGATAATTAAAATTTTTGTTAGGTATGTCGGTCAACCTAGACAAAATGTGTGAAACCATGTGATCCTATTTCATCTTGGGTACAGTAACCAATGAGCTTTGAAAAATAAATGCCAGGATAAATATTTAAAACAAGTGCTTGATTTGATTTGATTCGTTCTCTTGTTGAGATGTAGCTGGAAGGTTGTTATTTTGTCCAACTGATCTAGCTGGAAGTGACATTTGACCTTGCGCTGTTATAGGCCCGTCCGGAAGCATTTTGATGATAATTTAGACGCTTTTAACACGCCAATTCACCCGGCAAAATCTTATCCCCGTCAACATAAAAAACCAGCTTTTCTTTTGATTCTTACTTTTTGATTGATTTCCATCTTGCCCAAAGATTTCGGTTTTGTTAAAACATTTCGCGACAATCTTCATGGCTTAGAGTCAACGATTGTGGAAAATTTCAGCGATTGTCTCGACCTATGGGATTTCTTGTCTCCACCAACCGAATTCCTATGCATAGGACTTGATGTCGTTCAGACGGTACCCGGTTCAGCATGCCGAATGGTAGTCCCGAGAAGAAGCCGTTGAGGTGAGATCCTTTTAAGGAGAGTATCATTCCCTTTTTTGTTCTGGTTAGTGCTGGGGCTGTTGTTGTTATTGTTGCTGGGGCTGATCTTGTTATTGTTGCTTCGATTGTTACTGAAATGGCTAATGCTTGTATTAATATTATTTGCGGAATGAGATTCGTCTGCTTGCAGTTACGATGGTTGACTGTATTGTTTATGATAACGGTGGCTGTGGCTGTTGTTGTGCTCCTTAAACTAACCTACGCTTACATGCCACATGCCTACATTTGCCATCTTATCGTCTAGACATTACTTTGTCTTAATCATTGAAATTTATGCAAAATGAAGCCAACACCTTGGTTCAGGGTATCCTCAAAACTGTTTCAACAGCATCGTATTTATTTAAGTGAGACAGTGGTTGCGGTATGCGGGCTCTTTTCCCATATGTAACTCAATGTAAGAGTATAACAGCTGTTTTCGACTGCCATTTGCAGTCTTCATCGGTACACTAAGTTTTATTACGATTGCACAAAGATTTAAACGCACCGATTTTATAACAGTTAAGTATGAATAATTCCACCTTATTACCCTAATTGCTTTATTCTGGTTATGCAGCTTGGCAATTAATTCTTTATTCATACATTCTTATGGCCTTAATACATGATTACAAGGGCGTCGCTTACATGATTACAAGGGCGTCTGATAAGTACTTAGCCTACAAAAGAAAAATGGAAATTTTGGAAAAGTGGCAATTTATTACTCAACTTAATTTGCTCTTAGCTCGATGCACTTGACTCAGCGATACTCCAACTTCTTTAACCCATTTGACAAATATGTTTTCTTGAAGTTTGCAAAGTAGCCTCCCGGCGAGTGACTTTTTCAAGTGTGGAAACAAAAAGAAGTCGCGCGTGGCCAAATCTAGAGAACATGGTAGATGGGATAGCAGTTCTTAGCCCAATTCGCCGTTATCATAGTGGAAGAGCACTTTTTTCTTTGCAAAAGGCGCCATTTTTTTACACTTCGGTGTCAAATCGGCCCAATAATTCGGCGTAGTTGAGCCCTGTGGCCGTTTTGCCCTTCCCCAGGTAGTCGATACAGATCACATCTTGTGAATCCCAGAAAACGGTGGCCATCACCTTTCCGATCGATAGGACAGTCTTCACCTTCTTCGGAGCACGTTCCCTAGGTAAACTCCACTATTTCGATCGCTCCTTGGTCTCTGGTGGAGCCATGTTTCGTCGACGGTCACGAAACGACGCAAAAAATCTTTCGAATCGCACTTAAACTACGTCAAACATGGCTGGCTTGTTGTACGGAGTGAGCAAATACGGCACCCATCGTACCAACAGCTTTCTCATGCCCAAAATTTCAAGCAGAATATGACTCACGCGGTCTTTTGAACTGCCCACTATCTCAGCTATCTTGCGCACCTTCAATCGGTGATCTGCCAACATGAGATGGTGAATTTTTGTCACGTTATCCTCCATGGTAGATGTTTTTCGGGTCACGTTGAAGCTCGTTAAATAAATTTTTTACGGTCGTCATCGCAGGAGTAGAGTCACCGTACATAGCATCCAAGCGCTCTTTATTTTCGCTGCGTGATTTCTCTTCCTAAAATAATCGAATCACCGACCGATATTGCTCTTTCTACATTTGTCTAAAATCCATATACACGCTCGCTTCCACACGTGGTCAAAACAAAACTACGAGTCTGATTCAGCTGAAATTTTGACAGTAGCCGTCTACGAGAATGTACTACACAATAGTGTCTCTCTTAATAAAGCGACGCCGTCGGGCATTGAAGCTACGTATTTATTGGACCGCCCTCTTATATGTAATCAATGTCCCAAAGATTTGTGCAATTACAGAATGGAATGAAAGACAACATTCGTGATTTCTCATGTAAAATTTCGAATTGACAAAAGAATCAAATTCCTCCTCTAGGTCTGCAAAGAGGGAATTTGTTGGACCCCATTTGAAACTGATTCGTAAGCCTTCCTATACCACATCATAGTTCACTATGAGTTTTAATGGAAAAATATTCCGCTCTTATTTCTTGCAAAAATAAATCGTTAGCAAAGATTAACAAAGTAACATGCTAACTAATTTTATATTTGTTCCAGAAAAGTCGCATAGAGGAAATTTCTGGATCCGATTTACAATCCTAAACGATGTGACGGTTTTGTTCCAATATTGACTCTGAAATATATATGCAATTCCTCTTCCTTTTGGAAACCCGCAAACAGCTATTAAAACCAAGTTTCCGTGTAAATGAACTAATCAATTTTATTACTTTGATGCATTGTTATAATAATAATAATGATCCATCACACAACAGTCCAAATCCGAACCTTGGCGTTTAGATTCAATGTTAGGGTATCTTATTCCACGATCGTAATGGAATTCGAAGCGATATGGTCAGGATCACGCTCAATTATGTGGCATTGTTATTATAGCTAATCTCATAAAATATCCAATCCTGCCTTTTCAGTTTTTCTACACTCATTCCAAAGTCATCTTTTGTGCATGTTCTAAATGTGATTTGGATGAATATTAAATGTCCGTAAAGGTCTGCAGCGATGGTCTGCTGCCTCGGCAAATGAAGATGTTGGTGCTTGCCGGAATTGGCCTTGTCTGAGGACAAGCATTCCGGGATCGTGGGGCGGGTTCGTTACCACAGCACCAGGACCCACTGAATAAAAAATTCACATCCACGAATTCAATGGCCGTAGGACTCGTTTCGACGGTGTCGAGGCCGAGGTAGCCTACTGAAGGGATGTATTGCCAAAGCAAAATGACAGATCGGGTCTGGCGAACTCGGGCGAGACTTGAGAGGATCTCGTCTTTACTATCTATACTTACGACCCCCAAATAAGAGTGAGGCATCCAGGTGGAAGCGGTGCCCCCTCACCCGCAAAATATAAATTCGATTACCCATTCATTCTTTTTCTTTTTATAAAAATATTTTTTTTTCAACTTTTCTATTTTTCTAAAAAAAAGTTTCATTTTAACAAATGCTGCTCCTTTGTTTTTTCCCAATGTTTTGTAATAAATTGCTCGCAATATATTATTAAATAGTTTAAGCATCAAGATTTTTAAATTTTAATCTAATAGCTTCGGCGAAATTAAATAACAAATATAATTTTGCAGATAAAGTAAAAAGGAAACAAATGTGAGAAAAATTTTTTTTACCTTTAGCTCAGTTAGAAGGAAATTTTAACTCCCTCTAAGAGTGGAAAACAAATATAAAACAACATCTGCATGGGAAAAAATGCGTTCACTCCAAATATTATCAAGAAAAAGAGCTTCGTTCAATTATAATAAACAAAAGGGTACGTACCCAACTCCTCCGACGCGTGCTCATTAATAGGGTGGATAAGGCCTGCAAACAATTTAAACTTCTTTCTTTATTTTTCTTTTAAAGTCTGGTTCATTTTATTATTGTATGTTGGAAATAGTTGTTTTGTATGAAATTCTTGTAAAAGATGTTCACTTTTTTCTCCAATATTTGACTTGAATAAGATTTACCAGTATGGTAGGCAACCCATTCCAGTTAAAAACTGTTTATTCCATTCGCAAGTTCAAACGACGTATTATTCAAAATACATTCAACTCCTGAGCACATCAATTTAAACTTTTCAATTAACGCATCCGGCACATCTCCTTCCTTCAGAAGTGTTGTCGTTTTCAGTTACATCTTCCAGTAGCATATTTAAGAAATCATCAAATCCCAGCAATATTCCAACCATTTCCTTATTATTTTTAATTATAATGTGTGTAGTAATCGAGCAGTCACACCAGCAGACTGCTCGAAAACCTTCCCAACGCTTAACCGAAATTAATGGCAGAGTTGACAAAAGAGAAAATAGAAAGATTTCATTTCTTCCATTCATAATGATAATTTATAAATTTTTTTTCGCCTTATTATCGTTAAACGTGATTTTATATCAATTTGCTTTTATGTCAGATTTAAACATTTCCCTTTAATTTTATTTTGTTATTATTCAACGTAATTTCATCTCAATTTTCTTTTATATCAAATTAAAACGTTACTCTTTAATTATGTTAGTCATGAAATTTAAATTTTTTTACCACTATTTGAAACCTCTCTCATTTTTTCTTTTACTGCGGTTTATTTTGTTCCCTAGCAGTCGCAAAATCAAATTGCTGTAAAACCCTCCTATCTCCTATAAAAATTGCATTACGGCAACTAACACTATTGGGTTGCTGACAGGTGGAAGTTGGTTCTGGGGATTGTGACTGAACAGACGTCACAAGAAATTATAGTTTGGCAGAATCCACCGCTATTTTGAAGAATTTCACCGGCTACTAATTGCACAGCCACCACAAAAACCACAAACAAATCCGGACAGAAGACCGAATGGCCCTTCTCTGAAAGTTTTCGCGAGTTCGAGAGATAGTCAGTGATTGCTTGTGAGTGACGTGTGGTGCAATTGGTCGTTCGTTTGCGCGACAAGGTGGCAGTGAGTTTAAATTTAATTACACCGTGATCGCTGGCAATAACGGTAAGTGGCCAATAGAAGGTTTTTCTAGCGTAATGTTATGAGTAGATTTACGTTTTCAGAGAAAAGCGTGCAAGTGAAGGGGTCCGGCGAGCGCCAATTCCCGTTAGCTGTTAACCCTGCAACGTACTGTGGGTTGCGGAAGTATTGGTACCATTGTGTTTGTGCAATGTGGTAAAGTTGACGGGATTTGTGATGGATTAGGCTGTATAGCGCTGACGCTAGGTATTGCGCTCTTCCTCAAAAACAATCCACCACGTCGTGGGTACAACTAATTGTAAGCGATCCTTCCCACGTCCGAATCGAAGAACTCCGACTCGGGAGTGATGCAATCAAGGGGACGTCCAAGAAAGTTGCCCGCAAGGTTCTGTGCTTCTCTGGCCAGCTACTGTTGGGTTCCACAGCATGAAATCGATACCAAGATATACTGGGAAGGAATGATATGACACCTGTCCACTTTTACCGACAAATTGCATCTTCAAATCAATTTGGTTTTTCTGTGTAACGTAGATCTGGCGTGTTTTAATGTGCATGCTTTTTTGCATTGTGTTCTATTGATCATATTCTGTGACAAAGTATGGGATTTTCTATGTTTCATACAATATGGTGGCTAGGTCATATTATTAGTTTGTATTTGCGTGATTGAAAGGCCCGTGCTGGAAGTACAGAATTTTAAACTTAATTCGTCAACTGGTAATAACACATCTTGTGATGACTTGCCGCGATATAACTGTTAGGCGTGAATCCTAGTTTTAAAACGCGATAGCAGGGAGAAACAGCTTTTTTTTTATTTCTTCTTTCTAGGTTAGGAGAAATGTCGGTGTTGGGTTAAATCGGTTTTCTTA
The DNA here is from genome assembly GCA_963969285.1 of Odontomyia ornata. Classification (NCBI taxonomy): domain Eukaryota; kingdom Metazoa; phylum Arthropoda; class Insecta; order Diptera; family Stratiomyidae; genus Odontomyia; species Odontomyia ornata. Next base: position 145,188,565 of record OZ017739.1, read on the forward strand.
AAATTTTATGCAGTTACGTGCTTCGGTTTTACGATTGCAGTCATAAAAAAAAAGAAAATATATATACATATACTCTTTTGGACTTTGAATGAGATTTATTTAGCAGATCTTTGTAGCTTGGAATGATCTTAACCAAAAATAACCACAAGTTGCTGAGAAAATGAATAGCTATTACATAGTATGCATATGCATTTATAGCTTGTGAATGGTTAATGAGTTGCACAAAGTTTAACATTATTTATTGAACATATCAAAGTTATTTTGTTTGCGTTTAAGTAAAACCACTAGTATTTATTATTTATGGGTTCAGATGAGGAGCTGTAAAAAGAAAAAACAGTATATAGGAAAGGTGTATTTTTTTTCGTCAAGCAGAAAGATAAATTCTATAAACCGAAACTTTCTCCTGATAGATACCATCTGTTACACATATTTAAACTTTTTTTTCCCCATATGATGCTTCCATCGACCAAATGTCCCTCCCGTTGTCTTCAATAATCTTGAACACAAGATTTATTCACCTTTAATTATTAAATTAAATTATATTAAATTTAAATAAATTATATTAAATTAAATTATATTAAATTATACTAAATTATATTAAATTATAATAATTATTAATGTTTTCAGCAACGTTGTAAATTGAAATCAAAAAACTAATATGTAACCAATTATACTGGGATCTAATTTGATCTTAGGAACCTTTCATAAAAAAAAGGAAAAATCCATTTAATATAAATTAACAAAGAAAAAAAAATTCCAAATTGTTAGTCACGCCTCCAACCACATACGTACGTTCCAAGCAAGATTAAATTCCTAGCCAAATACTACCCTTAAAAACACAATTCAACAGATAAGCAAGAGACTAAAGGTCTTTTTTAGTGATATTTGTTATTAATATTCTTCTAATTATATATATATGCATTGATAAATTTTTTTGTATTATACATGATTAAAGATGTGATGTGAATGAAAATAATGATGTACATCAAAACTTTAGGTCAATATAAATTGTAAAAGAAAAGTAGTCGTAGCGAAAAGTAGGTTATTTTGCGTTATCTGTTTTTGATTAAATGGCTTCGTAAGTTTGCGCGTATGTTTTTAGTTCATACCTATCAAAATAAAACGCCATATATCACTTGATAGCGCTCGTGAAGTTGTAGAAAACGAGATGTAGACTAAAATATTATAGCAGGACGCAACCACATTGCATTCTATTTTAAAGTACATATTTGAATAAAGCTGATATAAAATTAATATCGGAAACATATAATAACGAAAATTTGTTTGTACTTAATACGGGAAAAGTTAACAAGCGAAGTTTATTGCCAAGTTTATTTTTTGTTGAATGCTCTAATTGAATAAAAATGGATTGTTAAATTTAACCATCGGTCTTTCCATTTTTACCCTTCTGACCGGGTATGGCAGACTCTCACCGCCAGATATGAGCCAGCCATCGGGCACCGACTAACCTCCTTTTGTTTCAGGTGACTTCGCGGGTTGAGTGGCCCGAGCAAGGTGCCTCTTTATGGCATAGGGTTATGTGATCGAATTGCATAACTCTATGACATAAATTGGTCACCGGGGTACTTCTCCTCTGATGGGAAGGGTCATGCAAGTTAAGTTGTATGAGTTTTCCACTCAGAAGAGAAAAACCTGGCCACTGCAACATTTATGGATTTTGATCCGGTTGGACAGGTGCGGGGGGGCACCATCACCACCCGGTTGCCCCTCTCTTATTTGTGCGCCATGAGCCTCGTCTGGTAAAGACGAAGTTACCCTAAGTCCGCTCATTTTTACTTGTTTCACTTGTTCTCTGAATAAGTCATTTTCTCTCTGTATGGTTGCCTACAATTTTTGCGACTTCTGTCGCCTTTCTTTTTGTGACCCCAGAAATCCGTGAATGCGAAATTCTTTTTGTAGTGGGTCCTTGTGCTGGGAGAATGAACCCGCCCCACGACACCGCAATGCTAGCCTGCAAGCGCATTCACGCGTCCCCAGACAAGGGCATCCTCGGCGGATATCTTCACCTTCCTCTGCCGAGGCAGCCTTTACGGACTTTGAAATTACCTATTCACTACATGTGAATCCGAGATCCAATCGCAAACGTTGAAAACAGTTAAAACAAGCATTGTTTTGCAGACCGGGAAATACAGAGAAATGTGCCGTAAACATTTCTTTTAAGGGGTCCGTACATCCGAATGTTAAAATGTTATCATTATAGGATTGTGTGTCTCTCTGTTAGAGCCGATTTGCTCCGAATTTATTGCTTTTGGATGAACACATAGATGTGGCAGTGTTTGTTGTACTATGGTATACACGAGCGCACCGATCGCTGTCATATGACCTCACTTTGGGGATTCCCATAAGTAACATCGGCTACAGGCGCGAGCAAGCTTACCAATAGGCGAAAGAATGAAAAAGTGGCAAACCGCCGAATCGATACACACCGCAAACTGTTCTCCCGCTCATTTATTATGGGTTTATATGTGGTCAGTCTGGATGATGTCTGCAAAAGTATTTCGCAGTAGGAAAAACAAGCTCGCTATTTATGGTTTTCTCTATGTTTTCGATGGCGAAACCCACGATTGAAACTTCGCAGTAAAACCACAAATTAAATTGCACAATTTCAACCACACCGCTTCGCGTTCACACTAAACTGCCTTCAATTTGCGGGCAATATGACTCAAATCGGATTGCAAACGACCACGAAGATGCCGGCGGCGATAAAAATTATATATACTACCCAAATTACTCTTTCACAAATGCACTTTGCTATTGGGAAACTTTCAAATTGTGCATGAAATCTAGCTGTCGTAAATGCCTCCATTAGGAACCTTTTTTTTCTGAGTTTTTTTTCACCGTTCATGGCTCGGCTTTGAGGTTGATGAAGGATGATCGGGGAAAAATTCATCACATCGAGCGCAATGGGACACGACCAAGAACACAGTTTTATCTCGTGTTGTTTTAGAACTATTCTAAAATCGATTAAATGTCTCGATTCGGATTTTTATCCTTTAGAACTTGTGACTTTTTGAAGCTGAGCTCGTCGTCGGCGGTGGCCGTAAAATCGTGCTTGGCTATTGCTTCCATTCTATTTTATGCACTGAACCACTAAATACTAAAAATCTAAGAAGCTAACAAACTTTTCTGCCCAATCTTTCAAAACTCCGTCAAATCCGAGTTTTTGTGGCGCAAGTTCTCGAACTTCTCAAGAGCTTTCACTCATCAGTTGTCATCTTCGTCGGCATTTGGTACTCTATTTTTAATCAAACCTTTCGCCGCCGCACTTTTATGCACCGCGTTTGAATGAAATGCTTACACTTGTCAAGAACAACCAGTTCACTTCACCAGAATCATTCATCTGAAGGAAATCCCAGACCGAGCCACACGGAAAGTCAAGAAGACAGTCCACACGTTGCCCTTCGAACCAATCTCTTTGCTTATCTCGACGAGACTCATGCCGGCAACGGAGGTTTTCTCGAAGAGCCCCTTGCTTGGCGACAACGGTGGGTTTTCTCTACGTGATAAAACTGCAATTCCTTGCTAAAATGTATTGCAAAGTGGTTTGCTGTCATCACATTTTTTTTTATTTAATTTTTTTTCTAATGTTTTTATTGTGTCGTTGGGAAACAATTCTTGTGGTAATGATAGTGATGGTAGTGCCGAGTTTTAGTACGGGAAAAGATCTTTTCTCCGCAAATGTTTTCCGAGCAGTTTGGCTAGGTGACTGCTCAGTTACTAAAAGCTTTTTTTTCTATCGATCACTTTTAAGTATTTTCAAATCATCATCTGAAGCCTATTCATGTCCATCTCTCAACGTCGATAAAGCACATAAAAGACTTAACATTGAGAATTCATGTCAAAACCATTCAATTGGCTTCACACTCGACCATCCTTGGTTAAGGACATTTGTAAGATTCGTCGGAATTCTTCACAAATATACTTCATTACCTAGCTTTAAAAAGTCGGTCACTTTTGATTTGTCGCCTAAATATGATAGTCATAACTCCATACATTCTAAGAAAAGCATTTGTAACTCATAGACGAACCCCAAATGAAGAGATACATAGTAGTTTTGATAGGATGTTCTGGGTATTGCTAAGTGTTTTCACAAAACCTTAAAGGCAATAATTTTGCATCGTTTCCGCATAACTAACAGCTCAATGTTGTTACTCCCTATGAGCCCTGATTAACCTTACCAGCCATGGTTCGACCTATAGTTCAAAGGAGTGATTACCATTTTTACAAGAAGTGCTCCGGTCAGGCGCTTTTCGGCCCCGGATAGCTCCGTCGGAGACGGTGCAGCCGCCACTTGTCTGCCCTTAGAGCCCGATTGGAGCCGCCGAACGAGGTTACGACTGCCCGGAGAACAAAGAGTAGAATCCTACCTACCTCAGATCCTATTCTACCAAATCCCCTACAACACCTGAATAAAACGTTGGAAAAGCCAGGAAGAAACTTTAAGCGTGACCTGACCACGACGGGCACTTGGCAACCCCGCGACTTCAAAACGACGCCAGTAAATTCCCTTCTGGGGAAAAAAAGATATCTTCCCGCTCACGAGCAGAAAGTTCACAATACGAGTAGCTAAAACAGAAATAAAAACAGCAAAAGAAACAACCGAAAAAATTGACTTCAGTTAATCTTTAACTTTAAATTTTAAAATTTCACAAGTAAATATACGACAGAATTGAGGAAAAAAAAAAGAAAAAACGGTTGGCCAACACTTACGACGGCGATTCCGCTGCCGCTGATGTGGGGGTCCTCAAATAATTGGTTTTTGCTTTCTTCACTTATTGTTTTATTTCCAGATCTCCACTGCCAATTTCCACGATCGCGTTTCTCAAGTAGATTCCTGTCTCCACTCGCAATCTTCACCAGATGATTTTTTCTGCTAGAAAGAATAACGGGACCTCCTCCTATCCCCCTTTCATTGGATTCTCGGCCAACGGCTCATTCGGGTAGGTCGAGGACCTTAAAAATCCCGCTACGTGTGGTCGGCTATGTAGTTTCCCACCACGAGAATCGGTGCTTTTAGGTGTTCATGGAATCTCACTCCTACTAAACGAGTTTGGAGAAATGTCAGTAAAACAATTTACTGACAGTTTGGGTTTGTTGCTTTTGTCGCTGAAGTTTCTTTTGTGAAGGGTTTGTGGATGGTTTCCTATACTGTGATGGATTTATGGATAGTTGCAAATCACCTATCGTTGAATTCTTTCCCACAAAACGTACACAGGTACCGTTTGATATCCGAATGGCATTTTATATGACGATTCAGGAGACAATGCAGTGTAAATGTTTTTGAACATACGCGACTTATGAATTAGTTAAGATCATCTTCGGAAATGACAATAATCTTTTTCTCATTCTCGCTAAGTCGATGCCCGTGAGCATTTTCAATTGCCAATGGACTCTTAATACCATGTCCCCCATTGCACTTCTGCAGGTAGTCCCAGCCGTTGTTGCAATACATGCAGTTTGGTTTCTTGTATGAGTGGTGATACTACGCCCGTACTATGAGTCAGCACTCTTGTCGTCGCAGAACTTACACTTTGGATCAGCGGTTTCGTATTCACAGGTGAAATATTAAGAACCGATGATCCGATGATGATCTTCCTGCTCCATTTTGGGACGAGCTGCGCGGTGACGGATACGACATATTGCTGCTGTGTGAATCAACGTCACTATGAAAGCCGCCCATCCCGTGGCCCCCCAACGCAGGATGATCATGATGCGGCTGATGATGATGATGATGAAGGTTGTGATGATTATGATGGGGATTGTGATGGTGTTGCTGCTGCTGCTGTTGCATCATATGCATCTCGCGGGATTGTCTCATTAAAATCGCACTCCTAGCTGCTAATATTGCACTTCGTCTACAAGCTTCACAGAATTTCTTGTCCTTTTCTGCAATTTCTTCATGATTATCACTATCCGGTTTGCTTAGAATGTGATAATCAATCGGTTGCTAGTGCTCATGACCAAGCTGAGTGGTAGAAACTCCAAGATGTCCACTTACAGATAATTTAATATGTGTTATGTCTTTATCCTTTTGTCCAGGACTTGGCTTTTTGGCATCTGTTGACTCTGGTTTTGGTGTAAGTTGTATCACAGACCAACGTACAGCTGGATTGGGTAAAGGTGGTGGGCTGGGACGTGTATCCGCCGCAGGTGGTGGTGTTGCAGTCTTCGTTAAACTGAGTGGCTCCTCTTCTGTAACAACTGGCTTTTCATCAATGATTACTTTATTGGGTTGATCCTTATCCTCGTCGTTTGTATCTTTTCTTCACACGGTGTAGCTTGATCGATAGATGGTGGTTTTTCAAGTAATGGTGGTAGATATTCTTTATGTTCAGCTTCGACTGCCGTGCGGTATTTGATCACCTAAGATGGATGAAATGAAACGTCGTGGATGAAAGGCACGTTCCAATCGATTCCTTTCAATTTGTTGTGGATATCTATTGCAATTATTTGTTGTTGGTTTTTGATGTTCGTCAGTTGTTGTTGATGTTGCTGCGTTTATTATTTTTATGATGATATTGTGGGCTTAGTCTATCACGGTTCGGGCTCGATGTGCGTTGCAAATCGATCACACCCGGACGGGTTTCTATATGAAGTTCTGCATTTCTTGGCGAGAGTCCGTCACAATGTTGCAAATGTCTCTCCATTCAACTTGTACTTGGTGTGTGGGTCCGAACTCCGCCAACACGACGATCCGCATGGCCATGGCTCGGGCCAGCCACTCTAAAGATTTGTTGAGTTCACCTAGACAAATTCATAGTACCTAATACATTTTCGTGTGCGTTACTTTACGCTTTCCTTTGTGTATGTTGAGTTTACAAGATACAGATTCATAATATCTAAGACATTTTTGGTATACGTTACTTTACGCTTTCTACTCGGGCGGTTTGCGTTTATTCGCGGCTGATTACGTAAAGTCGTGCCAAGATCCCTTCGTGGTCGTCGCGAATTTAACCTACATGGTGTAACAGAGTTCCGACACCGCAGATTTAATTCCTGTAAATAATTTGAGCAGACAGAAGTAATTATGATATACAGATACCAATAATAACACTCCAATCATATTTACAGCAAATATTTAGTTTAGAAAAAAAAATCATTGGAACTTCAACCGGTCACCATTTGTTCAAATTTTTTTAATATCATTGACAATGGAAACTTGAAAATACGAGTATTTTTCATTTTTGAAAATTTTGAAAACATCCAATCCAAATTGTACCGTCTAATTCGATGAAAAGCCCAAATAGTAGCAAAATCGTGAGTTGTTGTTGCAATTGGAGAAAATTCAAATAGCTATTACTTCCGCAAATATGATTAGATTTTTTGAAACGCACATTACATAAGAATCTTATACGGAAACACTTAATTATCGTATTTCATAGATATTAAGGATACCCACTTATTTTATCGAAGAAAATACAAAATATACAGGGTTTTCTAAATAGGGGTGCTATTTTGGTATTAAAAGAAAAATTATGCTGTTAATAGTAAGAAATAACATCAGACATATGACCACCACGACCACGCTTATATTGTAGGACCATATCCTTCTCATGAAATTTTCCATAACCAAATCGCAAAGTGGCTGCCCTATGTCCTCGATAGCCTTTGAGGTCTTGAATCGACGCTGAGCTACTGGCGTAGACCTTCTCTTACACGTCGTCCCAAAGGAAGAAGTCGCAAGGTGTTAAATCACAAGATCTCGGTGGCCAATTGTGATCGTCTCTTCGAGAGTTAACACGGTCCGGAAACTTTTCCCATAAAAGATCAATGGTTTCGTTGCTTGTGTGACACGTAGCGCCGTCTTGTTGAAAGTAAACGTTGTCCAGATCAATACCATCCAATTCCGGCCATAAAAAATCATTAATCATCTCTCAATAGCGCAATCCATTCTCCGTAACTGTTGCTCCAGCCTCATTTTCGAAAAAGTGAGGTCCAATGACTCCGCCGGACCATAAACCGAACCAAGCAGTCACACGTTGAGGATATAGAGGCAATAACTCTTGGGTTTTCCGAGCCCCAGATGTGACAATTTTGCTTGTTGTCGAAGCCTCCAAAGTGGAAATGGGCCTCATCACTCAAGATGATTTTTCGATAGAATCCCGGATCATTTTCATGCATTTCAAGGACCCAATTAGCAAAGACACGACGTTGTTGATGATCGACCGGCTTGAGTTCTTGTGTTAACTGAATTTCCTAAAGCTTAAGACCCAAATCTTTATGCAAAATACGGTGTAATGCCGTTTGTGGAATGCCTAATTCCAAAGGACGACGAGGCATGGACATACCTGGGTTTTCTTCAACACTTTCGGCTACAGCAGCAATATTCTCGGCTTTTCTTGAGTGACGTGCACGGGTTTTATTCTTCACATCACTAAGTTGTACCAACAGCTCAAATTTTTGCATCAATTTCTGTATTGCGGTCCGACAAGGTGCTTCACGACGACCCAAAAATGTTCGAGTTTTACCAACCGCCCCTGCCAAATTTTCACCATTTTTATTGTGAATTTTAATAATTTCAATGCGTTTTTGAAGCGTGAATCGTTCCAGTTTTGTTAATGGCGTAGTTTCGACCTGTCAAATGTCAAAAAATGTTAGCTTCAAAAGTGACATGTACCGAAATAGCGGGTTATTCAAAATAACACCTCTTATTGGAAAACCCTTTACAAATCATGCAAACGACAAAATTGGGTGAATTTTAACTCCTCAAGTATTTTTCGCTGTTATTTATAAAGCCCTACTTCAAAATGTTTTTGAGTGAAAAGTAGAGGATACACTTTTTTTGTACGTTCTCCATCCCACTGCACCCACGTTATAATTGACTTAATTTGAAGACCCGTTTTCAAAAATTTCTCAAATACTTTCCATTTGATACCCCACATACCTGCGTTTGGTAAAAAAAATTTTAACGGTCCCCTCCCTACCTGGCGAGACCTCCCTATGGAACCTTAAAAAATTTATACCTAGACATTCAGAAAGCCATCACATCTCATCTACTTACCAAGTCCAATATTCATAACTGCCATAATTTCGGCGGAAAACTGCTGTGGCATCCCGACTGATGGATGGATGGACAAACGGATCTCGATTTCAATAGGGTTTTGTGAGTTAATACAAAACCCTAAAAATACAAAATAAAATTGCATAGGCGTAATAAACTTTTCCAAGTCGGTAAATCCGAGCTCAGATTTTCTTTGAAAATCCTTGGAAAAAAACACAGTTGACTACGGTATCTTCCTTCCAATTGTAAGATGTTGACGTGGTCTAAATCACACAAAATCCTCGCATCCTTGCGTACATACCAAAGTCAGAAAATAAGTGAATGAGCGAGTGCTGATAAAAGAAATTTAATTATATATGTGCGTTTTTTCAGCTCCTTCTTCTTCATAGAATTCCCAGCTAACAATGTGATAAACTCTTCAACTCCCTCCTTTACATTTTGCCTGCTCACTAGCACTTTCCTTTCCGACTCGCGTGCAACACATCACACCTACGAAAGTAAGTAAGGATCGTATAAAGTTTTCTTCATCTTCGTTTTCATCTTGGTCTACGTTTTTCCACTTCTTATCCTGATGTGCTTAAATGAATTGTAGCACGAATGTGACAGGCTTCAGGGAATGCGGGATTTATTTGTGTATGCTGTTGCGAAGGTTCATAGAAGCATTTGATGATTCTCTCGCTATGCTGGATTGTACTCGTATTGTAGCGAAAATATTGTTGTTGGCGACGGGTTGGAGTATCAGCCACCTGCCAGTCAAGGCAGCAGCAACACAGAAAGGACATACCAAAAAATATGGTGATGAATGCGTGCTCCGGGTGTTTGTTGTGGATTAATCTGGCTTTTGTATTTATATTATGAATTTTCACATTTCAGAGAGTTCATTTGGAAGTGCTTTATGTATGGCGCTGGATGTGTGTAAAATATAATAAGAAGCTAATGCCTGCTGTGACAGATGGTTTTGGTAATGTACTCCTAGTTCATTTGTGCTTATGCCCATAGAAGAGGGATTTAGATGGATGGAAGCTCTTGATGCCTCATTATGAATGCGTGGCACTTTGAATGACGCCAAGCATTCTTCATCAAGTTTTCAATATTCTGAATATTCTGGAAGATAATGAAAATTCTAATTGAAGACTTACTAAGCCCATGACAATGTGAATTACAGTCAGTATGAAGTATTCGACACATAAGTTAACTCCAGCATCTCTCAAGAATCTACCAAATTTTATTCATCGGCAGGCGGCTCACCGTATCAAAATGAGTCGACCATGTTACTCTTACACCAACTTATGAGAATTATTATTTAAAAAAACCTTCAATGAAAAAAATTTCTATACCAATCCTAATAAAGTACCCGTAACTAAGGAGTTCCTTGACTCCCCTTGAATCTGTTTCTGCTCCTCCTCCAACAGGGGGGTTTGTAAATCAATGTTCAAGCAACGTGTTAAAATTTCCTCTGCCCTGTTAGTTTTCGTCAGGGAATGGTTCCATCTTGATTCTATTTCCGTGCATGAAAGTTGCGGTGGGTCCCCTGCGCACCAAAAATCGTCGTCAAAGAAAATTGTACTTCAGTAGCCCAGCGGTGCCTACTCACCCGGTATAACCTTGGCAGGTCTCAGAGTACGTTGGAAGTTCTCACCGTTGAGTTGGTGGCGTAGGTTCGGTTGCGATAGACTCCCTATTAGCACTAGTCTCGTTCTGAGCACCTGTCCCCATAAGGGCTGGTACACTCGCATGGTCTCCCTATCCTGCAGAGATAAGCATGGGACCAAAACGGCGACTACATACTCGTATATGAATGGGGATGGCGTCTCCGAGGGAAACCTAACAGGTATGGCATCTCTGAACTGATACAAAGAAACAACGACGACTTAGTCATTAAAGACACTAAAGATTCAAAGAAGGAAGACAAATGGACGACTGAACGAAAACACTCAAAGAGTGCATATCAGCCGGATATAATCGCTGCCTTCCGGCCCAGTTAAAAAAATGCGCGTAGTCCAAAATGCCCTGTAAGAGAAGTGCGGGTTGAATAAATCGGGACGGAAAAATAAAAGATAGGTGAGACTAGCCAAGTGCCGTTGCACCAAGTTGCTGACTTTGCATAAATGTAACTGAAGCATTGTATCCAGAATCTGAAGCAGATAATCTCTTTCCAAAGTGAAGGTTGGAAAACATACTAACTGTTAAACACTTTCATAAAGAATGACTAATCCGAAAAGTGGGGAACATTCTGAAAAGAATTAAAACTGAATGTGACAACAAAAACATTAGCAAAGGTGTAAGAAACGGGCTCCTCGAGCCTACGTGGCATTGCGCATTCTCGGCGGAGTTCGTTGACGGCTGAAAAAGTGCAGAAGGCTGAAAAAGATTCAAGAAGAGCTGAGGGCTAAGTCTACTGAGTAAGTGCAGATAGCTCCAACACTAAACACTATCAAAAGAATGGCCTCTAGACCAAGCGACAGAGATCGAGATAAAAGGAGAAAAGATGAAGCTTTTAATAGGCATGGAATGCTAGATCAGGGGTTCCAGTTAGTGCTAACAAACGCAGCTATTAATACCGCCAAAAAATCGCCTACAAAATGCTCCAGAAAATAAAGTTCTCATAGTTGTCCAATTGAAACAAACAAATTCTACAAAAGTACAATTTAAAATGCCACGCCAACGACCATCATACTCGGGAAAACCAAGGATGGCCGGTCCTGGGCAGATGTGTTGCGAATGATCAGGGAAGGTCTAAAGTCCTAAAACATCAAAACTGCCATTGAAACAATTAACCAGCCTGACTTGGCGACATTCTGACAATAACGAAGCATCTCCTGCATCAAAAAATCAACTGAAGCCACACTCGAGCCGATGCTAACAATCGAGATCAGGGCCACTGACTGCGTCGCAGACTTGCCAAGATAGGGGAGATCATGAAAAGGGAGCAGAAATAAAGTGAGACTGACACCAGAAGACAATAGAGGACAACTTATAATCATCATTGACCTGACCGAAAAGGACGCCGACACACTTCTGATTAACCGGTCATTAATAACAAAGTGGCTCATCCGCAGGGTTATGGCAAAGAGCAGTACCTCTTTCCCACGTTAAGTACTTTGATAATGATCATACTGCATAGAGGTTCAAGGGACCCGATAGGTGTTACCTATGCTACAAATGTGACGACAAAAGAGTATGAAAGTGAGGCACACTGTATATTTTAAGCAAGTCTTAGGATCAAAAAGTGTCAGATTTTCCAGGAAGCGCAAAGCCAAAGTAGGACTACAATGGCCCGTGTCATGCAACTGCCCAAAACGTGCTTGAGCAGTAAGCGAGGGGCATGAAAGCCGACTTTTTGCTGTGAGCTACACCACGACAAAAGTGCATCATCAAAGTACCCTGATTGAACTGGAACTGCCGTCATCGTCTAGGTGCTCACGTTAGGTGTGCCATTGCTGGAAGATTCGCAGGAAACTAAAGGGTTATTAGTTCCAGACTTTGTGAACTCAACTAAGTGCATCATCACGTCTGCTTGCAGCACTTCTATGCTCCTACCCCGGCACGGCAAGCCTACAGTGTGCTGGTGATCAACTCAATCCACTGAAAAGTAAAGTGAGTGTCACAGGCTTCGACGTGAAGCTCACCGGCACAGTATCGGGACGAGGCACGCAACTGATTTGCAGCATATTAGATGTCTAGGAAATGTCTTCGTGAAAGGGTTAACAGCAGTAACGCTCGCTGCTGGCAAGATCTAGTTGATAATATGCCTAGGGATCCGTGGACGCCTGGTTGCAATCTAGTTATACAGAACTCTATCCATCCCGTCTGTGTTGACTATGCCCACGGCGAAACAGATGTTGAATGCCTATTCTTCACGTGGCTGGAACTGGAAGAGGCAGTCTTATTATTTAAACCAAGGAAATTTTCTGTGCTAGACGGCTTCCCAGCTGATGTGTGACAGCTCGTATATTACCATTTTTCTGACTAACTGCTCAATACCATAGTTTCTATAGCTTCCATTTGCCCTGTTTTGCGCACTTTCTGAATTTTTCCAGGAGCTGAGCCGCGGCCGGATGTATTCAAAAAAAAAACAAACAAAAAATAAAAAGCAAATAAAATTTCCAATGCATTCTAATGAAAAACTAAAAAATTGTATAAAACGAATTTCGATTATCATTTTGCCGAAATGTTGGATGGTAGTGAGAGTCGTACTGTTCAGCCAGGAGAAGGGGAATCCCGGGTCGCCGTATACGTACCGCCCGATATGTATGCTTATCATGGTTGAAAATGTGGTAAAGAAACTGACCAAGGGATAATTCACTAACGAGATACTTTCTGCTGGGGACCTATCTTTTCAGCAGTATGGCTTCAGAGCCAGATCCTCCACCATTGATGCAATCGCAGAGGTGGTGAGCGTCGTATAAAAGCAAAGGCATATAGCCGTGCCAACGGACGGGTGGTTCTGTTGGTGAGTCAATTACGTTAACGTATGGTTCCGTTATAGCTATGTAAATTAATGTTGAGGCACAATTTTTTGCATCAAAAGCTAAGCTATCCTCGAAAGCCGCACTCAACTGCCCATAATAGTTCGCGAATCAAACGCCGATCAATCCATTAGTCCACCAAGACACAATTCCACAAGATTAATGCAAGGAACTTGAGTTGAATGCAAAAAGTTAATGATACTAAAGTACCATGAAGAGTTATGTCACGAGCAAATGTCTGGGAAATTCCAAAATCGTAATCAGCTACGATCTAAATCGCTGGTGGTTGGCTCGCGCGTTTGTCCATTCATACAAACCTTAATGTAACGAGGCTCAACCCAAATAAGTAAACCTGCGTCAGCATCAAATGAGTGAAAGTTTGTCGCTGGTTGCTCGGGAAATTTATTTTTATGTAGAGCGATTTCAACTGATCAAAATTTTGCACTTCACACACACATAAGTACACTCCACTTAGTTTTCGCTTTTTGAAGGAATTTACATGATAAAAAGACCGTTAAAGAATTTGAATGTTTAGCTGGGAGACAGATTTGTCCAATTTTCACGGGTAGAGGAGTTTTCAAGGAAAATTTTTTTGCGCAGAAATAGCAAATAGAACAAAACACAGCCTCAATGACGACGACAGTGGCTACATCCACGCGGATGTTGCATCAAACAGAGCCAATGCAGTGATAATAATCCACAGGAAATTGACGTGTCTCAGCTTAATCCACGCACCATTGACCATCGGCACAATGAATTCACTTTCCACTTACAGATTACACTTCGTCAATTTTTGCAATAGGACATGAATGATCTCACTAGGAAAACTACTCAAACAATACTATTCCGATTTTCATGGTTTAATTGCAGCTACTATCCAACCGCAATGGTTTATCGCACGCTAATTGAATCCGGATTCCGATTGTCCAGCTGCTGGCACGCTTCTCGCGACATCTTCACGGTGACGAACAATAACAGACTTCCCGTTGTTGTCAGTCGTCACGTGCTCTCGCACCGGGACTCGACCCGCCTCCCATTCAGTCCGCTGCACACTTGCCTTCGCCGATGCAATACGTGAATGTGCAGCGGGAAAAGGTGTTGCCACGTCCGCATTTGAATTGCAGATTTGAATTATTAAATTATGGAAACTAATACTATCGAAAAATTTAAATAATAATAAAAAAAGGCAAATATCATAAAAATATAATTATAACGAAAAGTCTAAATTTAATATAGAAAAACAAAACGATCTAAAATTTATATTAAATAAATAACAAATAATTTTATGATTTATAACTATAAATTGAATAATAAAAACTAATGTCTTTTCCAAATCTGCAACTAAAATTTCGGATAGGTGTTATGAAGGTTTACGAGCAGTTTGCTTAGCGACTGCTCGATTACTACAAGAAGCCCCACACTCAGGGCGTAAATAGCCTTGATCTTTCAACCAAAAATAAAACTTTGTTTTAACGAGAAATTGTTACGCTGAAGTGCTGTTGAAAATCCCAAAAGTTTAAAGTATGAGTGAAGTAGTGGATCCCAATTCAATTTATGTTGGCTGAAAGATGATCTACAATGGTTTGTTCGAGTGGAGCTGCACTTTTTAATTAGACTATTTGCTTACATATTCGTAATCACTCATATACAATAACACATGTTACCTTATGTTTCGTAACGCCATCATCATCATTAATGGCGCAACAGCCCAAATCGGTCTCTGGCCTCCAGAATTAATATCCTTCAGTCATCATGGTTCTGCAACTCCGTCCGTTAGTTGATCACTTGCAGCAAGGATCTGTTGTAAGCTTCTATGATGTCTTCCCATGGAGTCGTCGCTCTTTCCAGTGGGCGTCTACCTGGTGCTCTGCTCTTTAACGTTTTGTTGGGCAGTCGGTTTTCTTCCATGCTTTCTACATGGCCCACTCATTGCAGTTTCACTGGGCCTTCGATTTTCTGTAGCACTTTGTGTTCAAATATGTCCACTGCCTTTTCGGTTTCGCTCGTCAGGATTCACGTTTCACTTCCATATAATACCACAGGTTTGACTAGGGATTTGTATATAAATGCAGAGCTTATTTTGTCTCTGTACAACTCTAGACCTTAGAATGGGAAAGATAGAGTAATAGGCTTTATTTGCTGCGTTTATGTGGAGTCCAGTCTCATTTTTTCGGCGCCTCTTCTATTCAGGTTGGCTTCAAGGTAGAAAAAATCATCCACACTCTCAAGGTTATGGTTGCCTAAGGTCAAGCTTGTTAAACTGGAGTTTTCTTCTCCGTTTCAGCTATGAGTTTCATTTTTGTTTCACTAACTTGTAAGCAAATTCGGTTTGCTTCAGATTCTAGGCTCAGTAATGCATCGGTGGCAACTGAGATTGAACATACTATAATAATTAAGTCATCAGCATATGCTGCTAACTGTGTGGACTTCAACATTAGTGTACCCGAGTTTTCAGCTGACATTGATGGTGTGTTCCAGCGCAATATTAAAGAGCATTGGGGCAAGTCCATTTCCTCGTTTAAAGCTTGATTTCTTTATAAAGCTGTGCGTCACTTCACCGTTTACCTTGCTCATGCGGACTAGTTTTGTTGGGACGCAAAAATCAATCATTATTTTGTACATCGCATTTCTGTCCACACTACCGAATGCTTATTTGAAGTCTACAAATGGTTGGGGCACATAGATGCTATATCCCCAGTACTTTTTGAGCGCCTGCTTAACTGAGAAATGTTGGTATTTTGTAGACCGTCCACTTCGAAAGCCTCCCTAATACTCTCTTAAAATATTTTCATAGTAAGGCTTTATTTTTTCTCATTTTAATTCTATAAGACGACACAATAGAGTGATACCTCTATAATTTCATACTGCTAGGGTCTGTTAATGTATAAAAACATTCCCTTTTGATTGATGTCTTGCAGACAAAACTAATACTGGTGTGTCATACTGAATTTTTTTATTAATTCTGTGTACGGTCACACAGAAGAAACATTTGCATAAAAATAAACTGGCTCATTTTGGACCTCTTTTATGTGAATTCTAGAACCTGTTTGGACCTTGTTTTGGTCCTGTGTAAACCAATTAGATCATAAACTAGCCATTGTCAAGAAGAATTTTTCATAAATTCGACCTATTTTTTGGCCAAATTTCAGATCAGTTTGGGCCCAAATGTTCTGTGAGTAGGCCCTTATCAAATTTGGTTCATATTTTGACGCTGTACCAGCAATTAATTTATTAGATGTTAATTTGTGCCTGGGATGCCTTAGTTTGCGTGTAAGTTTGTTTTGCTTTCGTCGTATTTGTTATTGCGGAGTAGGAAAATATTTGCTACGAAATAACTCTGGACAAGTTAAAAAGAAAGTGGCATTAATGGGACTGATCAATAGAAGCTTCGCTTCTATACCGCAAGTAAAGGTGCGGGTGTAAATATATTTGGAATAAGAATAAGAACAACGTGACCTTAAATAAATATGAAAGAACAAAAATAGCTAATACGTCAAAATATGAGTTCTCCAAAATTTCCACCCAGGCCGTTAACGTTATCTTGTCTCTAGTGCACTCTGGACAAAAACTGAAACAACTGAAACGATTTTCCGACTGCAAAAACATTTCTGCATTTAAGTTTTTACAAATTTACATTCCTAGAGGAGCTCGATTAGTTCATAGCCAGAAAAAAAAGGTTTAAAAGCGGACTCTTGGATTTGATAAGCAAAAATGTAAAATTTAGAAACTATACTAGTATTACCTAATCTGATTGAATTTAGACTTGTGAAGTATTTGTTACCGTATCCCAATTAAAAACCTACATCTGTGATTTTTTCAGATTTCTCTGCTGACAGGGGTTGATGCTCATGGGAGACACAATTTTTTTGTGTTCTTTGCCTTCGCCATGATCAAAAGGAAAGCCTTAAGGCTTAAAGGATATCACACCTTTTATTTGAAGGAGTCACGTTCTTACATCGGGAGACACCTTTAAGATTCGTTAACAAACATTTTCGGTCATAAAGTTATTAAAAGACCCCCTTTTTGACCTTTCCATAAAGTTTGATGACTCTAGCTTCTATAGTTCCTGAGAAAATAGTGGAGTGCTTTTCATGTTGTTTTTTATGTCGGTCATTTTGTATGTTGTGTTTTTCTGCGTTCACTCCAGCCACCAGAAGGTCCCCTAAGAAGCATAGCTCCAAAAATTGTATCAATCACCTGCTTCCAAAAGCTATTCTGAAATTTGAGCCAAAACCTATTTTGAAATTTGAGTTTCAGGACTGCTTCAGGAAGTGAAAATACGACAGGAGCGTCTCGTCTCATTCTGTCAAAGTATTATTGCAACGGGTCCGCCAATACAAACGTGCTAGCAGTCAAGAAAAGTATATGGAGTTCAGATAATTTCAGATAAATTATTCAAAAGTGGGAAGCCAGATAGAAGCCGCAAATTCAGAGTAGCGTTTAGAGTAGATGAAGACGCGAATCACTTTGATTAATTGTCTAAGAAAGATATAAAAATAGAACCGGGTGATTTTAATGCTAAGGTCGGCGATGAGCAAATGTATCGCGGAATGACAGAAGGTCACAGCTTCCATTCAGATGGTAATGACAACCGCTAACGTCTGATAGACTTCGCCTGCAGTAGGAACGTATCGTAATCATAAATTCGTTATACTTCCCTCGTAAGCGCATCCAAAAACGAACTTGGGCATTGATTGACGACATCAAATTCAACGAAAACGACTAAATGATTATTCAAAAGAGATGGAAATTTAGTGTCCTAGACGTTCATACTTTTCGAGAAGCGAGCTGTGTCATAAACCACTATTTAGTCCTGAAGTCGTTCATCAAAGGCATTCAATCTAAAGACCAGCTATCTGCAAAAGTTTGACATTGAAGGCTCCAAATAGCGCCAGTTGCTAAGGAGTTTAGTGAATCAAATCTGGGCCCCATCCTAGAGCATGTGTCTGAAAACACCTGCAACCATCTCTGGTGGGACTGTAAAATCTGTGACAGAACATAGAATTGGATTTAAAGCCCGGAGCAAGCAGAACGAATAGATTGATAACGAATGTCAAGTTGCGCTGAATAAGAAAAACCAGGCATAACATATAGAAGACATTTAGTCAGGAATACCAAGTCAAAAAGGAGAACCTTTAAAAATCTTCGTCGAGTAGCCAATAAGGTAATTACATGTCAAAAACGAAAATTTAATGGTAAACTGTTAGAAATTCTTTTATTGAACAGTTAGTCTACTCACTTCACTTAACACATATGGTATATGTAAGTTGGCTTATATACATAGTAATATTTAACACTTCTAAGTTCCCCTATCCTTTTTAATCGAAGTGAATATTCGATCCATCCAGGTATATTTAAAAGCTTATTGCGTTTCATAGTGCGTATTTAATCTTTGCTATCTTAACCAAAGTAATGACTGAAATTTAGGCTTCCAGGAATAAATTCAATACCAACATGCACTCAGCCTCCTGTTTATCCTAAATCCTTGCAACAAAGTAAACATATCAAAAGATCTCAGCTTCCACTACATAGTACCTGCAAGAAAAAATTCTGACAAGTTGGCTTCTGCCCTTGTGTACAAAACAGATAAGAAAACAGTAAAGCTAATAAATGCAAAGCCAAGGGTTGAAAACAAAAAGTGGACTGGGAGTTCAAAGCAAAGCGTTCCTATCAGCTTTGACTGTCATCAGCTTACATGGAGAAGGGTTAAGGTGTTGTCAGTGACATTATCTGTTAGTGGAAGATGAATCGATATTCTTCCCACTCGTCCTCCCTGGGTTAGAGCGACTCAAAGGGCGTTGAATATTCAAAGTGAATATCAAAGAAAAGCGTGGCAGTAGCGTGAAACTTCATCGGCATTTAGTTCAAGCTCTCACATCCCCTTACGCCTACTATTGTCCTTGGAGCCATGAATAGAAGAGAATAGGATAATGTACTCTATTTCTTATGTGTTTTCTATAGATAGTGCTCATCAGACACAGACAGTTGATGAGATCAACTCTATTTGGTATTCAGAGCGAAATTGTTCGCATAGAGAATAGACTCGGTTTTGGCATACTTAATCTTTGAAGTGAAATTAATTAGTGTCTGGGGTTTGAAGTTTTCGTTAGAATTTTCGATTTGGTTGGCAGGGAGGTGAGGGATTCGATAGAAAGGTGTAGTTGAGTTTGATAAGTGGGCGAACAACATTTTGGATGAGTTTGCAAGTTCCAACAATGGTAAAATGGATTGCAAATATGGTTTAATGAGGTTTTCTGGGAATTTAACGGATACCCGTTGAGTTGGTTGACATACTCTTATATTTTAATCTTAACATTCCATGCCAATTTAAGTAACTATGTGTTATGGACCTCTGATAACTTAACGATGCACAGAATGATATGAATCGGTCTTTTTATTAAATCGCCTAGTTCCCTTTTTAGGGTTTTGTAAAATTGGGGCCTTGGGGTCCTGACTAGCCCGTGGAGACGGGGTAGATAGCGCCACTCACTAACCCTAGAACTACCCCCAGGAACCAATTGGCGAGCTTACGACTCCCCGGAATGGTCCTTCCACCAGGATACTCACTGGTAGCCCTTATTCGGCTCGTCAAGCCACGTATCACCACTTCCACAGAGTTCTCCTAACACCACTAACTTACACCAGGATAATCACTAACTTACAACAAGAAAAGAACCTGAAGAGAACTAACACGGATTGAGGTCCCAGACGGAAGGATCCTTGCGCACTCAAGACCAAAGCTAAGCCTTCTGTCAACACTGCGCGCACCACGCGCACCACGTGCAAAAGCACTGCTGAAAAACTTACACGACACAAAATTTTATTTAAAAAATCCAAATCTAATTCAAAGTAATTAATGCAAATTATTAATCAGCAGTAATTTAATGCAAATTAATATTGAAAGTATTTATCAAATTTGTACACTTACACCGTTTCTTACTTGCTACGTTGGGGGCCCCGCCAATAATCGAAGTCCTCGCTTTTCAACTCAACATACCTGATCTAATTTAATCCGTCGGTTGTCTCGAGCAGTATTTCTTTTCCTTCTCCCAATGGGTTGATCTTTCATTTGATGGTTCGCCAGATGTGCACGATGTTTACTTTCTCCTCCTGAAGATAGGTTGATCGCTGCCTGTTGGTTTGCTAGACGTCCTTCGTTGGCCAGAAATCCGTGAAAAAAAGAGACCGTTTTCATCGTCGCTGGCTCTTTTATCGACTTGGCCCAACGGCTCTTTCACTTGAGTTGACGAACCCAAGTTCCCAAGTTACGGCTGCTCAACTAACCTTGCAGTGTTTTTCTCGGGCGCAAACCCAGTTTTTTTTACTTGGTGGTTATCTTCCTTTCGCGCACTGTACTGTATTATCAATAACAACCTTACTGATTGTTTTGATTGAAATGTCAGTTGTATTGATACTTGTGATTCCGTGCACGTATGTTTACGTTCGACGCGAGTTAATTTAAAGTGATTGTGTCCGCGAGGGGATGTGTTGAGCGATCACCCCGATAATCTCGTAAGTATATCATATTTCGATAAATACTCTTGTCCTGCACTCAATTGACATAGGGTATTCTACTTCATTTCTGATTTTCGCGATTCTCCAGCGTCGCATGCTTTCAGCACCGGTGTTTGGTCGTGAGGATGGATTTTGATGTAAAGATGGAAACTTGCATCGATGCCAGATATCAATGCAACGGCCACAACGATTTCCTGGATCATTCGGATGAAGAAAATTGCGAGGAGTGAACATGATCAGTTCCAGAATAGTTTCTTTGTGCCGACAGTATAACCTGCTTATCGCCCAAATTCGTCTGCGATGGAAATGACGATGAAATCGAGGTTCGTATGTTGATCCATCAAAGTTTGGCTATCTGTTTAATTGGAAGGGCGGCAGTGCGGCGCTGAGAAAGACGTCTCTTTTGCCATTCAGCCAAGGATACCCTTTTAATTTCGTTTAATTTTATTTAAATGCTTGGATGAAGTATTTCCATCATTGTCTACATCACGTACGGGCGGTAATTTATATTCTTTCTTATCGTTTTGAAGTTGATTCATTCTAGTAATTTCTCGCGCTCTTTCCGTGCTACTATGCTTTTAAACCCAGAGTCTGATGAAATTTTTGGCACTAATGATGAAGAGGAAGACACTAAAGAAGGTGTCGCTGTAGATTGTGTTGCACCTGGCTTTGCAGTGTTGCAGGCTTCACATTGTTTTGAATCTATCTTATTTCTTATCATACAAGTCGGACATTCCCATGTATCCGAATTTGGTTTGAACTTGTCACCGAAAGAACTTTTCAGTGGTTAAAGTGGTTTTGCTGCGGTTTCCACCGGAGGTTTTACAGGATCAGATGTACTCTTCGGAGTTGTACACGACACGCATTTATCGGCTGAATTTTCATTACGAACCATGCAAACAGAGCATTCTCAATTGTCGTTGGACATTTTAAACTGACCACCAAAGCCTGCAGTTGAACATGAAGACGATACAATCGTTGACGTAGCTTCCGCTGCCATTGACTTTTTAAACACATCTAGTAGTCTTGAGTTGTGAAACAGCGGCCGGGTTATTACTGAGATTTAGGGAACTATTTTGAGAATTGGCTGTGGATAACGATTTCTGCTTATTTATCACTCCAGTAGCTTGAAACATAAAATTATTAGCCGGACTGGGTGATTTCCTTGTCTCTTCAACAAGAACGGGGTCACTAAATTTGAAGTTGCTTTTTGGTGCTTTACAGGGTAGGAATAATAAGTAACCGGACTGACCTCAGGAAATTTTTTATTGGCAAAATATGTACAATTTTTCTTTAGGAATCTTCAAAGTAGTCCCCATTTGAGTCAATAACACACTGATACCGGATTTTTCAATCCCCGAACGCTCCCTGGAAGTCGGCAATCTCGATGCTGTCTAGAGCCCTCGTCTTAGCACGTTGAACGTTTTCCAGAGTCCCGAACCGCGTTCCCTTAAGGTGTCTCTTGATCTTGGGGAACAGAAAGAAGTCCGCTGGTGCCATATCCGGGCTTTAAGAACTCTGGTTCGGTTTGCAGTCGATCAAGGATTTCCGAAGCGACAGCAACAAGACGCTCCTATTGCTCATCAGTCAGGTGTTTGGGTACCAGCTTCACGCAGATCTTCCTCATGCCCAGATCGTTCTTAATAACGTTGTGAACGGTCATCTTATCAATTCCAACTTCATCTACAATAGCCCGAATGCTCAGACGACGATCACTGTTCAACACATCACGCACTTTTTGCACATTTGTATCCGTGTGACTCGTTGATGGAGGACCGACGCGCTGTTTGTCATGGACGTCATCGCGGCCCGCCCGGAAATTTCTGTGCCACTGAAACACTTGAGTTCTGGACAGAGCATCCTCACCGTAAGCCTCTTGAATCATTTGAAGAGTTTCCGTGGCCGTTTTCTTGAGTTTGACACAAAATTTGATGGTAACACGTTGCTCGATCGTACGCTCCATTTTCACTCCGACGACGTAACTGAACACGCACTCCGCTCTCGCTAGATGCTATCTCTCCAAGCGCTTGGAGGCAACTGCTGCAGCCCGGTTCCCTTTACCTAGACCCCCACCACCACTACAGCGCCAGATACCGGTTAGCAGACGCTTTGACGGCGCGGGGCAGGCTCAGTCCGGTTACTTATTATACTGACCCTGTATTTTCCTTAGTTGCCAAAAGTGTCGATGAGCTCACCTGTATAGGAGCCTGGAACACAAATGCATAACCTCCATTCAACAGGATATCTGGTTTCTTCGTAAGCAAAGTACTGTTATTGTTAGAAAGATTAGAGAGTTGATTTGACGTGCCCGACTTAACTGTTTGATTTCCAAAAGTAAATACACTTTTAATTGCTGCAGACACGCCACTCTTGTGTTCATTTGTTTTCTGATAAATCTTTCCCAAAGCCAGCATTTTGGCTAGCTGCTGCAGTCAGATTACAAGATTTGCGAGTGCAGATTTAAAAGGTGTTAATAAAATGATACGTTCTTCATTTTCTTTTTCGTTTGTTCTCTGAAACCAATCGTGCATATTAAGCATACATTTCTTTCGGTTTTAATTGCTGCTATGTTGAGTTTCAATTGAACCTTATAGTCGTTTTTTCCCCCCGCTTAGTACTTAATACCTAACATTACTTAATGCTAATGATTTACATCGTTTATCCTAACCTTACTTTAATCCTTCCCACCAGTACTTCAGCACGTGGAGTGGTTCCTTGGTAGTCTTCCGAATAAAATGTTGGAGTGCAAGGAATACTTCCCTTCTAGGAATGGTTTCGGGGTTTAATTTATGTTTCGTAACAGTAGCCAGTATGAAAGGAATTAAACGTCTTTATGAGAGCTTTTCGAAACAGGTCTTAAACTGACATTTTTTGTTTCAAGTGAAGGGAAATACATGAAAAATTTGTGTCCCCACTCCTCGTGATTGGACACCTGTCACCTGAAATAAATCATGGAGGCAGATGTTTATGAGTGCAGTCCGTGTGGAACTGTGGGTTAGAGCACACTCCGCTTGCGACGCAGCTTCCGAGCTCAAATCTCGGTCGCGGCACCGAGCGTAAGCTTCTGATACTGCTGTCGGATTATCAGCCCACCCAGCTCTGATGGTTACTAGTTGAAAAATTATGTAATAATCACATGGTTGAGCGTGAAATTGACCATATCACCTCAAATACCGTTACGATCATGGAATAAGATTCCCTAACAATAAATCTCAACGCCAAGGTGCGTATTTAATTTGTTTTGCGATAGATTATTATCATTATTATTATTACTATTATGTTTATGAGCACAATAGCAACAAATACTTCAGAAGTCAAATTTCGCATTTTCCCCAATAAAATTGTATGGATACCCTTAAACTCTACGATACGATACATAAGTAGTCTTACAAAATATCCTAGTACTCTGTAAGTTTGATGAAAATCGAATCATATTTACTGAAGTTATCTTTTTCTTCTTCGCAGTACACCAGCCAATCTCAGGCCTTCGCTTCCTGCAAATAGCGCCTCCAACTGTCTCGGTCCATTGACCGTGTCCTCCAATTTTGAAATCTAACCAGCGATGAACTGTCTTCGTCGACCGAGTCAGACCAGTGTTTTCTCGGTTTCCCCACTGGTCTCCGGTCTTCAGTTCTCCCAACGACTACCTATTTGAGTATCCGTTGTTCTTCCATATGATTCATGTGGCCAGGCCATCCAGCTTCCGCAGTTTTACAATCGTTGAGACCCCCGGATCGTTAAAAATTTCATACAGTTCATGTTTGAATCGGATTCGCCATTGGTTCCCATCTAGCTTGGCTCCGATTATGCGCCTCAGGGACCATCGTGGAAATGCGTTCAATATATTTACGTATGCTTGGATTAGGGTTCATGTTTCAACCCATAGCATAACACAGGTCTTATCACAGATTTGTGTAATTGGACCTTTGTTTTCCTGTGTTTGCAGTTGGTCTTCAAGATCATCAAAACTGAAAAAACATTTTTTTTTTGCGAATTGCATTCTTCGGCGTGTTTCGTCTCTTTCATTACTGGTTCTTATTATTTGGGCGCCGAAATACTCGTACACAAATTCGCTCAAATTTTCGATACTGTAGTGTGATATTTTGTATATTTGAGATATTTTTCCTCGACTTTGTTTTATTTTCATTGATTTGTAACCCTACTTGCTTCGCTGTCGAGTTTCAGGAAGAGTTCTTTGGCAGTTGTTAATGACCATGACAAATTGTTGTGGTCGTTCGCATAGGCTACTACTTAGCTAAACTTGTTACATAGAGTAGTGTGCCTCGTGTATCAACAGATAGCTTTCTTATGACCTACTGCAGAGCCAAATTGAATAGCAATGGGGCCAGCACATCTCCCTGCCTTAGTCCGATATTTGTACCAAAGGCAACGGTAAGTTAGATATTGATGCGGACTTGGGAGGTTGTCAACGTCATTGTCATTTTGGTAAGACGGTCGAACCATATGTTACCGACACCTAATTTTTCAGGAGACAATAAAAACGAGGGTTGTAGCATTTAGAATAATTTAATTTAATATGTGAACTTTTGCACCAATCAATAGTTCATCCATAATTTATAAATAAATAACTAACAAAAGTTTAAAAAAGTGACATGTGGGGTCTTAGAAATCACCGATTGAACAATTTTCACTCGAGATTCAATTCATAACACATCCAAAGATTAACATTTGACCTTCAATTCTACGCTCATCAATATGTCCACATGTGTATAAATCTTTTCTAACTCAACATTTACTCATGCTACTTTCAGTTATCCCTTTCAACACAACTAACATTACAGAGAATATTCCTCGAAATTCACCTGTATCGCAACACCTATGCCATTTTCACGCTTAAAGCCAAATCGAAATACAAATTTGCCGTTATCATGTTCTGTTCGGTGGCAGTGGTGCATTCATGTCGTCCCTTTGGAAACAAAAGCGAATAAAGGTAGAACGCAAATAATAAATAAAATGCCTTAAAACAATATTTCGGTGCATGTTTATATTAACTTTAATTAAACATGTTTGCTGTTTTTACAACAGAGCCCACATTCGCTACATAAGTTGAATTGTTGGAGGAGAAGAGGAGGGTGGAGTTGTAGTGGAAATTTGTTTTTATTTTCCTGAATGAGCTATAAAAAATTCATGAAGTTGTTCCTGTATTTGTACAAGGTGATGTCTACGCAAAATAAAGTTTTTCTGCTTACCAGCGAGGAATTACGAAACGCTTGCTGTGTAATTGAATAAATCTGTGCTTTTAATAGTCCAAACGTATACTCCTTTAGAGCGTTCTTTCAAATATTTTCATAAATCCATCGAAATCAGACATGTTCTGGTAAGCTGACAATAGATCTATTAGGTATATTATTGTAACTTACAAAATACAAAATTGTCATTTCTTCGGGAAACAGTTATGCGCTCAAGTTTTTCAACACTTTTATGATGGTAAGTAGTTCATGTGACATTATGCCCTCCTCAGATCTGCTCGTGTCAAATAGAATCTACTAAATATCTCTTAGTTAGATCAATCCAAAACTACGACTGT
Source organism: Odontomyia ornata (assembly GCA_963969285.1). Taxonomy (NCBI): domain Eukaryota; kingdom Metazoa; phylum Arthropoda; class Insecta; order Diptera; family Stratiomyidae; genus Odontomyia; species Odontomyia ornata. Next base: position 145,215,119 of record OZ017739.1, read on the forward strand.
TCGAAACGAAACGAAAGAACCACATTTGTACAAAAAGAACCACTCATAGATTTCAAAATGATTTGTGATGCCTCTAATACAAAGTCTCAACTTGCCAGGAGATTTTTTCGATTTTTCATGAAATCTGAAATTTATGATGTTTGACAGTTTATAAAAAACAATTGATTTGATTTTTTCATGTGTGAAAAAAGTGTCTGGATTTTCATTGGAATTTAATATTTGTTCCTTCAAGCCGGATTGTTGAGTTCGTATATTATTCTTTGAGCAAAGTACTTAAATTTCAGGAATACCCAGTTTTTGTGCATTTTGTTTGAGTACAGTCACAGTCGTGTGAATTTTTGTGAATTGACTTTGAAAGTACGTCGGTACTTTATGAAACAGTCATTACGGTCTGTGACATTGTGAATTTACTTTGAAAGTGCGTCGCCACTTAGCCATACAGTTACTCTGGTTTGTAGTTCGTAAATTCACTCCTGAAAGTGCGTCGGTACTTTACCATACAGTTTCTCTGATTTATAGCTTTATAAATACACCCCTAAAAGTACATCGGTACGTGTTGATAGTTTCCATAAAAACACGATAAAGCCTAGTGAATATGAAGAGACACATATGGAAGCAAATGCTGTTGCTTGGGCAGCTTGTTAGGTGCAAGTGAACTTCCAAGGAAGCAAAGGCAAGGAGGACCGTGTTGACGGTTCAAAATTGGTTGGATAGGCTCAAGAGAAGTAATGACTCCTTCAAGTCAGGACGCAGCAAGATCCTCCCATTGATGAATGGAAACTCAGAGCAACTTGAGTGACCATACTTTGCTGAAAGCATTGATCGGGCGGAGGAGGTTTTCTTCGAGACTTAATTATAAATGCAGGGAGTTCTAGAAGAATTGATTGCCAAGGCAGCACCTGAAAAAGGTTAACAGGAACTTGAGGCATATAACATCGAGCTACGGAGGAAACTAGCGTGAGATTGCCTCGAATATCTCACCCCAAGTTTGCCTGTAGTTACGAAGATTGGCCATTATTCCGGGATCTTTTTCAAACGCTCATACATGAGCGGTCTGAACTGTCAAATGTAGAGGAACTCCATTACGTGAAGCTTACTCTAATTGGTGATGGTTACAGACTAATTACGCAGTTGCATGGTCAATCTTATGCGAGCATTATGATGATAAAAACGCGCTGCTAAACATGCTTCTCAAGCGACTCTTTGTCATTACTCATGCACACGAGACGCTTGAAAATATAAGAGCGAAAGATTTGTAGACAATGCGTAGTGGTATACCTGAATGTGGAAAAATTACCTCAAGCAACTCGGAAGATGTGGGAGCAAGAACATACCACTAAGCCGGATTTTCCTACAATCATGAATGTTAAAGTATTCCTGTAAGCACGATGTCGGGCTTTGGAAGTGTAAGCAAGGGAAAGCATTAAGGTGCAATCGACTACAGGATTGAATCCTAGCGTTCAAGCCTACCATATAGAAACATCACAGGCATGTACGATATGCAAAGCGTTTCATCCACTTTGGTAGTGTTCGCGATTTAACCAGATAAAACACCAAAGCAAATTGGACATCTTAGAAAGGGAGGCATTTTGCGACTAGTTACCCAAGTAAACATTCATGCCAAAAGTTCAATAAAGCCACCATACCGGGCTCCACCGAGAACTGAATGTAAATTCAGCAAAATTCAGTTCGACACAGTTTCCAGCTTCTACAGCGCAAGAAGGTAGCGACGTGCATGCTCACTGTGCATCAGGCAAAGCTGACGTCTTGCTGGCAACCGCCATGGTGAACCCAACGGGTGTCTATCTGCGCACGCTTTGCTAGATCAAGGATCCCAAGGTTCTTTTGTGACTCAATCTCCGGTCCAATGATTGGGTTTGAAACGACGAAAATGCTATACCAACGTCAAAAGTATTGGAAGATCACAAGCGGATGCGAAAGGTGTCGTCACTATTGAAATGGTCACACGACATGATGCCAACAAGCAACGTATCATTGACAAAACGCGCCCAACTGAAGGGATTGTCATTAGCCGACCCGAACTTTGACTGGCCGGAGAGGATTGAGTTGTTGCTCGGAGCAATCGTATACGGGAAGATCATTGTTGATAACATCTGAAGATTACCGAATGAACCGACAGCTTAGGAATCCAAATTGGGCTAGATATTAGCAGGAGACGTTGGTACAACACTATGCACGTCTTTTAAGTCATATAAAGTCGAAGTGAAGTGCAACGAAAACATTAATGACGCATTACGAGCGTTCTGGGAAAGTTCTAGGAGTTCAAAGAATGAAATCGGAAGAGGAAGAAGCTGCGAGCTCTTGTTTAAGGGTTCAACGCATCGAGAATCGAATGGGAGATACCAAGTTCGACTGCCTTTTAAAATGGAATAAATTAGGAATTCGTTGGGTGGTTCACAAACCGCTGCAATTGCATGTTTCAGCCAATTAGAGAATCGTTTTGAAAAGAGCCCATTTTCGCCACAAGAGTACGAAAAATGCCTGCAAGATGATTTGAAACAAGGCTACATGCAGATGGTTGAAGACGTGAAGGAAAGTTATCATGACAAAGTAGATTGTCAGATGTATTATTTGCCGCACCACACGGTGTTCAAAGACAGTTCTACAACTAAACTACGGGTGGTCTTCGACGCGCCACGAAAGACTTGTTCCGGAATTTCCTTAAATGACACTCTCCAGAATGATTTGACTGTTCTTCTAAATTAGCGCCTTCATAAATTTGCCTTTGTCGCCGACATCGCTCAGATGTGAAGGATTATCGGCTAACTACGGTCACATTTAGTTTGACTTGTGCTCCATACTTGGCAATCCGTACACTATGACAACTGGCAGAGGACGAACTAACCCGATTTCCTGTTGCGGTGCATTGTGTTCAGAGCGATTTCTACGTCGACGACGTCGACTCTGGAGCTTTCAATGTGGATGAGGCGATTAAGAAACAAGATGATATTCGTAACATGCTCAAGTCAGCCGGCTTCCATCTGCGCAAATGGGTGGCAAATGACCCTTGCTTGCTACATAACATTCCACTGGACGATGTTGAAGTAAAACACACTGTAGAATTACCTCTAGAACAAGGGTACAAATCTCTAGGAGTTGTGTGGTGTCCAAAGGCCGATTATTTTACATATCGTTTGAAACCACGCGAAAAGTTGACACTGTATACGAAGCGAAGTGTGCTATCAGAGAAAGCGCGCTTGTATGACCCTTTGGGTTGGCTGTCTCCTATAATTATTAAAGCGAACACGGAACAGGCAAAGTGCTGTGGCTGAAATTCCAATCGGATCTTCTTGCGATTGAAACAATAAAACTACCGCGATTGATCCAGTCTACATTAAACACTAGCTATACCCTGCATGGACTTTGTGACGCTTCTTAAAAAGCTTACGCTGCTGTTATATACATCGTATCCCAGAATAACGATAGTACTCATGTAAACTTGTTAATTGCAAAATCTAAAGTGGCACCCATACGTCCCGTTAGCATCCCTCATTTTGGTTTATGTGGAGCAGTGCTACTGACCAAACTCATAAAAAGAACGCTAAATGTTTTGAACTTAAAAATCTCACGATTGCATTTGTGGACGAATTCCGAAATCGTCTTAGCTTGGCTCAAAGGACATCCATCCAAATGGGCAGTTTTCGTTGCCAATCGAACAGCTGAGATTCTGAAAACAGTCGGTAACGCCACGTGAAATCACGTCCGGGTACAGAAAAACCCTGCAGATATAGCATCTCGTGGGGTTGGAGCCACAGAACTTGCAGAATTCTCGTTATACCAATCAAATGAAACTGGATTCGAACTTTTATATAAGGTCTCTACACTTACCCGTCTGTTGCGCATCACTGCCTACTGCTATCGTTTCTCACAGCAAATGTCTACGAACGGACATCTTACCAGCAAGGATGTGTCAGAGACGCTGAAATTCTGGATTAGCATGTCTCAACGCTCGAAGTTCAAAGAAGTCATTTGCGCTCTTCAAAATGAAACGCGATTGCCAAAAACCAGTTGTTTGAAGAGTCTGAATCCGTTTATCGACGACGGTGGCTTATTGCGTCTCGGAGGAAGATTGTCACACGCAAACCTGTCCTACAATGAAAAACACTCGATCGTACTCCCAAAGGATTGCAAGTTGACTCAGTTGATCCTTGATCAATTTCACAAGGCTACTCTTCACGGGGAGACGCAGCTCATGCTTGCAACGTTAAGAATAGTTTTTGGCTTATAAACGGAAGGCGTGTAATACGCCACTTCCTTCACAGATGCTTAAAGTGCTTTCGATCCAAGGCAACGGCCTCATCACAACTCATGGGCGATCTTCCCTCGTCCCGGGTAACTCAATCGCACCCATTTACACACACAGGGGTCGATTATGCTGGACCTATCATTATTAAGGATGGCTACGGTGGGATATCGAAAACATAAAAGGCATATACTGCAATTTTTACTTGTTTAGCTGTGATAGCAGCACACCTGGAGTTGGTCAATGGACCAACAACTCAAGCCTTCCTGGCTGCTTCGAAGCGTTTTACTAGCAGGAAAGGCCTATGCTTGAATGTCTACAGCAATCAAGGAACAAACTTTGTTGGTGCCAGTACCGAGCTATCCCGAATCGTCCGAAAAAGCACTGAGTTAGATGCTAATAATGGAGTTACGTGGCATTTCAACCCGCCAGCCACTCTACATTTTGGAGGGCTATGGGAAGTGGGTATGAAGCACCTGAGAAAGATACTTGGCAGTGTAATTTTAACATATGAAGAGTTGAGTACTACACTGGCACAAATTGAGGTATACTTAAATTCGCATCCGTTGTGTCCTTTGAATGATGATCCTACTGACACAACAGCTCTCACGCCAGCCCATTTTCTAATCGGAGATACCTAACTTGCTCCTCCGCCAGACGACGTCATGGAATGCAACTTTCTCGACTATGTAGATTGCAACTATCTCAGCTTTTGGCACAACAGTTTTGAATCGGTGGAAGAATGAATATTTAGAGCAGCTACAACAGCGACCCAAATGGACTCATCCAGAACATTGCCCGCAAATCGGAGTTGTGTTTTGTGAAATGTGACAACTTTCCTCTATATACTTAGCCGTTAGCTCGCACCACAGCAGTTTACACTGGGACAGACAACTTAGTAAGAGTTGTGTCTATTTTTTGAATACGAAAGACCTTTCAACAACCAATCGCAAAACTTGCACTACTACCTCTCGAAAGGGCATCAGAAGCAGAACAATAATACACAACATCTTTTAACCCTAACAACTAAAGGGTAATTCATAACAAGTGTACACATTTTTGTCGAAAAAAACTAGTTTATGTGAAGATTGAGCTGTAATGTTTATTTATCATGAAAATTTGGCATATGTGCACGTACTATCAAACGAAGATTATAATTTTCGATGACATTTTCGCACATTTCCGGCATTATTAGGCGTATGTTGGCTCGAATATTGTTTTTTAATGCTTCAGCAGTCTGGGAAGCATCAGCGTAAACACAATCCTTCAGAAATCCCCAAAGGAAGAAGTCACAAGGAGTCAAATCACATGATCTCGCCGGCCAATTTATGGGTCCTTTTCGTGAAATTATTCGATTTCACGTAGAGCGCGAAATATTTGCACTGGCGATTCATTATTTTTGTAAAAGGTCTTAACAATAATAAAACGTTCGGCTGATGTGTATGACGCAGTAGCAGCTGGACTGCACAGAGCCCAGGGGAGGAGTATGTGTTTTTTTGTTTTTGTGGTAGGGAGGTGAATGCCATTTATGCACAGAGTGTGGGACTCCCATGCGCGACTGGACTACCCACTAAACACCTCCCCTGTCAACCTGAGAACCCAGCCTGGAACCGTTTGACACATTGCTTCGGGCCAGGTCTCGTTTTGTTACGCCGTGGGGCGCCTTCAAGCTGAGGAGTCCCTTTTCTAGCGGGAGGGGAAAGAGGAAGAAGAAATGCCAGGAGAGCGATCCCCCAGCCCCGGCGCCCCCGGCTGCTGTGAGCCCCTTTTATATTTTAGGACTGCCCGAACATAATGTGCCACCTGGTTCCATTTGTCAACCGATTCGAGCATCACCGCAACTATATTATCCAGGGTGAGCTCTTCCGTCTCCTTGTAGAGTTTCCTTTGCTACCTGTTCCATTTTGTACACGCAAAAAATGTGTGACAGGCACTGTCCTCCTCTCCTGGGCAAAACCGACAACTGGGAGACCGTGACTTACCGATCTTGTGCAGGTAAGACTGAAAACACCCGTGCCCGCTCAAAAGCTGGGTTAGATAGAAGTCAGTCTCACCATACCTTAGCCACGGTCTCACATCCGGGATGAGGCGCGCAGGCCACCTTCCCTTCGTGCAATTCACCCAAGACTGCTGCCAATCGTTGAGTGAGCGCTGTCTCTCTCTAGCCCCAGGTACTTCACCGCTGGCTTCGATTGGATTTATATGTCTCCAATACTGATTCATCCTTATTCTAGGGATTCTTTTTTTTGTCAAGATGACCACTTCGGTTTTCTCCAGTGCTAGACTGAGCCCGCGAGCAGTCATCCAGTCCCTCAGTCGGCGCATTAGCATACCTAGCCTAAGTTGCGCCTGTTCAACGGTGCGTCCAGCGACCAGAGCCGCAACATCATCCGCATAGCCAACCAAGCGCGACTCATCTGGCATCTCAAGTCTCAGTAGCCCGTCGTAAGACATGTTCCACAGGTCCGGACCAAGGATAGATTCCTGGGCAACACCCGATGTAATTTCCCTCCTTCATTGGCCCTGTGTCGTGTCGTAGAGCAGGCTTTGGTCCTTAAGGTAGTTCCTCAAAAGCCGCATGAGATATTCTGGAACTTGAAAAGAGTTTTCCAGCGTTTCCAGAATATCCACCCATCTAGCGGAGTTGAAGGCATTCCTGACGTCGAGTGTCACCAAGAAGACGATCCGTCGCTTGGTTCGACTATATGCCTCTGCCTTTTGTTCCGCGCTCACCACCTCTGCAATCGCATCAATGTTAGAACGTCCTGCTCTAAAGCCGTACTGCCGAGGAGATAGGTCCCCAGCAGCACGAATCGCGTCAGTGAGTCTTCCCTTGATGAGTTTCTCTAGCACTTTCCCAGCCGTGTCTAGCATGCATAACGGGCGGTATGCAGACGGCGATCCGGGATTTCCCTTCCCCTTGCTGATCAGCACGAGCCTCGCCACCTTCCATCGTACCGGGAAAACCCCGTTCCGTAGGCAAGCGTTGAATGTGCTGAGCAGGAAGTCAGGACAGTGGTGATAGACGAGTTGCAACACCTCAGCTGGAACACCATCTGGACCTGGAGCCTTCCTCGTTTTCAATGAGAGGACTGCCTCCTCCAGTTCCAGCTGTGTGAAGAATGGGCACTCTACTGCTGTTTCACCATGGACAGCGTCAACACGGACGGGATGGGCGGGGAAGAGTCCCCGCACTATCGCGTCCATCTTTTCCGCGTCATGTATACAAGGCTTCCGTAGGGCACCAAGTTGCCAGCAGCGAGCCTTGCTGCTGTTGATCAGCTTGCGAAGGCATTTCCTGGCCGATTTATATGCTGCCACCTGCTCGCGTGCCTCATCAGGGTTCCGCACCCGTTGAGCCTCACGTCGAAGCTTGTGACACTCCCTTCGCTTTTCAGCGATTTCAGTTGACCACCAGTACACTGGGGGCTTGCCGTGCCGGGGTCTTTGACGGGGTATAGAAGCGCAGCAAGCAGTCGTAATGATGCTTGTAGTAGAGTTCACCACGTCTTCAGCTGCCCGTTCTTCCGTCCCCTCCGAAGCTCCCTGCAGCGGCTCACCTGCTGTGAGAGCCTCGACGAACCTCTCGACGTCCATCCTTCAGATGTTCCATTCAGTTGTGGAAGGCCGAGACCACGGACGTCGGGAGACAGGATCACTGATCTCAAGCAGAATGCACTGATGATCACTGGCTGAGTAGTCCTCTAACGCTTTCCAATTGTGTATCCTGCGTACTAAGGACTCCGAGGCGAATGTCACGTCCGGTATGGTTCCCTCACAGCCAAAACGGCGCAAAGTCGGCGTATTTCCGGAGTTTAGTACGACGAGGGCCGTCCTGGCCGCCATTTCCAGGATTCGTTTTCCCCGCGGATCCGTCTGAGGCATGCCCCATTCGATTGCTTTAGCGTTGAAGTCGCCCCCAACGAGCACTTTGCCCTCTGCTTTCGAGACAGCGCCCTCCAAAGCATTAAACTTGGCTTGGAAAGATGATATCGACTCGTAAGGCGTTAGGGACAGACTAGAGAGGGTGATCCCTGAGCACCGAACCCACACGAAACCATCCCCCCGTCCACAACTCTCCGCTTGAAAGTCACTGTTCCGAACCCAGATGGCGGCAGTACCAGTTTCATCAGAATACCATAATGCAGGACTTTTACTATGGTGTTGCTCACTCAGCAGCAAGAAGTCGGCTTTCATGTCCCTCGCAAACTGCTCAAGCAGATTTTGGGCGGTTGAACTGCGGTGTAGGTTTAGCTGCAGGATGCGGGTCATCGAAGCTCTGATATATCCTTGGCTAGGGCTTCCTGGAACACCCGGCATTTTCCTGATCCCAAGACGTGTCCAAAATCAGGTTTTGGGTCAGCATCCTTGCAAAGAATACAGTGTGCCTCCTTCGTACACTCTTTTCTTTTATGTCCCATTTCACCGCATTTGTAACATAGGGAACTCCTATCGGGTCCTTTGCATACTTGTGTGGTGTGACCATAACCAAGGCATTTGAAACATTGAAGAGGCATTGCTCTTTGCCGTATCCTACAGACAACCCACCCAATTCGTACCTTGCCCTTGTTCAGGAATTGTTCGGCGTCCTTTTCAGTCAAGTCAACTATGGCCATGCGTTGTCCCCTGTTGTTTTCTGGTGTCAGTCTCGCTTTGATCCTTCCCACGCTAGGGAACTCCTTTTTGATGCCCTCTTCTACCTCGGCCAGATCCGTCACGCAGTCTGTGCCTCGTATTTCGATCGTTGCCATCGGCTCGAGCGGGGCTATAGTTGCGCTTTTGCCGAGGACTTGCTTTACTGCGTCAAGAATGCATCTTTATTGCCGGCCTCTGCTCCGAATTCGACCAGTATGTGGCGCGACCGCGTAGGTCGTACTACTTTAATGGTAGTATTGGTGTCTTCGGGCCTTACGTTTCCCCTGATGTCCCGCAGCACCCCCGTGTAGGATCGGCCATCTTGGGGCTTTACAAGCAAGCCTGCTGCCGGGGTCTTCGTTGGGAGGGGAGGAGTATGTCTGAAATGATACGAAAGAACCTTTTTTGTGCAAAAATAACTTATCATAGATTTCAATTTGCCATGATTTTTCATGAAATGTAAAATTTATATTTGACAGTTTATAACAATTCATTTTACATTTTCATGTGTCAAAAAAGTGCTTGGGTTTTCATTGGAATTTAACGACGACATTTCTGTTGCTTCCCCGTGTTCTTGGAGCCGCTATATGATATATTTGATCTGCTGCATTATCTGATATCCCTACCAGTTGTGGTGTGTATTCGCTGATAGCCATTGAACTGTATAAACACATCAAATTGATAATTGCATTCTCTGCGCTAGTCACCCAGAGGTGGTATAGTTTCTTCGTTTCCATCAACTGATCTTCATTTTTACCAGATAAGACGATGCAGGTCGACCAAGCGCTGTCTCAGTTCACTAACGAAGTCTATTACGTGCTTTTGAATCCCAGATGATACCCTATATTGCAAGATGATGATTTTGGATTACGTCGCATAAACGACTACCCTACAAGCTATCAATAACAATAGAATAAACTGGTGAAAACCATTTTGTTTTTCATCGCGTGGGAGTCTAGAGAGCCGCGGAGAGAAGGCATGGCTCACTGACGTTTAGGGCCTTCCTGTCCCCCACAAGACGAAAGGGCACAAACAACACTTAGATTGTGATCGTGAGGGGCACCGTTCTACCGAACCGAGATCACGCAAATTTGACACAAAGAATTCTATTGGTCGTTGTATGGATTTGAATAAAATTACAAAATAAATAAGGCAAGGTTTAACTCATTACTTCGGGCGATATATCGTTCCTCTAAAGGCGCCTTTGGGATACATTTCTAGTGATAGGAAGAAAGTGTAGGAGTTACTGAAAAAGATACCCCCGCTCTTGATACCTTCGGAGCTCAAATATGCCTTTTTACTTCAACAACAGATCAAACATAATTTGGTACACGATTCCATTTATCATATCTTCCAGGTTATAGTTTGAATTCATTGAAGAGATCACTCCGAAGCCTTTTCTATCTTTTGCCTGCAAAAAATGTGTGGCGGGTGTCATCCATTTTCCTACGCAAGGTATGCAGTCGGGAGAACATTACTGCCGAATTTTGGGCAAAAGGACCGAAAACTCAATGGCCGCTTAAGAACTGGGTCAAGTAGAAGGTCGTTTCACCCTCGATTGAGTCACGGCCTTAAGTCAGAAGTTAGGCGTGCGGTCGATCTTCTCTTTGTAGTATTCCCCTAGCATTGTTTCTAATCGCTGAGAAAGTGTTGTGTCTCCTTAGCGACCGCATTGCTATTGCGAAGGTAAATCTTTCTTCAGTTTCCTGCAAGAAAAGCGATAGGTATCACCCCTGCAACCACCAAATGCATCGGCGTGGAGACCATTCAATATGCACGTGCGATTCGCATTGCTCCTTGTCTCTGCACCTGTGTTCACCGCTTTTGGGGCAGCTTCTTCTTGAGAGAGTTGCCTCATAGTTCTGATCCGTAAAGTAGTGCAGACTGCATAGTACACATCAGCATTCGTCTCCCTGATGAGGTGGGCTCCCCTGTTTTTTTTGTTTGGGGGGTGAATGCCATTTACGCTCAGAGTGTAGGACTCCAATGCTTTCAAGAAGGTGACTGGACTACCCACTAAACACCTCTCCTGTTAACCTGAGAACCCAGCCTGGAACCGTTTGACACATTACTTCGGGCCAGGTCTCTTTTTGTTACGCCGTGAGGTGCCTTCAAGCTGGGGATCCCTTTCCTAGCGAGAGGGCAGAGGAAATGCCAGAAAAGCGATCCCCCAGCCCCAATGTTCCCGGCTGCTGTGAGCCTCTTTTATCTTTTAGGACTGCCCGAGCATAATGTGCCACCTGGTTCCATATGTCAACCGATCCGAGAATCACCGAAACTCTATTATCCGGGGTGAGCTCTCTTCGCAGCTTGACCTATTTTGTTCACGCAAAAAATATGTGGCAGGCATTGTCCTCCTCTCCTGGGCAAAACCGACAATCAAGGGACCATGACTTACCAATCTTGTGCAGGTAAGACTGAAAACACCCATGCCCGCTCAAAAACTGGGTCAGATAGAAATCAGTCTTACCATGCTTTCGTTTTAGTCACGGTCTCACATCTAAGAGGAGGCGCGCAATTCACCTTCTCTCGTACAGTTCACCCAAGTCTGCTGCTACTCGTTCAGTAAGCGCTGTGTCTCTTCGCGGACAACCATCTCCCTCGGTGCAGGTAAAGAGCGCGGCGCTCTCTAGCAAGGAGACGTTCAGGTTTCACGCCTGCAATGACTTGCGCCGCCGAATCAGAGACTGTCGGATACGAAGATGCAATCCTCAGTGCTCCTCTTCTCTGTACTTGTGCCACGCGTTTTCGATAAACCTCCGTACTGAGAGCGTCGCTCCATACTTCTGCTCCATACATTAGCACTGACCCTACAGCACTCATCAAGAGGCGTCTTCTTGATGGACTGGGTTCCCCTACGTTGGTGCTGGATGTCTTGGTGAATAGCTTTATGAACACTGTCGCCACCATATTTGATGAGCTCCACTGGAATCTCATCGATGCCCGGTGTTTTATTATACTTTTGGGCTTTGACGATGGAATATACTTCATTCAGAGTTGGTGACGCCAATGGAAGCCCTCCGCAGACATCTCTAGGCTCCGATGTTCTGAAACCATGCGGAGGATGAAGAAGATTCTTAAAATATGGTGCCCATCTTTCCTTTATTTCGGTTTCATCCGCAATGATATTTCCGATGTCATTATGAAAGAGCGTGGTTTTGGGCTGATAACCACGTTTCAGGCTTTTCGCTACTTTGTATGCTTGTCTTGTGTTGTTGCTCGCTAAACATACATCTATACTCCTCAATTAACCGTCATAGTATTTTCTTTTCTTAATCCTGATTATCTTATTTGCTACTCTGCTGAGATTTTTATAGTGTTCTCTCTTCGTCCGGGGTTTCCCACCTACGTATTCTTCGTACGCCTGATTCTTTTTATCTAACGTTGGAAAAGGTCCTTAACAGCGCCAGGGTAATTGAGTGATTTGACATCCCAAGATCCAATGTCATAGTCTTTTTTCCGTTTGCGAGGTCGTTGCCGTGAGTCCAATCCATTCCGATGCCCATCTGCAATTTTTGTAACATTCTAAGGTTTTTCAGGGATGGGAGTTAGCCCTTCGCCAAACCTCCATCCCAGCAGCATGGTCAGTACGTCTATTCCGTTATCAGGCGCGGAAGATTCGCCTACACCCTCTTACGTTCGCACAAAAAAGGTGTAAGTGGGATTCAGTAGCAGAGCTGTTGATGTATTTAAAGTTATTAGCGTTTCTCGGAATTTAATGTCCCATTATTGGGGAATCAGTAAACCCGATGTGCGACCCCGAGAGCATTTACTACCATTTAATTGGGAGAATTGGAATGAAGAATCATGGAAACAAGGGGTTCCCTTCTCCTTGCTCAAACGGGCTTGGGACCGTTTAGGGCGATAGTTCTATGAATTTTCAATAGTGTTTTTCTCGTCTCGCGAGAACCTCAATTCCAGTTTGTTTGCGACACTTCATAGCCGTCGCTTGACCGCCAATCCATCCACTTCGGACATGGTGTTGTTACTGCATGAGGTAAAAGAGGATTCACTCACGTCTTGTTTTAAAGCAGCCGTCAAGCAATATTTTATTATTGCTTTACGATTTCAAGTGCAGCCCGAAATTGAAACTTTTTCACTCGCAGTAGAAGTTAAATTGTTCGTTTGATGACGCGATTCTCGCGGCGTGCTCGCTGTGGCGATCCGTCATAGACTCCCCGATCTGCCCAACAAATCTCTTCCCTTGTTGCAAACAGCAACCGTACGGTACATGCCGCAACAGCGGTTCGTGACGAGTCCCTTGTCCATGCAATGGAGATTGCATTGCGGTAATGCAATTTGTGGTTATGCTGCTTTATGATAGGGTTGCCGTATCCAAATTTCAATTGTAAATTTAAATAAATATTTTTCAGGGTTTTGTACTAAAACACAAAATCCTAAAAAATCACGACCTATGTCCAGCCATCAGTCCATCTGTACGTTACACCACTTTTTTCCGAAACTATAGAAGCTATAGCCATGAAACCTTGTGAAGATGTCAGAAGTGGCGACTTCTTGAAAGTTTTGGGATGGAAAATTTTCGACTTACATTTTCTTGAATAAAATCTTAATGGTATGACTATTTACAAGATTGACTTGTCCTGCAAGTTTCACAAAGATCGAATCGTATTAACGAAGTTCTAGCGGTTTGAATTTTCCTGTATTACTATGGAGCCATATGCGCTGTATTACCATAGAAACATATGGCTATGGAACAATATGCGCTTTTTACCGACTCAGACACTACAGGTTTGCTAGGGTTTGCATGAAAGTTTTAGGAATGATACGTATCATGATTATCTTTGAGAATTGGTTCTGCTATGGGTATCGGTAATCGAAAAACAAAATAGTGACTATTTTAAATGCGAAGATTGAATAATTTTGAGTTATTTTTCCCCAACTTCAACGTTTAAGGCTCATGCTTTTAACACTTGATTCAATTTAATGAATGACTGTAGATGAGTACCTACAAATAAAGCTCATAGGTGAAACAAGTCCAGGAGAGAGCTTCTAACAGAAGGGCTTTTTAACCACTCTAGGCTCGAAAAAAAATGCTGATGCCATGCTTCGATGATAACAGCTCAAAACAGTGGCTCCTGAAAAAAAATTCAGCGAAGGTCGCCGATATGAGTATCAAATGAAAAGTCTTTATGAGAGCTTTTCAAAACAGTTCTAAAACTGTCAGTTTTTGCTTCATTGGGGCACGAAAAATGTGTTTCCCCCCCTCGCGATTGGACACCTGTGATCTAAAAAATCTGAAAAAAATTATCAAGGGAGATATTTACGCATACATCAATAACAAATACCACAGAAGTCAAAATTCGTTCAACTTTGTTAATAATAGTATGATGAATTTCTCATTTTCGCCAATAAAATCGTATGGATGCCTTTAAACCCAACCTTACACAACGCCCTAATACTCTGCAAGTTTGATAGAAATCAAGTCATATTCACGGAAGTTATATCCATTTGAAATTTCTCCAATTACAACAACAATAACATACTATTTTGGTATCTTATGGACTTTCCACATCGAACCAGGCACTGCAGTTTTGATTTGATTTTCTTAAAATTTTCAGACAAGATTGATGACATAAATGCTTTTGGGATTTCATGATTTGAGTGATTTTTTTGGTTGCGAATGGAGTAACAATGGATTTTCTTTTCAACGAGTTAATCTGTTTCACATGTTTCTTGATATTATCATATGATTATATTATTATATAGATTAGTACAAAACCCTTCTGACATGAGCGTAAGTCTGTCTACCCATCTTGCTCATCAATAAGTATTATGTAAGCTGGTTTCCATTCCGAAGGGTAGGTACCAATTGAGAGAGACTTATTGAAAACGATGCATTAGGGTTGAGACGGTTCATCTTTACATTGAGCCAGAAATCAGGACGGAATGAGAGCAAGGTCAGGTCTTTTATTCAAATCAAGCTCCTCAATTGTCTGACGAATATGTTCTTCAGAGATTGAGATGCTTTCAAATAGAGTCCTTGGAGTTGATTCAGTGGGCACTAAATTTGGTGAGGTTTCGAGATCGCCATAAACTCCTTAAAAATTGTTTGCAAAAAGTTGACTGGTCTGCTCTGAAGAAGTTGAAACAGAACCCATTGATGATGAAAAACCATGGATTTTACGTTTGACGTTTACAAAATCAAAGAACTTTTTTGGATTGTGGATGATATTTTGACCCATAGCGTTAACGTAGGACTTAGATGCTTCTCGTGATTTTGTCTTAGATGCTTTAGCCATCTCATTATATTTTTTCTTTGAAGTTAATCGCTAGCATTGTTTTTTCCTTTAATAAGTTTGTATAATTTACTCCTTTGATTTCGTAAGCACCTAAGGTCACTACCCAGCCAGGGTTCGGAAAGCTTATCTTTTTTTTTTAATTTTATGTACAACTCTTTCAACGGTATGAAATATTATTTGATAAAAACAGGTTAGAGCCTCGTCTAAATCTAACGTGGAAACAGTACCAGCCCCACTGAAAGTAGTGTGACATATGGACCCTACCCAAGCATTCGCAAATATATTAAATGTGGTGTACTCAACTATGAACATCATTAAGACTGCTTGTAGCGCTTCTATGCCCCGTCGGAACCCCAGGGCACTGGTGGTTGACTGAAAAGCGAAGGGAGTGTCACAAGCTTCGATGTGAGGCTCAACAGGCACGGAACCGTGACGAGGAATGCAACCGGGTGGCAACATATAAGTCGGCGACGAAATGCCTTTGCAAATTAATTAACAATAGCAAGGCTTACTGTTGGCAAAATCTAGTGGGCAATGTGGACAAGGAACCGTGGGGCTCTGCCTACAAGCTAGGTATTGCAGATACTTTGCATACATGATGCGTTCGTGCTGACGCTTTCTATGGTGAAACAGCAGTCGAGTGTCCACTCTTCACATAGCCGGAACTGGAAGAGGCAGTCCTTTCATTGAAAGTGAGGAAGGCTCCAGGTCCAGACGGTGTTTCGACTGAGGTATTGCAACTTGTCTATCACCATTGTCCTAATTTACTGCTCAGCACACTCAACGCTTGCCAACGGGACGGGGTTTTCCCGGTACGATGGAAGGTGGCTAGGCTCGTGCTGATCAGTAAGGAAAAGGGAAATCGCGGATCGCTATCTGCATGCCGCCCGTTATGCATACTAGACCCTGCTAGGAAAGTACTAAAGAAACTCATCAAGGGAGGACTCACTGACGCGATTCGTGGTGTTGGGGACCTATTTTCTCGGCAGAACGGCGTTAGAGCATGACACTCCACCATTGATGCAATCGCAGGGGTGGTGAACGTGGTCCAAAAGGTAGAGGCATATAGCCGCACTAAGCGACGGATCGTCCTCTTGATGTCATTCGACGTGAGGAACGCTCTCAACTCCGCTAGATGGCTGGATATTCTGGATACGCTGGGAAACCCTTTTCATGTTCCAGAATATCTAATGCGGCTTTTGAGGGACTACCTGAAGGAGCGAAGCCTGCTTTACGATACGACATACGATCAAAGAAGGATGGAAGTTACATCGGGTGTTGCCCAGAGATCTATCCTTGGTCGAGACCTATGGAATGTATCTTATGACGGGCTACTGAGACTGGAGGTGCCAGATGAGTCGCGGTTGATCAACTATGCGGATGATGTTGCGGCTCTGGTTGCTGGACGCACCGTCAGGCAAGCGCAACTTTGGCTAGGTATGCTAATGCGCCGACTGAGAGACTGGATGACTGCTCGCGGGCTCAGCTTAGCACTGGAGAAAACCGAAGTGGTCATCTTGACAAAAAAAAAAGAATCCGTAGAGTAAAGATGATCAGTATTGAAGACATACTAATCGAATCGAAACCGAACTTGAAGTACCTGGGCTCTGAGCAAATTAGATCAACGGCTGAGAAGGCTGCTTCGGGACTATCGGCTCAACCTAGGGGGCCCAGCCTATCAAGAAGACGCCTCTTGATGAGTCCTGTAGGGCCAGTGCTACTGTACGGAGCAGAAATATGGGGCGACGCTCTCGGTAAGGAAATATACCGAAAACGCTTGGCACACGTACAGAGAAAACGAGCACTGAGGCTTGTATCTTCGTATCCAACAGTCTCTGATTCGGCCGTGAGAGTGATTGCAGGCGTGATACCTGCTGCCCCTCGTGCTAGAGAGTGCCGCGCTATTTACTTGCGTTGAAATAAGGACGCGAGGAAGATGATTGTCCGCGAGGAGAGACTGTGCTCACTCAACTTTTGGCAACAGTCTTTTGTGGATTGCAGGAAGGGAAGGTGGACTGCGTGCCTCATCCCGGATGTGAGACCGTGGCTAAATCGAAAGCATGCTGAGACTGACTTCTATCTGACCCAGCTTTTGAGCGGTCATGGGTGTTTTCTGGTAAGTCACGGTCCCCCGGTTGTCGTTTTTGCCCAGGAGATGAAGACAATACCTGTCACACATTTTTGGTGTGCACAAAATGGGACATTCTGCAAAAGGACCTCTACAGGGTGACGGGGGAGCTCTTCCCGGATAATATAGTTGTGGTGATGCTCTAATTGGCTGACAAATGGAACCAGGTGGCACATTATATTCGGGCGGTCCTAAACGATAAAAGGGAGTCATAGCAGTCGAGGGCGTTGCGGCTGGGGGATCGCATGTTTAGCGCTTGTCTCCCCGCCCGCTAGAAAAGGGATCCCCCAGGTTGAAGATGCCTCATGGCGTAACAAAATGAGAGCTGGCCCGAATTGATGTGTCAAACGGTTCCAGGCTGGGTTCACGGGTTGACAGGGAAGGTGTTTAGTGGTTAGCCCTGTCGCTTGCGAGCATGGAAGTTCCGAATTCGGTGCGTAAATGACATTTACCTCCCAAACACAACAGAAAAAAGTTTTCTAAACATTCCGCAATGTCATTAAAAGCAATTTGTCGGTATGACTGGCGATTTGTTGTTGGCGGTCCCCGCCAGCTTTCCACTTCACGTTGCAGTAGTAGTAATTCACGTTTTCGTCGTAACTCAACAATTTTCCGTTGTAAAATATACATTCGGCTTACCTCAGCTGTGTTAGCTTACATTTAAGTGTTATTTCTATTCGCTTCAGCTTTATTCGACTTGTCTCAACTTCTTTAGCACACGCCTTGGTGTTGTTTTCAACTAACCCACTCGTATTCTCTTAAATATCATTTACTTTATTTCTCAGGACCTTAGCCCTTTTGATATCACAGATTTCCTCAAAATTCGCCTTAGCTTATAACACACGCGGACGAACAATCAACGGTATCGTTGAAAACTCAATGCCTCTTTCCTCTGAAGCGGCAGCCCCCTCTTGCTTGTTCCTGCCGTCGGCCTGAGAACCTATCCTGGAAATGTTTGACACCTTACTTCGGGCTAAGGTACGTTCCCCCAGGTTGAATACCGGCCGACAGAAATACTCTTGGAGTCTTGTATTCTTCGGGGAGTGCCGCCCCCACGTACTCGGGGAAATACCCGCATGGGTAATGCTGGTCGATAGGAGGCTAGCATCCTTTGGGGAGCGCCGTGACTACGGACCTGAAGATATGAAGTTCGCCGTGAGGTTCCTCCTAGGATGACAGGGAACAATCTTAACTGAACGCTTTGGACAACGGGTTTGAATTGATGCTTTGGGCAGCCAACGCTTGCTTGTTCATGTGGCTCGATATTTTCACTCAAATTTTAGGAAAATTCGTAAGTATTGGGTTAAAATTTCAACTTATCTCAATTCTGAAGATTTAAACACTTAGTTTTGAAATTAGAAAGATTTCGCTGGATTATACTCTCACTTTTTCGATTTCACCCTCTGAAGATTATTTTTCGAATCGTCTCAGTTACTTTTTTCAGCTGACGGTGACTGTTAGTTTGAAAAAACCAGTAGAAGGCAAAGTAACAACTGTTTTATGGCGACTAGTGGTGACTATCGTAATTTCGAGCATCGAAATGACAACACAGGGATCGGTGGAGTAAAATTATTTTGACGTTCCTTGTTCCTTGTTATCTCTCGCTATCTAACCGCCTTTGTGTGATGTTATGATCTTTCCGCTGCAAAATATATATCGCTAAATTAAGAAGACTTGGTTGTTATTTTTGTAAACTTAAGTGGAGTGAATTCCCATAGTGGTGACCCCGACGTGATCTCTTAATTTAAAGTGACTTTTAAAATCAATCCTCATAAAAAACTTAGTTTTCTGAAAGGCCGAAATCTGGGAGGCACGAAACCATCGCATTGTCTGCAGGAACTTCGCAAAACAGGAGCAGAGCAGGTAACTGAAACCATGCTTAGGTCGCTGTTGTTGGAGCAACTCCCCGAAAACATAAGGGGGTATTAGCCATATCAAGCGAGCCACACGTCGAGAAACCAGCCAAGATGGCAAATTTAGTGTTGGAATTCCAAAATCCACCTGAAGTTATAGCAGTTCAGCAGCCACCAGACAACCAATTATCGCAAATCTTACATCGACTTGAACGATTGGAAATTCGAACGCGAAATCGAACAAATTTCAAACCTCGCAGCAGGTCGAATAAGCGGAGAGGAAAATTTTGCTTCTTCCACACACGCTTCGGAAAACAGGCAAGAAATTGCAAAGCACCCTGTCAGTGGAGAAATATTGAGACGGCGCCGGAAAACTAAATTCGTCGCCCCGCATTTCAGCAGCTGAGGACGACCCACTCCACCAACGCCGACTTAAGATAGTGGATAAAAAGTCTGGTTTGCGGTTCTTAGTGGATACCGGTGCTGATGTGTCAGTTCTTTCAAAAACGAAGCATCACATTGTTCTCTGAGTATTTAAATTATGGTGAACAGTTTTTATTGCTGGACCTCGATTTAAAAAGACCATTTCCTTGTAGATTCGTTATCGCGAATGTTCAACAGCCCATCATTGGAGCAGACTTGTTACAGCATTTCAGTTTGTTGGTTGATCTCCGAAGGAAAGTAATCGTGGACAGCAAAACAAACCTCAAAACCATCGGAGATATTACAAAAAATGCCAGCTGTAAATTATCAACCGTTTCATCATGTGAACCATATCATATTCTTCTAAAAAAATATCATGATATGACTCTTCCTGGCAATATCAAAAAGGCCATCAATCACGGCGTCTACCACCACATATTGACGAATGGACCACCAGTAGTTGAGCGGGCAAGGAGGCTACAACCGGAAAAATTGCACGAAGTTAAGACAGAATTCGATCTGATGCTTGGACTCGGAATTTGAAGCAGTCCATGGGCAAGTCCGCTGTAACTTGTCCCAAAGAAAAGTGGCCATTGGCGCTCGTGCGATGATTACCGCCGCCTGAAGGCTGTCACCATTCCGGATAAATATCCGATTGCGCATTTGAGCGATATTACGCATAATCTGTATGGATGCAAAATATTTACCACGTTGGATTTGACACGTGCATACCATCAGATCCCGATTGCATCCGAAGATGTTCCCAAAACTGCCGTCATAACACCATTTGGACTTTTCGAGTTTAAGGTGATGCCATTTGGACTCTGCAATGCTGCTCAAACGTTCCAACCTACATCGACTCAGCGTTACGAGGATTAAGATTTTGTTATGCTTACATCGATGATATCTTGATAGCATCAAAATCGCCTGAAGAACATGAACAGCATCTACGAATTATTTTGGAACGGCTTCAAGAATACGGATTGTCGATTAACGTCTCGAAATGCGTCTTCGGAGCCTCATCCCTGGAATATCTTCGATACCTCATTGATGAAAATGGCATCAGTCCCCTTGATGCTTGTGTGCAAAGCATTCTAGTATTCACAAAACCGTCAACGATTGAAGAGCTGCGAAAATTTCTTGGTACCATCAATTTCTATCGGAAATCGCTGCAGAACGCAGCCGAAATTCAAGTACCACTACATCGATTTCTAGTTGACGCTAAGAAAAAAGATAAGTCGTTAATAATATGGAATCCTGAAGCTAAGGCAGCATTTAGACAGTGCAAAGAACAAATTGCACGCATCGAACACTGCCATGAGAGCTGTATTGGAACAAAGAAATAACAACGAGGGGGAACCGCATGGGTTCTTCTCTAAAAAGTTCACCGCCACAAACTCAATACAGCACTTATGACCGAGAACTGCAAACCGTATACAGCGCCGTGAAGCACTTTCGCAGTATGATAGAGGATTGACCATTGATTATAAAAACGGAACATAAACCCCTTACGTTTGCCTTCAATCAAAAGGGCGATAAAGCTTCACCACGACAGCTGCAGCAATTGGACTTCATTAGTCAGTTTTTGACGATTTTAGTCCACATCGCGGGAAATGAGAACACCACGGCAGATGCATTATCTCGATCCAACTCAATACGCATGCCGATAGCAATCACCAGCCAGGACTTGGCAGCAGCTCAAAAAGAGGATAACCAACTTAGTCAATTACTTCGAGCAGATACAGTATTACAGTTCCGTAAACTTCGTATCGATGACACTGGTACAACTGTCTACTGTGATTTACCTACTGCGGAAATCCGGCCATACATTTGGAAAATACTGCGACGGAAAATATTTGATGTGACCCATGGTCTGCCTCATCCTGGTGGACGAGCAACGAAGAAAATTATTTGTCGGAAGTACGTTTGGCCCAGCATGTCCAAAGATATCCTCGAATGGGCCAGATCATGTCTCGCGTGTCAGCGAAGCAAAACGGGCCGGCACACAAAACCACTTCAAGGCCATATCGAAATGCCCGACGCAAGGTTTAGCCATGTCCATATAAACATTGTTGGCTCCTTGAATCCTTCGAGAGGTTTCCCATATGCACTGACCATCATTGATCGTTTCACGAGATGGCCCGAAGCAATCCCCATCAAAACAATCACGGCTGATGAAATTACAACCGCATTCTACAGCAATTGGATAGCGCGCTTTGAAGCGTCAAGCATTTTGACTTCAGATCAAGGATCGCAGTTTGAGTCACTCATTAAAAGAGGCGATAATGTGCCACAACAATAATGAGTGGGCCGACATCCATCCAACCATCTTGCTTGGTCTTCGAACGAGTATCAAGGACGACATTGGCGCAACATCTGTGGAGCTGGTCTATGGTACAACACTCCGAATGCCGGGAGAATTCTTTTACAATGAAGAAATGCCGCAAGACCAAAACTGTTCGTACAAAAGTTCCGGGAACACATGAAGGGGATAAGAGCAAATCCAGCATCACGCCATGACAAACGAAAGATTTTCGTCCATAAGGACCTTTCGTTATGCTCGCACGTTTTTCTGCGCATCGACCGTGTGAGGAAGCCGTTGGAACCGCCATACAAAGGACCCTACAAAGTAATTGAAAGGACATCAGCAAATGTTTTTAAACTCGAAATCAATGGGAAACCGATGAACATCAGCGTTGATGGTCTGAAACCTGGCTACTTTGAATACACTGCGAATCCAGCGATGCAATCATCTACAACTCATCAAAATCTGGCGCCCCGAACATATTCTGGTCCGAAATCGAAAAATTGAAACGTATCGTTCAGTAATGTGTGATATGTATTCAACTATAAACAACTGTCAAACGTCAAATGCATCCAGGAGGGAGTACTATGGCGACTAGCGGTGACAATCGTAATTTCGACCATCAATATGACAACACAGGGATCGGTGGAGTAAAATTATTTTGACGTTCCTTGTTACCTCTCTCTCTCTCTCGCTATCTAACCGCCTTTGTGTGATGTTATGATCTTTTCACAGCGAAATATATATCTCTAAATTAAGAAGACTTGGTTGTTATTTTTGTCGACTTAAGTGGAGTGAATCCCCATAGTATTTAGAATTCAAAAATTGTCATTGGATTCTCAAAATTCAAAATTTTATCGTTAGATTCTTACAATATAGTTGAATGAAGCTTGAAATTACGAAGCCTTAAGATTGGCTTTAGTGTTTTCGTATTTTTAGGGTTTTGTAAAATAATTTTACAAAACCCTACTAGTTTCGCGACCAGTCTGTCCGTCCGTCCGTGTGTCACAGCAGTTTTTCTTGGAAACTACTTAACCTAGAAACATCAAATTTTGTATGTAGGTGTAAAGTGGTGATCTCTTCGAAGTTCAACTACAAAAAAATTTTATAAGGTATTTAAGGGGGGTCTCCCCATATAGGAGAGTGACCCCCCGAAAAAAAAAATTCATTGAAGGTAGCCGATATGGGTATCAAATGAAAGGTCTTGATAAGGACTTTTCCAAACAGGTCTTAATTTGGCAAAATTTGCTTCGAGGGGTGCACAGGGAGGGGAAATACACGAAAAATTTGTATCCCCCCCCTCGCGATTGGACACCTGTGATCCGAAAAATTTGAAAAAAATCAGGAATGTAGGCCTTGGTGAGTACAACAACAACAAATACGTTAGAAGTTGCAATTCACTCAACTTTGTTAGTAATAGTATGATTTATCGATTTTATGTTTTCTTGAAGAAAATCTTAACGGTACCCTTAAATTCAATGAAATTCAGTACATAGATGTCTATTTATAAGATTGATCTATCCTGAAAGTTTCATAAAGATTGAATAATATTTAGCGACGTTATAGCGGTTTGAATTTTCCTGTATTACTATGGAACAATATGCGCTGCATGCGCTTTTTACCCACTCAGACACTACAGTTTTGCTAGGATTTGCATGAAAATTTCAGGAATGATACGTGTCATGTATATCTTTGAGAATCAGTTCAGCTAGTGGTATCAGTAATCGTAAAACAAAATAGTGGCTGTTTTAAATGCGAAGATTGAATATTATATATATACGAGGTGTGCTCAAAAAGTATCGCGAATTTTGAATTTTCGCGGGTTACGTATATTCGAATTTCGATTTTTTTGTGGCGTTATGTTGGTGCTCATGTCTGTCACTTATGCCGACAAGCTCGGCCATTTTGAATGTTCACTTAATTGGTGATAGTTGCTTTACTTGCACGTGTTTTCAATCTTCTTCGATTTTTACTTATTCAAAAAAATGGATCAAAGAACGAGTATCAAATTTTGTGTGAAAAACGAAATTAAGTGCGCGGATGCATTCCAAATGTTGACTGTGGCATACGGAGAAGCTACCTTGGACCGAAGCAACCATCTCAATGGAAGCTGCCGCATGAACCAAGACCGAAAAAAGCGCGCCAAGTTCGGTCGAATGTGAAAGTTTTGCTGACAGTTTTCTTCGATTGCAAGGGCGTGGTGCATCATGAGTTCTTGCCACAGGGAAGAACGGTCAATAAGGAATATTATCTGCAAGTTATGCGCAATTTGCGCGAAGCAATCCGCCAGAAACGCCCGGATTTGTGGGAGAACAAAAATTGGCTTTTGCACCACGATAACGCCCCTGCTCGCACATCGTTGCTTGTGCGCGACTTTTTGGCCAAAAACAACACACTAATGATGCCGCAGCCACCGTATTCCCCAGATCTGGCCCCCTGTGACTTTTTCTTGTTTCCTAAACTGAAGAGGCCCATGAAAGGACGACGTTACGCTACGCTTGACGAGATAAAGACGGCATCGAAGGAGGAGCTGAACAAGATTTAAAAAAATGATTTTTTGAAGTGCTTCGAAGATTGGAAAAACCGTTGGCACAAGTGTTTAATATCTCATGGGGATTTCTTTGAAGGGGACAAAATAGATATTCATGAATAAATAAATAATTTTTGAAAAAAACAAAATTCGTGATATTTTTTGAACACACCTCGTATTCCCAACTTCAACGTTTGGGGTGCATGCTTTGAACACTTGATTCAATTTAATGAATGACTGAAGATGAGTACCTACAATTAATGCTCATAAGTGAAACAAGTCAAGGAGGCGGGAGAGAGCTCCTAGCAAAAGGCTTTTCTAACCATTCTAGGATTCGAAAAAATTGGCCATTAATCGATCATAACAATACAGGAGAGTGGCCCCTAAAAAAAATCATCAAACGTAGCCGAGATGAGTATGAAATAAAAGTTTTCATGGGAGCTTTTCAAAACAGTTGTTAAACTGTCAGTTTTTGCTTCAGTGGGGGCACAGGGGGGAAATACATGAAAAATGTGTTTCCTCCGTCGCGGATGGACACCTGAAATAATTATCAAGGCAGATATTTATGAGTATAACAATACCAAAAACCTCAGAAGTCGAAATTCGTTCAACTTTGTTAATAATAGTATGATCTTCGTATTTCATATTTTCTCCAATAAAATCGTCTTTGACATGTTTCTTGATTTGATTCGATCTGGTGACTGCATTTTGTAAATTGAATACAAAACCCTTCTGACATGAGCGTAGGTCTGTTTACCCAACTTGTTACAATAGTTAACTGTCTCTTCTATCTTTGAAGATATTCTATACTATATGATTCTCCTCTAACAGTTAAAGGAAACCAAATGAACCCAGCTAGGATGGGTCAATAAAAGCATAATATCCTGTATACAACAGCTATTATAAACAATCCACATTTTCCCATTGGGAGACAAAGGGAAAGAAAAAAAAAGTTTGCTGGTTCTGGAGAACGTAGTCAGTGAAATGGGAAGCTAATAAATTGAAAGCTTTTACACGCCACAAAAAGCAAACAAAATGTTTCGTTAATGCTTTTCCGTTTTCCTGAAAAGTGAAACAACGAAACGAAGCGGCATCCAAGGGTAAAGGCTCGGCAGGCTAAAGGAGATGAAGCTGAACAACTTTGTGCTATGCCTAACTAATTTAATGGTGAATTGTTGTTGGTTTGACACTTTGCATGTATTCCTGGAATATTTTTCGTGCTAGTTATTTGCGTTTCGTCCTGCTCCTGTTCGACTAGGTGAGCCATCCGTTTCGTGGATAATGTATGTACGTGCACTGGTTGCATTGTTCCTGGCTGAGAACGCCAACATTTGGCCCTATCTGTGCTATCGCGCTTGGAACGAGGATGGTTCAACTTTGGATGATTTTAACCTGAAGTAAAATTTACATGCAAAAGGATAAACATACAAGCAGCATCTCCAAGTTAATGTAAAAGTTTATTTTGAGTGGATTTTTACAGGATCGATGTAAATTAACTCGTGTGCGGCGAATAAAGCAAAAACACGATGGAGATTATTGGATCTTTTAATTAGGCTTTTGTGCACTCACTCTATAATTTTGCTGAATTATTATCGACAAGGATTTCCGATTAAGGTGGTATTTAACGAGCCCTCACGGTGATTGTGTAATGCAGAGTACATGTTTTACAATCATGATGAGTGCTCTTGGCTTGTAATTTGTTGAACAATTTTATCCTGCAAGATTCAAGGACGGAATATGTTTATCGCTTAATTAGGTTACGTTCATGAAGTATCTTCTCAAAGCCATAACAGCATTTAATCCTTATCCTCGAATTTCAAGAAACACAAGACTCGATAACGTTTCACAAACTCACAGCATTCCCTAGAAATATCCTTCCCATTTCACCCATAGGACATCTCCAAAGGACTTTTCAACGAACTCCCACACGTTCCTTGTTAGTCCTTGGCAGCGTAACATTTCCTTTAGTCAACAATAATACAAACACCACATCCGCCATCAAATAAAACACACTCGTAACACAATCAGAAAAGGATACGTATTGAAAATTTCAAATAAGGACATGAACTTGTAACAAAAGCATTTGTTGTTTTTCGTAATTAGTCGAAACGAGTGAGCAAACGAGTGTGAATGGATGGCAGCGGAGAGAGAGAGAGAGAGAGCAGGGGCAGCGAAACGAGCACGAGCAATTCTTAAAATGTAAAATAGATTTGAAGCCATCGCGACTGGTCCAAATTTGGTGAAAAGGGAAATTTGCATTTTGTGTGCCATGGAATCGTTTGAAATTGTTTTAAGGCCTGGTTCGTGATTTTCGTGACATGAATTTTGATTTTGGAGTTTTGATTGAGATTAACTGAGATTAGAATGATTCTAAAGATAAATTCAAATACGTTTGTATGTGTGCTAATTTTAAAAGAATGGCATGGCCCTCAGTGGTACGCGGTTGTTGTTCGAAGAGAAAGAAGTTGTGATGAAAGGAAATTCAATTTGTATTCAGTTTATGGTGCTGCATATCATGTTTCAGTTCTTCTCTCTGTTTTGTGCCCTTAAGGAGAATTAAAGTCCGGTTGCCCCCGCAATGTATGTTCCTTCCTGGTAGCTTAAAAACCTACTTTTTATATAATTTCTGATAATTTTCTTTAAACGTAATTATTTATGGAAAATTTCATTTAACATATGCTCCACCTTCTTTGTTGTAGTATGCATACCTAAACTCACTAAATTCTTGAATCAACCTTGTCAAGTTCATCTCATTTGAAAATCAATGAAAATGTCCTCTTTCCAATGTCATCTGCAACCGACAAATTTATCAAATAGTTGTAATCTGTTCATGTCACCGGTAGAGTTATTGCTTAGTCACTTATGTCCATTTTCTCCTAACTATCTCTTTTGCTGATAACACCTCTCTCATTCTGTTTAACCCTCATCAGAATCACCAAAAAGGTAGTTCAAGTTTTATTGAAATATTTCCAAACCACAAATTATTTCAATCATCTCGCCAGACAACCGACTGACTAGTCAAAAAAGACACATCCATCTCTGCCTCTCTCCCGCTCTCTTTCTCTCTTTGTGCTCGATGAAACTATAGTTATATATGTAGATCAGGAGCCTATCGTCGGCAACTGATACGCAGATTTATGGTTTTGACAGTATTTGCTATGATCTACCGAACTAGAATTTTTCGGGTAGGTGGAGGCATAGCAGGGAATATGTCCTGGTGACTCTCCATGGACTTTGGTTGATTAATCTTTGTCTCGTTAGTGGTCAGGCGAGTGTAAAGTGCTAGACGATACGGGTTTTTGGTTTTGATAGATTTTCCTGGTATTCTGGAGGTAGCATTTGTCTCTAGCAAGGACATTTGTGCCAGGTAATGTGAATGGAACGAAGACTACAATAAGGGAGAATTGAATCTAATGAGAAATCAATATGAGCTTTTGTTCATATAGTCAAATAGCACATGTGTGTGGTTTTCTTGTTCATTACATCAGGTCGAATTTGAAAATTGAATATGATCTGAAAGAGGCCTGGATGAAATTTTCACTTGCATAACAAGTACTTAATTAATGCCAGGAATGAATAGGCAAAACTTGAATCAAAATAATATTTTGGGTCGGTTTTGATGGCATTGTCATTTTCCACTAAACAAAAGTCTGTCTAGATTTTCTGGAATTTTTGTCAACAACTCAATCCTTTGTACGTTGCGAAACCCATCAATTTCATTTTGGAATGTTAACTTGTAACTTTGTTCATGTCAACATTTTTGTCTGAATAGGAATTTTCTATTGATTGTCAAAATTATTGTAGCGAAATTGAAATAAGCTGTGAGCAAGATTTGTTGTGATCTCCGCTTGTAGTTTGTATGAAACTCAAAACGTGGTCATTACCGTAGAGATTTCATTTCGATCCTTGAATTACAAATGTCCGAGTGGAGTTTTTCTTGCAATATTCTCTGTATTCCATTATGAAGTGCAAGCTGGCAATACATATTCATTTCTGACTTGTCAGATAAGTTGCACCCGCGATGTTCACAGCATATGGGGAGCCGTACTACTACTACACTACTACTACTACTACTAATTAAAATGACAGTGAATACTATGAAAGTGACGATGGATGAAAAACGGAGATTAATAGACAGCCTTGTCCAGATGCGAACGCCAGAGTGTCCTGAAATGGAGGAGTGGTGGGGGACAATATAAAGAACATCGAGAATTCGATGGCTACTGCTGCAATCGCTACTGGAGAGAAGGAAGAAAAGAAGAGTCATTTGATGGATGTGGAATGCCAGATCAGAGGTTCCAGACAGTGCTGACAAAAAGAGCGCAATATGCCACAAAGAAACTCTTTCAAAAAATGCCAGAAAAGGAAGTTCGGATGGGCGCCCAACAAGAAAAAAGACCTGATACGAAACAGGAAAGAAAAAAGCCCCGCCAAAGACCCCGGTCGCACTGACTACTCATAAAACTCCTAGATGGCCGATCCTACGTAGATGTGCTGTGGGCTATCAGGGGATCAGGACCGAAGGTGATAACACGGCCATTAAAGCAGTACTACTAACGCAGTCGAGCCATTCGGAGTGGCGGCCGACAATAAAAAAACATTCTGCGATCCAGTAAAGAAAGACCGGCAAAAGCGTAACTAAAGCCTCGCCCGAGCCGATTGGCATAAAAGACATTGACTCCATCACGGACCTGGCTCAGGTAGAAGATGCCATTAAAAGGGAGTTCCCTAGCGTGAGCAGGATCAAGGCAAGACTGGGACCAGAAAACTATAGGAAAAAACGCATGGGCCTCATTGACTTGACCGAAAAGGACGCCGAACAATTTATGACTAAGAACAAAGTAAGAATAGGGTGGGTTTCAGCAGCATACAGTGAACAACAGCGCCTCTTCAATGTTCCAAGTGCCTTGGCTATGATAACACCGCAGATGTATGCAAAAGATCCGATGGGAGTTCCTTATGTTACAAATGCATTGAAATGAGACATACGAGAAACGAGTGTCTGAAGGAGGCACACCGTATTCTTTGCAAGGATACTGGTCCTAGACCGGATCTCGGGAACATTTTGGGATCAAGAGAATTTCCGGTTTTCCAGGTAGCACATTATGTTCGGACAGTCCTGAAAGATAAAAGAGACTCGCAGCAGCCGGAGGTGTTTGAGCTGGGGGATTGCTTGTCTGGCACTTCCTCTTCTCCTCTCTCCTCCCACTAGAAGAGGGATCCTCCAGGTTGAAGGCGCGTCACGATGTAACAAAACGTGACCAGGCCCGAAGTAATGTGTCAAACTTTCCCAGGCTAGGTTCTCAAGTTGCCAGGGGAGGAGGTTAGTGGGTAGTCCAGCCGCCTTCTTCGAGAATGGGAGTCCCACACTCTATGTGTAATTGCGCATTCACCTCTCTACCATAAAAAAGCCTAAACCGCAATTCAACCGCCCAAAATCTGCTTGAGAAGTTTGCGAGGAACATGAAAGCCGACTTTTTGCTGCTGGCTAAGCAGCATCCCCATCAAAGTTCGGCATCATGGTATCCTGATAAAATTGGTACTGCCGCCATCTGGGTTCGGAACAGTGACTTCAAGCCGGAAAGCTGTGAGCGGGGCATGTTTTCGTGTGGGTTCGGTTATTAGGGACCACCTTCTTTAGCGTGGACCTAGCGCTGATCGAACCGATATCGTCTTTCTAAGCTTAGCTGAATGCTTTAGAGGGCTCTTTCCCGAACGCAGACAACAACGTGCTCGTTGGGAAAGTTGTTGACTTTCTACATTTGGTTGGTCAATCGGAAGAATGGACGTCGAGAGGCTTGTCTCGGTGTTCACAGCAGGTGCTCTGTTGCAGGGAGATTCGCTGGGGACGGAAGAACTGGCAGTTCAAGACGTTGTGAACTCAACTATGAGCATCATCACGACTGCTTGCAACGCTTCTATGACCCGTATAGCGAAGAGTGTCACAAGCTTCGGCGTAATGCTCAACGGGCGCGAGATCGTGATGAGGCGTGAAATCGGGTAGCAGCATATACATCGGCCAGAAAATGCCCTCGTAAATTGATTCACAACAGCAAGGCTCGCTGCTGGGAAAATCTAGTGGACAATGTGAACAAGGATCCGTGACGCCTTGGCTACAAGCTAGTTATGCAGAAACTTGGTGCCCTACGGAAGGCTTGCATATGGACGAGATAGTGCGAGCACTCTTTTCTACCGATTTAGTCCGTATTGGTGCTGTCCACAGTAAAACGGAAAGGCTTGAAATATAGAAAAATCGACGGTAATATTTTCAACAAATAACATACCAAAAATTCCGACGCAGTTTTCTCAGTACTAGACCACACTCTCCGACGAAAACTGAAACGAGATGAAACACACAAACGGGCATCCAACGATGTAAAAAACAAAAACCAAATATTCCTCTACCTGATCTAATTTATTATTCTTCTTCTTCGTAGCACTATAGCCTCCTCGGGGCTTCGCTTTCTGCTAATAGTGCCTCCAACTGTCTCGGTCCATTGACCGCGTCCGCCGATTTCTAACTCCAAGCAGCGATGAACTGTCTTCGTCGATCGAGTCAGACCAGCGTTTCCTCGGTTTCTCCACCGGTCTCCGGCCTTGAGTTCTCCCAACGAATACCTTTTGGGGTATCAGTTGTTCATCCATACGATTTGCATAGCCAGCCCATCGCAGTTTCTGCAGCCTTACAATCGTTGAGACCTCCGGATCGCCAAAAATTTCATACAGCTCATGATTGCATCGAATTCGCTAGCCTTGCTTCGATTATCCGCCTCAGGACTCATCACTCGAAGGTGTTCAATGTATTTGCGGATGCTTGGGTTAGGGTCAATTCACACCCATAGCATACCACAGGTCTTATCACCAATTTTGGAGCTTTGTTTTCCTGTGTTTGAAAAAGGTCTTCGAGATCATCAATACTGAATAAAATATTTTATTTGTGAGCTTTATTCTTCGGCGTATTTCGTCTCTTTCATTACTGGTTCTCATTGTTTTGGCGCCTAAATACACCAATTCGCTAACATTTTCGATACTGTATTCGCCAAGTGTGAGATTTTGTGTACTTGAGGATTTCTTACTCGACTGCGTCATGAGCTTTGTTTTATTTTCATTGATTTGTACCCCACTATTTTTGCTTCGCTGTCGAGTTTCAAGAAAAGTTCTTTGGCAGTTCTTAATGACCGTGACAAAATGTTGATGCCATCCGCATAGGCTACTATTTGGCTCGACTTGTATAGTAATGTACCTCGTGTATCGACAGATAGATTTCTTATGACGTACTCCAGTGCCAAATTGAATAGTGATGGGGCCAGCCCATCTTCCTGCTTTAGTCCGATATTTTTGTCAAAGGCATCGGTGAGTTGGTTATTGATACGGACTTGGGAGGTTGTCCACGTCATTGTCATTTTGGTAAGATGGACTAGTTTGGCTGGGATGCCAAACCAAAGCATTACTCGGTACAGTACGTTACGATCAATTCTGTCGTATGCTTGCTTAAAGTAAACGAAAATTTAATGTAAGTCGATGTTGAACTTTATACATTTCTCAAGCCCTTACTTGACTGTGAATAATTGGTCTATTGTCGATTTGCCTGCTCTAAAGCCAACTCGATACTCCCCAATGATACTGTCGGCGTATGATCTGATTTTATTTTCTGAGATCTTTGAAAATATTTCGAACGCTGCACAAAGTAGTGAATGCCTTTATAGCTTTCACACTGTAGCTTGTCACCTTTTTTGTGGATATGGAATATCATTGATTGGCTCCACTCGTTCGGCATATGACCTTGTGGTCAAATGTGCTGGATGACTTTGTGAATAGCTTTAGGAACATTGCTGCCACCATATTTGATGAGCTCCACTGGAATCTCATCGATGCCCGACGCTTTATTATTCTTTTAGGGTTTGATGGTGAAACAAACTCCATTTAGAGTTGGTGAGGCCAATGGAAACTCTGGAAGAACAGTTCTCCGATTGCTTCCGTAGCAGATGTCCGATGCATATGTATTATTTCAATCCATTTGGTTTAACTATTAATTAACAACAAAAAACGTTGTCCTCGGCAATAGAAAAAGTCTGCATGTACACGATACCAACTCCGGTTCGATTTCGGCCAAATTGATAGATTTGACGACTCCATTGTACCTAGTCGTTAAACACTTTCTGCAGAATTCTTCGATAACTGAATCGAGCCTGATCCACCAACAAATACTCCTTGTGAGTATTTTTATTCGTACCATTCCGATATGTTGGTCATGCAACAGTTTCAAAACCTGGTATTGTAATACTCTAAGGATTATTGTGCACATGCCCCATAACCCACTTTTGTGTTCAATGGACAGTTCGTTCCTTGGTAGAAAATACGTACCTAGTGCCTTCTCTGCGGATTTTTCTGGCTAACCGCTCTCGGTCATTTGCCGCACTTTTGACCAGACAAGATCTTCATTCGTAGTCTTCGGTATTTGATGAAAATCTATTCGTCTGTAGTCCGCGTCATAAAACGCATCGACTTTCGAGTCATCGTCTCTTTCAATCGCTGACACATTACAATCTCGAGAGTGCATCAGCTCCAGCTAATAAGGGACCTTTTTTATGTACCAATTTGTATCGGTTTGCAGATAAAACTAGTGTCCACCTTAGTATACGACTTGATGTTAACGCTGGGATAGCCGTATTCGGTGACAAAATCATTTGAATTGACCAGTTATCAGTGACCAGTTATCAGTGACCAGTGTAAACATACGCCCATATAGGTATTTGTGAAATCTTCGCACTGCAAATATTATCGCAGCGCTTCTTTTTCTTAGTGACTGTATTTTCGTTGTGTCTCTGACAACATACTTGAAGTAAATAACACAAGTCCTCATCCAACTCCATATGGACTCGCATCCGCCATCGCAATAAGTTATTTAGACGGGTCGTAAGGCACTATTACTTGATTATCAGACAAAATTTGTTTGCCTTTCTGAAAGGCCTTACTGCATTCGCTGGACTATTCGAATTGACTGCCCTTGCGAAGTTGACCGTACAGTGGCTTCGATTCCGTGGACAATATTGGTAAAAATCAATTGTAAAAATTTAGCAATCCCAAAAATACTCAGCACTCTTTTCCAGAAAAATGCATTTATCGGAATTCACTTTCACGGTGAATTTTGAAAACAGCATTCACGATATCACGGCAGTATTGTTCATCTCGTCCAGCCACCAATATTTCGTCAAAGTAACAAGCGATGTGTTCCAATTCTTTTAGTATACTGTAAATTGTCTTCTGGAAGAGGGTTGGTGCAGCTGATATTTCGAATGTGAAAAAATTATACCGGAAAAGTCCAATATGAGTATTTATTGTAAAACATGGCAATGACTTCTCACCAATTTGTACTTCGGCTCTAATATTCGTGTATATCCCGTTGCAGGCGGCTAGTATTCCAACAGACCCAAGTCATTAACAGCGTAGACAGTGGGGGCAGTGTGTCGTTGATCAAACCGTCTCTTCCATTTTTCGAGTTTGCTTGAGATGTTAGCCACAGCAGCGTCTCTTCTTTCCCTCATATTTGAATCGATCGAATCGCCAACGCTTTGTTGTAGTGCGGATAACAGACGATTCGGGAGAATGTCATTAAGCCGGAAATCGAACACAATCTTGTTAGGGCTATACCCAGTCGTATCATTTTTTGGGGTGTTAAAAACCCACTGAAGTTTGCGCATTTTTTTGTCCTAATGATTATTTTTTCCAATCTGAGTGTGCAAATAATTGAACATCGATTGATGCGCTGGGTCAACTTGCCCGTTGGCTCGAGGGGTACAAACTGCGTTTTTGATGTGTTCAATATTGTTTTCAGCACAATATCAAGCAAATGACTTCGCTGTAAACGCAGCGCCCCGGTCGGTGATGATGCAGGAGGGAAGTCCAAAATACGACGTCATTTCGTTTAAACATCGCAATACTAGAACGGTTTCAGTTTTTTTAGCGGCTTTTATGACGATGTATTTGATGAAAGCGTCGTAGATTACCAAAAGTTACGAAGCATCAGAGCGGCTTCGCAGAAATGGTCCTAGATGATCCAAGTGAAGTCGTCTGAATGGAACGGGCTCCATGGTCCAGAGTATTTTTCTGCAATAGCTTTATAAGTGGACGAGTAATGATTGCGAAGTTTTCCACAAACTTCCGAAAGAATCTGGTCAGACCAAAAAATCGATGGGTTTCTGTGATATTCGATGGACGCATGAGCATTCTTATTGCTTCGGTCTTCTCGCAGCCAGGAACGAATCCGTTTCGGTTCACAAGGTGACCCAAGAATTCATCTCGCTTTGCAAAAATCAGCATTTGTCTATCCGTAGCGTAAGTCCAGCTTGTCTCAGTAAATTTAAAAAAATTTTAAGTTTTTCGATGGCTTCAAGTATAGTTTTTGCGGGGATTATCACATCATCCAGATATGCGATCACCTTCAAAGGAGGCTCCATTTTTATGATTTCGTTCATGAATATTTGAAATTTCCCTGGAGCAACAGAAAATCGGGGGAATCTGTTTTTCCATCGCATGTGCGCAATTTCTCGAAGAGGCGGCTTTAATGAAAAGACAACGACTGAATACATTCCGACCAATCTCGGCCATAGTGTTCTGCAAAATGCGCTAGCGTGTTTGGAGTTTACAATGACAGCAAAATTATTCGAAGCCATCCGCCAATTTTTCGCAAACCACCAAAAGAAACTTGATGACCCACGTGAAAGTGTAAGTGTAGCAAACCGTGCCAGAGGCAACCCCATTCCGACCCCCAAAACAAGTGCCGACGCGAATCGGGTAAAGATAAATGACCAATGACAGCCACGTACATGTTTCAATTGTTTTCTTCCAGGACACTTGTCCATAAATTGCTCGAATCCTCAACGTCACGAAATGTGCAATTTATGTACGCGCGTAGGCCACCAATCGACATCATGTCCCAATAATAAATCCAGTCAAAGCATTCTTGAGATTTGTGAAACCGAACGTTTAGACGAGGCCAATCGAAAAAAATAAAAGTAAACTATAAAGAAAGTGTAGCTTTCTTCGATACTGGCAGTAATCGTACGCTTGTTCGGAAACTGTTTGCGGAAAGTCTTACGGATGCTTCGCTGCAGAAATATAAAACATATTTGAAGGGGTTTGCGAGCAGTGAATATATGTGGACAAAATTGGTGCGCGTGACAGTGGCATGCGACAATGAATCGGGTGAGACCGCCGTGTTGATCGTGAATAATGATCTTTTTTGCGAGAATATACTCTTGGGTATAGACGTTTTGTGCGGAAACGGTAAACGTTTGATAATAGAAGGTGGAGACTGCCGTTGGAAAGAATCATGGACTTAGACAAAGTGGAAGTTGATGACTCTGTATCAGACACGGAGAAAATACATTAAAGTCAGTGTTAATCACCATTAGAGAATATTTCGCGATAGACTTATCGGAGCTGGGAAAGTGTTCGTTAACAAAATTCCGGATAGATTTAACAACAGATAAACCGGTCGACCTAAAACCATACCGTGTTCCATTCGCGAAAAGATCGATTGTTAATAGTATCATTGAAAATTTGCTCGAACATAAAATAATCGGCCCGTCTAATTCTCCATACGCCTCACCAATAGTTTTGGTTTAAAAAAAACGGCGAGCATCGACTTTGTATTGTATTGCATCTTTCTCAATGTCAGTAATCGATGAGATATTTGCGTCCATTTCAGGAAATAAATACTTATCGTGCTTGGATTTCTGTACCGGGTATCATCAGATAGAAGTAGATGAATCGTCAAAACAATTAACTGCTTTTGTAACTAACGACACCAAGATGTTATTTAACCGTATGCCTCAGCTTCTCATGGATGGCACTCTCGTTTAAAATCGTTTGGGAAATTTCGTTCTAAATCGCATTCGAACGTTCCCATGAAACGTACGGCCGCGGATGGCTTTCAAATCATAATTTGGCTGCTCCTTTAAACTTTGGCGGTGCGGCGAGCAGCAACATCTGGTCATCACAGTCGAATGTGTCTCGGAGCATGTTGATCCGACTTACAAATTGAACCAAGGTACGTGACAGCTCGGGCTATGGGTAAAAATCGGGTAGCACCTCACCAACTTAACGAACGGTGAGTGAGCGGCTACTAATATGTATTGTGGGCAACATCGGTGTTTGTTCTTCCGTATTTTGATGCGTTGTCGTTGCAGCGCCCGAGGGAAAGACAACGAGCGGTTGCGGTACGTATGAAATGCTGGATGTTTTCAACGGCAACATTGAGACGTTTAATGTTGCTGATGGCGGCACCGCGGGGCATGTTGCTGGCAGTGGCATGATCGGCTGTATGTCGGCTTGTATTGCTGTCATCGTATTAGTCGGCGTGGGCAGGGACGTCTGTATGTATGCATTGGTCGACGTTTCCGAAAACGATTGTACGTTGTTTTCGTTGGCGATGTGGGCAGCTGTTGCAGTGGTCGAATTGGAACTGTGTGTTTGTACGTCGGAGGGCGCTTTAAACATGTTCCTTCCGGCAAGTTCCTTCAACAAAAACGTAATGGACGCCATATCGTTTTTCATTTTCTCGAACTCCGCACATGTTATTGGATTCGATGTTTCGGGCGGAGAATCTACTTCCTCTATTTCCTCACATTTGTTGTCCTCTTCGTCGGTGTCTAATATTCCTCTGAGGCGTGCGATCAAATTTGCTTTAGTGCCCGACATCGAACAATTCAAGTACTTCAGCTTAGCACGTAGCTGTTTGTTAGACAATTCTTCAAGCTTCACCACTAGCATTTTACGATTTTAAATTGTATACACAGTCTCGCGTAAACGTTGCGCACTTTAAGGTGATATCCCACTTCTGAATATTATCAGAGACGGTACCGAAAACTATAAAATCAAAGTCGATACCGAAATTGCTTATTCAATCTTATTTATTAAGTACGACACACCCCCATTGAACGATTACAATCAACTCACTATCTCTCGCATCTTGTTGCTCGCGTCTCACGCTATAGCGTTGCCCGGTGACACCTTTCATATCAATTCTTACGAAGACCTTCCCACCTGCTAATGTTGCGAAAATATCTTCTGCCGTCAGCAACGGATATGCGTTGAGCTCAATAATATTGTTTAGCGCTTGCTAAAATCGGTGCACACACGAATTCTCCCTTCCTTCTTTGGTACGACTATTATTAGGCCCGCCCAACCACTATGGTCTATAGGCTCCAACATGTCCTTTCCTTGCAAAGCTTTCAATTCCTTTCCGACAGACTCACGCAATGCGTTTGGTACCAAATATGCCTTCTTATACACTAGCATTACATTCGATTTTAATTCTATGTGCACCACATAATTGTTAATGCACGTTCCGTCGTCTGTAAACGAATTTTCGTATTTTTTCCTCAGTTGGTTGACCAATATTTCTGACGTCAGCGCTGATATTTTCGACGTATTGGTTTTCATCGGCACCTCTTTCATAATACGAATACTCTCAAGCACAACACATCCATCCAATTTCTGCCGATGATTAATTTAAATTGCTTGTCCGTCTCGAAAGCAATCAATTTCAATTTGTGTGTTTTCCCGTTGTGAAACACACGTATAAATGCCTCACCGCAAACGTTTAAATTAGCTCCACTAACGGATTTCAAGACCGTATTTCACCGCATAAGACTCATTTGTCCGTAATATTTTACGTTTGCGTCTTAACTAACACCGATTATACATGCGCCACTGTCGATGATAGTGTCAACAGCGACATCGTTTATACACATGCTTATTTTCAAAGCATCCGTCTGTCCGATTGCAAATACCGTATTAATCACTTCTGATTTACAACTTCTTTGTTCTTCGACAACGGCATCTATTTTCTTTCGATTCTATGTGCAAATTTTTGCAAGGTGCCCTCGCTCACCACACTTATAAAATATATAGAATCTCACTTTGCGTTTTGGTTCATCATGATTTTTACCACCACAATGTTTGCATGAACCATACTGTTTGTTTCGATTTGACATCAATAATGCATCCACAGTTATATATGGTGGATGCATAACTCGGATTGACTGGATGCGGTCTCCATTGATAATGCTCTTTTGTTTGTCCCACGTTAAATACTCCTCCGTCAGTAGACGCTGCTGTATAATTGTGTTCAGCACTCCATAAACTAGCCTATATCGTAACGCCTCAAACAAAAATGAATTGAATTCGCAGTTTCTAAATGCGAATCGATTTCACCATCCACAGGGTCGAACTGCACCATGACCAAGTTTTATGTTTGAACAAGGTACGAACTATTTGCTTAGACTGTCAGTGATCAACTGACTATTTTATTCAGTATAAAACGCAATGGCCATACAATGATCTTTACTAGTGTGAGTGTGTAAGAAATACTCAACAGTAATCACCCTAGGGCTCGAAACAAGTTTTCTAACAGCGTGAATCGGTGAGTTGAACTATTCATCCAATGCTTGGGTAAGAAATCGTTCAAGTTTATGCAAAAGATGCAGAGGTTTCTTCATAAGGACGCTGCAACCGCTATTTTGTTCCAGCTTAAATAATTTTTTTGACAGCTCGGCCGATTGAAGATATTCAAATTAAACACTTTAACTTAATTTTTCATGAAAATTGGAAGAAAATAAAAGTGTCTAGGTCAGTTGTAAATATGTCTCAGTCATCAACACGTATTTTTGTTGTTGTAATTGCATACAATTCAAATGGCTGTAACTCATTTGATTATGATCGGATTTCTAAAAAATTTTGGTAGCATAAAGAATTTATATTGTTTTTCATCTCTCCTGAAAATGTTTCCTATCATAAACTTAATTCTTTACATAAAAAATTTATGTAATAAATCATTCTCTGAAAATAAATTTGAATCTGAAATATTTTTTTTTCTCTTTCAGGTAAGCAGCGTAAGATTTTCAAACCTCATCAACCCTTCAACAGTAAGTACATACAAATCATGCATATTTGAAATAAACGACAGCTTTAATACGAGTATTTCTTCCTAGCATAAGAGATTGCGTTTAAAATACACGTCCCATTGATTTCCTCACACTTCATTACGAATGTCCTCGAAACCAAAAAATATTAAAACCAACAGAAGGAACCCTCCAGTTTATTTGTGTATCTCCACTTCGCAGCATCACCGCATTTTATCATATTTTCCTCATATTTCATTTCCAAAACACTTGACTGACTGACGAAAACTGTTGATGCCACTTTTCAAGCCTACGTTATACCCCCAATAAACGGTATCAGGACATAGAGAGTGTGTTTAACCTCCCCAACTACCACTCTATGGTCTGTGTTTCATCATTTACTGCTGGAAGTGCCCAATATTTCGAGAACGCCAACATGTATAATGAATTGCAACCAGTCGTCCTTCAAAGATGAATTTTGCCTATGAACGTCTCAGCAGTCCCTGCACATTCAAAATCAACCCCACTTACGAGTACTCCCGGAAAATAAATTGAAAAGGATATCAGAAACACTCATGTTCTGGTTTTTCGAGATAAGTGAAATATTAGAGGCGAACCTTTCAATAGTCTTTAATGTTAGTTATGAATTGCGTTGGTGCTTGATATGATTTCTCCAAGGGGTTGGTGCTGTGCCCGTGAAGTGTTGAGTAATTCTTGAAAAATGTTCAAAACGCGGTAAAGCAGCAGGAGATAAATCATTTTTCAAAAGAATTAAAAACTAACTTTGAATCTTTTGAATACTTGGAAGGATTATTGTGAAGATAGTTTTAAGGGGGTTCAATTGACTTTCACTTCAAGCTGTTATTTTCAAAAAATTGGCAAAACAAGATGAATTTAACTAACCGTACTAAAATACAAAACCCTATTGAAATTGGCATCTGGTCCGTCCTTCCGTCTGTATGTCACAACAGTTTTTCTTCGAAACTATAGAAGCTATAGTCATGAAACTTTGGGGAAAGGTCGGAAGTTATGACTTCTAGAAAGTTTTGGTCAGGAAAAAAATTTCAAGGAGTTTTGAAGGGATTCTCCCATATAGAGGAGTTACCCCCAAAACAATTTTTTCCATCAAAAGTGGTAATTGGGGTACCAAATGAAAAGTCTTAATGAGATCTTTTCAGAACAGGTCTTCAAATTACCCTACCAGTGTCGAGCGGGGCAGGAGAAGGGGAAATACATGAAATTTTCGTATACTCCCTCCCCATGCGATTGGACACCTTTTATCCGAAAAATCTGAAAAAATCATGAGTGTAAACCTTTACGAGCATAACAACAAAAAATACGCAAGAAGTCAAAACTCACAGAACTTTATTAGTAATAGTATGATTTATCAAATTTACACTATCTTGAATAAATTCGTAAGGACACCCTTAAATTCAATGAAATTCCATGTGTAATGGTGGGGCGATTATCGAAACATCAACCAATGAAAATGCTACTTCGCTCTTTAATATAGCAACGGAGGCAATGAAAGATCAGTATGATATTGCTGAGACCAAATTGCGACAGCTTAGACTAGGAATTAAGAAATGAGATCCAATCATTAAATCCCAGTATAGAGGAGCGAGATTCTATGGAACTTGTACATGCTAGGCGTACAAGAAATGAAGGTGGTTGCACATCATCCAGGTCAATGGGAGCATGTATCAGAGGCTTGCAAATAGATACGTTAATAAAGATTATGGATCATATTTTGTGAAGGACGACTTTAACGTAATGAGGTGTTATAAATGTCAAAAATTCAATCACAAAACATCAAAATGTGAAGGGGAGGAATATGTGTAAAATGTGGAGGAAAGCATGACCCAAAGGACTGTAAAAGCACAATTGAGAAGTGCTCCAACTGTGTTGGTAACAATAATAATGCTGTTCATTCTCACAGAGCTGACTTGGTAGGGTATCCAGAGCTTCAAAGCAGAATATTGATCGTCAGGAGGAGCACCGACTACAACTTCGATGATTGCTAATCTTTCAAATCTGTCAAGTGGAACAAATTTAACACTCATGTATGCTAATATAAGAAGCTTACGACACAAGCTAAATGATATTCAGATTTACCTGCAGCAAAATCCTGTCATGGGTTTGACTATTCTCAATGAAATCTGGTTTTACCCAGAAGAAGCACGATTTTACAATATTGAAGGATATAATGCGGTATCGTCCTGCAGACCTGGAAAGGTAGAGGTACAGCAATTACGTAAAAAATACAATCAATTTCATTACCAAGAGAGTGACGCCTGATAAATATAACGTTATAATAATTGAAGTAAGCCATGTAGGTAAAAAAATAAAATTAGGGACGTACACAACCCCAATCTTATGAATGCGAAAGATTTTTGCACAGTACTAGATACATTATTCTCAACTGAAAAAAAAAATTAATCACAGTAGCGGACACAAACATTGATGTACTAATTGAATCACCAGAAGCAAGGATTTATAAGGATACGCTAGAAACGAATGTTGTGATAATCATAAATAACAACAAAATTACTCGCCCAGTGTCAACCTGTCTGAATCCTATAGTAACCAATTATTTAAAAGTCAGTGAAAGCATGACATACACATTTGAGGGCTGGCCGATCAGATATCTAGACAAGGAGCTCTTCAAATCAAACATCCGAGAATTACTGAAAAAGCGGAATTCAAATTTAGGGTTTTCCAATAAGAGCTATTATTTTGATATTAAAAGAAAAATGCCATTTTTTAATACAACTGATCAGATGTTTATTTCGGTATAAAGAGAAAGGTATGCCGTTAATAGTGGAAAATAACATCAGGCAAATGACCACCACGACCATGCTTACAGGACCATATT
Organism: Odontomyia ornata; assembly: GCA_963969285.1. Lineage (NCBI taxonomy): Eukaryota > Metazoa > Arthropoda > Insecta > Diptera > Stratiomyidae > Odontomyia > Odontomyia ornata. The sequence continues at coordinate 145,257,298 of OZ017739.1, forward strand.
CTTTTCATGAAATTTTCCAAACCAAATCGCAAAGTGGCTGCCCTATGTCCTCGATAGCCTCACGAATTCCATCTTTGAGGTATTGAATCGACGCTAGGCTGTTGGTGCAGACCTCCTCTGTCACGTAGCCACAAAGGAAGAAGTCGCAAGGTGTTAAATCACAAGATCAATTCAAAATAACACCTCTTATTAAAAAACCCTATAGTATTATTGAACTCAAAAATATCATATCTGCTAAGGAAACCACTACAATTGAGAAAAAATCAGGTGACGACAACGAACTTGGATAACGAAAAAAGTAAGTGATGCAAGTATTAAAAAAGTTGGGTAAACAGACCTACGCTCATGTCAGAAGGGTTTTGTATTCAATTTACAAAATGCCGTCACCAGATCGAATCAAATCAAGAAACATGTCAAAGGCGATTTTATCGGAGAAAATATGAAATACGAAGATCATACTATTTTTAACAAAGTTGAACGAATTTCGACTTCTGAGGTTTTTGGTATTATTATACTCATAAATATCTCCCTTCATAATTATTTCAGATGTCCATCCGCGACGGAGGAAACACATTTTTCCACTGAAGCAAAAACTGACAGTTTAACAACTGTTTTGAAAAGCTCCCATGAAAACTTTTATTTCATACTCGTATCGGCTACGTTTGATGAATTTTATTTTTCAGGGGCCACTCTCCTGTACTGTTATCATCGATTCATGGCCAATTTTTTCGAATCCTAGAATGGTTCCAAAACCCTTTTGCTAGGAGCTCTCTCCCTACTCCTTGACTTGTTTCACTTATGAGCATTAATTGTAGGTACTCATCTTCAGTCATTCATTAAATTGAATCAAGTGTTCAAAGCATGCACCTTAAACGTTGAAGTTGGGAAAAAATAACTCAAAATCTTCGCATTTAAAACAGCCACTGTTTTGTTTTACGACTACTCATACCACTAGCTGAACCGATTCTCAAAGATATTCATGATACCTATCATACCTGAAATTTTCATGCAAATCCTAGCAAAACTGTAGTGTCTGAGCCGGTAAAAAGCGCATGTTATTCCATAGCTATATGTTGCCATAGTAATAAATGCAGCGCATATTGTTCCATAGTAATACAGGAAAATTCAAACCGCTATAACTTCGCTAAATATGATTCAATCTTTATGAAACTTTCAGGATAGATCAATCTTATAAATAGACATCTATGTACTGAATTTCATTGAATTTAAGGGTACCGTTAAGATTTTATTCAAGAAAACATAAAATTGATAAATCATACTATTACTAACAAAGTTGAGTGAATTGCGACTTCTAACGTATTTGTTGTTGTTGTACTCACCAAGGCGTACATTCCTGATTTTTTTCAGATTTTTCGGATCACAGGTGTCCAATCGCGAGGGGGGGGGGGGGGGACACAAATTTTTCGTGTATTTCCCCTCCCTGTGCACCCCTCGAAGCAAATTTTGCCAAATTAAGACCTGTTTGGAAAAGTCCTTATCAAGACCTTTCATTTGATATCCATATCGGCTACCTTCAATGAAATTTTTTTTTGGGGGGTCATTCTCCTATATGGGGAGACCCCCCTTAAATACCTTATAAAATTTTTTTGTAGTTGAACTTTGAAGAGATCACCACTTTACACCCACACACGAAATTTGATGTTTCTAGCTTAAGTAGTTTCCGAGAAAAACTGCTGTGACACACGGACGGACGGACGGACGGACGGACAGACGGACAGACTGGTCGCGAAACTAGTAGGGTTTTGTAAAATTATTTTACAAAACCCTTAAAAAGGAAGGCTCACATGGACTACAGGAAGAACAATAGAAACCAGGCTTTCAAGTTTGTATATATGCAAGCGAAAAAAGAATCGAATCGACTGGTAAAAGAGGCTAAATTCTCATATGTCTCAAGAAGAATGGAAACAGCGGCTGACAACTCCCATGAAAAGTGGAAAATAATAAATGAGAGAAAGGATAACTCTTCAACCCAGGGAAGATCACAAAACTTTCAACTGAATCCCGATGAGCCCTCTAATAATCGTGTCCACGTGACGCGGCGAACTGATTAAATAATTTTTTTTCAACAATTGGTGGAAGAATCACTTAAGAAATCGTTGCCAGTTCAGCAAGCATTTTAAGTACTACAAATATCTCAATAAATTCCACCCTTCACATTCATCACACAAATAAAAGGGAAGTCTTAAATGTAATCAATGTATTGAAGAAGAATACGGTGCCATCAGCATCACGATGAATGAGATTAGTATAATAAAGGAGGACATAGCCGAGCTTATGGAAAATTATATAAACGTTCATATCAGGAATGGGTCATTTCCGGAAGAAGAATAACTTGCAAAAATAATTCCTATATTTAAAGTTGGTGATCATCTCGACCCGAACAACTATCGCCCGATTGCGCTGCTGACGGGATTTAGTAAGATATTTGAAAAAAAATACTTCATAATCGATTGACATCATTCTTAGTTGAAAACTCTATCGGAAGCCAACATCAGTTTGATTTTCAAAAGAATAAGAGTACTTTGGATGTGTCACAAATATGCAACCACCCTGCCTGTGCTGGCGTGATGTTTGCACCTCACCATACACTACCACAATCCTTGATACTAGACTAGAGGGGAAAGGGGCTTTCCTTTAGAAATAAGAAGCACCTGTTTTTTTCATTTAAATACAAAGAATCTTTATTCTTGTTTGACAACTCGTTATTTTGCACACACAAGTGCTTTGGTTATTGTTAAATTTAACACTCTTTTTCACAAATGTGTCATTTACGGAACTCCTAATTTTGATTTTGATGTACTGTTGATGGCGATTACTGTAGATGGCGATTGTTGTAGATGGCGACCCTCGTACCATGGTTTTTATTCAATGGTGTACGTAGAAAATGGCTAAAACTAGAATTTCACCGGCCTAAAGAAACTCTGTTTTAACTCCGTATACTTACGTTTTGTTTATGGCGAAAATATTTCCTCTTTACGTTGAACTTCTTAGCAAATGACGTCTACAATTGACTCCGGCAGTCTCTCCTCGAGACTTGTGTTAATGATGGCTCCCTCGTGCAATTCGCCAGTAGCTTAAATACAAACAAATTGCTTGCATTGCTAGTGGGAGTCGAAAACCTTCGCTCCAGTTAACCGCAAAATGCTGAGTTTGTTAGTGTGCTAGTTCCCCTTAACCTGCTCTACGAATTCATTCCTCCCTTGTTCCTCGGGAACAATCTTGTTGCATGAAAAGGAACGCCAGCTCCAATCTAATGCTTTTGCTCTTTTCGTCTTCAATATTCATATATCTGAATATTCGACGACTTCTCCTCATATGATTTCAGAGTTGGTTGTTGCAATAGCGCGTGCGCGGCGAATTGATACTCAGTTGAGTGGATTGCGCATAGTACACACATTCAATTGTGTACATGTTCCCCATGTGCTCTCAATATGGTAATTGTATGGACTACCATGTATGCGTGTGGAATTCACCGGGGAGCCAATTTAGTAACTTGACCAATAAAACGTAAGATATAAGGTTTTTATATACAATAAATTGCAATTATGTATTCTGTATAGGGTGTCGCCGTTCCCTAAGTATGGGCGGTGAAGCATGCATTGCTTGTTGGCTCGCAGAAAACGCTACGTGCGACGAACGAGGCATGGGGAGCGTGATCAACTGTTATTCGATTCCGAGCAATTAGTATTCGCATATGCTAATGATTGTCGTCGTAACGTGTTGTAAGCGAGGCATAGGGGCATCATCAGCTGTTATGGATTTCCGAGCAATCAGTACTCGCATATGTTAATGATTGTTGTCGTAACAGATGCCCTACATTCTGTCACACGTTACATCAATCTAAGGCTTGACAGAGGTGATTATGTCATCGCAATTTTTGTGGATTTGAAAAAAGCATTGATACAGTTGATCATGACCTCTTGCTTCGTAAACTTGAATCGTATGGTATTCAGGGTAGTCCTAAGCAGATGTTTAAAAGTTACTTGGAGGAAAGATCGCAGAGAACTTTAATCAACAATTTGCTGAGCGATCGACCACCTACGAAAACAGGAGTTCCTCAAGGCTCAATCCTTGGCCCAACTTTGTACCTGCAATACGAGTACACAAATAATCTAAATATATTTGGGCTGACGGGATATCACACATTACATGCTGATGACACATTTTTACTTTATTCAGGGCTCGACAAAGCTGCCATTGAGAACACTATCAACAAGGATCTAGGATAATTCCATCAGTGGTAAATCGAAAAAAAAACTAGAATTGAACACTACAAAGGCAAAATATATTGTTTGTGAGCAAAAGAACAAGGGATACATAGCTGTCGAACTAAATATTAACGGAAAAAAAATTCAAAATGTGCTAGAAATGAAATATCTTGGTCTTATCATAGACCATCGTATGACCCGGTTGCCACACATAAAAAGCTTAAGGAGGCAATAAGCCCCAATAACAGGCTTGTTAAGAAGATATGAGTCTTTTCCAATGAACATCAAGAAACTTGATTAAATGCATTCGTCCTGATGAAATTACATTATGGAGTACTTATTTGGAGTCAATCAGCAAAGCAACATTTAAACAGTATAGTTTACATTATATTTTGTGCCCCGTTATACCGATGTATTCAACATTGTCTGGGTGGCACAAAGGACGAGGCGACATATTGTGAATGCAGATCGAACGAGCGTTGTGCGACGAGGAAAGAAGTGATAGAGAGAGTGGTAGGGAATGGAGGTATTAAAAAACAAAGTTAATTTATGTACAATTTTTGCTTACATACTAATTAATGGACTATAAAATTTTTGCTTACATACTAATTAATAGGAATTGCAAAAATGCTTGTAGGCAAATCGATTACAAATTAACACAATGAACTGCTTTCCTTTTTGCTGACAAGGTAAAGTATGCACGGTAATAACACGAGTAATTAATTGAACTTAGATTTTGATTAAATTTACAAATATTGAATTGTGAATGAATTCTTGACATTCTGCCCCCCAAGAACCACTGGTTCTTCAGATAGCCAGTTAGCTATGCGACTGCTTCATACCATCGTGTGGTTGTGGCGGAGTTTGGAATGCTTAAGGGATCTGCAGTGGTTGTAATATTGCCGATAGTTGAACGTTTCTTTCAGACCAAACATGCCACAAGTGAAAACGAATCCTGGAAATGGCGGCCAGGACGGCCCTCGTTGTACTAAACTCCGGAAACACGCCGACTTTCCGCAGTATTGGCTGTGAGGGAACCATACGGACGTGACATTCGCCTCGGAGTCCTTAGTACGGAGGATACACAACTGGAAAGTATTCGAGGACTACTCAGCCAGTGATCACCAGTGCATTCTGCTTGAGATAAGTGATGCTATCTTCCGACGTCCGTGCTCTCGGCTTTCTACAACTGGATGGAGAATCGGAAGGATGGACGTCGAGAGGTTCGTCGAGGTGCTCACAGCAGGTGAGTCGCTGCAGGGTGCTTCGGAGGGGGCGGCAGAACTGGAGCTCAAGACGTGGCGAATTCTGCTATGAACATCATTACGACTGCTTGCTGCGCTTCAATGCCCCGTCAAAGATCCCGGCACGGCAAGCCTCCAGTGTACTGGTTGTCAACTGAAATCGCTGAAAAGCGAAGGGCGTGTCACAAGCTTCGACGTGAGGCTCAACGGGCGCGGAACGGTGACGAGGCATGCAACTGGGTGGCAGCATATAAGTCAGTTAGCAAGAGATTAAAGCGATTAAAACTTAAGAAGTTTACTGGCAATCATTCGGAATGGCTTCCCTTTTGGCAGCAATTTAAAGTGCTGTTCATGAAAATTCTACATTGACTGGTGCAGAGACATTTCAGTACTTGCAATCAGTTTTGGCGAGGAAGGCAGAAAAAAACTAATCTCAGCTTTAATGCTTTGGAAGAGTGCCACGATAGTGCTATCGCCCTCTTGCAAGAAGAGTATAGTGATACGCAAAGATTGATTGACAACGTGTTCCAACAACTCATGTCATTATCGCCAATGACGAACGAGACAGATGTTGTAAGTCTACGTGGCTTATAGAATAACATCATTTCATATACACGCACGTTGACTGCATTCAACAGTTATTCTATAATGCTAAAATCGATAATAATAAAAGAATCTATAGAGAACCGGCGAGCTAGTATGAATGTAGCCCCAACAGATATCAAAAACGATGACTACGAATCTATTAACAGAATCTCATCATCTTTCTCGCTGGATGGTGATAATCAAGTAAAAGGTTTACTTCAATATTTAAAACGTTAAGTAGAGTCACTGGAAAGAGCATCACCGAATAGCGCAATCAAAAATGTTTCACTTAACAAAACTAAGTCTTCAGTATCCACTGCTGCTAGTTTAGTGACTGTTAGCAATGCAATGAAGTGCCTATTTTGTCTATCGAATAGCCACATCACAAGAAATTGTGATGCTAAATTGTCGATTCAAGAGAAAAAATCCATTCTACAACGGAACGGTAACTGCTTTCGCTGTACTGTACGCTGTACGTGTCGCATAAAGGTAGAATTGGAATTATATGCACAAATTGTTCGCGTCGTCATGCGACAACTATGTGTGACCCTGGCTATTCTCGTACAAACGAGACAAAGCGACCAACAAATAACGAGAATAGTATTCTGAAGAAAAAGTCCACAACTTTGTATGCAGCTGCGGCTGGTGGAATAGGAAGAAAAAATGCTCTATTGCAGACAGCACGAGCTTCTGCTCTTTCAAATGGTAACGAAAAGCTTCTAATTCTATTGTTAATTGATGGTGGTAGCCAACGGACGTATTTACGTCAAGCAGTAGTAGATCAATTGAACGCGGAGAAAATGAGTTTGATCGCCTTCGGGGATGACAAAATTTCCGAATTTAAAATAATGCAAAAGGTTCTTGTGACGCTGAAAAGTCAGTTCAACCACGCGAAAGTTAAAATATCTGCGCTAGTTGTTCCAAAAATATGTGTGGACGTGCTTGAAGAACCTAGGCACACGGGCAACGAGCTAAAGCAAATGATACTAGCAGATTCAAACGTGAATGGAGGTGAGCAACTAGATGGCCTAAGCATTTTGATTGGTGCTGAATTTTATTGGTCAGTGGTGACTGGTTTAAATAAAAAATTAATCGAAAAACTGGCAGCTGTCGAGACTATATTTGGGTGGACGTTGCATGGTCCTGTTAAAGCTCCGACATCAGTGAACTTGTGTACAATAACCATGTACTCTTCTAATGCAATCGATGAAAAAAGCTTCGCTAACTTGTGGAATCTGGAGCTTTTAGGAATTAAATCTGAAGCGAAAGAAGCCACAAACGTCACAGATCTATTGCAAGAAAGCTGCATTATGAAGGTTTGATTGCCAATACAAAGCTTTTTGCCCTGGAAAACTACTGGCTAAGCACTGAACTCTAATCGAGAACGTGCATTAAAAAGGCTACGAAGGCTTGTTCATTGCTTATCGATGAACTCGAGCGAACTTCTCCAGTATAATAAAGCGGTCAAGAGAGTTTATTAACGCAGGGTTTGCTGAGCCGGTTGAAGTTGTAGGTCAAGGTTCCAATCAATTTTATCTACCTCATCGTCCAGTCTATCGTCCGGATAAAGAAACCACAAAAATTCGAGTGGCATTCGATACGTCGGCTCGTGCACCAGGTATGCCGTCACTTAACAACCAATTGCATACAGGAACAAACTTGTTACCATACATTCTGAAAATACTATTGCCATTTCGTGTAGGCAGTATAGGGCTCGTTGCAGATACAAAAAAAGCCTATCTGCAGATTCCACTTGCAGAAAGATACAGAGACAGCCACAGATGCTTTTGTTTCGAATCCAAAGATAACTCGAATGAGATTGATCTCGAGCGTATTAAGGTTTATCGCATTACTCGAGTAACGTTGGGAGTCACCTGCAGCCCATTTCTATTGTCCGCGACAATTAGGAAGCATTTGAATGACGAGATGTCAACAAATCCTGAAACAGTGAAAAATCTGAAAAATTCCTATTACATGGATGATCTTATCATAAGTGTTAACAGTATTTCGAGCGCCCAACAAATCCACAACGATTCAAAGATACATTTAATGAAGAAAAAACTACCAGAAACAAAAGGTTTTGGGGATTATTTGGCATACTTCTACCGACGAAATCTCTGTTTGCTTAAAGTCTGAGTCCATCAAGACATCACCACAGCCAACTAAACGAAGTGTCTTACAGCTGCTATCTCGAATTTTCGATCTTTTTGGAATATTAAGCCCGATTATTGTCCGCTTAAAGCTTATTTTCCAGAAAGCATGGAACGAAAAGCTGGAGTGGGAAGTCAATTTGACCGAAACTATGCTGAAAGAATGGGCTAAATGCGTCAACGGTATATCTTGCCTGGCCTAAGTTAGCCTTCCTCGATGTGCTTTGCAAATAACAAATGCGTCTAGCAAGCAGATTCATATATTTGCTCGAAAGCTTTTGGTGCAGTAGCGTATATTCGAAGCGAGTGTAATCAGCACATTGATGTTCAGTTAATGTGCGCAAAAGGTCGACTCGCCCCATTAAAGGAAATAAAGACGAATTTTTCGGAATCTAATATCGCTAATTCAACAAAAGAGCTAAGTGTAGCGCGTTTAGAACTAACCGCTGCTCTAGTTGCTTCAAGGCTTTGTATTTATATCAAAAGGTCAGTGAATGTGAAGTTTATATTGGATAATTGGTGAAGGAAAGAAATGGTAACCTTTTGTGGCAAATACGTTGCAAGAAATTAGAAGTTTGACGAACAAAACCGACTGGAGACATTGTGCAGGTCGATAAAATCCAGCTGATCTACTCACTAGGGGAATTTCTACAAAGCAACTTCTAAACAGCGATGCTTGGTTTCATGGACTTGATTGGTTAAGGAGAAATTTCTCAGAGTGGCCTATTTACCAGATGAATGTGCCAAAAAATGTTTGCAATTTAATCAATTTGATGACGCTATTCACGATTAGTACGCTTCCAGCTCAAGACCGCGAATCCAAGAAACCAATATTATATTATGAAAAATTTAGTTCTTGGAACAGAATATGGCGGATTAGATGCTATGTCATTCGATTTATTAAATTAAAATTGAAAAGAGTTTCGTCATTTAGTCATCAATATCCGAACGCAGAGGAACTTTTCGAAGCAGAAAATATTGGCTAAGTTTCATACAGTTTTCGTATTTTTCTAACGAAATTTGTCTTTTGAAGCGAGGCAAACCAATTGACCGTGCTTCAAATTTGTTGACACTAAGCCCCTTTCTAGACAACGAAGGATAACTACGTGTTTGGCGGTCGTCTCCAATTGGCCGATGAATCTCCTGATGCTGTACATCATCTTATCTTACAAAATTGATTGTGGTGGACGCACATGAACGAACATTTCATCGGGGTGTAAATATCGTGCTTAAAAAACTACGAGAAAGATTTTGGATTTTAAAGAGACGACAGCTGGTTAAACGAATAATCCACCAATATCTATTGTGTCAAAGAATCTACTCTAAGCGCATAGATCAACCTTTTGTCCCACTACCCCGCGATAGGATCTGCCTTGCTAGGCCCTTTGAGGCCACAGGTGTGGGCTTTGCTGGCCCATTATATACATAATGATTTTCACTTGCGCAGCAATGAGAGCAGTTCATTTAGAAAGTGTGCTTAGTCTCTCTACCAAGAATTGCCTTTTAGCCATACGGCGTTTTGTTGCAAGAAGAGGAAGCCCACGTATCATTTACTCAGTCAACGCTAAAACTTCTAAAAGAGCATTCCTTGAGCTCTCTGGCCTTGAAGAAATTTTGAAAAACGAAAAGTTTCAAGCAAAAAAAGGGGGTAATCACCGCATCCTCACGAGCGCTTATTGACGATGTCGGTGATGCTAGTAAATAATGAGGCTTTCTTTTAAAAGATTTCCACTATTGCCTTATGACACCTCATTTCTAGTACAACTGGTTACGTTACTCTACTATCGCCACGATGCGAATTAGTTTGACTTGGCCGTAGGTTGGTTTTCAGTATTTTCCGATTTGCATGGTTTTTGATGCAAAATCCCCACAACGGGAATTCTTAGCACATATTTCTACAAAAACGCAGTCCATTTCACTTTTGAGGAATCTTCAAATCTGACTACTGGTATGCTTCGATTGACAACTCCACTTGACGCAAACTTGCACAAGCAATCACGGTTGCAACTCGATGTAAACTATTTTTATGCAAAGTATACCAAATTCAATTCAAACAGTCAAAATCTTCGCAGCATGGGAAAAATATTTAAAATATTCACTGATTGCTTTTAAAAAGAAACTCGTGCAGATTCGTATCTTGTATTGTTACGCAAAGTTACGATAAACATCATTTTGCTGATTTTTTGATTAGTTTTAAAATAAATCGCCTCAAAATTAAATTTGTCATCGCGCAACAATTCAATAAGCCATTTTCACAGCACCGTCTATGTTTTCCGCCCAACAATTCATCCGACTGCTTCAACGCTACCCCTATTGAGCATTCTATCGCGATATCTTCACCGGAAATTGAAAATGTACTGCTCACTTTTGACATTAATGGTGGTTCGGGTCCTGATGAAATACAAAATCTGTTCGTAAAGTCATTATCTTCTTCATTATCTACCCCACTATCAATTATTTTCAATATTAGCCTTTCTTCCTCCTGCTTTCCCGACGTCTGGAAGCATGCTAACATCTTTCCGATCCATAAGTCCGGAAATCATTGTGAAATCTCGAACTATCGTCCGATTTCTTTGCTGTCGTGTTTTGGCAAGCTCCTTGAGTGAATTGTGCATAACAGAATGTACGATGACATCAGTATCCTGTTTGGAAATGAACAACATGGCTTCACTGAAGGTCTTTGGACAGTGACTCATTCGTTAGAACTTACGAATGCCATCTCTCTTGCTTTTGACAAGCGCCAATAAGTTGATGTCCTATACACCGATTTTCCTTAAGCCTTCGACAGTGTTGACCACGGCCTTTTGGCTAACAAAATCCGATCGTTCCGCGTTTCCGACTCAATCCTCTCTTGGATTTTATCCTTCTTATCCCATCGCTCCTGCACCGTTACATGAAATAATTTTTTTTCATCGACTTCATTTACCTCGAAATTTGGGTTTCCTCAAGGATCAATTTTAGGCCCTTTGCTATTCAACATTTTCATTAATGATCTTCCCCAATGCCTGTCCTCTAATTGTCTTCTTTACGCTGATGATTTAAAAATTTATTGTTCTATTAACTCCAGCAAAGACTGCTCATACCTTCAAAATGATCTTGAAAATCCCCGAAAATGATTTCAAGGCAATTTACTGCCTCTTAACATTTCAAAATGTTGCCGCATGAGATTCACCTACAAAATTCGTCCAGTTTTATATAAATACCGGATTGATGGATCGCTGCCCGCACTTGTGGACAAATTTAAAGATTTGGGAGTAGTATTTGATCCAGGTTTGAAATTTAACATCCATATTACATGCATAACCACTAGAGCTTCACGTGCTGCTGGTTTTATTTTAATAATCCTTCTGCAAGTCTTTTAACATTTCAACCAGCGTCCTTCTATTTGTACTCCTAGCCCGGTCAATCCTTGAGTATGCCTCCCAACTATGGTCTCCTCACAATACCAATCTATCTGATGCTGTTGAAACTGCACAGCGTAAATTCACACGTTCCCTTTTCTACAAATAAAACTTCCTTTACAGCTCCTACGATGAGCACTTACAGATCCTCAACATTCCATCACCCAAAAAAAGGAGAGAATTCTTAGACCTGTGCTGCTTATTTAAATTGTATCACGGTATTCTTTCATCCAACCTTCGGGAAAGGCTTTTTATACGTCCCACCTCAAGAACGCGTTCAACTGACATATTCTTTGTGCCCTTTGCTCGTACTGATATATATTTTTATTTATTTTAAGTACGCGTATCACGTCGTTACAATGAGCTCCAGCTGGGTCCCCTGCCACATTCCTTAAACGCTTTTAAAAGCATATTACATAATATTCTCCTTAGCTTCCAATACTTTATTAGTATTTTGTATTCTTGTTTTCTTTCGTTTTATTATTTCAAAATGCTCACTTTATTTTTGTCCCATGTGTTATAGCATATTATATTTCATTACCTTTTTTCTAATTGGATTCACGCATCTGTAAAATAGTGTAAATAAATAAATAAATAAGAATGCATTTGACGAATAATCATATTTCGGCAACTTCGGGACTGACAACAATCAAAATTTGTGCTATTGAATCTAATTTTCAAATCATCGCTAAATTTGGTATCGTACGCACACAAAATTGCAACAATATAGAAAAGATTTCAATTTGTCTTCTTTCAAAGTGTTTGCATTAATATATATATATATTTTTTTTTTGTGGTAGGGAGGTGAAGGCATTTATGCCCGCCGAGTCTGGCAGTGTGGGACTCCCATGGAGGATACCTTTGGACTACCCACTAAACACCTCCCCTGTCAATCTGAGAACCTAGCCTGGAACCGTTTGACACATTACTTCGGGCCAGGTCTCGTTTTGTTACGCCGTGGGGCGCCTTCAAGCTGGGGAGTCCCTTTCCTAGCGGGAGGGGAGGGGGGAAGAGGAATTGCCAGAAGAGCGATCCCCCAGCCCCAGTGCCTCCGGCTGCTGTGAGTCCCTTTTATATTTTAGGACTACCCGAGCATAATGTGCCACCTGGTTCCATTTGTCAACCGATTCGAGCATCACCGCAACTATATTATCCGGGGTGAGCTTTCCCGTCTCCCTGTAGAGTTCCCTTCGCAGCCTGGCCCATTTGGTACACGCAAAAAATGTGTGACAGGCATTGTCCTCCTCTCCTGGGCAAAACCGACAATCGGGAGACCGTGACTTGCCGATCATGCATTAATATTTGACAAGAGAGTTCGTATAATTTCTTTGACCGATGATACACCGATAATTATTGTAGATAAAAATTTATCAAATCATTTAGGTACGAATAGTCATCTTGTTCCCTGTCATAGTAAAATAGTTCAAACAATGTCTGTAGCACAAATTGCCGATAGTGAAAGCAACTATAATCATTATATGCTTCTTGATGAATTTCTCTGTATGCAGGATTTCTGATCGTAGTAAATGAGATGCGCGCTCCAGAACTCATGGACGATGTGACCAGGCATGATAATTACTCAATATCTTATCAGCACATCGATCACATATTCCTATTTCAATCGACCAATCAATTGATTCAGCACTTTGAAACGGATACAGCCATCTTCTATATGCAAACACCTCACTAGACTTAGGCTTTTTTTTGTTAAGACCAATGCTGAGAATTGAAACTCTTCCTGAACTTTCAATTTATTCTTCTCCACCAGCTGCCAACCTATATGTCAAAAATGTTGTAGCATCAGGATTTAAGTGTAATGCACAGTTCAAGAACAAACTTAACTAGTGAATCATAGTACACATATCGGCTACCACTTAATTTATTGTCGTGATTAAATAGGTTGGCGCAAGAGTAAGAACACTTATTCACTGTCGCCAATCGCGAGCTCTTCTTCGCACTCTCCGCAGATTTGCACGGGACTACGACACTCGTCCACTGTAAGAACTTCCGTCGTTTGTACGTGACTTCGAGCACATGAAAAGATGAAATGCAATGCAATTTACGATGGCCAAGTGAATTTGGCTAATTTCAATCAATTTAAACTGGGTCTTGTTTTCACGCGATTTTTCCTTTTCCGGCGCGGTTCTCGCGACGTGCGTGGCGTTCTCTCGAAGACTTGCCGTTGTTGCTGCTCGTTGCCTTGCGGAACCTATCACAATGGCAGTTCACAGCCTTCCATCCACTTTCCACTGTATTGGGAAAGTGCAATTCGTGGATGGGCTCCGTTGGAAAGGGGTTGCCGTGTCCAGATTTCAATTACAAATTTAAAAGATGACTATTATTTTAAATTGACAATTGAAATTTGGATCAGCATTATGGTGGTTTTCGAGCAGTTTGCTTGGGCGACTGCTCGATTACTACACTATGACAAACTCTATGATATTGTTGCACAAACACGGCAAAGGACCGACACTTGACATCCTAGAAAGGCTTGAAGCATAGAAGCATAAAAAACAGATGGTAGCGTTATCAACGAACAAATTCTTAACAATTCCGACGCAATTTTCTTAGTAATATACACACAACCGTCCGGCAAAAACGGAGGCGACGCGAGCCAGAACAAACGGACATCCAACAACCCAAAAGGCGAAAACCTAATGCCTCTACCTGATCTAATTTAGCACCAACCTGCTTAACCCATTGTAGTGAATAGGAAGTATACAGGTCCGTAAAGGACTGCAGAGATGGTCTGCTGTCTCGGCGGAAGAAGATGTTAAGATCCACCGAGAATGGCCTTGTCTGGGGACGCGTGAATGCGCTGGCAGGCTAGCGTTGCGGTGCCGTGAGGCGGGTTGATTCCCCCCAGCTCAAGGACCCACTACAAAAGAATTTCGCATTCACGAATTCTTAGGTTTCAGAAAAAAAGGTCGACTGAAGCCGAAAACTGTATTTAACTAACGAAGGGGAAAATTGCTTGCTCAGAGAACAAGCCGAAACGGGTCAAAACAGACAGACTTGGGGAGACTTCGTCGTTACCCGGTGATTCTCATGGCCCACAAATAAGAGTGGGGCAACCGGATGGATGTGGTGCTCCCTCGCACCCGCCCAACTGGATCAAGATCCTAACGTTGACGTGGCCGCACATCTCTCGTTTGAGCGGAAAACTCCTCCATGTGAGCCCTCCCATCAACGGGAATTAAGGATGTGACCGATTTATTTTACAGACTTATGTGATCGGGTCACATAACTCTATGTCTTAAAACGGGCACGTGAGTGGAAGGCCACTCAACCCGGCCAGAGGCCCTGAAACTACAAAACAGTTGGAGCGCGCCCGATGGCTAGCCAATTTTTTCGACAAAGCCTTCCACCGTGCCGGGTCCTGTACCCGGTCAGAAGTAACTAAACGGAATGACCGGTGGTGTTATCTTTAATGAAGCGTTGCCATTTCTTTACCTATATAAAAAGAAATAAAATATATGCGGGTAATAGGAAAAGTATCAAAAAAAAGAAAAATTCTATTTAAAAAAAAATACTATATTTTTTTTTTAATTTACTGGAGGAAATTTCCATACAAACCCATCATATTTCAATAATAAATTTGAACTCTAAACTTTATAAAAACAATTTCATAGGTTGTCAACTACAAACAATTAAATAAAGCAATTAAATGCAATAATTGGTACTCGCTGACATCCACGCCGGGCGCCCGCTGGTGATGTGGTGAGATTGCGTGCTGAAACCATTACGTTAAATCGCAATTTTGTAAAACTATAATTGTATTTTTTTCCAATAATTCAATAATAAAAACGAAAACAGTATTTAGGAATTCCGACACTTAATTGTTTAAATATTGTTGTGTTGTTGTGCCGAACATTCAATTTATTCTTCCTTTCCAATTGATTGTTCCCCATACAAATTGCATATAGTTTTTATATTATTCGTTATATTTTCAACACCATGTCGTGTTTGGAGTTTAATATATAGACGTAAACTGTCACTTATTTAACTTCTTTCAATTTTGCTTTTTCTTTCGTTTTAAGGATCTCATCGCATTGTGAACACAAAATTAAAATCTTTTTAAGGTCACCCACTAATTTAACTCACCAGATTTTCGTTCCCACTCGTTTCACAACACTTTAATTTGTCTAAACAACACTAACACCCAAATTTTGTGTACCGATTCACCATAAAAATTGAATGGCCATAACAAAAACGAAGAGTTCATCGAACCACTGAAACTATCCGCCTAGAATTGTTCCAATATAATTGCAAAGGGACACACTAATCATCTTTTTCATTCACCACTCTTCGCGTTTCATTCTTCAACTCTGGAATCACCGTGCTTTATTAGGCCCCCAAATTAATACATCATAATTTAGTTACTTCAAATCAATCACGATCTACACCTCACAAAGTGAAAGCCCGTCGATGCGATTTCCTCGTCACTGCCCGTTTTACTAGGTTGAAATTTAAGACAAACGTTTCCACAGTTTATCAAGATTTCCTTTTATTACATAGTTTTAAAACCTTCTTTACTTCCATTAGCTGAATCCGCAATTATTCCCGTTCGTACTCGCACTCAGTACTCACACGAAAGAAATTTTTCGCGTGCTTTGAAATCTTTTCCGAAAACTTTACGCATTCTTAAACTTCCGCCGACATTATCATTTATATCCCCGATCGTGCAAAATGAGAAGTCACCACGCAAATCCCTGAAGTTTATTTTAAAAAATGAGCTTTGCTAATCCCATATAATTTCCTTTCAGAATCCCAGGGTGTGTAATGCAAGATTCGTGCACGAACACGGCCCCAATCTCACTCCCCCATCCAATGCTAAAATTGTCTTTCCCGTTAGCTGGATTGAGAACGAATCTCCCCCTCATGATCGTGCACATGGACGGTCAAGCCAATCAAGAAATTCCATTTGTTCTACTCTTCTGTGCACATTTCAGATTCTAAACCTGATTCTGAATCTTGATTTGTTAGTATTGCGGGAACCGGTTCTGGTTCGTATCAAGTTATTCTCATTCCAAATATTATCAGAGTTTGTGTAAGGCGACTGCATTCTAGTGTTATCATCATACTCACAATCAATGACTAATTTCGATGAATTGGTATTCATGTTCATACTCTCTTTTCTGATCGCATATCTACAAAATCTCCTCGCCAATTGGATTGTGTTAGCGTATCAAACGAGTCGCTGGGTGTTGTAACTAGGGATGTTCGTTGATTCAACGAACCTGTTTTTTAAACAGTTTTCCTACAATTAACTGATAAACTGTTTTCTCATTATAGAAAAACAAGTTGATTCCATCAACTCTTTTTTCAACACATTCATCAACTGTTTCCGCAACGATCAACGAACAACGGTCAAAACGAAACATGAAAAAAAATTCTACAATGCGTCTCTCATCCCATAGCCGTGCTGACATCAGATCTAGTGAACCGCATCAACTGTTTGTTTCAACGATCGTTCAACTACATTCATTGCGAAACTAGTTGATTGCATCAACTTCTTATTTAATAAAAACGAAAACCATTTGAACGATAAATGCACAGAATCTATCAACCGTTTTTTCAACGATCAAGGCTCGTTCGTTGATCGTTGAAAAAACGTTTGGTCGGTAACGTTTGTGGCAAAATAAGTTGAATCGTTGAATGCATCAACGAATTTTCCGAAAGATAAACGTTGCCCGAATAGAAGAAAATGTGTTAGGTTGTTTGCTCATCTTTGCTTGTGCGCTCGAGCTACGACGCTTGTTGGCGTTCAGTCTTCAGTTAATATTTGCGACTGAAGAAGTTTAGCGAAGTTTATGAAAACAAATCGTTTTTTGATTGTGCTTTTTTTTTGATTGAAGAAATTAAGTAGAAACTAAGTGCATAGTTTGTAGTGTAAATTTGTAATTAAATGATGGTAATTAAGTTAGAATAAGTGTGTAAATTAATTAGTAATTTAGTGACAGGAATTAAGTTAGAATAACTAAAGTTAGAAACAATTTAAAAAATAATTGTCAAAATGTCGGCGGAAGCGCGAAAGAACTGTAGTATCTTGTGGCGCCATTTCGAAAAAGAAAATGGTAGCGGAAAGGCAGTTTGCAACATTTGCAGAGATAAAATTAGTTTTAAGTCTACAACTGCAAATCTACGGAGTCATCTGAAGCGCAAACATATTTCGACCTTCACATCTCTTGCATCAGAGGAGAAAGGAAGTTTTCGAGACTCCCCACGAGCTCCTGAATATGAAATTGGTTCTCTGCTCCTCTGCCAGCCGCATAGTAGCAATACCGTAAGTATACCACCGCCGGCTCCAAAGCGTCAAAAGGTGATTGACACTTATATACAAAAAAATGTAAGTTCAGAGCAAAAAAAAGCAAACAGACCGAGATTTGTTAGACCTTTGCGTAGATGGATTTTACCCATTTTCGATCGTAGAAGAAAGGTCTTTTAAGAAATTCTCAAGGTGGATACCGGGGTATACTCTACCATCTAGGAAAACCTTGTCGAACTCTCTTCTACAAGAGATCTATACACAGACTGACCATCAAATCAAAGAAAAAGTTGGCCAAGAAGTTGATAGCATCTGTATTACAACAGATTTATGGACATCACGAATGACAGACAGTTATATAGCCGTTACGGGCCATTACATAACCATGGAGCTTGTTTTTAATACAGTTTTATTAGGGTGTTGTCACTTTTCCGGTAATCATACTGCAACGAAAATTGCGGAACAAATCAATGCTTTGATTGATAAATGGAACCTTAAAGGCAAGGTCAACTTCGCGGTGAGTGACAACGCGGCAAATATCAGCAAAGCAATCAAAGAAGGTTTAGAGTGGCAGCATTTTGGTTGCTTTGCTCATAAATTAAACCTTATAGTTGAAGATGCGTTGAAACTTGCTAAGCCACTCATCAACAAAGTAAAAACGGTAGTTTCTCATTTTAAAAAAAGGACCGTGTCCTCAGAAAGGCTAACAAAATATCAAATACAACAACAGCAAACACCGAAGCGCTTGATACAAGATATCGAAACAAGATGGAATTCTACATATTACATGCTACGCAGATTTGTAGAGCTACAAAAGGCCATACGTTCAACACTAGCACTGGTCAATAAAGATATGCCAACCATTAATAGTGAAGAGTGGTCTATCTACTTTGCCAAATTCTGCGGCCATTTGAGGAAGTCACTAGCATGATGAGCGGTCAAAGTTACTTAACGGGAAGTTATGTAATAGTTATGACGCGATGTCTTACAGAATCTTGCAACAAAATTTTGGCAAAAACCGACCTATCAAGCAAAGTTGTTGAAATGGCACTTTTATTGAAATCAGGCCTAACAGGAAGATTTAAACATGTGGAACAAAGTGAAAGTTTTTCTGTAGCTACATTCTTGGATCCCAGGTTTAAAATTCGAGCTTTTTCAGACCAGGACCAGGCTATTATTACAAAAGAAAGAGTACAAGGTCTCGTGTCTTCACTGATTTCTCAAAAGCAAAGCGCCATAAAAATTCGGCAAACATCAACAGAAACGTCGCAAACTAACGACACAGTTCTGAAAGATGAGTTTAGTCCGTGGCAAATATTTGATTCATTGATTATACAAAAAACAACTCAAAGCTCACCAGAGTCAATGGCAATAAAAGAAGTCGACATGTACTTATCGGATGAGGTCCTACCGAGAAAAACTGAATCTGGAGCATGGAACTGCCCTTTAGAATTGTGGAAAAATGACCGATATGTATATCCGAATTTGACAAAATTATTCATTACACACTGCAACATAGTCGCAACTTCAGTTCCATGCGAACGTATGTTTTCTAAGTCTGGGATCATTATCAATCAACGAAGAAGTAGATTAACAACAAGCAAAGTTGAACAGCTTATGTACCTAAATGTGAACATGGATCCCAATAGATTTAAATAAAACAATTAAGCAGAGAAAAAATTTTAAAAATATGAAGCAAGAAGCAAGCGCAATATAAAAATCACAAAAAAAATTTAACCTCCTTTTTTAATATTTACATATTTAAAAAGGAAAAAAATACATAAAAAAATAAAAAAACTATAAACTTTAATAACCATAATGAATATAAAAATGTATATAAAATGTAAATAGACCTTGCTAAATGGATTAAGCTTTTAAATGCGCCTGGTTTATGTGAGTCCAGTCAGTCCTAAGCCTGGAAAAGTATGAAGGGGGAAGTTTATTTCATTTTGTAAAAATACACAAATTCATCCACCTTGCTGTAGTATCAATCAGTTTAATGGAGGGCCCAATTCAATCGATACTCACTTGCATGAACAAATAATTATTCATTTAACTTTTTTTCACACCAGTTAAAAACGTCAACTGATTTTTTAACTAGTTAACCGTTTGGCGTAAACGGTTTCGTTGCGTTGAAGTAAAAATCGTCAACGACCCATCTCTAGTTGTAACTGTAGTTTGCGCCTTTTCCGTCGAATTCGGAGGAATAAATATCTCGGAAACTTTATCAATATTCACTTTTGAATCGGTCGTACTGCTCATCACAAACGATGAATTTTTCAGTTCACTTAGAGTGGTAGCTATACTTGTGGGTGCAGTGTTTACATCACACGGCATTTGTGGCTTATCGAAGAACCTTATTGCATTGTTAGTTATAGAGACATGCTGTTCGAACACAGTCGATTCCTTAGAAATTGGTGCGTCCAAATTTAGTGCAAGTTCTTTATCGAAGATTGCTAGTTTTTCTTTATTCGCGGCTGCTCGTTCAATAGGTGTCGCTGATTTCATTTCATCAGCATATATTTCTGTAGAATTATAATTAAATGCACGATTTTCAGTACATGTAGCAAGTGTATCATCCACTTTCGAGGAACTTCCTTTGTACTTTTGTCGCAGTTTTTCTACGAGATGCATCGTTTCGCGAGCGCTATCTTCTTCGCTTGGTTTTCCTTCAAAGATAGGTTCCATTGTGAAATCGCGAATGTTTTTGCTATTATTTGGCACTTCGTCAGAAGCTCCATGATTCAATTGCACGTCTCTTTCAACTTGTTCGTAATGTATTGGTGACTTTTGCTTCTGCTGCAAAGCGTCTCAATGCATTGGGCATTTAATACCGCTATCATCCGTAGGAAGAAACGGAGATAGTGACAAAGAAACAAGTGGATTCTTTTCTACATCTGCATTTCTTACAGTTTCACGTTCTGGTTGCTGCGTATCAGGCTTACTTTGGTGGCTATCTTCAGACTCTGAGTCAATATTAATTACTTCTGTTATTGTGCCTGATGGAATAAGAGCCGTTTTATTAAGAGAAATTAATTGTTGAGCTACTAGGGTGAAAGAGATAGGAAAGTTTTCGAGCAGTTTGATAGTGTAACCTGCTCGATTACTACACCATGCCACACCTATATAAAGTCATTTCCTTCCACACATCCTATCGACACTGAAGACGACTCAAAGGAATCGAAATGCGTCTGCTCGCACAAGAAAGCAAGGCGCGACGGCTTTTCTAAAAGAATAAAGATTTTGTGTTTATAAAAGGTGGTCCAACCATAATGCACTATGTTAATTGTAAGTCACACCTTAACGTCAAGTTTTTCGCCCAACTTAATGTGACATTTCCTTGTTTCAGTGTTTGACAAATTCAACCATGGAGAGGTACACAATTGAGTAGCGCGTTTAGGTTGTTGACGCCTTTTACAAAAATGGGCGTTCAAATCAAAATGCATTTCGTGCACTTGGTGATTCAGCATAATTGACCAAATTTGTCCACAATCGGAAAAACTGTGCGCTAATTTCAACAAACCGGGCCTGAAGGTAATGTGATATCACCTGTGCATGGTCGCCCAGTTCGTTCTGCGGAAAACATTGCTGTTGTTCGCGATAATGTGGCAGTAGAGCCGTCAACCTCGACTCGTCGTCGTGCCCAACAATTGAACATCTTACGAACATCAATGATGCGAATTTTGAATAAAGATTTGAATTTTTGAATTTGCACGCTTACAAGGCTCAATTGAGTCAAGAAGTGAAGCCTACTGACCATTACAAGCTCAGTAATGCGCCAAATGGTTGGTTGAAAAGACAGAAGGGAATGGTGGCTTTACAAAGAAAATCAACTTCAGCGACGAGGCACACTTTCACCTCAGTGGATTCGTTAACAAGCAGAATTGCCGCATTTGGGCAAATGAGAATCCACGAGTGATTGTTGAAAAGCCGATGTATCCACAAAGATTGACTGTTTAGTGTGGTTTATAGGCTTGCGGCGTCATCGGGCCGTACTTCTTCGAAAATAAAGACGGCTAAGCAGTTACCGTGAATGGTGTTTGCTATTGCGAGATGATAACGGACTTCTTGTGGCCAGAAATCGAGGTTGTGGACCTGGACGATATGTGGTTCCAACAGGATGGTGACACTTGCCACACAGCCAACGAAACAATGGCTTTTTTGCGCGAGAAATTCAATGACCGGGTTATCTCACGTTGTGGCGATGTTAATTGGCCACCATGATCTTATGATTTGACACCGTTGGACTTCTTTTTCTGGGGATATTTAAAAGGAAAATGGTACGTCAATAAGCCAAGAACACTTCAAGAGCTGAAGAATGAGATAATTCAGCACATTAACAACATTGAACCTCAATTATGTCTCAGAGTCATTGAAAATATGGACCATCGGATGGAAGTATGCCACCGTAGCCGTGGACAGCATTTGGGCGATATTTTGTTTCATACATAATATTCATAGATCCTTCTATTATAGTTAAAAAAATATATCAACATAATTCTCTGAAAACTTTTTGGTTTATTTACAATTAACATCGTGCGTTTTGGTTGGACCACCCGTTAAATCCTTATGCTAGTAGTATGTGCTAAATTGCCTTATGCTTAAAGTCGTGCTTGACGAAGCGTTGACTTCACGGCATTTCCAGAAGATTCGTATTTGAAAAAGGTGATATAAATAAAAATATAAGAACAAAGTTCTACCCTCACTAAACGCACAAAGGCCGTTTTTGTTAATAAAATATCTGATTTTGCTTTCAAGCAATATTGCCGCCATTTCCATGCAGCATGTACGATAAATATGCTGACACCTGTCAATCAGAATGCCAATACTCTCATGGAAAACTAACTCAACTCCTTAACAAGTAACTCTTAAAGGATAGAGAAGCAATTTCAACGTCACTAACATCCTTTATCTCCAGCTGACAAATATTGAACCGCCGTTAGGCTTTCAACAAACAATATCAGACCGTACTCATCTCCGATCTGCTTCCTAGATAACATTAATTGGCGATACAGCACAATTAAGTTAACCTCGTTCATCCAAGCTCTAATAATGTCCAGACATCACCACATTAAACCCTAATAAACGGCAGTCAAACCATCCAAACAATCCTGATACTAATCATAAAGCGAAATGTAATGGAAACCGCATGCACCACACCTTCTTGCTTGCGCCTCGCTTGACAACTGACAACAAAGCTTGAGTAATTAAACCCCTTAATATGTAAGTCTACGGCAAAGGAACTAGGACGTTTAGTCGCAGGACTATAAACAATTTGAGCAAATGAATTAAGCATTTCTGTGTGCTACCTTTATCGGGATCATCATCATTTTATCTCTTCTTCGCTCCAAATGCGTATTCAGGCGAGTAATATATTCTGGCTGTCGTTCAATCTCTGGAGACACTGAAATGACGTGAGTGAGCTTCACCCTTAGGCAGATTTGTTAGTTTCCCAAGAATTTTCATTATCTAATGAGAATAATTAGGCACAGAAGGAAGCGCTGATTGGGTGTGTGTGTGAGACGGAGATTGATTGACATATTCGGTTTGGAAAATTAGTCATGAGCAGGTACCAGCCAGTTTCATCAAATTTCGAACAGGATGCTTGTTTTGGAGCTTAGAGGGAATATTATACTGAAAAACAATTTTTATGACTTGAAATTCATGTTTAAGAACGGCAAAGAGTATTCAACCTGCTGTTTAAAGGAGTGGAATCGCTACTATAAGCAATAGCAGGTACTCAATTCAAATCCATTAGGCAATGAGAAGAAAAAGGAAGCTCTTCCTCAAAAAACGTTATTCATTGTTTCATTCCTTATTTGCTAAAGACTTATCATCTCTTTCAGCTAAAAAGTCTTGTTATTATGATCCTCCAAAACCGGCAAATATTATTATTGCAAATTAGAAACTACTTAACCTACTTCCCTGGAATAGCAGTCATGAGAGAAGGATACACAAAAACTAGACACCTCCACGCGTTAATGCACAAATTTTCGCAACTCACCACCATCGCAAAGCATTCGTCCAACCATTGAGAGTTCTAAAATCCTAGAGACGCTCTGACGTCGCTACCGAAATCCTTCTAATAGAGTACTTGGCTCCTTCAGCCGGCAAGCTCCAGCACTAACGCCTACACCAATACCAACATCAGCAATTGCTTTCCTCCAACTTGTATGCGCGCCATCGAGTGTATGCAAATTATTTACTCAAGATTAAGCATAATGAAGTGCCGTCGAATATAAAATGAGTCATTTCACCACCGTTATCGTGACGCTGCACGACTGACTTTTAATACGCGCACTACGGGGCACCAGCGAAAAAACGGTTCAAATGCAAAAAAAGCTGCTGAATTATGGCAAGCCAATTGAGGAAAATTGATTTTGATTTCGATTTCGATGATGTTGTAGCAGAGACGAAAATAGATGGGAAAATGTAAGGATCGTTACTGCGATGAGCAGTGGTAGATGAGGCTCTTGAGCAAGGAGGTAAGTCGATTTTATTTTAAGCTATTATGATTGATTTAATTTTTTCTGGGCGAATGACTTTTGGATTGTTCAGAATATTGGGAAGATTTTCACTAAATAGCTTTATTACGATTGCAGACTCGTATCCAAACATAGCTCCCATAATGAATTAAATTATTGACAGAATGTAGGCTTCATCGAATTCGAACCTTGATATACGCGGGGCAACGTAGTCAGAGCATATCTACTAAATAGCAGCTGCAATTAGAACAAATTTTCTTTCTTACGGTACTTATGGAGTAGAGAGAATTAGACTAAAAGTGCGTATGTATGGTAAACAAAAACTTGAATTTGCTTGCAATTTTACCAACACAAGGTAAACTTTAATCCATCTATTACACGTTTATTTGCCTCTTTTTTCATTTTGACAGCTCCTCGATTGCAGGTGCTAGTTAGTATATATGCTCTGACGTAGTCTCATACAAAAACTTGTTTTAATCGAAAACATAACAACCAATTGCTAGCACCAGAAGCATCATGGTGAATGTTGGTGAGCTACAAAGCTTACCATAAAATAGATAATTAGATGTTTGTAGCCATAGATTTTAGTTCTTCTC